>OY821517.1:120272017-120912017 GCA_963682025.1 Cordilura impudica
GGTGTGCGAAAAAATATTTTTTATTTACAAATAATGGAAACTCTTGACAATTTAGACACATTAGAGTTTTTAAGAGGTGGAGCCAATCGTCGAGCGTTTTCAAATTAAGGGAAAAACACAAAATGAAATGTCAACATGAGATGGAATGCCAACTTATTTGCATAAAAATAAATGGCGTCACAAAATTCAGAGTTGATATTTTAACTTTTAGTTGACAGAATAAAATTGGTTATGAATAAACTCTGTGCTAAATTACTGCTTGGCTTAATCGATATTCTAGTAAGCAGCTCGTTGTGTGCGATATATGTATATGCGGCTGCTAAAATTTGTTATGAATTCGGCTGTTAATGATTTAAAAGTGATTAACGAATGAATACAAAATATAACTTTATCATTAAATGATTTCCAAACAATTAATTGTGTTTTATTATTAAAATTTTTATTTTCCATAAATTATCAAATATGTTTCAGAAAGTACCAAATGTATTTCCGAAAACATCAAATGTATTTCAGGAATTGTCAAATGTATTTCCGAAAACATCAAATGTATTTCAGGAATTATCAAATGTAATTCAGAAATTTTTAAGTTATTTCAGAAAATATCAATTGAATTCCACAATCAAAAAGCAGTTTATCCTACAATAACGAAAATTTGTTATTGTTCTTTTAGTGATTTGCAGTCACAGAAAATGTTTACCAATATTTGGACTTACTTCCTATGCTGGAAAATAAACTTACAAGAGCGGACTCTACGTGGGAAGAAGAAGAGGACTTCATTTTTTAATCTGCCACAATATAAAAACCAGGACAGGGATCAGATATGAAGTTTTGGATTCATCGTGGCACCCGATTTTGATAACATGATTTTGAGAAAATACGTCTACGTGAAACTGCGAACTTGTTTTTGTATAGCGTCCGACTATACATATTTCTGAAATTCAATTGATATTCTCTGAAATTCAATTTATAGTTTCTGAAATACATTTGATATTTTCTAAAATACATTTTAAATACATATGATAATTTCTGAAATATATTGGATTTTTTCTGAAATACATTTGATACATATGAAATCAATTGATGTTTCTGGAAAACGATTGATACTTTCTGAACATTAATTGACGTTTTCTGAAATACAAATGATTAATTCTGAAAATATATTGATGCTTTCTGAAATGCAATTGACTATTTCTGAAAGTCAATTGATGTTTTCTGAAATATAAATAATGCTTTCTGAAAATCAATTGATGTTTTCTGAAATCCTAAAATTCGGCCTAACCGAATTTTCAATTAAAATCATACAAAAACAAGTAAGAAAATTATAGTCGGTCTAGACCGACTATACGATACCCTATACCATGCGTTTAGAAACCCTATCTCTTAGGCCCAACTAACTGGACATAGAAAATAAGCAAAAACCAAATTTGAGTGGGATTTTTATTAATTTTTTTGGCTGCAGATATGAAAAATTTCATATCGGATGCTATATCCATATGGGGACTAGGTCCAAAAATGGACCGATCCTGACCATGGTTGGTAACGTCTCTTGTATTTTGCAAAAACATATACAAACAAAATTTGAGAACAATCAGTGCAATATTTTTGTTTTTTAATAGATTTAAGTTAATATCGGGAAGCAGCTCTATATGAGACCAAAGGGATCATTTTTGGACTACTCATTAATGGATGTAATGAACGCATACAAACCCAATTTGAGTAAGATCTATATGACAATTTGGATCTCATGGCAATTTATGTTGATTTCATAGGGGTAATTTGTATGGGGGTTAGGTCTGAACATGGACCGAATTTCACCAATTTCAATAGCGTTCATCCCATGGCCGATAAAAGCTTATATACCAAATTTCATCAAAATATATTCATATTTGCGACCTGCAGTTTGATTACAAGGTTTACATGGACACACAGACGGACGGACGGACGGACGGACATTGTTAAATCAACTCAAAAAGTGATTCTGATTCGATCGGTATAATTAAAGATGGGTCTGGGTCAAATATTTTTGGTTGTTACAAACAGCAGCACAAAGTCATTATACCCAAACCACATAGTGGTATAGGGTATAACAATCTGTTGTATTCAAACACGCATGTCATTTAAGTACTTAATGAAATTTCCATACTTATGTATACTTCATACTCGGAAGCATATGTAATACTTAAGTTACTTTTTTTGAGTACTCATTGCATTGAACAGAGAGTTTAAATTTTTTTATTTAATTCAATTTTATTAAAACTTACAAAAAAAAAAAGATACTTTCATAGTTCTAATCACTTCATATGAACTTTGGACCTTTTCCGGAAACCCTTCCATTAGGGATTTTATAGTATTTTTTGTCATTTCTTTGGAACAGATAGTCCTTCTCAGTTTAAATCTTCCACATTTTACGAGACCTTTTTGAATTCTTCAACTCCCTTTTCACAAGAGCCCAATATCCCTCCACTGGTCTAAGCTCCGGAGAGTTTGGAGGATTGCCTACCTTGTTACCAACTCCAAGTTATTGTTCTTGTATCACTCAAGAGTTTTTTTCTCGTATTAACAGGATGCCAAATAAACATATCCTTAAACATTAAAAACATACAAATTTTGGACCGGAAGCTGTTAAAAATACTTTTCGTCATCCATTATGCAGCAACAATACTTTTTTATGATACATGGTCTCTAAATTTATTTACAGCGTTCCTGTCTGGAACTTTTTGACTTGGTTTGTTTTCAAATCTGTATTACCCGGGCTGCTTTTCTACCGGGTGTGTTGGGAGCTGTTTTCAATATGCTTTCCATTTTCTTGGCCTTAGAATAATCCCGTGGACCTTTCTTTCTTTCCGAACAGGTTTCCCTTCAATGTTCAAATTCTCCTAATACTTTGTAAAAAAAACATTGAAAACAGTTTGATGGCGGACCTTTGGTCAACTTTTTGTAGCACAAAGTTGAACTTTGTTCATAATATTTAATAATTTTAGCAAGTATGTACTTCTATTTGATCCCTTATTTTAATCAAACTAACAACTGAACAGGGTTGTCATCAAACATAATAACTGATATATTTTTCAAAGATATCTTGATAAAAAAATTCAAAAAATGGAGGTGAAAAAAGTTAAGAGGAAAAACGTGTTAAGATTTTTGCTGGATATACTTATGTTTGCCAGTAAGAACTAGCAAGCAAGAAAGAACCTATGTTTGAAAAACATATGATTGAGTTTTGTGCTAAATAAAGCAAAAATAATACAATTCTATTTTTGAGCAACAATTTTAAATAATAATTCAGAGGAAATTAACGATAGAAGTAAATAAATATTCACATAACCAGGTTTCATTAATTTTAATCTTTTAAAACCGGTTCCTGCAAAAAAAAAAAATATGTATCTGAAAATTTCTTTCATAATAAATGTTTATTTTCAAAAGCAATAGGTAATGATATTAGTTTCAATGAATATTTTTACATCTTATATACTTATGTATATAAAATTCATTTTCTGTTTGTTTGTTTGTTTGTTTGTTTGTTTGACCGCTATACAAATTTTATTTGTAAACGGATTTCTCTGAAATTTGGTACATACAATCGCTGTACTGCAGGGAAGGTCACCATATGCTTCTTACCGGCCACACCTACTTTTACGCCCACTTTTTATATAAAATTCATTTTCTGTTTTTTGGTATATTTGTTCACTATACAAATTTTTATTTGTTAACGGATTTCCCTAAAATTTCGAACACACGACCTCTGTACTCCAGGTAAGGTCACCATATGCATCTTATCGGCAGCGCCTACTTTTACGCCCACTTTTTTTTGTTTTTTGGTATATTTGTTCGCTACACAAATTTTAACTTTTCAACGTATTTCTCTGAAATTTGGTATACACGATCTCTATACCCCAGAGAAGGTAGTCATATGCTTCTTACCAGCCACGCCCATTTTTTTAAATTTTTGGCGGGTTTCGCTCGAATTTACTGCACATTATTCTTATATCCCAGGCAAGGTCGTCATATATTTTTATCGGCCGCGCCGCCCTTTTTAATTTTCTATATACGCTTTTTGTGTTTGTTAACATATTTTAATTTTTCCATGGAATTCCCTAAAACTTTGTACATAAATCTCTTTACTTACTACTCTTGAGTTTACACCATTACGAAATAGATATTGTAAAACACCATATTACTTTTTTACTATATGAGTTGTGACACCCCAAAATTAGAGCAGATTTATTTAATAGTTGAGCAAATACAGGTTGACTACCACTGTAGGATTACTCCGATTAGGTTAATTCATACAAATATTTCCATCTCGCCTTTTTAACTACATTGGAAAACAAAATACTACATTTATTTCCATCTCGCCTTTTGGCTACATTGGAAAGCAACCTATTACAAATATTTCCATTTCATCGTTTTCACTATATAAGTGAGTTGTAAAGGTGTAAAAATAAATATTTGTAATTGTAACTTGCACATGAAAGCATAGCATTTAGGCCGTACTACCTCAAATGCAAAAAGGCTTAGACTAAACAGAACTTTAGAGAACCCGATTAGAACCAAATTCGTATCGAGTCTCAACGAGTTAGACAATCTGAGTCGAGAAATGCTGAAACATCTGAGCAAACCCAATAACGTTTTAAGCCCAAAGATCAAGACAAGCTTTGTTAAGAGAAGCGGAAATGCCCGAATATACTCAAGTGCGTTTAGAAATCCAGCGGCTAAGACAAGCTGAGTCGAGAGAAAGTGAAACTTCTGAAACGACTCAACAACGTCTTCAGGAACGGATAAGACAAGCCGACTCCGGGGAATGTGAAACTCCTGAAACAAGACAACAACGTCTTGAGAGGCCCAACGGATAAGGCAAGCTCACTCCAGGGAATCTGAAACCCCTGAAACGACTGTAATATCCCTACCAGAAAACTTTTGTAAGGTGGTCCCTTTATTGCAAGAGATGGCAAAAAAGTTTTTCCTAACATAACTTACATAAGAGGACAATCTCTTACGGTAGCCGGTATCAACTTAGAATCTCCTTGTTTTTCTCATAGACAATTATATGTTGCTTGCTCCAGAGTTGGGAGCCAGCACAATCTCTTCGTATATGCACCAGAAGGAAAAACCAGAAATGTTGTATATCCCAAAGCTCTAGAATAACTAAAAACCATAACTTTTAGACATCATACACTCAAAATAATCCATGCATAAACATAGTTAGTTGTAATGGTAAACAGGCGCTGATTACTTAATCCCCAATGAACAAATTTCCCAACAAAATAAACTTATTCCCCGAAAAATTGGGGAATAACTTCACGATGAACAAATTCCCCAAATTTTAAAGAAAAGATCCCCGAAAGAAATGAACAAATTCCCCATACTGCTCTCAATATCTCTGTCCTGCAAAAGTAGTATTTAAAATCTGTATTCTTTTCAATAGCATCATTTCGGTGCGTGGAAGCGGCGCGCTGACGCAGATGCGACGCGCTTTCGGAACACAACTCAGCTAAAATTTCGGAATGATCTGAAAAATATATTTGGCGATTAAAATAATTTGACAACAACTGCGCGACAGCACGAGTGTAGCTGCCAAACGCGCGGACACGGACGCGATTAGCTCGCGGAACACAGCTCAGTCTTATGATAAATTTTATCTACGTATGTGCAATAATTACTACACATATACTATAAGCAGCTGCTTAAAGCAACCTTACGGCACAATTTTAAACGTCGCATTCATTTTCCATTATTGAAAATTCTATAAATTTGACGTCTCTGCTCAATGATGATCACTTATTGAATGAAGTAATTCAATTTTTAAAAGTTCTGATTTCTTTAATTTCCAAACGATCCCGTATTTTTGCTGTAGCGTCTTATAAAAAAACTTCTAAATGAAAAAATCAAAAAATTTTAAATTGAAATAAAAAATGAATTTACTCCCCAAAAATGTAAACATCATCATGAACAAATTCCCCAATCCCATACAAATTTTTGGGGAGAAAGTTCAATTTTTTGAGGAATTTGTTCATCTTTTTCAATCCAAAGACCTTTGGATCCCGGGCAAGACCGGGTAAAAACAGCTAGTGTTAAATAAAATAAATTGTTCTAATTAAGGTGTATTTCTTTTTTTTAATTAAGAGTTTCACTTCTTCTTCACTTTCAAATGTGTTTACAATCAGCTGTTTCTATGAACTTACAAATTCTTACAAATTGCTGTTCGTTTACTATTTTCGATATTTATGTTTTTTGAGAACTAATTTTTCTTACTCTCTGAAATTTCGGTTTTTACTGGATTTTACTGGGAAAGTAAACGAACAGACCTACTGTATGTTACCAAATATAATTGCTATACTTTTTAAGGTTAAATTGAATTGATTTCTATACATTATACACATTTATATATGTTTTTGTTTTCAGAAAAACGTAATAAACGTAAATCGCAAATGGCACCTTCAGCACCATTGGCTCCCATGGCTAAAGAATCCGATTATAATAGTGTACAATTGCGCAACAATAGTAAATTTGGTGGTAGTAATGTCAATTTTACGCCAGCTCCTTTACCACAACAGCCGCAACCTCAAGTACAACCAAAAAAATTCCTTTCGTCTTTAACGTCTTCCAATAGTAAAAATAAAAACAAATCTAAACTCAATAAATTTGATATTGGTCCTCCAAATGATTTCCGTCATCTAGTTCATGTGGGTTGGGATGCTAACAAAGGTTTCGATATGACTGGTAATGAGAACGATGAAGTATTGTCGCAGTTCTTTCAGAAGGCTGGTGTATCGACAACTCAACTCGAAGATCAAACTACAAGAGAATTCATTTATGAATTCATACAAAGAAACAATGTTTTGGAAACGGTGAAACAACAACATGTAGAACATCACGAAAAGTCAACATCACCACCTCGAGTAACACCTCATGTACCCACAAGGCATCAACATGGTCATGTAAGTTTTTTTAATTAACAATTAAAAAATCTTTTATGATATCGATAATTTTTTTTTTATTTAGACTCAAAATGGCAAAAATTCTTCTTCAACAACAACCCAAAGATCAGCACCACCACCGCCACCACCAACGCCACCACCCAGACAACCTCCACCACCAGTACCTACAACTGTGCCTGGTCTTTCAAGGGCTCCGGCACCTCCCTCTAGACCACCACCCATTAATACAGCTCCACCACAAACTACTTCCACAATGCCGGCACCGGTAAGTTGGAAATACTACTTTCTACAAGGAAAAATCTAGGTTTTTTCATGATAATTTTTTACAGCCACCTCCTCCACCACCACCATCATTTGGTGCCCCACCACCCCCTCCTCCTCCACCTCCAATGGCTGGACCAGGAGAGATTCCCTCAATTACTGCTCAAGCGCCAGAAGCTAAAGCACCTTCTAGTTTACCACAGATTTCTGATTCAAGAAATGACTTTTTAAATAGTATACGGATGGGTGTGGCTCTCAAGGTAAATTTGCTTTTTTTATGGGAAAAATACTGAATTTTAATTTGATTTTCTCTATGGCTTTCTAGAAAGTTGATAGCTCCGCACTTAGTACAAGTAGTGGTGACTCTCGCAGTGACCTTATGTCGGAAATACGTATGGGAACTCAATTGCGACCAGCCAACCAGCGTGAATTATCATCAAACCGTGCTAGTGATGAAGTTACCGGTACAGATGCTTTGGCCGATGCTCTACGAAGAGCTTTGCAAGATCGCGTACGCGTATTACAATCATCCGATGATGAATCAGAATCATCGGCTAACGATGATGAATGGGATGACTAAATTTATTTTAGCAATATCTATGAATGGAAAGGTTTATTGTTTATAAATTGTAAACCAATCATGCATATGGCTCTAAATTAATGTGAGAAGATGAGAGTGAGTGTAAATGTCATGTCATTTATTATGTTTTGAACTTTTACAAGCAAGTTTTGTATTAGTTACTTAATTTTTAATTGTAACAACAATTTTAATACTATAGTTTTATCTTCTGGTTAAAAGTTTTAAATCAAGCAAGGCAAAAAGATTTCGTTAGCAAAATAATGTTATAACAATTTTATATAGTTTCATTTCGTTACATTGAAATTAAGCTTTTTCTCTCTTATGGACATAAGATTGTCCTTTGCTCCCTTGTATATTTGTAGTAAGAGTAAGCAAAAGACATAACATGTGAGAAAAGAAAAACACCAACTTTTACATTCTAGATTTATGTACTCTTAAAACTATCTCATCATTTGAAAGAGATTCTCCTGTTACTCAAGTCTCTTTTAACAAACTTTGCTTAAATATTTCGTTTCACAATTATATATCTTTTTTTTTTTTGTATTCAATTTATAATTCTAGTCTGTTCAAAAGTATTTTTTTTTTTTCGTTTGTTGAAAATAACTATTGCTTTTATTTCATTCTGTCTGCCTTGTTTATTATGTATTATATTAAATTCAAGCATATCCAGCTCAATTGAAAGTGAATTCTTTTATCAATAAAATTGCCCAGCAATCTAAAAAATTTTAATTAAATAGTAATACATGCACATATTTATGTATAAACAAAATTTAAGTTGATATTGAGCCTGATTAATTTCTAACTCAATCAGTTCTTTTAATATACATAAAAACTCTTAAGATATATTATTATTAACTTAAAAATTAATTAGTAACAATTGTGCCAAATCAAAAAAATAAATAAAAATATTAATAAAATATTTACTAAACAAAATAAACATCACTTTAACATTTAAATGCAATAAAAACTTAGGAAAATACCTATTCACTATGTATTTGAAATACATTAAAGATATTTAATACATAAGAAAATCAAAGGAAACTACAATTCTAACAATCCTCTGTATGTGTAACCTTTTCCGGTACAAAATGAAGCCTTCATTTTAAAAAGTACTTAAATGTTTTGGGATATTTCTTTACAGTTACTCGAAGAAACTTTTTAAATAAATCAGATTTTGAAACAAAACTTTAATACTGAATAATATTTCAAAGTTCGATATACATAAATGTTATTTTAATATGTGTGTTTGAATTAAGTTAGTTAAACTTTTGTTGGACACTTATTCTTTAAAAAAAAATCAAAGATGGATTATCCTTAACATTTATATCAAGAATCCTATAGTTGCGTATGAGTATTATTTGTTCCATAAATAAATAATATAGCTACTCGTAATTTGTTTGCGATAATAACTTTTTTTTTACCAAATATTGAATTAAATCTATATAAAAAGATTTTTTAATTCGTTTAAAAATATAAAACTATTAATAGCATTTCTATTCCGAATAATCCAAGTTACTCGGGTTTTTTTTATTTACATTGGCTTAATATTAAAGATTTTTTTTGTGGTCTAGTTAGTTTTAATAGATCTTAAAATTTAAATTTAAAAAATTCTATGTATTAAGTATCTTTAAAATATGCCTATCTAAACATAATTTGGTGAAAATGTGCCTACGTAACATTTTCTTGTTAAATCTGTTACCAAATATATATACATATAGTATATAAAAAACAAAACACTATAAATTTGGTATATTTATTTTTGAGACATTCAAAACAAAAGACTTCTATTATGAATGTTTGAAATCTTATGATAAATTATTATATAACAATAAACAAAAGAAACGTATAAAAACTTTAACCGAAACCTTTATGGAAAAATAATCTGAAACTTAAAATGTAACTCCCTTTCTGAGACTTAAATTTAAAAAATAAATATGATTCTGAAAAATTTTTTATTTTTTGTTAACCAAAAATTAATCAAAAGAAAAACTTAACCTTAAATATAATAATAAAAAAAATATTAATACTTTAAACTTTTGCTTCCTAATTCCTTAAAACTTAAAATACAAAGATTATATGATTAATTTTTTTCATTTCAAAATTATTTTGAGTGAAATGCATTTAATGCAACCAAACTATGAATAAATATTTTTGTTTGATTTTTGTTTTTTAATAAATTAAGTTTTAAATTAAAAACTACGTGTGTGCTCAGTATAAATAATTGTTTTTCCCATTTAAAAATACTTTTTATTTTGTTTTAATCTATGTTCATATTATGTAAAAAAAATTAATTATTAATTATGGTAGTTGTAACCAATTTGTTTTAAATTATTCCTTCTTTTATTTAAACAAAAAAAAAAAACATCTTTATACCCTTGGCTCATAAGTACGAGTAGCTACAACTTTATTTTGAATTCTAGGTGTATTATAGTAACTTATAAAAAAATATATAATAAACAGATTAAACCAAAAAAACAAGAGTTTTATTTCAAATTTTTTGTTCAAATGCGGCTTCTTTAATGAGTGCTCAAAAAAGTATCAGCAGAAATTAAAAACAAATATTCCAAAACACAATTGTATATTCCAATATTTTAATCCTATAATTAATTATTATATAATAATGGCAAGAATGTAGTTTTGTGAAGAGTTAAAATCAAGAATAATACAAGATTTTACCCCTGTTCTATGAATAAATCCATAATTTAAAAAATTATCAGGAAATATCGTGAAAGTGGTACGGCGACGACGCTCAGTGGGGCTAATCACCACTGTTCCATTCCAAGTACTCTACACCTCACATAGTTCAACTGTTTGAGCTGGGGTTTTTTTAAATGTTCGTCCGTCGATCCAAAACTTGGTTTTTATGGGGAAAAATGATATTTGGCGCAAATGTGACCCTACGAAGCGCAAGAATGTTTCTTTTTTTTTTTTGAAATATTTTAAGCTGAGAATCTTCGTTTCGATAAATACTAAAAAACTGTCTGCATGAAACTACGGAGGAAAAGTTTTTAATTTTTTTCAGAATTTTTGCATATATTCAAAAATGTGTCCAAAAATTCTGAAAAAATTTGTGAGTATTTCATGAATGATTTTAAATACTTTTTATTCAATAAAATTTTTTCCAAAAGTGGAAAAAAAATAAAAATTTTCCTACGCAGTTTCACGCAGACAGTTTTTTTTAGTATTTACCGAAACGAAGATTCTCAGATCAAATTTACGCCAAATATATTTTTTTTTTTTTTGTAAAAACCAAATATTGGAGACAAATTGCAGAAAAATATGAGCCGAAATTAAAGACGAACATTAAAAGAAAACTCAAACAGTTGAACTATGTGAGCTGTAGAGTAATTCGAGTGGAACAGTGGCGATTCGGCCCACTGTGCGACAGCCCAATCTCATGAATAAGGATTTGTAATTTGTAGTACCTTTGATACCCAAATACCGAAAAAAAGTGCGTTAGTTTTGCCACTTCTATTATTTGTATATCCAAGTGGGGCCTCTCAGAAAAATCAGCTCTGAATTTTAATAAAAAAAAACTTTTGGCACCAAAAGCGTTTTGTAATCTGTGGAGTTTTATCTTTTAATTGAGAGATGACACATGGCGTCTCCCAGTATTTCCCATTTTTTTAATTTCGTCGCTATTTTGTTAAGCTATCTTTGCACACCTAAAGCAAACCGAACTATGTATACATTTATGTAATATTAAAGGATAGGATAGGAGAATGTTTTTAACAGATGGACGGGCATCGCTAGATCGACTTCTTTTATAAAGATCAACAATATAGATATATAGTTTAAAGGGTCTCCGGTGTGGAGGGTATAATAATGCTTACCTTACTATATATAACTTTGATGCGTAAAATGTGTTATTTATTTCTTTTATTATTTGCACTCCATTTTATTATAAAGGCATTTTTTTTTATTTCACACGAAACTTTTTTATTCAACTTAGAACTTGAACTTTTATTAACACACAAATTAAGCTTTAAGATTATGATAGCCCGTTAACTTTAAAATAAACCACACTTTTCTTTATTTCTATTTCTTTATTATCATTTACATATGTGTGTATGTATAGAAGTTTTGCAATTAACAACGACAAGTGCCGCCTCTTTTATATTTTTGTATGAATACATTTAACTACATCTGCCTATATTTTATATGACTTTCAGCTTAATTTAATTAATTTATATAATTTCAGCTTAATTTAAAAACCACAACGACTGTAATATTAACCGATTTTACAATTATTTTTCACAGAAATAACTAAATTATCACACACTCGCGATTACCGACCATTTATAACTAATTAGAGGAGTTAAATGTCAGGGATGGTATATCTATGATAAACGTTATCGATTGTTAGTAACGGTTTGTAATGTTTTTAAAATTGCAAATTGTTTGTTGTCATGTCATGTAATGTTGATCTTTAATGTTTTACAAATAATTAGATTTCTTTGATTCGAGATCATGATAATAATAGAAACGATTTTTTTTTCAATTATATATTCTTCCTTTATTTACATATTTTAACAAATTTGATATTTACATATGAGATCTTATAGATATTACAACAAATAATATATAGGATCTAAAGATAGTAAATAGTTTTTATTTTATTTTTTAATGATTTTTAAAGGAAAATGGGAGGGTAAAACCTTTATATGATTTAATATATTCAAATACTATCTGAAAATATTTATATGTATGCTTATAGGAGGTTTATTAGAAATAATAAACCTCTATAAGCATATAATTTTCAATTTGGTGGTTTCATTTTAATTTTACGTTATTTCTCTACATTCTCTTACCAGTGGATGAGGAATTTTCAATTTTGGCAAAGTAATTATTATTAATCCTTGTTATGAAAGCGATAATTTTTTCATAACCTGTTTCTTCGTGAAGAAGATTTGTAGGATACCTCCAGGGCTTTTTATTTATCATTTTAAGACATTTGTTTTGTATAATTTGTAAGCGTGTTAGGTGACAGTTGGCAGAGTGACTCCAAATAGGACACGCGTATAATAATATCGGCCTTATAACTCTTTTGAAGAGTAGATTTTTGTTTTTGGGGTTTAGAAATGACCTTCTATTTAGAGTCACCATAATGCCATAAGAGCCATAATGCTTTCAATAATTTTTTTAGCTTTTTGGCACGTAGCCAGAATATGTTGTTTGAATGTAAGCCTTTTGTCCAAGACAACTCCGAGATATTTGACATCGTTAAGTACATTTACGATATTATTTCCAATAAGAAGATGACGTCTTGGCAGTTTTTTGAGAGATTTGTTAAATGGAAAAATTACTGCTTGGGTCTTGTTTGGATTAATTTTGATTTTCCATTTGTGAAATTAATAGAAACCATCATTTTTTTTAATGTAAGAGAAATGTGGAATAAATTGGAGACAGCGCTAGCTACTTTCGAACAACACGAATCGTTTATCATTGCTCATGTTTGATCAGAATGAAAATATGGGAACTTTATCAAGGAAGTAGTTTTCTGTAAGTGCCGAGTAAGGTTGTCCTGTTGTGTTGGTAAGGGGACTTACGGTTCCTTACTTTACGGTACTTATAGTTGAGGTTCCGCATACAGTTAGACAACATTGAAGGAGTCCCGTTAAACTCTTTGGAAAGTCAATGGTTGTTGTATAAACTCGAAACAACAACAAAAAATCCACAAAAAGGTGACATTATAGACTCCTGACTCCGGTCACATTATTCACTTGTGCTCACATAATTAAGTCATGGCTATGCAATGAAATGTTTTTGTATTTTTTCTCTTAAACCCATTTCTTCCGATTCTAACCTTACTATTTTGTGCAACCCTGCTATGCTATCAGTTGCTTACATTGATTGAAGCAATATTAAAAATTTTGGGTATTCCCCGAAAAATGTGGAAAACGTCAAAAAGGTCATATGCGCTGTGCTCACATAATTAAGTCACCACGCGTATCGTGAGCAAATTAGTGTTTTGAAGATTTTTTTGCGGTTTAAATAATAAATAAATTAAAAACAAATAACATCAGCTGAAACGATATGGGTAAACAAAAAAGTTCGAACTCGGCTGAATGGAAAATAATATGGGATTGTTTCCAAAGATACAATAATATTGCAAAAGTAGTGTAGATTTTGAACTTTCCTCGTGGTAAAATTACAAATGCCATTACGCATTACAAAAAATATGACTTGAAAATATTCCGCGCCAAAAACCGAGAAAAACGACTTTAAAAGCTGACAGGCGCATTGCAAACCTGAGTAAAACTGATCCTTTTTTAACTTCGTCGCAAATCAGAGTTCAAATGGAAACGGATTATGGTGTAAATGTTTCGTCGTCGACCATAAGTCGCCATTTGCAAGAAAACAATTTGCATGGACGAATGGCGAGGAAGAAACCGGTGGTTTCCTTCAAGAACACTAAGAAGCGGCTCCGATTTGCGACTGACCATCTTGCTAAAGGCCTAAATTTTTGGAATTTAACTGTTTGGAGCGACGAATCCAAGTGTAATGTTTTTGGAAAAGATGGTATACCATATGTGCGACGTCCTCCACTTAAGGAATTAGATCCAAAATACACCAAAAAAACTGTGAAACACGGTGGCTCATCAGTCATGGTGTGGGGTTGCTTTACCGCATTCGTTGTGGGTCCTATAGTCAAGATTGACGGTATAATGAATGGGGAAATGTATAAGAATATACTGAAGGAAAATTTGGCCACCGAAAATGCTGACAATTTGCCGCTTGCGTGGATTTTTCAACACGACAATGACCCGAAGCATTGTTCGAAGGTGGCTAAGTCGTGGTTGGCAACACAGTCCATCAAGCTTCTGGAATGGCCACCGCAGAGTCCCGACTTAAACTCTATCGAGAACTTGTGGGCATAATAAAACGAGTCATTGCAGCACGAAAGCGATGTTCCACAGTATTAAACAAAAAGGTTATCCTATTCAATATTGAGGTAAGGAAAAAATTTATTACTTATTTCTACAATTTCAACCATTTTTTTCAGATGACTTAATTATGTGAGCAGGGGGGTTATTATATAATTCGATTCGAATGAAAAAATTTACGAATTCGTACAAATTGTACTATGTAGTACGCTTTCGTACTATTATTTCCATTTCAATTTTCGAAAGGAAATTCCTTTCGAAAATATTTTCGTTTCGAATCGAATTACATAATAACCCCCCAGCTCTTTTTGGCTAATTTCCAAGTTTTTTATTTTTTTTTTTTGAAAGAACCAAAATTTTGTAATTTTTAATTTCACTGTAAATTGATTGCTAACATATAATAATAAAAAAAATTAAATAGAATTTAAAAAAAAGGGTTTAAGTATTTTTGACAATAATGTCGAGTAGCATACTAGTGACTTAATTATGTGACCACAAGTGTATCTGCATATTTTTATGTCAGCAAACAAAATGTAAAATTGTCTGTTGGGTACTTTTATCGTCCAATCAAAACTACGGTTCTTCTTACGCTTAACTAAATTTTTTGTCAAGTTGCAAAATCTTTTTGATTCTTAGACATTTTAGGAATAAAACAACGATTTAGCTATTTAGCAATTTTAAAATACGATTTTTTTTTATTGATATTTCAAGATTTTTAAATGTTTACTAAACAGCAAAAAAAAAAAATGTACTCCAAGTTGTTGGTAGTGTTTAGTCCTTTCTTTGGGTGTGATATTGATCGGGAAAAATTCACTGTAGATTCGGTCCAATAAAATTATAGCAATAGAAAAAACTCTCCGATATAGCGAGACGGAGGAATAAGAAAATTTAAGAAGTGAAAATACTAAATTACAACTACATAAATTTTAAGCATTGCATTAAAAACAAATATATATGAATAATGAATTGTTATGTATAAAAACTTAAAACGAAATTATATTTATGTTTGATAAAAAGAAATTGGCGCAAATACGACATATTTTTAAAGAACTTAAGTTTGTATATTGATATACTATTTGTCAGCAACGTAAACGGAAATCATAGGAATTTAAAAATCTACCAAAAAAGATATATAATTATTTAATAATTACAAGTGTATATAATAATTTTCAATTATAAATAGTTTTCTTTTTTGTTAAAGTAATTTTAGATCTTTTGTTTTGTTTAGTAGTAATTTGAATAACCACTCCATTGACCATAGCCGCTATAGCCGGTGTTGTATTGCCAATGATTGTAATAATTATCATACGATTGTTGTTGTTGTTGCGGATACGCAGCACTATTCTGTTGGCCGTAGTATGCCGATGAGGATGAGTTACCCGAACCATAATTATAACTAGCTGCTCCTGCTGTAGAACCATTATTGTAGGATTGTGCGGTAGCGGATATAGAAGAGGGATCTTTATGTCCAGATTTACGACTAGGACTAGATTCACTGGGAGTAAGAAAATAAATTAGTTATTAAAACAATGGAATATTTCTTAAGAAAAGAAAAAAAAACATTAGAATATAACAGTATATTAAGGCCATAAACTTAAAGTATTAACTGTAACCAAATAAAGGGCAACTTGACATTTTGATTTAAAAAAAAAAACGAAAAAGTTAATTATTAAACTCTTACCGCTTCTTTTTAGCTTCATTAACTTTGTTTAAAGCCAATTGTAAAGCCCGTTGAGCATCTTGTAATCCTTTAGCTGAACTTCCAAAGTCTTCCAGAAATTCAACTTTACGCTGAGCAAACAAAACTTTTTGTTCGGGTTCGATATTCTCCCGTGCCATAAATTTATCCATTATTGAAACAACTTCATCTTCAACGACTACCGAACGTTGCAAAGATAAATCAATCATTTGTAAGGCCACACGAGTATTGGCGCTGTCTTTGTCTAATGCTTGCTGCAGAACATTTAAGCCACCATCTAAATCATGACAAATTTTATTTAAAAATCGAGCATACTTAATGGCTAAACTTCCAGCTATATTTTTGTTCTTGGCTGTATTTATGTAATGATCATAAAGACTTTTACATTTTTCAAAATCGCCACGACGTCGCTCCACATTAATTCGTCGATAGGCCACCTGAAGTAGGTTTGGCACTCGCTTTTCTAAATTTACTAAGATGTTCGCAGACCTATCGAAATTATTTTGACACTCTTCAAAAGCTGCCCACATTAAGTGTAAACTGGGTTTGTCAGGATGATGGATTTCACAAGCTCTTCGATAGACATCACTAGTAATAGCTGGTATTTCGGGTTGATCTAACAAAGTTTCCAAATAACGTATCATTTTTAACCAAAATTCATCATATAATGCACAGGCTATTAAACAACGTTCAAAGAGTACTATTATACGCTTGCGATCACCCTTTTCAATTTCGAAATCTAAATATTCTTTCCAGTTTTTAAGCTGACATCTTTCTAAAGGTTTCACATGGAAGTATGGTCTCTTTATACCTTCTTCAAAAGTCCAGCGCGCTGTTACAGCAGCTACCGTTAGCTTGTGTAATTTGCGCCTTATTGATATGACTTTATCTTTAATGGTAAGAATTTCATCTTCAGTAAGGGTGGTCACATCACTAAGATCTTCTGCTAGTGGTTTTTGCGTTTTGACATCTCCTTCGACGTCGCCGCCATCAACGATCATAGGTTCAACAGAAGCTGTTTCAGAAGTTACTTCTTCGGTAGGTTTATCCTTTTGACTTTCCTTCAGTTTATCTTTTTCGCTGTCTTTGTCTTTTTCCTTTTCCTTCTCGTTGTCTTTTTCTTTATCTTTTTCTTTATCTTTTTCTTTATCTTTTTCTTTTTCTTTTGATTCTGAATCTTTATCCTTTGAACTTCCCCGACGAGATTTAGAACGGGATGATTTTGATGATAACATAGTATCTCGCAAATCGGTTCTTATCTTTTTTATTTCTTCTGGTGTTATGGTACTGATTAACGTGTGTTGATTGATTAAATCTTGAAAGCTTAAGAAAAATTGATACGTCTTAATTTAAATTGTACATGTAAATATTTATTAATTTTTTACTATCATGTAAAAGTTTACTTAATTAAAATTATTAAATTTGTTTAATCATATATTATGAAAAATGTTTCCCATGCATGTATTATCCATACTTTAATAAATATTTTACTTTAAAATGGTTGGTGAGGACAAAGAACGTGAAAAAATTAATAGAATTTTTAATAAAAATGGCAAAGGTTTCTCGGCAAACGTTTTGCACGGATTATCAAAAATTATAACGAACGTCTTACTATTAAGAGAAGCCCGGGAAGTGAGAGAAAAAGGGCTATACTGACGCTAACGTTTCCTGACGTTTTAGGAAAAAAATTCTGAATATTTCGTGGGAAAACAGCTCATAAATTAATTACTGAAGTCTTTCGTATGAAAAATACAAAAGGAGGCAGGATTCAAATCGTATAAAGTACAATAGGTGACAAATCGAAACTCCCAAAAGAATATCGAGGCAAAATAACATGAATGAATGCTACACTATGAAAGATCAATCATATGGGGTAGTAGCTATGAGAGGGAATGGAATTTAAGACACACAAAAATAGGAAGTTCCCGAAAAAAATTTTGTAGTTTAACAGGTTATTTGTAGTTGTGGGGAAAGAAACAATTCGTAAGTGCCATTGGATACGATTAATACCGATTCGCAAAAGAGAAGACTTTCATTCCTAACAGCATTTTGGCCTGAACTTCCATCATGTCATTACAGTGAATCGGCTATTGAATGACACAAAAAAATTATGTCAATTTCAGAACTAAGGCCCCCTAAAAGAGGGATGAAGATCACAAAGCAAGTCGCCAACAACACCAGCCATACTTTATGCTCGAAAATGGTCTCCGACCATCAAAAGGATCATTGAAAGTATATACTATAAAAGCGCTTATAGGTTTTCTTGAAAAACTAAAATTTTCCTAAAAAAACGAAGTAATTTTGTAAAATGATATACTTATATGTTAATGATATATGTTAATTTAAATAACATCAATTAGTTGCAAATTTTTATTAAAATTGGTTATTTCGTTTAAAAATGTTTGCGGTTAATTTATGTTATAATTTTTATGTGCGCAATCCTTAACGCAATCCTCATTAGATTGTTAAAAAAAAAGTTTTGTATTTTTTTTAAAGAATACTAGAGGACCCCTGCTGCTCCGCAGCATTATATTATATTATATTAATTTTGATAATATAATACCAAAATTTGCCAAGAGAAGTTAACGTACAGTAATGCCAAAATATGCCAAGATAAGTTAACGTACAGTAAAAGTAAAGTTGATTCTCCACGCATAACTTTCCTCAAACCCAACGAATTTAAGCAGTTAATAGCTCAGGAAGAAGGAGCTTGATCCACTGAGTGTTCTTAGACCTATGTCAACAGCCTACGTTAATTAGAACTCTAGTTATAGAGGTTTGAGAGAAGAAAAATATTGACAAAAAAAGTTTGAATGCAAAGTTTGTCGCCATAACGTGTTTCATTTCTTTACAAGTTCAAAAAATTGCGACAATGTGACCAAACTGTATTATTTTTTTTTTTTTTTTTTGGGATTAACAAGGTATAAGGGGCTTAGTACTATTATTCTAAATTTTACAATAAATCATGATACCAAAGTAAAAAATCATTTTTTCCTCTGAATTCATTAAATTTGTTATATGGTTTAATTTGTTACTACTTACTTATCAAAATGGCCACTATAACCTTGTGTTGGAATGGTTAAAAGACGATCATAGATTTTTACCATCAGCTGGTAACGTTTTCCTTCATTTTCCCACTTTATGTAGGCATCCCACAATTTATCCGAACGAAATTCTAAACCACACGACTCAACAGCACGTTCAAATTGTGAACGTATATATTCTTCGTCGTCGGAATTATTTGATTTAACATGTGTTAAATAATGTATCCATAAGTCCACCGATAGTGGTATAGCTTCCAAACCACGTTCAAAAACCTACAGATTTTTTGTTTATATATTGATTTGATGATTTTTTTGTATATCGAGTTTTTGGTAGTGATATGTTGTAAAGAAATAGAAAAAAGAGAAAAAAAAAGATTTTTGGCAAATGTTTAGTTGATTAATGTACTTCACAGATACTTAACTGTTCAATGGTATTTATTTTTGTGGGGTCTAGAAACAATATTATGTGCTTGTATGTGTGTAATTAGGATGATTTAGTTTAATGGAAAAGAGGGAAGGAGGAGGGTATTAAAATTATGATGTTTTAAGAATCTAGTCGTCAGTAAATAAGATTTAAAAAAGAAAAAAAAAACTGTGTTATTTGGAATTTTATTTATTTATTTTGTCTTACATAAAAATAATAATCATTAAAGTCCATATTTCCGGAAGACTAAATCTAGAAAGTTTTCTATTCAAAAAGTTTTGAAGAATTAGTTAACGCAATTTGAGGATTGAGTAATTCAAAACAAAACCGGATGTTTCGAGTCAAACTAAATGTAAGATTCGATTCTATACGTTAAATTTTATCCTTTCGTATAAATTATTTTTTTGCATTTTTAACTTCGTTAGTCAAATTATGACATGTTTGCAAAATAATAAAAAATTTTAATTTCTTTAACATTCCTTTCGTAATGAGAATTCTGTTCGAAACCTTTTTATTTTCCTGTGGTCAGGATGAGTTTGTGCTGATGTTTGTAACTACCAAAAATATTTTACCTAGACCCAGAATCCCTTAGTGAGTCGATTTAGTGATGTCCGTCCGTCTGTCTGTTTGCCTGTGTCTCCGCGTAAACCTTGTAATCGAACTAACCACAGTTCGCAAATATGAACATATTTTGATGAAATTGTGTATATAAGCTTTTATCGCTGCATGTTCAGACCTAGCCCCCATACAAATAACCCCTATGAGACTGACTAAAATTGTCGTAAGATCTAGATTACATATGTGTGTATTATAAGCACTAATCAGTAGTCCAAAAATAAATCCCGTGTGACCCTTTTTAGTCATATTCCTCACATAAAGCTAGTTCCCGATGTCATTTAAATATATCAAAAAATATTGCGCAGATTTTTTTAACGATGGTTTATATATGTTTTTGAGAAAATTAAGTGACTTTACTAAGTATGCTCCAGATCGGCCCATTTTTTGTCCTAGTCGCCATATAAAAATGATACCAGATATGAAATTTTTCATATTTGCACGCCGCAAATTAATAACAATAGCACTAAAGTTGGTTTTATGCTTATTTTCTATATCCAGTTATTGCTTCAACGAAGTTCTAAACGGTCTACTACAATGTTTTTTACTTGAAAATCGCAATAACAATTTTGTTTTTTCTCTAGTTATTATTTATTTATTATTATTCTTAATAAATGCGAAATTAACCCTAAGCTCTTTTGTTGTGTCTTATTTCTTTCTGGTTGAATTTTCCGTTTTTGTGTATTCAGGGAATTAATAATTTCAGGGCGAATATTTTTGCGGAATCCCTGTTGTAATGAAATTTTTTGCTCTTTGAAGAATGTGTCAGAGCTGGGAAACTTTAACCCCCCCTCAAATGAAATTCAGATGTAAACGCCGATACACGTGTCTTTTTTTTGTCTCCTCTATCAAAATTTATAGGCCGGACCTTGTAATTTTTTGTGCTGTAGTGATATATTCACATCTCAACACTGCAAAAATAAAAAGCAAGGGGTACAATTTTAGTCATATTCTCAATATAAATCAGCCTCCCGATATTCATTTAAATCTATCTAATAACTTACAAGTATAACACATTTTACTCAAATTTGGTTTGTAAGGGGCCTCACTAAATATGATTTAGAGCATTTTTGAACCTAGTCTCCTCCCCATATAGTAAATTTCATATAAGATGTGATTACAAACCAAATTTGTGTTAGAATTAAGTGAATATCGAGAGGGTAATTTATATGGGAACTATGAGTGAGCCGAGCCACATGTATTTTTATGTTTATAACCGTTCTTTTTCCTTGGCTTTAGTGCTCGTAAACCCGCATCTGCCAATCTTCTGCGTACCGTATAAGCACTAATGTTTACTCCAAATTGGTCGTTCATCTCAGATATCAACTCAACTGAAGAGGAAACTTGGGATCGGAGACTTCAATTTGTTAAATAGCGGTCCATTCTGGTGGTGTTTTTTTTTTTTTTTTTTTTTTGTTTTTCAATACAGTTCCTGGAGAACCTTTTGTTGTTTTTGGCATACATTTTTTTTTTAATTTAATGATAGTTACATGGCTGCATCTTTTCCTTCGGACAATCTCTCCTTCCTTAACGTCATAATCGAACTTTTTCGTCACAGCTTAATTGTTTCATATTAGTCGAATATTATTGGATCGCATTTAAACGTGTATTGCCACGAAATTGAAAAAACTTAACATTAACTTTTATCTGATCAGTACTGTATATTTATAAAAGCGAAAGCATGTATGTTTGTTTGTTTGTAGCTTATAGGAGGCTAAACCATTGGACCGATCTTATTGAAATTTTTACAGTCCTACTGTATATATGGAAAAAAGTGAAATTTTGATATCATATATATTGAGTACAATCACGGAGAGTTTTGCAAATGAGTTTGCGGAGTAGTGAGATAAAAAATGGGCGGGGTAGGATTATTGGTAGGATTATACAAAACATAAGAAGTACATGAAAGCGACAGTCTTGAAACTTTACCAATGAGAGTAATGGTGGAAAATATGAGCGGAAACGTCAAATTCAAAAATGTTCAAAATCGAAACTTGCGAAAAACAAATATTCAAAATCGGCAAAATAAAAAATCGCAAAAATAAAAGATTGTCAAATGATATTCTAAATTCAAGGCCAATCGTAAGTGTTGCCGGATTTATTTTGAAAAATCCATGTTTTTCCAATGGGCAGCCATATGTAGCTTGCACCCAATGAAAAAATAAAAAATATAGTATATCAGCCAGCATTGAAATGAAGAATTATAATAATATTAACAAAATAAAATGCTTTAATTGTACAATACAAACTTGGTAGGAAAAATTGATTTTGAAAACATACATGTCAATAAGTCTCGGTAAGTCATAGCGAAGCATGTCGGTCGTACTAGTACGTATAAAAAAAAATTTTGGTACTTTTATATAGTTGCTCATTACTTCATAATGTATCCAAAGATTTTCTTTTACATCTTGCTTTCGGAGCAGAGGTGCAGCCTAATAAAAATACTTGGGCTTTCGAATTTTCCCGTTATATAAAAAATTTTGTTCGAGCAATTTCTATTCCACCTAAAATACCAATGTGATTATAAAACAATGTTTGCATGATTTGTGGCCAATTTTATGTATGTATATGTAGTCATATATTTGGTTATCAGAGATATACCCTAAATAGTTAAACTACTTGCGAGAACAAAAAAAAAAAAAAAACTTGTCCCTACATTTTTTTATTACGATTTAAGTATGTACATGATTAGTAGGCCACAATACATAAACAGAAATATTCGCACTTAAAGTATAGACTTTTTTAATTTGTTTGCCTACTGTAATTTAAAGAAAACGGACAATTGTGCGACATCGTTTCACTTTTATTCTCAACTGGAGCCATCATTTATTTTTAAAATATTTCTCAGTATTTTTTATTTTGGTAAAGAAAAATAATAATAAAATATTTCAATAATGAATGCGATGATTTACCCTTGACTTTTGTCTTATAACAATCAATTAGTTTACATTATTTATTTTTCATGCAGGATGGCTAAACGAAAGTAATGTCAGATATAGCTTCCAATCAATAAAAATGTTCAATAGTGACGTTTTAAAGCACCTGATCTACGTGGATAGAACATGTTCGAATTCTCGTTAAATTGATTCTTAGGCAATAAAAAAAAACAATGAAATTATGAAAATTATTTTGAGTTCATTAAAAAACGACCCAAAAAATGAATACCCTACAACATGCATTTACGAGAGAGGGCCTTAGGTTCAATTAATTGGATATAAGAAAAAAGCATAAACCAAATTTCATTGTTAATAATTTTTTTTGCCTGCAGATATGAAAAAGTCAATATCGGATGCTATTTCATATGGGGACTAGGTGGAAAATGGACCATATTTGGTCCAGAAAAGGGTACACCCTTTTAGGTACCAGAATCCACCGTTTTTGACACAACCCGTTTTTTGACACACTAGGTCCCTTTTCTCGGAGGTCACATATACAAAGCAAATCTGAGAAAAATCTATGCAATACTTTTGTTTTCTTTTTATAAATTTAGTTGAAGTTTAAGAAGCAGCTTTATATGGGGACTATGACTAAGAATTGCCCTCCAGGGGGGGGGGGGGGGGGAATCGTCGCATTCGATATCGAGTAAAATCAATCGAAATTGCATATTTTGGTTTATTATTTAAAGAAGACGGACAATCGTCAGACCTCGTTTCACTTTTACTATTAACTATGGACCATAACTCGTTATCTGTGACAGATTAAAATTACTCTTAGTATTTTATTTTGGAAAATAAAAAAATTTCGATAACGAATGCGACGTTTCGAACCCAGGGTTTATTTTCGGACTACTGATTAATGGATGTAATAAATACACATAAACCAAAATTTTACCGAGATCTATGACAATTTGGATCTTATGACAATTTAAGTCGATCTCATAGGGGTCATTTGATTTTCACCAATTTCAATAGCGTCCTTCCTGTGGCCGATATAAGCTTATATACCAAATTTCATCAAAATATATTCATGGACACACAGACAGACATCACTAAATCGACTCTGAAAATGATTCTGATATGAAAATGATTCTGAGTCGATCGGTATAATAAAAGATGGGTGTAGCTGAAATATTTTTGATAATTACAACCATCAGCACAAACTCATTGTACCCTGAGATCACATAGTGGTATAGGACTATAATGTAGGGATTAAATTTTGGAAAAGGAAAGGATTTATGGTAAACACTCAAAGCACACAATTTATTTTATAATTTGTCTTGGCGCAGACTTATCAAACATAAAACTGCTGTGAAAGCAAGACTAATTAATCTGAATTATTATAATTAAAAACTAGCTTAACATTTAGTTGAAACAAAAGTTCAATTTTTAAACTTTTGTTATATACTTAAGTTTTTATAATAAAGTTTCACACAATTTTTGTTTAAAATACACTAAAATTTCATTAAACTCCATTTGTACTTACGCCTGGATGTAGCATATTTTGATATTGTTCTAGTTTTTAAGTAGAATTTTTGTTATTTGATGGTGAACTGTTTTTTTTTTTATATAAAAAAAAAAACATAAAAAGGAAAAACTATAAACAAACAGCGGCTTATGGTGGTAACTTGAAAAAAAATATTTTTTTTTTTACCGAAATGTACAAAGAATCGAATCCCTTCCCCCCTCCAGTCGAAATGGGATATTTAAAAAAAAAAACAAAATTCAACAACCGAAAAATTTAGTTTATGAAAATAAAACAAGAAAATATATTTTTGAATATTTAAAAATAAAAGTACATAAAAAACACAAATAGAAACAATTTGAAACGTTTAGTTTCCTTTAATTGAGGTTGAAGTTGTGTTAAATAAGTCCCACACTCCCTGTTTTAAAATATTTGTATTATTTTTTTAAATCATCTAAACTAAAAAAAAAATTTGAACTAGCTGCTGAGTTTTTTTTTTTTTAGATCGTTTCTGTTTTTGCGATATTTTTTTTTTTTTTATTGAATGAAATATTTTTATTAAATTATAATAAATTCCATTATAATATAAAAATTGAAAAATACAACATATTTCAAATTTATTTGATTGAATTCGTATTGTACTCACCGCGTTGCAATTCGCCTTGATACCCTTACGTTTTTCATAGTCGGCATATTTTCGCCAATAACCGTAACAGTACGGATAATGGGAAAGAAATGCATCATAGGCCTCACGTGCTGCCTCAGCATCAGACTAAATTAAGGAAAAATTTACAAAGAAAAAAATAAAAACTAATGAAGAAAATACCTCATTGTCAACATATTGCAATAGATAAGTCCATCCAGTAAAATCAGCGGGATCATCTTTAACGGCACGCCAATATTTATCTAAATCGGGCAATTTTTTACGTTCCTTTTCTTTTTCTTTATCATTGTCTTTGTCTTTTTCCCGTTCTTTATCTTTAACGGCGCCGTCCTTATCTTTTTCCCGTTCTTTATCTTTACGTTTTTCTTTATCTTTGTGATCGGGATCTGAAGATTTTATATAAAAAAAAAAAAATAAAAATAAAATTAAAAAACATTAAACTTGTGGAAAATATTGTTTAAAAAAAGATTTAACAAATGCTGTTACTATTTTGGCAGCAACAAACATAACAGAACGTAATATACCTTCAATTTTGGCCTTTTTTTCTAAGGGTGCTGAATCATTACTTTCACTTGTGGGGCTCATGGGATTATATTGTTCATCTTTTTTACTAGAATCCTTGTCCACTATTTTGCTATCGGACTCAACAACCCCATCAGCTTTACGTTTCTTACGTGAAGAAGAATCGGCATGATCTTCACTACGAACCGGAGAAGTGCTATGTTTATCTTCTATCGTAGTGTTAACTGGTAATTCATCTTCTGAAATAACTTCAGCATCTGGTGGTAATTCTGCACGTTGCGGAGCTGGAAGTTCTTCATCTGATACCTCTTCAGCATCATTTATTTCTGGTTTGGTAGGTAAAGGCAATTCATCTTCTGATATTATTTCAGTATTTACCATGGTAGCATCACTGCCAACGTTATTGGGATAATCTTCAGCAATGGCTTGGTCTGATAGAGAATCACTTGAATCCATTTTTTCACAATTTTCTTCTATAACTTTGGCATCAAAATTATCTTTTTCAGATTCACCAACGCAGCCAACCGATGGTAAACTGTTAGCATTATCGCCTGCTAACGATGCTAATAAGGAATTTTCTTGGGCACCCTGTTGTTCGTCTTCATTATTTTCTTCTGGTTGTTCATTAAGATCTTCTGAAGTTTCAGATTGTCCTACCTCTTCGGAGGCAAATGGAAATGAGGATGATTTCTCATCCAGATTAGCATTATTGTCACGATTTTCTTCTGTGGGATTTTCATAGACCTCTTCTTCGTGAATCACCTGTTCTTCATAGACAATACAATCATCTTCCTCGGTTATTTCTTCCACTATCTCTTCTTCTATTATTTCCGGTTGTGATGAAGTTGGCGAATTTTGTTGTTGTTTTTCATCATCATTGTCCACTAGATTGCCCTGAGCTGCTTCTGCTAACATTTCTTGTATAATATTTGAATGCCCCTCTTCAACTTGTTCTACTTCCTCTGTTAGTTCTTCATGTTCACTCAACTGTAAAGAGAGAAAAACAAAGTTCATAACGTGACATTTATATTTATATAAAACCGCAATTATTTTAAATAGCTAAACTTTAATCAGATGGCCCTTGCAATAAATCATAGGGTTTCCCCTACTCACCCTAAGTAAAAAAAGGAGAGGGGGAACGATCATTTGCATATGGAACAACGCCTCATATGCAACGACATTAATGCAAACTTTTTTCATCATATTAAAAACAAATATAAAACTCATTTTGCGAGTCGATGAGATATTTTAATTAAAAAAAAAAAATAACTAACCTGTTCATGTTGTTTTTTAGAACGCCTAGTAGATCTAGCCGGTGATGCTGCCACTGGTGGTTGTGTACCTGATGTACGTCTGGTCGACCGGGTACTTCGTCGTCCTTAAATTACAAAATAGATAAATAAAAAATAACACCTCTTTAAGAAACGCATGTTTTTATGTATGCTTGCTTCATTAATTTTGAAACCGCCTTTTTGCTTTTGTCTGCTGTTTGTTCGATTGCCTCACGCTTATTTTTTTCAACTGTCAATCTTGTGGCTTTGCAATTATTTTAATATTATTAAAATTAATTTTTGTCTTATTTTGTTACGATATTGTATTTAATAATTATATAACATTGTCCACGTTTTCGTATAATTTTTTATTGCGTTTTTAATTAAAAAACTCACCAGAATTTTCTTGTAGACCGATTTCTTCTCCAGTAGACGCCATTTTTATGCAATAATTTTTTTTTTTGATAAGTGAGTTTGACAATGCTTTTAATTTGTCAAATAAGTATTACAACTCTGTTATGGCTGTGGTAAGTAACCAGAGTAACCAACTATTTGGATATTTTTATTTTGTTTATTTTAAACTGGTCTAAATTATTTAAAAACATTAAATTTAGTAAAATCATATTAATTATAGATTTTATGTTGAAAAAAAACAATTTAAAAAAATTTAATATATATATCTAACTTAAAATTTAAATTATAAAATTGTATTTAATATTATTTTCTATCATCCTTATGTTTGTATACATAAATATAATTAAGTACATTTATTTATTTACAAAATTTATAAACATAAATGATGAGAATATAGATATAATATAGGCACTAACGACTATGAATTTATACATAAATTGTTTCTAAATGGAATATGGTTTTATATAAGATGATATATGTTACAATATTTTAGTACATTTTGTACTGTTTTTATATGTTTCTTGTCAATGTTTTTTAATAGATCAGGAAAGCAAATTTACCCAGATAGGATGATTTGAGCTTCCTTATGATACTCAGTTGAATATTAAATATTGCTTAGTGGACAAGTCTCTACCCTTGAGCGATTAAAAAATTGACGGTGTGTTATATATGTATGTATCCTTGAGATGTGTTGGGTATTTTGCTGAAATTTTGTTGGGATTAATGTTTTTATAATAATTGGTAACTGACCCAATTATCAATTTGTATTTGTTATACATTAATGTAGATAATTTTAATTATATCTAAAGTATCAATAGTAAATTACGATACGTCGGACAAGGGTTGATTTCGTCGCTTCTATTATCTCGGATAATAGAAAACACGTATTGTGATCCTCGTGTTTGCTGCTCAGCATGCAGTTAGGTTATGTAGTCAAGCGCATGCATGCTTTCAGTTATATTACAAGACCAATCTTTTTGCTAGTTTTAATGCGGCCTACACACGAGGCAACCAGTTGAAGCAATGGTTGTATCAACAATGATATACACGTAGCAACGGTTGCCTCAACCAACGAAAAATATCAAAACTTTTTGATATTTCTGGCTAATTGAGGCAACCGTTGCTACGTGTGTATCATTGTTGATACAACCATTGCTTCAACTGGTTGCCTCGTGTGTAGGCCGCATAAGGATTGAAATCAAATAGCTCTCTCTCTCTCTAACCTCACTTGCGTAGTCATAGTTGTGTAGGGCTGTATAAGTCGTAATGACCTGCCATTATATCTAGCTCCAGCGGAGCTAGCGCCATTAATAACCCAATAAAAAACAAGTAAGAAAATTATAGTCGGTCTAGACCGACTGTATGATACCCTATACCATGGTTTAGAGACCCTATCTTTCGGTCCAACTACTTCGATATAGAAAATAAGCATAAACCAAATTTGAGTGGGATTTTTATTAATTTTTTGGCTGCAGATATGAAAAAGTTCATATCGGATGCTATATCTATAAAGGGACTGGTCCAAAAATGGACCGATCCTGATCATGTTTGGTAAAGTCTCTTGTATTTTGCAAAAATATGTACAACCAAAATTTGAGAAGAATCAGTGCAATATTTTTGTTTTTTAATAGATTTAAGTGAAGATCGGGAAGCAGCTCTATATGGGGTCAAAGGGATCATTTTTGCACTACTCATTAGTGGATGTAATGAACGCATACAAACCCAATTTGAGTAAGATCTATATCACAATTTGGATCTTATGGCAATTTATGTCGATTTCATATGGGTAATTTGTATGGGGGCTAGGTCTGAACATGGACCGATTCTCACCAATTTCAATAGCGTTCATTCCATGGCCGATAAAAGCTTATATACCAAATTTCATCAAAATATATTCATATTTGCGACCTGCAGTTTGATTACAAGCTTTACATGGACACACAGACGGACGGACGGACGGACGGACGGACGGACGGACGGACGGACATTGTTAAATCAACTCAGAAAGTGATTCTGATTCGATCGGTATAATTAAAGATGGGTCTAGGTCAAATATTATTGGTTGTTACAAACAGCAGCACAAAGTCATTATACCCAAACCACATAGTGGTATAGGGTATAAATATCGTATTTTTATGATAGTGGATTATTGTAATTTACTAATTGGCCAATAAGGCTTACAAATAGCAAAATGTTGAATAAATTGGTATACATTTTTAAGCCTTTTCCACCATTTATTTCTTTAAGCTTATATCAAAACTATGAGACAAAATGCCTCATTTTCACTTGTCGAAAATCGATAGTCTAATACCAAGATTGGCATCTCTGCGTTTTAAATCAGCTGTTGGTATATACTCACCTCTACAGCTATTAATAGTTGGCAACGTTCACATTTAATTTACATTAAAACTGTCAAACGGAAAATTTTACAGAGGGTTGCTTGTGTATTTCTTGTAGAAAATTTTAATGAAAATTGCAATTAATGAACATTTAAGCAAATTTAATGAAAATATAACCGTACACAATGTTAAAAGACACATAAATAAAAATTTAAGAACAATACTTGAGTGAAAACTTAAAAATTCGGCTTCAATTGTTTTTTTTTTCCTCATAAGTTTGTAGAGACAAAAAGGATTCACAATGGAGCGTTTTGCGATAAAAATTGACAAAAAACTTAAGGCTAATTTATATAAAATTTGTCGTTTGTGCGGAATGGATAATGATAGGGAAATGGTACCGATTCTAACTGATGATGGGACAGAACAGCCGCCCGTAGATGTTGATGCTGAACCAGAGATGTGTCAAAAAATACATTTACTAATTGGACTAACGGTAGGTGTGGGTGATTGTTGACGGGGGAAGGGTCGTTATGGTCGAACACAATTTTTACACAGGGTACAGGTTAAAGAAATATTTTTAAATCTTGTTTTGATCATTATAGGTAACAAAGGATGATAAAATGCCACAGACTATGTGCTGTTTGTGTGTTGATAAAATCAATGATTTCTATGAGTTTCGTGAAATGTGCTATGCAACCAACACACAAACACGAAAATTGTTGGGTCTAAAGACTATCAAAAAGACGCTTGTGGATATTAAACCCAAAATTGAGATTAAAGATGAAACTATAGTACCGAAACCAGTTGCTGCTACCACAGCCAATAAAAATGGCAACCGCAAACGCAAGTCCGACGAAGTGGTATTAAAGGAAGAACCAGCTACGCCTGTATTTGTTAAAAAAAAGTTACGATTTTCCGTTCCCGATGAACCACCCGTAAAAGAAGAAGTTCCAACACCAATTAAGAAAAAGTTAAGATTTTCATCTATTGAAGAAGCACCACCACTGAAAAAAGAGGCTGCTCCCATTAATAAAAAAACGAAGAAAAATGACCAGACTGCAGTAGAAGAGACACAATTAAAGAAAGAACCTTCTCCACCTTTACCAGCTGTAAGCAGTAAAAAGTTAAGACTTGCTACAGCCGCAGTGGCAGAACCATCTCCACCTTTACCAGCTGTAAGCAATAAAAAGTTAAGACTTGCCACAGCAGCAGTGGTAGAACCTCCTCCACCTTTACCAGCTGTAAGTAATAAAAAGTTAAGATTTGCCACAGCTGCAGTGGTAGAACCTTCTCCACCTTTACCAGCTGTAAGCAATAAAAAATTAAGACTTGCCGCAGCCGCAGTGGTAGAACCTTCTCCACCTTTACCAGCTGTAAGCAATAAAAAGTTAAGATTTGCCGCAACCACAGCCACAGTGGTAGAACCTTCTCCACCTTTACCAGCTGTAAGCAATAAAAAGTTAAGATTTGCCGCAACCACAGCCACAGCCGCAGTCGCAGAACCTTCTCCAACTTTACCAGCTGTAAGCAATAAAAAGTTAAGACTTGCAGCAGCCGCTCTCAAAGAAGCAGCCACTAAAAAATCAAAGAAAGTGGCCAAAATAATAAATGAACCAAAAGATCCTGAAGTTAAAGAAGAAATGTAAGGTTTGATTGCATTTTTTAATTATTTAAATAATTATCACTATTTAATTGTGTTTTGTCTTGCCGTATAGTAAAGAGGAAATCAAAGAGGAACCTGTGCCAGCTCCGGTACCGGTGCCTGTAGCAGCGGCTGCGCCAGTTATTCCACCGGCGCCTAAACTTAAACATGGTTGCACTATATGCAAGGAGCGATTTGTTTCTAAAGTTAAACTAGAAGCCCACATTCGTACGGTACATTTACCGAAAACTGAAAGATTTGTTTGCACCGCTTGCAACGAAGTTCTTTCAAAGAGTTTTGATATTAAAAATCATCAATTATGGCATAAACTTTCAAAAACTCCATACATTTGTGGCTGTTGTGGAGAATCTATACTGAATACATATGCATATACAAGGTAAGCTGTTTTTATTTTATTTTTATTTAAGATTTTCGGGGAACATCTCGTAGATCTAGTAAACATAAAAAATGAAATGTAAATTATGGAAATTTGTAAAAAAAAAAAAGCCGCTTCAAGTACAATTTAAGATAAAAGCATACTTCAGGGACCGAAAATACTAGATATTTTGAAATATGTTAAGAAAAGTATATGCCGAGAGCTGATTCAAGTATACAATTTAATTTTTTCGTGCAGAAATAAGCTATTTTTTATTTTGATTTTTTTCAAGCTTTTTTTTTTTTTAAGCCCGATAGAACTTGAAATAGTAAAAAATAACAAGCAATTAAATTTTAATCAAAAATTTTTTTTATTCGAAAGATGAATACATGGCATTAACATTTGAAAATGATTTCGGCCATATGACCACCGCGGCTATTCTTGACGAAGCGCATTCTGAACGTCCAATTGTGGGCCACTTTTTCGAACAATGCTGTCCGTATATCACGAATAACACCAAAAATGTTGCCCTCCAAGGCGTCAATTGTTGCAGGTTTATGCTGATATTGTTGCTGGTTTATCAGCATAAACCAGTGACTTTACGTAGCCCCACAGGAAATAATCGAGAGGTGTCAAATCGCATGACCTTGGAGGCCAATTGCAAGCTCCATTACTCGAAATCAGCTTATCGACTAATTTTGATTTTGATTAGACGATGATCGCGGTCGCCGTTGGCACTTAGAGCCATCCTATTGAAACCACATCTCGCCCGGATCAATGTCATCCGTATTTTTAAACGAAAAGTAATTGATCCTGGTGCAGTAGCGATCTCCATTGACTTTAACGCGAGCTCCGGCTTAATTTTTGAATAAATAACGACCGATGATGCCACCAGCATGTAAACCACACCAACCGCTGCTTTTTTCTGGATGTAAGGGAGTCTGTAGGGTCTGTTGTAAATTGATCTCTCTCCATATGCGGCAATTTTGTGTATTAATAGATCCGTTAAGCCAAAAATGAGCATCATCGCTCAACACAATTTTGCGATAAAACATCGGGTAAATTTACAACTGCTCTAGATCCATATCGATGACGAATACGATGGCCTCGTGGCATTAATTCCTGCACCAGCTGGTGCACAATTTTCCGCGTAGTGGGCGGACAGAGCCCCAATTCCTGCGACCGACGACGAATAGACAAATTTGGATCTTCTTCCACATTTTCGTTTACACTCAGTACGCACATTCCTTGGACCTGTTGGTGTTATTGCATCATTCAGAAAGTATGTGGTATGAAATCTGTCCACAGTTCGACGGATGGCTTGCTCAGATGGACGTTTGTGTGCGTCATAAAGTCGTCTATAAGTTTCGCGAATCGAAAACTAATTTCAAATTAAATTTGTTCAAGCGTGAAGCTATTCATGATGATTTGGCAGAGTATACTGATCAGAAATATCAAAAAGTGGGCGAATTATTACAGTGCGTTAAGTATGACAGTTAACGCATTCGTATGTTCTATCTATGAATAAAAAAATAATTAACCACACTAGCGAAAAAAAATGTGAAATTTAAACTGAAAAATTTGTTGGCATTTAATATTAACGCCAATTAAAAATTCCAACAAAACTCAGGTATTTTTCGAGAGATTTGTCACTTTATTTGCCTATGTTTGATTTTTTTATTTACATATTTTAAAAATATTTTACAAATATTAATTTATAAAATACATATAGTGTGACACTATGTATGTTGAATTTAAATTTCATTTAATACATTCGCAGAGTTGTTCAGTTACTTAATTTTTTTTTTATGAATGTTGTTGCCGTTAAAGATTTCTTCTAGCGGTTCATCTGTTGAGTTTTCCGGTCATTTTTTGAAGATGTGGTAGATTGCGAGGTCTTCCAAGTAGTGTTCGCATTGCCTTCGATGTGATTTTTCAAAAATAACTTATTTCTGCACGAAAATATAATCTAAAAATAAAAATGGAAGTATGCAGCATGCGTTTCGACGGCAACGCTTTTTGAGCTTTCCAACTTTTTTTCGCTTTAAACATGCTTTAAACGACACCATTAAATATATATTATTGATTCTTATAACAACTCGAATCGATATAGTGATGTTCGTCTGTCCATCTGTTGAAGTCGCGCTCATTCGTAAAATAAACCATTTATCTGGGTAAACTTGGGATAAGAAGACACCTCTAAAAAATTCTGTGTGTTTGTTGTAATAATTTAGTATTTCAGTTGCCAATTGAAATTCAAATCATTCGGACGTGTATAACAAACAGAAAACAGCTGATTTTCACGTGAATAACTAAACTTATAAAAACTTTTCCAAAATCAACTTTTTTAGAACCGTTTATGTCTTCAAAACGTTAAAAGTTCTGGGGAAATAATTCTAAATACAGACATCCTAAGACCTCCAATGGTCCCTCTGCTAATAGGTTCCAAGAACTTTCTGACCTTGACGAATCAGACAAAATTTCAGAAGAATGCGAGTTGTTGTGGATACGTATCATAATCAGCCCAATTACGAATATTCTCAAGGAATTTCATTCTCACGGAAAATACTTTTCTCGAGAAAAAAATTCTCCAATTATAAATTATGCGTGAACAAAAAATTAATGAGTGGCATCATCGAATTTCGAAGCCAGTTGTTTTGCTTATTGACAATAAATTTTCTATTTTTTTTTGTGTGTGCAAACGAATATAAATTTATTTTAAAGAAAAATTTAATAAAAAACTAGAGGACCCCTGCTGCTCCGCAGCATTATATTATATTATATTAATTTTTATAATATAATACCAAATTTGCCGTACAGTAATGCCAAAATATGCCAAGAGAAGTTAACGTACAGTAAAAGTAAAGTCGATTCTCCACGCATAACTTTCCTCAATCCCAACGAATTTAAGCAGTTAATAGCTCAAAAGAAGGAGCTTAATCCACTGAGTGTTCTTACACCTATGTGAACAGCCTACGTTAATTAGAACTCTAGTTATAGAGGTTTGAGAGAAGAAAAATATTGAAAAAAATCTTGAATGCAAAGTTTATTCATAAATTCTTTTAATATATAAGATGAATAGCATAGCTATGATGCGAGCACTTGTGAAAGAAATTTGTGTTGTAGAATAACAACAACGAAAAAGCTAAAAGATTGCTAGAAGTCAATTGCGGGCTGAATCTATGGAAAACGCAATCAATGCCTGAACTGGATTTCATTAAAGTTAACAAAAGTTGAAGTTGTGCTTTATTTGTGGTCTTCAACCTGCAAGAATAATAAAATATTAATTTTTTTTATTTAAATTTTGTTTTATCAAAATACTTTTTACATTTTTATGAAAACTCCCGTCTGTTTTGCAAGGGAAATTTTTTGAGGGAAAAAACTAAAATCAAGTGCATTGAGAATAACTACTTTTTTGCCATCGAATTTTTTTTCCGAAGGAATTTTTATTCATAATAGGGGAAAAGGGAGAAGTGAGATATTTCATGTGGAATTTTTGTTTAGAATTGGGCTGAAGTTTTTAAAGTCATTAAGTTTTTAGGATCAGATGGCAAATATAAAAGAATGTCGGTTGGCACTAAAGTTATGCCAAACACTTTGTCAACTTATGATGGTACTATAAGACTCATAAAAGAAAAAGATTTTAAATTGTACACACATCCAATAAGGGATCTAAAGAAATTTAAACTGATTCTGTTCGGACTTCTTCAAATGGATGTTAAAACAGTATGTGAAGAATTTAAACAAACCTTTAATATTGAGCTTATCTATAATATTAATAGGCAAGACGATTTCTTGTGACCGATGTAAGTTTCACAGTTTTACCCTGATTTTGACAAAAAATTTATCATTTGAAAGGTATTTCTGTTTGGCTGTTACCCAGATTTACAGATTTTCATCGTCTGGAATATTTTTTTGGAGTTATGATCGTTTAAAGTTGCTACTAACACATACATAAAACAAGTAAGAAAATTATGTTGTATTAAATTCATTTATTAGACTGAGAAGATTTATCATAAGCAAAAGACAAATTAAGATAACAGAGTAGCAAAAAGAGTATTAAAAAGAAGTGCATTAAATATGCACGTATGTTGGAAAGTGCAGGAGAAATACTAGGGATGTAATTATTTTCATTCATTTCACAACACTCTCCCTGAATGACAAATTACCAAATTAAGGACATAAATGTATAAATGCACCTTTTACATAAGTATAAAATTCAAAAAATCATTTTTACATTTCATTTAAGTTCCAAATAAAGTTTTAACAATTAATTGAATAATAAATTGGATTAATAAAGGCCGAACTTATCTGCAAAATACTTCAGCTTCTGGGGTGTTACAGCTTTCGTGAAGTCGTCTGCGATCATCTCATCTGTGCTAAGATATTCCAAAACGATTTCTTTATCATCTATCTTCTGGCGGATAAATTTGGCTTTTATATCCACGTGTTTTGTTCTTGGCGAGTAGTTGTTGTTAAGAGCAACTTGTATGGCGCCCTTGTTGTCACAAAACAATATCATATTTTTATTACGTTGAGGGTCGAGTTCACCTTCCAAGCGTTTCAACCAAATGCATTCTTGGATGGCAGCAGTCACAGACATGAATTCGGCTTCCGTCGAAGACAATGCCACGGTTTTCTGCTTCTTAGTGGCCCATGAAATGGCAGCGAACTGATATATGAAAACGTAGTCAGTTGTGGATTGGCGGTCGTCAACATTTCCAGCCCAATCAGCACCACAATAACCTTTGATGTCGTCATCAAGTTGCTTCTTATAAACGATGCCTTTGTCAATCGTGCCCTTCAAGTACCTCATAATACGTTTAACGGCTTCCCAATGGGGTTACCAGGATTCGAACCATATCGGCTAAGCAAATTTACGGCGTAACAAATGTCGGGTCTTGAAATTTGTGCAGCAAATAAAAGGCACCCTATTGCCTGCATATATGGAATTTTAGACATTTGTTGCTTACCTTCATCATCTTTAGGGGACATACTCGATGATAGTTTCTGGTTGTAGCCAATAGGGATTGAAGTTGGGTTGCAATCTTCCATTCCAAAACGCACCAAAACATCCGATATATATTGCGATTGATCAATTTTTATAACATCTTTGTTTCGAGTAATCTTCATACCTAATATTGATGATACCTCGCCCAGATCTTTTATCTTGTATTTACTGGCGAGTTTTTTTCAACGATTCTATGGACTTCAAATTGTTAGAGAATATCATTACATCGTCAATATAAATGGCGACGTACAACATTTCATCATCTGTTACTTTGTGGTAAATGCATTGATCTACCTCTCCTCTGACAAGTCCAATTTTAATCAATTCTTGGTTTATGGTTTCGTTCCAAACACGGCCGGACTGCTTTAGGCCATAAATGGACTTAACCAGTTTACAAACTTTTTCCGAGCCGTCGTCAAACATTTCAGGTTGTTGCATATATACGACCTCCTTCAGCGCACCATTTAAATATGCGCTTACTGCGTCCATTTGATGTATATGTAAATCATTTTTCACGGCTAGTGCCAATAAGTATCGTATGGAAACATACCTGACCACGGGAGCAAAGGTTTCTGTAAAATCAATACCTTCACGCTGCGAAAAGCCTTTCGCCACCAATCTAGCCTTCCATCGAGCAGCATTACCATGTTTGTCGCGTTTTGTTTTAAAAAGCTACTTTGACTTTACAGCCTTTTCACCTGCACCCACGTTTTGTTAGCGGTCAATAAATCGATTTCTTCCTTCATAGCAGCTTTCCACTCGTCGGAGTTGTTTGATGACATTGCATCTTTCACACTTTCTGGGTCATCAGACACAAATTGAACGGCGAACATTTTCCATTACAGGAATTTGTCTTCCATCATACGGAGTTGGAGACCATTCTTCGTCATTATCCTCAACGGGTGGGGGAGAAGGCGATGACCATTCAACTTCATCATCACTTTCTGCTGATTCATAATTTTCATTTGTCGGTTCGACTTCAAGTGGCAATTCAGCTGCATAATTTTCATCTATCGGTTCGACTTCAGGGAACAATTCAACATTACCACTCTCCCTTGAATTGTCACCATAAAAATTTTGTAGTTCTGGATAATAAAAATCTTTTTCAATATTAACGCTCACCTTACTTTGTTCTAGAAAAATCACATCACGACTCGTTATTATTTCTGTTGGCTTTTTAGGATTAAACAATCTGTAGGCTTTGCTGTCGGAGCTGTATCCCATCATGATACATTCAATAGATTTTGTGTCCAACTTACGACGTTTTTCTTTTGGTATGTGCACAAGAGCAGGACACCCAAAAACTTTTAAAAATTTTAAATCAGGACGACGACCAGACCATATTTCTTCGGGACTACGATTTTCATTACGACAAGGAACTCTATTAATCAAATAACCAGCGGTGTTGGCAGCTTCAGCCCAAAAACGATGGTCCAAACCACTATCAATTAGCGTGCACCGAACACGTTCTATCAGGGTACGATTAATTCGTTCCGCCACACCATTTTGTTCCGGAGAATGCGCGCATGTTTTTTGATGTACGATGCCATTTTCCTTAAAAAATTGAGACAATTTCTTGTTAACATATTCTCCTCCATTGTCAGTTCGTAAAATTTTAATTTTTGAAGAGCATTGATTTTCTGCCATCTTCAAAAATTCAAGAAAACGATTAAAAACATCGGATTTGTTTTTTATGGGATATAAAAAAACTTTTCTCGAAAAGTCGTCCACAAACGTCAAGAAATCTGGTCCCAGAAAACGATTTTGTGTTAATTGGTCCAAGAACATCTGAATGTACCAACTCTAAAAGTTTTGTGGCTCTTTTACCATCTTCATGTATTGAAATTTTCGCGTCCTCTTAAACGCTCCAAAGAAAAAACTGCAGGAAGATTAGCCATTTTTTCTCGAAAAAATACTTTAAATTTTATGAAAAAACACGATTTAAAACAAACTTGCCTAATAAAAAAAAAAAACCCCCGTGTCAAAGGCCCATAACCTGTTGTATTAAATTCATTTATTAGACTGAAAAGATTTATCATAAGCAAAAGACAAATTAAGATAACAGAGTAGCAAAAAGAGTATTAAAAAGAAGTGCATTAAATATGCACGTATGTTGGAAAGTGCAGGAGATATACTAGGGATGTAATTATTTTCATTCATTTCACAACAAATTATAGTCTGTCTAGACCATGCCATGCGTTTAGTGACCCTATCTCATAGGCCCAACTAACTGGACATAGAAAATAAGCATAAACCAAATTTGAGTGGGATTTATATTAATTTTTTGGCTGCAGATATGAAAAAGTTAATATCGGATGCTATATGTATATGGGGACTAGGCCAAAAATGGGCCGATCCTGACTATGTTTGGTAAAGTCTCTTGTATTTTGCAAAAATATTTACAAACTAAATTTGAGAAGAATCAGTGCAATATTTTTTTTTTGATAGTTTTAAGTGAAGATCGGGAAGCAGCTCTATATGGGGCCTATGACTAAGAGTTGTCCCATAGGGATCATTTTTGGACTACTCATTAATTGATGTAATAAATGCACACAAACCCAATTTGAGTAAGAAAAATGTGGCTGGAAAATTGGGTTCCATTATCGGTCACTATCAATTCTGGATTACTAAAAGAAGTTGTAAAATCTCGAAGATACTCAATTATATTCGAAGATGATATTGATTTAATTTGATATATTTGAGGCCATTTGGAATATGCATCCACTATTATAAAATAGTAAAACATTTTTAATTGGCTATGTCCATATGGATACGTTGCATTGGGAGATTTGGAAGATTGTAGTGTTGTTTTTGGCAAAGTCTTTGCGACTGATGAGCACTTTGCACATTCTTGTACACAATGTTTTATGTCATAATCTATTTGCGGCTTAGGTCGGAATACTGGAACTGCGTTTTGTTTCAATGGCAAAAGAATCTTAAAATTCTTGACGTGTCCTATTTCCTCCCCAAAAACCTCTGAAAATTGTTTACTTAACTCCGTTGGTATTAGTGTGCATTTGAAACTTACATTTTTACACGTTGTATATGAATCGCCAGTTTATTCCACAATTTAAATTTTTCGATTAGGTTCGACCCAAAAAAAAAAATCTGGAATACAAGAAACTAAAATATGTTACAAATACTATCGGTGTTGTTGATAGATACCATTACATTGAATTCGGCAACAATGTGTATGTTGTTTGTTGAAGCGTCACTTGGTGCTTGACTCGATGTGTGTAATGTTATCTTACCGATTGTTATCCAATTTTGTTTTGAAATTATTATAACATCTGATTCAGTATTTTGTTGTAATTTAATATTTTTAATACGTAAAATAAAATATCTTCTGTTGTTCTCTGAAGATTTAGCTATATATACACTTTTTACATAATTCTTTTACGTAATTTTTTTCAAGGAAACGTGAGCAAAATTCTTCCTTGTGTCCAGTTCTATTACATGAACTACGTTTGTGATTTGTATATTTGCAGTGGCCAAAACCACATTGCCGTTGTCGGATCATTTTCTTCGACGGTGGCGTCGCGATTTAAGGCCTAGTTAGCCACACGTTGTTAAAATGTACCCGTACCGTAAATGTAACTTTGGTGTTTAGTCCAATTATAGAACGTAAAAATCGAATCAGTTAGTGTGTAAAATTAACCAAACTTTATCCGCTGTTCACAAATGTCACGTACAAACGTAGCAAAATCTATTATCAACAGATTGGAACGTTCCGGTTGCGTGACAGTTGAGTTCGGTAACTGCTCTAAATGCTTTTCATGTAACAGAAAAAAAAACAGTGACACGTTTGGTTACGGTTACGAGTGGCTAACTAGGCCTTCAAGCTTTCAATACGTTGTACAGTCAGTCAATAAAGTTTGTATGTAAATTGTAAATCAAAATTCATTTTAAAATTTTCCGCAAACCCTATATTATCTTGCCGTCTTTATTTTTCTGTTTTGTTGTTTATTATGTTAGCTTCCAGCATCTAGTTAGAATAACCAGTTTTTAAAGCACCGTTAGATTTGCAAGCAATTGTTTTTCTGGTTGATGTAAAAATATAGTCAATAAAGTTTGTGTGCAAAACGCACAGTTAATTCCGGCCTTTGCGTGTAAGGTGACAAAGTGAACTTCAGAACAATTATTTTATATTTTGATTTACAGTGTTTTTAAAAGTTTTGATTGTATATTTGGAAAAAATACATTAAAAACATACATCAAACAGCACCAATGGCACAACGGGGCAAAGAATTGTCTTCGGATCTCAGAGAAGTGATAATAAAACTCTACCTGGAGCACAAAACTCAGAGACAAATTGCCGCAGTGGTTGGAAAAAGTCATGCAACCATCCAAAAAACAATAGAAAGGTACAGAAGACAAGGAAATAATAATACCAAGCCAAGATCTGGTCGGCCAACCACATTCACAGCCAGTGAGAACCGAATTATCTTGCGCAATATGCAAAAAAAAATCTGAAAATTTCTGCACCAAAATCACAGATGGAAATTAAAAATGAGGTGGGAAAAGTTTGTATTACAGCAACAATTCGCAAATTTGCAAAAAGCCGTTTGTAAGCCCAATTAACCGAAAAAAGAGACTTATTCGCAAAGCAATATGATAAGCCGCTCAAAGCTTTTGGAACACCATTATTTTTTCGGACGAAAACAAATTCGGATCAGGTGGACGAGCCAAGGTATGGCGAATACCAAATTCTGAGCCACATAACATGATGGGCACAGTGAAACACGGTGGTGGATCAATACTCGTTTGGGGGTGTATGGCTGCCTCTGGAGTGGGTAAACTTGTTTTTATAGATGGTATAATGGATCGGTTTGTCTATTTAAATATTTTAAAAAATAACTTTCATATAAGTGGTGCTAAACTTGGGATTGCCGAGTCACTTGTGTTCCAGCAAGACAACGATCTATGCACACCTCGCTTATTGTCAAAGAGTGGTTCCTCTATAAAGTAAAAAACAACTTAAAACCCCACCCCAGTCGCCCGATATTAATCCTATTGAGCATTCGTGGGTCCACCTGGAGCGCCGAATCAGAAAACACGACATAAGAGGCAAATAAGATTTGAAAAAGCCCTTTTAAAAGAGTAGGAGAAAACACCACCAAGCGTTACCACGAACCTGGTGTCATCGATGCAAAACCATCTAAAGCATTTATATAAATAAAGGCTTTCCAACTAAGCATTGAACATTGGATAATTAACTGTTTAACCTATGGAAAAATTAATTACCTTTTCTTGACTTAGATTTGCATACATACTTTTTTAACATATTTTTAAATATTTTCGCTTAAGTTGTTGTTATTGGAAGACGTTAAGTTTCTCTTTCTCTTTTTTTTTTGTTTCGAAATAAAATTTCCAATATTTTCTTTTAAAAAATTAGATTTTCTTGCATCGTTGTCCAGCGAATATATATTTTTTGATGTTATAAGGATAAGATACTCGTTTGCATACAAACTTAATTGTCTGACTGTATATCTGATACCAACTTGTCGATTCCAATTGGTGCTGTATCTGTTTCATTGTCTAAAATTTAATAGAGCGTTTTTCTCTTTACCTTTCTCTTTAATCCATTTACAAAAATTAAGCTTTTAAAGTTGTCAGCACTGCATTTATTTAACAAAAAATAGCGGCATAACCTACAATGTCATCCATTTCGCATTGAACATTCTGCATGCGTTTTACTCGTAAGTTGAATAAACTTCCTTTTCTACCATATAACCTTTTCATTATATCCAATGTTTCCATACACTTAACGTCGCGAGGCTTCTTAGGGAGTATGTAATCCGTGTATTTGTTAAATACTTCCGTACTTACTTTTCTCGATAATAACCTCTTTTTCGATGCGTCGTCAAGATCTTTTGCTTCTATTGCAAAGATGTCTTCATATCTCTCATACCACGTTGAAAATTGGCCTTCTTCTGGTTCATAAATAAATTCGCGAATGTTTTTGGCGATTATGTCCATTAATGCCTCTGGAGCAGTAGATGATCCAGCATTAGATATAGGTGAATTAGATGCAGATGTGGATGCATTGCTCTGTGATATGTTTACAAACACCTCCATCGACCTTTGTTATCGGACCAATATAAGAAGTGTCGGTTTTTTGTTTTGTGAACCTAATGGTTGCTACTCCACGCGCAATTTGGTTAAATTTACTTTTTGCATGTGTTTTTAGGTTAAGTTTAGTTTTAAGGTTACATACTGAACAGCTCACCCTAACCTCTCTCTCCTTTATTTCCTTCCACATTTGTTTCTTTGGCATTGGTTAATTTTTTATTTACAAAATTGCCTCACAAACTTCTACTTCTCTGCAGCTTGGGGATCTATAAACGGCCGTAATTATCAATATTTTATTTTTATTTTATTATTTTGAATGAGCAATTTGTTCACTCAATTAAATTGTTGAAATTTTTTGCCACTCTGAATTAATTAAGATCTGTCTTGTTTGTATAAAATCGTGTCCGTATTTTTCGATCTACAATTTCCCATCGATTTTCTATAGGATTGAGATTTGGTGATTGGGCTGGCCATTCCAAAACACTTTGGAGGTGTGTTTTAGGTCATTGTCAAGTTGGAACTTCCAGACCCGGGGCATATCCCCTGCGTATGGATACATTACATCACCTAGAATTTGCCCGTATCCCATTCCAGTTAGAGTATATTTTGCACATGAATTGAACCCATCCTTTGCCCGAATGGCAACGTACAAACGTTCTTCCATCATGGCTTCTTAAATTAAACTTGGACTCATCTGAAAAGAGAACAGTATTCCAATTCCGACTGGACCAGTTATTGTATTCTGTAGCAATATTTATGCGAGCCAGACAATTTTCTCTGATATTCTTAGGGCGATAACAACCAAGATTGGCCTCAATTGCTCGTCGGGAAACAGTTCTAGCACATATTTTTGTTTCAGATTGTTAATGACCTCTTTGGATAGCACTTTTGGTCATATTTTTAATATGGATTTATTCATAGAGGTTTCTCACAAATTTTCTTTTGCTTAAGACCACCATTAAAATCACCAATTATTCTTAAAGCTTCACAAAATTCTATTCATGCTATTCTTTTATAATAATTTATTATATTTAAAAACAAATGAAGGAAAACGTCTGAAACTGTAAATATTTAAATAACGGTTAAGATTTCATACCTTCTTCTATTTTTATTGAATTAATCAACTCTGGTATAGAAGTTTACAATTTTCCATTGTTTTGGCATCATTTTTTTATTTATCTATTGTTTCTTAAAATTGTATTTTTTGTAACCAATTTGTTTTCTTTCGATGGGAAGGTAACGCGAAATTATTAGAAATAAAAATTGGCAAATTTAGAATTTTGTAAAAGTTTCCAATGTATTGTCAACCACTGTATATTATAAAAAAAACACATTTCGATGTTTTCTTTTAAGCTAATATAATATAACTTTTAATTTATTTGAGCCATTCTTTTATGAAATATGTTTCTATCGAAAAATTCTTAATTAAAACCCAAAGCATCGATATTTGCATTTAAATCATAACTGAATTCCATTTATTGTTTCAGACATTTACGTGAACATTCATTTGAGACTCCGCCAGCCCTAATGGTCTTGGATCGTGAGTGTCCCCAGTGTCATACTTCGCATGTGACAAATTTTCTTTACAATACACATCCATGTGCTGTGAAGACAAAACGTTGTGCTGGATGCAATCGTTTACAGCGCACTGAAGCCGAATATATAAAACATTCCGCACAATGTGCCAAAGTCTATCTTAACTACTCGAAACATATAATGCCCACCGTTGAGGCATTAGAAGATGCTGTACGTATTAAAAATGAAAACGATGTTGAGGCGGCTGCCGAAGAGATGGCACGTCTAACAGGAGTATCACTCGATATGGCGCCGGTAGTTCAACTGACTCGACTATCATCACCCTTTATAATGGCAGCTAATCAATGTGTAGTTATACCGTCGGGTCTAGAAGATGCTGCAACTACAAGCAATAAGAAGAGTGGAAAGAAGGGTGCATCGAAAAAAGATTTCAGACGAGTTGATGAATTATTAAAATCTACTTTAGATGCTTTGGTTAGTATTAAACATGAACCGGAAGTACATGTTGAACCAGAAACACCAGCTGCTGGTGAGCATAGCGACAACGATGAAACTGATGGCGGCGAGGCACCTGATGTTGGTCAAGACGATTTTCACCATAATAATGATGATGATGGTGGTGAAAGCGATCATAAAAACGATATTCAAGATCAAATTATTCAATCGTCGACTGTGTGTGATGTTGCTGAAACTGCAGAGCAAATTAAAATTAAACAAGAATGTGACGATGCCATGAATGAAGAGAATTCAAATAAAATTGGTGGTGGCTTAAAATTAAAAATCAGAAAAGAACATGGTCAGTTGAATTCGTCGATTATAGAACAACAAAAATCTACTGAAAAAAGGGCTGAAAAACGGAAAAAGAAAAAGAAACATAAGGACAAAGAGAAGGATAAACAAAAACATCAAGATGAACAAATATCTCAAGACTCGAATACTAATGCAGAGGAAGTTGCAACTACGGATGCAAATGAAATAATACGTATTAAAACTGAACCTAAAGATGCCGGTGGTGACGTCGATACTGCAATTGCACCTCTGCAAACAACCAGACCTCAACCAGAGGCTACAATCATGACATCGATACCAATGATGCAATTTCAAATTGCTTGCGTTTCGAGCGGAGTTGAGTTTACAGCAGCTAGCGAAACACAACCAGCTCCAGTTCCAGCACAAGTACAAGTACAAGTAGATGCAACACAAGCAAATCACACGGCGGAGCCAGAAGATGTGAAACCGAATCGTGAAGAACTTGATCGTATATTGAAAATCTCACATGTTACCAGTGGCGTTGAAATGCAAATAAATGAAACTGAAAAAGATCAAGACGTTGAAGAAGATCAACAAATGGATCATTACGATACTGATAATCATACGGATGATAATCAATCTGAGCTGCTTGAAAATAATCAATCAGCACCACAAGATGAGCATGATGCTCAAGATAATGATGATGATGATGTTAATGATGATGCTGATGTTAATGATGATGCTGATTATGATGATGATGATGATGGAGAAGATCATGACACGGAAACAGAAACAGACAGAGAAATAGAAAAAAGTATGGATATTGATGTTGATGAGAATAGTGATACTAAAAAGATTAAAAAGCGAACTTTGAAGCCTAAACCAACAATAAAACCTAAACTCAAACCACCACCACCACAAGCTGTTCCAATAACAAAGAGTCGCAACAAGGCTTGTAAATCTACAGCAAAACCTTCATCCATGCCGACTTTACAAATTTCCGCCATACAAAGTGGTGTTACCCTCGTTCCACTCGTTACCGATGCCACACAAAGTGATTTTACTCCCATATTTATAAAGCCTGAACCAAAAAATCGTGGTTATGCCGACGAACAAACGCCCGCATTATCTTCATACCCACGGGAGGAGGAAGTGGAGGAGGCAGTGGAGGAGGAGGAGCAGCAGGAACAGCAGCAGCAACAGGAAAAAGAAAATGAATCAATGCCCCTGACTGAAGTCAGTACCGAGGAACAGGATTATATCTCCTCTATTGATTTCAATAATATAACGGTTAAACAGGAAAAGGATATCGAGATATGTGATATACAGATATCTCGTAAACCGTCAAGATCCTATAAGGACATTAATGGTATTAAAAGAAAACGTAAACAACAACAACGGCGTCAAGTTGTTAAAGATGGAATATTGGATGAAGAGAATATGGAAAATGATAGAGACAATATAGAAGATGAAGAAGAAAAGGTGCAAGATCAGGATGATGACACAGATGAGGAAGCAGAGGAAGAAGAAGAAGTAGAAGATGAGGAAGACATAGGAGAAGAAGAAGAAGAAGAAGAAGAGGATGAGGAAGAAGAGGATGAAGAAGAAGAGGAAGAGGAAGAGGAGGAAGAACGAGAATATAGGGAACTTGAGTATCCACCAGAGTTAACGGAAAAGATCCCAGAGGTTAGTGACGACATTGTCAATGAAAAGGAAGAAACAAATAATATCGTTGAAAAATTTGAAACATCAAAAAATAACGAAGAGAATATATTAGAAGCAGACAACGATATCGAAATAAATAATCCCAGTGAAACTAATGTGATCGAAAAAGAACAAGATATTGATATTGATGAAAATAAAACGCTAGAAATTGAAACTCTTCCACCTCAGACATCATTTGTTATAGCGAATGTTTGTAGCCAGGCTGTTGTTTCAACACTTTTACCTAATGAAAATTCTGAGAACGCTTCAAATGATGAAACAACTACAATTATAACAAATCAACAAAATGAAGTTCAGGACCCTAATTTAGAACAACCAAGAAATGATGAATTTGATTCTAGTTTGGATCAGACATCCACTCACTTTAATCTGGACTCGAATTTAGATCAGCCATCAAACAAATCCTATCAGGTTCATAATTTGGCTCAAACATTAGCACTTTCAAATCATGAGCCCGATTTGGCTTCGGCAACAATATCGCCAAACAACCCTAATATTGGTGAACAAGTAATACAATGCGATACTGCTTCAAATTTGGATCAGACATTAACAACTCCGAATCAAAATATAATTTTAGAGCAGCCAGCCTCAACCGATTCAGCACATAACGAAGAAAATGTTTCTAATATTCCTTTTGAGGGAGGTTCTCATTTAGTAGATGTTTTGACAACTTCAACGGAAAATACAGATCAGATACAAGAAAATACTACAAAAGTACAGCCTGCACACGACATCCAGGAAACTATGAATGCTTCTCAAGTAGCAACTCATTTAGTTGAAAATACAGATCAGTTACAAGAAAATACTATAAAAGTACTGCCTACACAGGACATACAGGAAACTATGAAGGCTTCTGAAATAACAACTTATTTAGATGAAAATACAGATCAGTTACAAGAAACTTCTATAAAAGTACTGCCTACACCAGACATGCAAGAAACTATGAATGCTTCTGAATTAACAACTCGTTTAGATGGGAATACAGAGCAGTTACAAGAAAATGCTATAAAAGTACTGGCTACACACGACATACAGGAAAATATGAATGCTTCTGAAGTAACATCTTATTTAGATGGAAATACAGAACAGTTACAAGAAAATATTGTAAAACTACTGCCTACACGCGACATACAGGAAACTATGAATGCTTCTGAAGTAACAACTCATTTAGATGGAAATACAGAGCAGTTACAAGATAATTCTATAGAAGTACTGGCTACACACGACATACAGGAAACTATGAATGCTTCTGAAGTAACAACTCGTTTAGATGGAAATACAGAGCAGTTACAAGAAAATACTATAAAACTACTGCCTACACAAGACATGCAAGAAACTATGAATGCTTCTGAATTAACAACTCGTTTAGATGGAAATACAGAGCAGTTACAAGAAAATACTACAAAAGTACTGCCTACACCAGACATGCAAGAAACTATGAATGCTTCTGAATTAACAACTCGTTTAGATGGAAATACAGAGCAGTTACAAGAAAATGCTATAAAAGTACTGGCTACACACGACATACAGGAAACTATGAATGCTTCTGAAGTAACAACTTATTTAGATGAAAAAACAGATCAGTTACAAGAAAATACTATAAAAGTACAGCCTGAATACGAAATACAGGGAACTGTGAATGCATCTGAAGTAGCAACTCATTTAGATGAAAATGCTGCGACTAAAATAGGAGATAATGATTTAGAGAATCCTTATCCACAATCGCAAATTTTAGATACCAGACATGAAGAACAGGCATCCTATAATCAATATGAACTGCATCTTGGACACGAATTAAAAACCATCAGGCAAGATGCTCTAGAAGATCCCCGATATCTTGAACAAAAACCTCAAGATTTGCAATATTCTGACCAACTATCCCATGTATTACCAAATCCTGAACATGATCCTCATCAATTTCAATATTTAGGAGAAGAACCCCAGTATTCGGGTCATCAAACTCAATCATCACAAGAATTACAACCACCAGTATTCCATATTGCCTCTGTAGCATCAGGTCTTTCTGACTTGACAACTATTCCAGCAAATGAAGAGAATCGTTTAGAAGGAACTCAAGAGCAATCTGTTACAATTATAGGGGTTGTGGAACAAGCTAAAGAAATACAGTTAGATGCAAAACCCTTCATTGAAGCACCACCACCACAATCGCCTAATTTAAATAATGATGAAAACACAGTATGTGATGAGTATGACGAAGAAGATGATGAAGAAGAAGAAGAAGATGATAGTGTGGAAACAAATGAAGAGGATGTGTCTTTAGATGTAAATTTAGAAGAACAACAAAATCATCATAATCAAGAAGTTTTATCACAAACACGACCGGCAGCCTTAGCATTACATCCATATTTAGAGGATATTTCCTCAAGTAGTAATAGTTTTTTAAGTAATACATTATCACAAACACCACCACCACCACCACAAACAACATCAACGGCCGCATTAAATACGTCATCGTCGACATTGAACAGACCTACTACATATAATGAAGAAACTGAAAATATTTTAAATGAATCAAATGCTATTCTCAGTCGTTCATCTGAGGTGGTGGCAGCAGCTATACCACCACTACCGCATTTACCCCGACAGCTACCATTACAAATGCCAACGTTTAATTTTGATAATATTAATGAAATAGCTGAAAATAATAATAATGCAAATATTGAAAGAGAACAATTACAAGATGAGCAACAGCAACACCAACAAGATCATGTAACATAAAATATTCTAGATTTAAAGTAAAACTTAACCTTGACCTTGCCCCTACTCCCTCTTTTTATACTAGTTTCTCTTTATATTTTATTTAATAATCAAAGTTATTTTAAACGAAATAAATAATAATAATAAAACAACTAATAATGTAAATTATATACTTAAGATCATCGATTATATAATATTTATAATGACATTTTACGATTAAATTTAGGAATCAAAAAATCTCATTACAAAATTTTTTTTATTTTATATAATTATTTGCATGTTAATATTTTAAACTGTATAGTTTGTAAAATCCATTTCATTTTAATTTCTTTAATACTTCTGTGTGTCTATCTTTTAATTTCGATACTATTTTTTTTTTAACTTAAGTTACCTTATTTTAATTTTTTTTTAATGAGTCCTTATTTTTTATTTTAACATATAAAATTAATGTAGATTTATTTGATATACGAATATGATTTTTTGATAAAGAGTTCATAGATAATAATGCAATAACATTGTTAATATTGTCAACTCATTATTTAGAGTCTGTGCGATATTTATAATATATTATATAAATATATACGTATGTATATACATATATATGTATGCATATGAACATGATAAGAATACACTTAAAAATATAAGGAATCAGCTTAAATTTTAAACAAAAAATTGTGTTTCTCTCTATATAAAATAACTGAATCAGATAAAAATCTTTATTTTTCTAAGATCTTTATAAAAAGTTAGTTAATTTTGCTATTAGTATTTTCAAAAATGTAGTTTATAAAACTATCCTAAATGTTCTGACTAGGCTCGTTTTCAATTAACACAATTTTTTTTTTTAGGAAAGCGCGTAATTCGTGTTCTGTAATTCACTCGTTTTCAGTTCAAATAATTACAGCTATTTGTTAAAATTATTGGAAAATTAATATACTTTATGCTTGAAAAAGATGAAACGCATTACTCATGAATTGTTTAAAGTGTTTTTTTGTTAACATCGGAATAAAACTTCCTTAAAAAAAGTGATTTTTTTTCAGTTTTTATATGAATATATATGTAATTTTAAGAGATTTTAAAACTCTTTTTTTCTTTATGTAAATTTTGTCTTTCAACCTATTCTATTCTTTTAGGGTTTTCTAATTAAAAATAAACGAGTAGAAAATATATAGAAGTGAAAACTAGAACACGATTATGTGCTGAATATATTATTTCATGTGTTTGTGAAAGTCAGAACATGGATATATACGATTTTTTGAAGGTCTTATATTTTTGAAAATTGTTGAAATAAAATGTTTACTTGTATTTAGATTAGAGTTGTGCTTGCTATATGCTATTATATGTATAAACATTTTTCGTAACACACGATTTACTACAATTTGATATAAAACATTTTTTATGCTATAATAAGCTACATATCTGTGGTCACAAGCGATAACCGCCTAAGTCGACTTAAGAACGATTTGAGTTATATATGCTATCATATTCTACTAAAAACACTGTTTATTAAAAAGTTATTGATGAAAACATTCTGACCTAAGCCGTAATGAAGCCCCATTACATTTATAGAAAACGTAATTTTTCTCGAAAGCATGGTATTCGACGATTTGGGTTATCTTTGCTATCATGTTCTACTAAAAACGCTTTATATATACGTGAAATCCCCATTTCTCTAACAATGTTTATTAAAAAGTTATTAATAAAAACATTCTGACCTAAGTCGTAATGAAAATCCATTACATTTATATAAAAAGTTATTTTTCTCTAAAGCATGATTTTCGACTTAGGCGGTTAATGCTTGTGACTACAGATATATGCTATGTTCTGTTACGTATAAACATTTTTCACTATTTTTAGTTTTATATATGAAATTTATCAGAGTATCTTTACATTTTCGTACTTCATTCCTCGGCTAAAGGCTCCAAATGCAATACCAAAATGCTGCAAATTATGACGAACATTTTAAACCTAAGTATGGCCTGCTCGACCTATTGCGGACATTAGAATGTTTTTAAAAGACAGACAGACGGACATCGCTAGATCGACTCCTCCTTTTATAAGGATTAAGATTATATGGTAATACATATATAGTTTATGGGGTCTCTGGAATTTATTTCGATGAGTTACACACGGTTGACAAACCTCTACACAGTGGTGTCTGCTTATATCAGCTAGCCGGGTTATTTCACAAATAGTCCTTTATTTATCGTCCTGAGTTTGTAATGGTTATCAAATTGAGTTTTAAATGATTCTCAAAAATGTATAATATCTATAGACTTAATGGTAATCCATCAGCTACCGCTTTAATATGTTTACTCCGTCAAACAAAAAACATAATTTATGTTGAAACTAATGCACATGTTTAATGCAAAACAATATAGTACAGTTATAGGAAACGTTATACTAAAGAAATGGGAGAGTGAAAAGCATTCATTGCCAACAATGCCATCACTAATAGTACCATCACTAATCATATTTTCTCTTTCACACTCATGCACCAAGTTAAACTCAGTTGTTATTGGTCCCTTATTAAGAGCGAATGAAACTAAAGTTCTTCTTTGTGAAAATGTGTATGATGTTTAAATTTTCGTTTAAATAAAATTATAGTAATAATTATAATTTTATGAAACTACAACGAAAATATAAAATACAACGAAAATATAAAAATATCACGTTTTCTTTTGTGGATCTTAAGATAAATGTTACGCTGTTAACTAACATAGAAATTAACAATTAGTAAAGCACAAGAGAAGAAGAATGAATCTGGAAAGGTAAGTGCCACATTAGACTTTAACTTTAGAGTATGAAATTTTTGTTTTTGTCTCTTAGTTTAAGTCAAAACAATATTTTGAAAAAAAGACAAAAAATTATAGATAATTTGAATAATGATGAAATTTTAGATTTATTTATTTTTAATTTTTATTGCGCTAAAAAATCACCTTTCATTCTAAAAGCTAAATAAGAAAAAAAAAACCTGGCAAGTAAAACAGTAAGAAAAAAATTTAAAGTCTTCAATTTCGAAAAACGATATACCTTCTCTATCCCGCTTGTGAGAAAGAAATCTATTGGAAAATTTGTTGCCATTTAAAATTAATTCCAATTAAAAGTTCAACAAAGCTAATTTTTTTATACGCTATACCACTATGTTATCAGGATATAAAGACTAAATCCTAATCGATTTAGCGATGTCCGTCCCTCCGTCTGCCTTTCCATGTCAAACTTGTAATCAAACTACAGGTTGCAAATACGAATATATTTTGATGAAATTTGGTAAGAAAGCTTTTATCAGCCATAGGACGAACGCTATTGAAATTGATAAAAATAGGTGGATGTTCATACAAATGACCTCTATGAGATCGACTTAAATTGCCATAAGACCCAAATTATCATATAGACCTCATTCAAATTGGGTTTGTTTGTGATCATTACACTGTAGGAGATTTTTTAGTCACAGATTTTTCTCATATTTGGTTTTTATATGTTTTTGCAAAAAATTTGTGACGTTACCAATTATCGGTACATTTTTTGATTTAGTCCTGATGTAAATATAGCATCCGATATGCCACTCAAATTTGGGTTATGTTTGTTTTCTATATCCAATTAGTTGGACCTGGTAAAGGGTATCGTATAATCAGTCTAGACCGAATAAAATTTTCTTGTTTATTTTTATGTTATTTTCTGTTCGAAAAAAAATATGTTATTTTCTGCAAAAATAACTTTTATTTCTGTTCGAAAAAATTAAAAGTAAAACTTTTATTTCGGCTCGAAAAATTAAAAAGCAAAGCATTTCCTGAAAGACTAGTTCACATAGATATAAATTACGTACTCAAAAGTTTTCAAAATAACTGTTTTCTGTCCATGTATTTTGTGATAAAAAGTATAACTGTTACGGTCTCTGGTAAAATATGAAACATTATTGGTGAAGTGATCAAAAATTTTTAATCCTTAAAACTTAAGGTCGTTTTTTTTAACCTTTGTGCCGAGTTTGTTTATAAAGAAATAGTGGAAATACATTTATTTTTTCATACATATTAATTTTTATTATCGACAACTCCTAGATGTTATTCAAAAGATTTTTTGTTTTAATTTATATGATAACTAACCTTGAATTTAGGAAAAATAATTAAAATAGTTTTTTTTTTTTTTTTTTGGTAAATTTTTATTTGAAATTAACAAAATCGATTATAATTGCTATTCATCAATTGTCCAAGAAAATCAAAAAATCATTATCCAATTAAAAAACTAAATTTATTTTTACATAAAAACTACAATAAATTCAAATGAATTTAAATATAAAATAAAAAATAAAATTTTAATATATAAATATAAAAAAATCCGACCGCTTCATTGTGGGCACACAAAATTCAGCATCAAAAATCTACAAAATGGGATGATACCATACAATTTTACCGCTCTTACACCCACTGACCAGTAGTGGTTCACGAGGACTAAATTTAGTACTTAAAACTATATCGTCATGAGCCTTAAGTTCTTTGAGTATATGTAGCGTACGTGGGCTTTGTTTAATGCTATCAATTTCTTGAAAATGACGTGGATATTCTGAACATATATCACTGTATGCCAATAATCTCACACCATTATCGTAGGGAGAACAGATAATTCGACCGTCTGCTGAAAAGCTGGGTTCCTTAATGAAACCCTTTCCTTTGTTAGGCTCTTGTATGTAATACATCAGTTTTTTAGGATTTTGAAATATTTTACGTTCACGATTATAACTACTACGCTTAGGAGGTATTATAAGGGGACGCACGCGAACCCGTTCAAAGGGCACATAAGGTGGAGAATCACTGCTTGAAGTGCTACTTCCATCGGTAGACGTGGCTAAATCTGAAAAAGAGGATCGCCCCCCTCGTCTAGATGGCAAAACTGGAGATCGTGTATTTGAATTATCAGTATTACTAATGTTACGAGATGCAGCAGCAGCTGCTGTCACTGCTGGTATAACACCACTACTTATAGCATATACATAATTGTAGCCTGTGACAGCATTTGAATTACGTGCACGGTTTTGTCTTATAGCTCGTTCTTGTACTGTTACTTCAGCTGCCCATATATCTGGAATAAATGATTCAGGGCGTTGATTTGTTGCTTGCTGTTGGTTATTTGAGGAATTTGTGGTATTGGCATTTGAGGAGGAACTTGTAGGCGATGCAGATGCTGGTGGTGGCGGTGGAGGAGGTGCTATAATAATAATAATAATATATAATGTATTGAATTTTTTCATTATAAAATATTGGTAATATCTGTTCAAACTTACCACCTCTTCCTGGTAAGCGTGATCGAACAGTTCGCTGTCTTCGATTAATACTAAATATTACATCATCTGTTGAATCACCACTTTCATCACCTAAACCATTTCGTGTTTCGTCATCACTGTCACATTGTAATTTACGTTTTCGTCTTGAACTTATATGTTCTTCTTTGATACGTTCTGTTATATCCCCGGGTTCTTCATTGATGTCATGAATACATGACCATTCGGTTTTTTCATCATAGCTTATATTACGACTTAGTATTGAGTGTCCTTGAGGATGGATCTAAAATAAGTAGAGAAAAATTACTTTGTTATATTATCTATTTTTGACCTTCGTTTGGAGAATAATACGTAGATAATAAAATTAATTAATTAATAATTTAGAAACTATATTAAAAAACATAATACGAAAATAAATTTAGAATGTGATTAAAATTCTAGACAAGAGAAAATGACACAGTTACGTATTTGTTTCATGTGAAAGTATGAAATAGCAATAACGGAAAATATGTACTTACTTGTAAAGCTAATACCACTTCAGCATCGTTATCTTCGGGAAAATCTGTTACCAATTCGACACGATTCTTTTTTTGTTTTTTTGAAAAGACATGGTCAAATTTTGCAGCCTGAGGTATATATTGATGTCCCATTTGCATCAAGCGATAAATACTTGGCTATATAAATGTAACAGGAACACAAATTATGTACCATTTTAAAAGTTCTGCTATGTTTAAAACATTGGACTGATGCTTACCCTAAAACCATTTAAATCTTTATGTAAAGTGGTTAAATCTAAATTATGTATTATCATCAAATAACCACCAGTTGAACATATCACCAATTTTGAACAATCCGGTGCAATGCGACAACGCATTAAACCACTTGTATGGAATACCTTTTGATATATAAGACCCTGTTCTGTGTGCGAATTAATATCCCACGTAAAAATACTGCCATCGAAGCCCGAAGTGACTAATAAATTATCTTTGTTGGAATACTCAATATTTTTAACCCAATTTGAATGACCATGTAGACTGCGTACTTTCATTTTAAGGTAACGTAAATCCCATAAGGCTACCGTTGTATCATCGGAGCATGTGGCAAACATACGTTCATCAAGAAATCTTAAAGTAAAAAAAAAGGCAAAAAGCTATTAAACTTTATTGAAGTGCTGTTCGTTACTCTTAATTTAAATTAATTTATACGATTTTACACATTTTCTTATTATGAATTTTTGAAACGCAACGAGAACATTTTTAAAAATTATTTAAGGATTTTTATTATTCTTTTAAAAAATAACTGAATTAAAAAAATGTGTACGAAAATTTTAAAATTATACCGTAAGATTAAAATTTAACGGGCCTTTATGTTACAAAACAAAACTCTTTTAAACAAAGACTCCATAAACTATAACTTTAATTTTTGTTATAAATAAAATTCTGATGAGTTTTTGTATGCACGTCTTTTAAACGCAAAAACGATGCACTGTGTTTGAATTTATTGTTAACTTTGGCTTTTAAGTAGCTCACTGCTTATATAAAAAGCCTTAGGTACACATATATGTACCTATATATATAACACCATTGCAAAACATTTAATATCTCATAAGGAATTTGTGTTTATTTTTAAACTTACTTAATACAATTAACATTGTCCGTATGTGCATCTTTTATTTTATGGGTTTGGCTTTGTGTTATGGCATCAAATAACAGTATGGATTTTTTTTCACAGGCCGCTACTAAAACATTTCTAAAATTTAAAATAAACAATAAATTCTTTATCAAACTCTTATCTTTAATTAAATTAAAGGCTAACCCTTTTGGTGAGAATTCCAAATTAAAAACAGCTCCATAGTCGGATGTTTGATTTGGTATATCATTCCAATGATTGAAATCATCTACTGAACTGTAAACACGATGCATTATATTATCAAAGTCTCCTCGATTCGAGGGTAAACCATATTCTCGGCGATGAAGCCATCTATGAAGGCTCATTCTATATACTTGTTATTTGATGTATTTTTCTGTAAAAGTACTCCTCCTAAGAAGTGTTTCCAATAAGATCACCGGTGGTATTTTTAGTGTGTATTTTTAGAATTTGGTATTTAATTCGTCGTGAAAAATTACCAATTTATTTGTAACATTAAACGTTGGATTCTTGAACTTAAGTTTTTATGCTTTTCAAAACAATTTACATTTATTTTCAAGGATAATTGAGGAATTTTATATATGTTTTATCGTGTTTAAGCACACTACACAAAAAGTGAAATCAAGTATTTTTCCTTGACAGCTAGTAATTCAGTAACAGAAGACAGCTGTTTTAGTTGGTGGGTTTAGTGTTGCCAGAAACAAACATTTTCACTCCTATTTTCATAATTCCTTTCCTGTTTTTCAAATATGTCAATGTGATGGTAACCCTTAAAATTACTGTCATGACTGTCAATTACTGTGAAATTGTTGTCGTCCTTTTGGTTCCTTCTGATATTGTGATTATTATGCTGGCTACACACCAGGCAACGGTTGCTTCAATGTGTTGTAGCAACAATGATACACACGTAGCAACGGTTGCCTCAATCAAGCAGAAATATCAAAAAGTTTTGATATTTTTCGTTGGTGTGTAGCCAGCATTAGATTATCTCAAAATTATCTGCAGCAGATATTTTATATCTTCAAAGCACGTTAAATTTCTCACTTCTCCCTTATTTATTATCAACCAAATTGTCAAACAAACTTTCTTCTTCATTACAATAGTCATATTAGACATAATAATATTAAAACAAAAGAAAAGAAATTGGGAAAAAATATTTTCAACCTATAAGCAAAAAATATTCGATTTTTTGTCAAAATTTCGAAGTACTCCTAGCAAGAAAATTATATAGAAATGTCGTGCGTGTTGCGCAAAATCTGTAAATTAATTCATAAAAATTGAAAAAGTGCAGCCAGTATTTTTTAATCATTGTTCTAACTAAAGCTTTCTAACAATATATATATTAAAAATACCAGGACTGGTTGCTTACATTATGTGTGGATTACAAAACTAAATACATATGTATATCATATAACCAGAATGCATGCACATAACCTAACTGCATGCAGAGCAGCAAACACGAGGATCTTGAGACAAACACCGACACGTGTTTCCTCTTATCCGAAATAAAGAAAGTGACGCAACCAACCCTTGTCCGACGAAACGTATTTTACTGAATTTAATTGTTTAACACAAATTATAGCATTCCGTGCGGTTAACCAGATACCACTAATTATAGCGATTTTTTGGGAAATAAACAATCTGGTATTCTGCTACATTAAAAAATTCATAATAGAAGAATCTAGACATTTGTAATTACAAACAAAATTTATTGTTTAAATAAAAACATTTGAAAAAAAATGGTCGTACCTAATTCAAATCCAATAGAAACAAAGCTATTTAAGCTAATGGCAGATAAGCAAAAGTTGGAATCACAAATTAACGCATTTGGAGATATTTTGGCACAAGTATGTCGATTACAGTTGCAATGAGTGCATATTTATTTTAAGCATTGAATTATTTACTTTAATAGAATGACAATGTCGGCATGAAAGGTGCTTTAATTGATGCAGCAGGATTTCCCCGTAATGATATTGATGTTTATCAAGTTAGACAGGCCAGACAACAAATTATATGTCTGCAAAATGATCATAAAGCCCTTATGAAAGAGATCGAACAATTGATGCATCAACTTCATGCAGAGACTAAAAATGCTCAGGAGCAACAATTGTCACACAAAGCTGCCGGAATGAATTTAGATAGCAGTTCAGATGATTCTGATGATCCCGTACTACCTATTTTGAAAGTCAAAGATGTAGCAAATGGTTCCCCCGCTGAACAAGCAGTAAGTTTTAGATTTGCATATTTTTTCTTACTTTAACTTTTTTTTATAAAATAAGTTTAACTTATTACCGCAATTACAAAAACATGTATAACACTTTTTTCATATATTTGATAAAGTCGGTTAACCTACCAAATTTAAATTATTTTAAACCGTTCTATATCTTTAATAGGGTTTGCGTAATAACGATGAAATTTGTGAATTTGGTTCAGTTAATGCTAATAATTTCAACAGACAACTTGAGACTATTGGTAATATTGTCCGCAATATGACCGATAAAAGGATTCCCTTAAAAATTATTCGCAATCATAAATACTTGGATTTAATATTGATTCCTCATATCTGGTCTGGTCCTGGTTTATTGGGTTGTACTATAATTTTGGCTGACATGTAATATTCTTATTCAATCAAACATTAGTAACGTGGAGTTATTTTACAATTGGTATGTACTACAAAAGTTTTTTTTTTATTTTTTTTTTTATATAATATGAGTATACTTATATACTGACTTATTTTTTATATATGAGTATGGCTTCATTTTTCGTTTTCAATAAGTACCTAAAAATTAATTTACTCTTCGATTTTTCTTTTAATTTTTATAACGGAAAAGCAAAAAACAAATTTGAAATCAGTTTTCAAGGTGTAAAATAAAATACGTTGTGATATGTTGTTCCCGCTATACAACTTAGACGTAGTTCATATCAAATAATTGACTAGATTGCGTATAAACGTATTAAAACTTCATTTGCGAATTGCTTTGATTTGTTTTCCTTTTTATTTATTTATTTTTTCTTAAAGATAGTTATATATTTAAAGATAAAATAGTTGCGTTTAAGCGCCCATTTATAATTTCAACTTTATGTACTTTTTGTCATTGTTAATTTTATATTTTGTTGAGTTATGGGTTTGAACGAAATAGTGATACAAATAAGTTTCATTTATAAAATCAAAGATTCAAAATATTTAAATATGAGGTTTCCAAACAAAAAATATATTAAATTTTTGTGTAAATTGTAGTATTATAATTTTTTATTTTTCTTAAAGCTTGCAAGAACAATAATTTAAATTTTTTATTTAGATATAGTTTTAGTACATAGTTTTAGTACATATGTATAAGGGATGTTTTTTAGAAAAATACCCTTATATACGTAAATTCGTTTAAAAATACATATTTAATGCTCTTGCTTTTTGAAAGTAGGTAAATCGTGACTTGCAAAGAAGGAAATAATTAAAATTTATTGATGTTAAACAAATTTAAATTCGTTAATTCTGTAACACCATGTAGTAGTTTATTGGATAATATTTATTGTGATAATTTGAATTTATTTTTCAAATATACTTTTTTAATACATTTAGTGTAGACATTTTAAATTGGACATTCTTTATTGGGCCGGTATTGTAAAGTTTAAAGTTTTTCTTAAATACTAATTAAAAAAAAAACAGTTTTGATTAGAACATTCTACGTTATTTTTTTATATCTCGTGTACATACTTATACATATGGTCAAAATAATAATTACATTTGTCTGTTTCTGTATATTAAATGTATATTAAATATGACAATGCATTTGCAAATGAAAAAATAAACCGGTACTACTCTCCATTTTTTTTTTAATTCGTATATGTTTTCTTTGGAGAGCCGCTCAAAATTATAAGTACATTTTTCATTTCTCTGCTGTTTTAACAATCGTGTTTTTAACAATTTGTGTTTCTATTAAGTTGTACAAAATAAAACGAAATTAATTTTACGAGGAAAATAATTTTTTTTCGACACTAAGAAATGCAGGCCAAACTTTTCGTTCCTGGGTCGGTCCTTATTTTTTGCGCGGAAGATCAGAAAAGACATCACCAATGACGGATAATCGTATTGTCACTCTTGCAAAAAAAGGATCCCTTCGTATCTTCAAGAGCCATTTCTGCTAGGCAAGGAGGCGGCAACATCATGGTCTGAGGATGTTTTTCGTGGGATGATGTCGGTCCAATACATCGAACTACCGGTACTATGACCAGACATAAACATCTTGGAAAATAAATGTTGCCCTATGCTGAGGAAAATGTGCCGCTAAGATGGACATTTCAGCAGGATAATAATCCATAGCAAAGCATCATTCATAACGAAAGTTTCAGCTATTTTAATTTTTTATTTTTGTTTTATTTATTTTTTTTTATGTTATATGCTGTGAGAAAAAAATATGAATTAGTTTTAATTTTAACTTAAATACATTTTGCCTAGTAGCCATACGTAAATTGTATAAGGTTGTACTTATTATTTTGAACACATGTGTACATGCGTCTGAATAAGTTCATTTTTCAATTTTATTTTTAGCGTTTATACAATAACTGGCCATATTATCTATATAAAAAGTAATCAACGTATTGTAAAAATTGCAATCGAACAGATTTTAACGTCAAATGTCATATGTCGCCAATACAGCGGTTGTTTTTTAATGCCATTTCGTTGCCGTTGAACACTCTCTTTCGTGCTTATAACTTTTATGATTTCACCCTCTCTCTTTGGTTATAGCTCTCTTTTTTTTTTTGCAGGATATTAGATTTTTTTTCTTAGAGTATCCTCGTTGTTTTTGTCGTCATCAAGCTTATTAAAATTTGAACGCGCGTGCAACACAATACACCACAAAATATAATCCACGACCATCACGACACGGAGTTTTAAAAGCACAAGAACAAAAATAGGAACAAATTTTATATTATATTATACAGTTAAATGAGAAAAGAAAAAATAATATGAAATGTTGTAGTACTTCTAAATTGGAATAAAATTAATTAAATGCCTAATTTTTAAGTGGAAATTTTATTAATTTAAAAAGAAAAATAATTTCATTCAAACTAATATAATATTGAGATGTAAATGCTGAAAGTGTTTTAAATAGTTTAAAGTGAATATAGTGAAAAAGTGATATCCTTTTTTTGTTGGCCTTTACATAATGTCGTCGTCTGCTACATACATACATACGTATTTGATTTTTGCTGCTGTTGCTCTTATTTTAATGCGTGTCGTGCTGTTTTAAGTTTTTCTTTTTTTCATCGTCATCTTTAAAAACGAATATTAACAAACAGACAGACAGACATTTACTATTTATGTACTGCGACTACATTTTTACCTAAACTGGAAAAATGTATGTGAATGTTTGTGACAATTTTATATTTAGCAATGTTGCTTATAGTTAATAGTAGGTATGGTGGCCTGGCCATTGTCAAAGTAATTTTGTGTTCAAGAACAAAAACAACAATGCCATTTGAATTAGTGTCATAATGATAAGTATAAAGCAATATATTATATTCTCTCTAACACTCGCCGACTTATTAACAAACTGAGTAAAGGACTGACTAGCCATAGGTCTTGTTGTAGTAAATAATTTTATTGTTGCTGCCACATTCTTCTTATTTTATTTAATACATTCAATTAAATTTATTTCATGTAACAGCTAAACATTGAAATAAAAATGACTTCATTTTTGCAAATGTCAATATTTTCATTGGCATTAATGTTTTCTACTCTTCCGGTACTAAAATAGGCATTTTGTTGATTTTACAAACCTTTATTCTTAAGCATCTTACACGCATATATGTTGATCAAACAGTTATCATATATTTTTTTAAACTTGGCTCTTCGCATTCTACTTACTTCAGGAAGCAAACTGTATCGGAATATAATATTAACAATAGAGAATAAAAATAATTTCTTAAAGTTACCTTAAGATTGAAAAGTAATGCTTACAAATAAATAAGCTGTTAATCTATAACAAGGATCTACTTTAGCTCTCTCTACAAGTTTTTCAATCTGCGGAGTATAATTTCATAATGACGATATTTAAGAATGTTGTGTAGGTTATCTGTAAATTTAAAATATAGATCCATCTAAATGGAAACGTAAGATACTAAACAGCATCTCCAACTTTGATGAAACCTGGCGTCAAAATCTTTCATAACGTTTTCAATTTCTACTCTGTACTTTTAGATATAAGTACAATAGAATATTTTTCCAAATGATCTTTCAGATTGTTTTCAACTTATAAATTTTAAATCTAAACGAATTTGTATAAAAAAATATGATGTGAATTAAAAAATAAAATTTTTATGTACAAGATTCAAACGTTGAAATGAGTCAATAAATTATGGAAAATAATATTTTTATGTTTATTTCAAAAATGCTTTTATTACAAGACAATATAAATTTTATATATTTTGGGATCGGCGGTCCCTCATCTATAAGATTATTTTTGTTTATTTTTTGTAGCAGGAATATGAGATCGACGAAAAATAGGTCGTCGGTCTCTCATCTAACATATAAGATTATTTGTGTTTTTTGTGTGGGGAATATTAGATCGACTAAAAAGAGGTTGGGGACTATGCATATTTAGGAGAATTTAGATTTTAAGTACTGATATATTGGAAGCACTGATTGTTCAAAGTATTAAGTATCGCTTTGAAGTTTGACGTTTGGTTTTTTTAGGTCCAAGCTTAAATTTTTTAAGCTCGTATTAGATATGAGGGTGTCTCGAGTTATCGTTATTGTCGTAAATTATTATCGTAAAATTATTTAATAATAAAAAATTAAAAAAAAATAATAATAATATACCTCCACACCAGTTGTGGTATATATAAGTTTGTCATTCCATTTGTAATAACAGAAAAAAATCTGGACCCTATATTAAATTTATTAAATCATTGACTCCTAGCAGGTTTAAAAATCGTTCAAACCACTTCAATAGATCCCGTGATATCAGTGAAAAAATAAAAAAATTAAATTTTCTCTTGTTCCTGTTATCGTTCTTATTAATTTTTTTTTAATTTGTGTGTGATAGCTTTAATTGTTGTTGTTGTTGTGGTCTTACGTTTTTCTGAAGCTTTTAATGGTTCAACCTACTTTTAAAAAAATTAGCTTTAAATTTAAACGGTATTAGAACGAAAGAAACTCAATACGACTTATGATATCGAAAGTTTACAAAATTTTTCTTTCCTGAGCGTTCGTGAGTGTAAATCGAAAATCACAACTCGCTCATCTCTTACTAATATATATTTTTTCTACAAGAACTAGATTATGAAAAACTCATATTTCCATATTAATTGGTTTCTGTGCTACGAATCAACTCTGTTATGCTAAGGCGGCATTAATTATTCAGCATGTTGCTGCGTTATAAATACAAAGTTACATACATACTCGTTAGTCCTTGTTCTTTTAGTGTATGTCCAAAAACAAATATTCCTTCTTTAATGCATTTATTTTCATTAAGGTGTTGTGTACTGTGATGGAAATAAGTATGGATACAAATTTGTTTTTAACTTTTTTTAAATTAAAGTTTACTTTTTTTCTATAAATGCCAGTATGTATCTCTAAGTTATAAACAATACTTAATTAACTGAAATTTAATATTTTTTGCTTTCTTTATCTTTAATAATGGCATACGTTACCTTTAATAATGACAAATTTTTTTCATGGAACTTACAACGCAGCTATTTGCCGGTCAGTCTAGCAAAGTGTCAACTATTAAAATTCCACCGTTTGTAAGTTTTATTGAGTGATATAAATATCATTTGGACGTTGGCAAAGCTCTCTTTGTTTTGCCATCACCTTTAAAACAAATGACTTCAGCACATATCGATGTATCGTTTTGTCACTGACATGTATCTCAAAGAACTGAAGAGGTTAAATGGATATGACTTATCGAGGCATTATAAATGAACAAATTTAAACCGTCTTTATACTTATTCTCAATAACGTATTGAATGAAATTTCTAATTTTTCATGTTTGTTTTTTTTTTTTTTGACATTTTAACAAACATGTCTTCAAACATATTTCTATTAGTGTAGACGATGCATATTTTTATGTACTTCCTCTATGTTAGTATATAAAATTTTCGAAAAATTATTTCCTACAGTAAAATTTAAATTAATTAGAATTAAATTGAGTTATTTTACTTTAGTACATGTTTTTGAAAAACTAAAAACAATTAAACTTCAAAATACAATTTAGTATTTAACTTAAATTTGTGATTAAAATCAGCTTTGAGTTTCTGCTATAAATTGTGCTCAGATATCTTAGAATTGTTAAAAGTTTTGAAGGGATTTCATTCTTTTAAGAAGATTTGTTCATTTTATTTCGTTGAACACCACAGTGATCTCAATTTGTAGTTTTTACAATCGATGGCAGTGTTCTTAATTTAGATACTTTAGCAGAATCTCTTCTCTTTACTAAATATTGTTGTCTTCTACCGCTGACTGATAACACCGTGCCACAATTTTACATTTTAAATAGAGATCATGTTTTCAAAATAAAAAAAAAATTATTTTTCTAAAACAAATAACTTAAATTACTTTAATTTTTGCATCTCGTCAGATTTTGGAGAAAAATTAGTAAAAATTCTCAAAAAATAACCAGCAACAATTTTTTTTGTGATCTCTGACCTTATTTTCTCAAAAACTTGCCGTTATTGCGGATCAATAAGTCCGTGATCTTCAAGTACCACCTGTTAATAGACAATTGTAAAATTTTGAGCATGTTCCGTTCAACAGCTGTTCAAAACATACAACCTCGTGATTTTTTTTTTTTTAATAGAAAAAAGTGAATTTCGAGTTCTCATAAAACATTATTTTTTGCCAAAAAAAAAAAAAAAACCCGTCAATCAAACCAAGGAAAAGCTTGATAAATACTATGGTGAGTCTGCACCATCGATTTCAATAGTAAAAAATGGTTTACTAACATTCGTTGTGGTCGCACAAATACAAATGACGCTGAACGTTCTGGACGGTCAATTGAGCTCAACACACCCGAAAATGTCGAAAAAATCCACGATATGGTGTTGGCCGATCGAAGAGTAAAAGTGCGTGTGATTGTTGATGTCATAGGCATTTCATATGGAAGTGTGGTTTCGATTTTAAATGATCAGTTGGGTTTAAGAAAGCTGTCTGCAAGATGGGTGCCGCGTTTGCTCTCAATTGACCATAATCGTTATCGTGTGACAACTTCAAAGGATTGTTTGTTGGGCTACGAATTGCTACCTCATCCACCATATTCTCCGGATTTAGCCCCCAGTGACTATTTCCTATTTACAAACCTAAAGAAATGGCTCGGCGGAAAGAGATTTAGCTCCAAATGAAATTATTGATCAAACAAATTCCTATTTTATGGACCTCGAAAAATCCTATTTTTTAGAAGGGATACAAAAATTGGAGAAACATTGGACTAAGTGTATTGAGCTAAAAGGAGATTATGTTGAAAAATACATTTTTTTTTTTCAAAAAAAAACTGTGTTTCATTCTAAAAGTCCGCCCTCGTAAAGTATAATGTAGAGAAAAATTGAGATGTTTGCTATGTCGCTTGTGTGGATAATCCGAACCACGACATATCGACCAACAATGTTTGGCACGCATTCTACAGGTGTTTTTTGCCTAAACCGATTCTCAATAGTCGCAAGGTCCAGTTCGAATCTAATTCTCTTTACGAACGGTCGTGTAAATAATTAAAGCGCTTAGAGTACAACTATTTAAAATTAATAACAAGTGTATATTTTTGTTTTTGCAATTGCCTATTCTTGATCTCATTTGAACTCACGTGATAGTCAATTCAGCCTAAAACAGGAATAAAAAATCTAGCGATGGCCCGAGGGGCCAAATCTTCATCAAAAAGAAAGCTCCTTGCCAACAAGAAGATGACAAAACTTCGTCCGGGTTTTAACCCAAATATCCCGTCAACTTCAAGCAACAGATTTAGCCTGCTTGCTGGCCTTAATGATATGGACGTAACTCCTGTATCAAATATTAACGAGGTTAAACAACACAAACCTCCACCTATTGTCGTTGAAGCTAACGCCTCATTTACAGAAATACAAAAACTACTTGGTAAAGATTGTATTTTCAAACGTACTTCAATTGGTACAAAAATTTTTGCTCCAAGTAAAGAAATGTTCGAATGCTACAAGCAAATTCTTAAAGAGAATAAGTTGGAGTTTCACACTTATGGCTCCAAAGATAATAGGTTATACACCACTTTTTTACACGGTTTACCCCGCATAAAAACTGAGGACATCACCGCAGAGCTAAAAAACTACAACCTGTCCCCTTCTTCTGTAGCTGAAATAGTCACCAAATTCAGTTCGAACAACAATGCAGTTTACAAAGTTCAATTTGTACGAAAAAATTTTAACCCAACTGCCTTAAGAAACGTAAGAACAATTTCAAATATAATAATTTCCTGGAAAAAATACAAATCTAGATCCAGAAATAAACCAACTCAATGCTGGAACTGCTTAATGTATGGCCATGGCGGTGAACATTGTCATCGTAGTGCTGCTTGTATGATATGTGCAGAACAACATCATACAAGTGTGTGTCCGTTTAACACAAATGAAAAAAGACCAGCTGTTTTTACATGCTTTAATTGCAAAAAAGAAGGAAAAGAGAGAGCTGATCACTCTGCAAACGATATCAACTGTCCGTTACGTTCTCTCTATTTGGAAACTAGAACAAGAGTTACTTCTAAAAGTCCGAATAAAAGCAGACAACAACGAAATAACTCATTTCAATTTAATGTGGGAGATTTCCCTAATTTAAGAAACAACAACACAAATTGTAACAATAACATCAATAATAACAGCAAAGCTAACATATGCTAACCAGCTGAAAACAAACAACGATTTATTTAGCATTGATGAGCTTTTTGATATTTTCACTACAGCTATGGATGATTTGCATAGGTGCACTTCAAAAGTACAACATGGTAAAATACGCCCATGGATTATACTAATAATTTAAACGAATTCAAAATGCTTCACTTGAATGCTAATGGCATTTCAAACTTTTCTAAATTAAAACAATTTGAGATACTAATTGAACGAGAAAATATTAAAATAGCGTCTTTGAACGAAACATTTTTTTCAGAAAATCATAGACCCTATTTCAAAAATTATTATTTATATAGAAGTGACAGAACAGATGCAAGAGGAGGAGGAGTAGCTCTGTTAATTCATAAATCTGTCGCTCATAAAAACCTCTTTATATCAAACACATCATCAATCGAAAACATCTCAATTGAAGTTATTATAAATAATAGACCTATTGTTGTATCTTCGTTATATTCACCAAGATATACTCATAACTTCTGTGCTGATATCTTGAACCTAACACCTTCCACCAAAGAATATATACTTTTTGGTGACCTAAATGCCAAACATTGTTCTTGGAATTGCCGTTCAAATAATACTGCAGGTATTGCACTCAACAACCTACAGCAATCAAACAATTTTTTCATTCACTACCCTAATAGTCCAACCCTATTCCCCCATCAACACAATCGCGAAGCATCCACAGTCGATATTATTTTAAGCAATTCCGCTTTAGATATAGACGTAAAAACAATGAATTACGAAATACCATCAGACCATCGCCCCATTATTTGTACAATTAAAAGATCTACGGCCTTGCAGGTTGACCTCAATTACTATGATTATAGTGCAACCAACTGGAACATTTTTATGAATTTTTTAGACAATAAAATCACGTTATATTCGGATATATACAATACCAAGGTAGTTATTGATCAGGAAATCCAAAAATTTATAAATGTAGTTTTCGAAGCAAGGGATGTGTCCACACCTAAAATAACTCAACAAAATAATTACACATTACCAGAAAGTACTGTGAAATATATTAAACTAAGAAGAAGCTTTAAAAGAAAAAGCCAACGATGTTCAAATATAGCCGAGCAAACTTTTTATAATCAATGTACTAAGTTTCTAAGTAACATGATTGATAAAAGTATTAATTCGGAGCGCAATAAGAAATGGTCTCAATTATTATCCAATTTAAAACCAGGTGATAAATCATTTTGGAAAATAAGCAGGAACTTGCGAGGAAAAGATCAAATCTCTCACTTTAAAGTTGGAAATACAAAAATAACATCTGATAAGGACAAGGCTTAAGTCCTGGCAAATACATTTGTCCAATCAAATAACCTCACTTCGAACTACAATCATTCAGCGGATACATTAATAAATTCAAGAGTAAATAATTTTAAGAAGGAAAATCCTAGTTCTGAATCAGCTACTTATACATCTCTTGAGGTAGTAATGAATATTGTCTCATCAATAAAACCGTCAAAATCCTCTGGTTTTGACAATATTCCGAAATTGCTCTTAAAGAAACTACCACTCAAAGCTCTAAAATTACTGGTTATAATATTTAAAAGCTGCATCACACTCAACTATTTCCCAAATCATTTCAAAAATGCTAAGGTTATAGCTATTAACAAACCTAGCAAGTCTAAAAATAACCCAAACAGCTACAGACCTATCAGTCTATTAAGTAACTTTGGTAAAATATTTGAAAAAATTCTACATTCTCGTCTTAGTGAATTTGTAACGACCAATTCTATTGTTGCTAAAGAACAATTTGGATTTAAAAAGGGCATAGCACTACTCACCAAATAAACAGAATTAAAAATCAAATAATCACCAATAAAAACATTCAACGGGTGTATTATTGTTAGATATTGAAAAAGCGTTTGACACCGTTTGGCATAGTATTTAAACTTCTTGATGCAAATATACCAAAATATTTATGCAAACTTATTTCAGATTTCATTACGGCAGAAACTTTAAAGTTGCGATTAGTAGTAGTAGTATTTATTTTATTTTCAGCAATATATATAAAATAATTACAAAATAAAATAAAAGTTAAAAATAAAATAAAAGGTAAAAATAACCATATGCGACTCTGACTATCGTCGTCAGCCGCTTATAATATAAAAATTTAATTTCCTAATCGAGATAAATGTTTTTATGTATTAAACTCTGTTATCAAAAAGTTTCTGTAATTTATACATGTTTTTATATAATTTGCTAAGAGATTCCAATTTGTATTTACACCATTTAATATATTTAAGATTTCGTCTTCTGTAAGGTAAGCTTTACTGAAGTACATAATTCTGAATTCTTTTAGCGTTTTACAACGACCAAGAAAATGTTCTATATTTTCAATTTCCCTTGAATTACATAAAGAGCATAATTTAGACAAATTCGTTTCAAAGCGGTTACCATTTAATTTTATCAAATCACTTCGTGCTTTAAAAATCCAAGTTATATTTTCTAGTTTAATTTCATTAGATATGTATTTATTCCCTTCAATTGCATTTAGTTTTGAATATATCCTGGTTGTTAGAGCCTTTTTGTTGCAAATTTGCTCTTGATATTTTGACTTCAAGGATTTTTCTATTGTTGACTTCAAGGGTTTTTTCTATTGTTATTCCATTGTTGTTTATTAATGTTCGCTTCTGTCCAATTAATTTCAAATTCTAATCCGAGCTTGTTAAGTTCAATTGCCCAAAGCAGATTTTTTTGAATCAATAGTTTAGAAAATTGATAAGGCAGCCGATTTTCTCCGTAATCAAACAGGGTTTTGTTGATATATCTCATATGTAGATCTAAGGTGTATAAATGACCATTTTCCATACCTGTTTCGGATAATAACACATAAGTTGGTGTGAAGCTTGGGAGCCGCAAGATTTTCTTTATAAAATATATTTGTAGCTTATCAACATACTCAAAATTTGTAAACCCCATATTTGGGCTGCATACGATTGCACTGACCTGCATACTGCAAGGAATAATTTCCATTTAGAAGCAATTGATATTGTGTTTTTATTTAAAAAGTTTTGCCATGTTAAGTTGATACTATTTTTTGCTGCTATGTTTCTTTGTTCAATATGCTTCGTAAATACCATTTTTGGTGTAAGCCAAACTCCTAGGTAACAGTATTCTGAAACTATTTTGATTTCTTGGCTATTAAAATACCATTTTTCTTTACTAGACAATCTTCCCACTTTTCTGAAAACCGTTGCGATTAATAATGAAACATCATCTCCAAAAACCATTACCACAGGGTTACCTCAAGGATCAGTCTTGTCGACATTGCTTTACTCGATATATACATCCGATTTCAAAGTCCCGAAATATATGAAAGTTGCTTACTACGGAGATAATTCTGCGTTAATTTCTTCAAACAAACTTACAAGTGCACTCCTGAAGAAAATGGAAAAGGTACTTGTAAAATGCAGTAAATATTTTCACAAATGGAAAATCAAAATTAATCCAAACAAGACCCAAGCAATAATTTTTCCATTCAACAAATCTCCCAAAAGACTGCCAAGACGTCATCTTCTTATTGGAAATAATATCATAAATGTACTTAATCATGTCAAATATCTCGGAGTTGTCTTGGACAAAAAGCTTACTTTTAAACAACATATTATGGCTACGTGCCAAAAAGCTATAATTCATTTAAAGCATTATGGCCACTACTAAATAGAAAGTAATTTCTAAACCCCAAAAACAAAAATCTACTCTTCAAAAATGTTATAAGGCCAATATTAACATACGCGTGTCCTATTTGGAGTGACGCTGCCAACTGCCACCTAAAACGCTTACAAATTATACAAAACAAATGTCTTAAAATGATAAATAAAAAGCCCTGGAGGTATCCTACAAATCTTCTTCATGAAGAAATAGGTTATGAAAAAATTATCGATTTCATAACAAGGATTAACAATAATTACTTTGCCAAAATTGAAAATTCCTCTTACCCACTGATAAGAGAATGTAGAGAAATAACGTAAAATTAAAAAGAAATCACCAAATTGAAAATTATATGCTTATAGAGGTCTATTATTTCTAATAAACCTTCTATAAGCATATAAATATTTTCAGATAGTATTTGAATTTATTAAATCATATAAAGGTTTTTCCTCCCATTTTCCTTTAAAAATCATTAAAAATAATATAAAAACTATTTAATATCTCTAGATCCTATGTATTATTTGTTGCAATATCTATATGTAAAGATAAGATCTCATATGTAAATATCAAAATTTGTTAAAATATGTAAATAAAGGAAGAATATTTAATTGAAAATTGAAATAGTCGCAAGGTCCAAACGGACTTTTTTTTTATAAATTTTCGTCCCGATAAATCAAAATAAAAATGTTTTTTATATTCAGAGATCATCCTCTTTAATTTGATACGCATATGATATATGGATGGAAATATTTAAATTAATTTTTAGAAATTTGTATATCCCCAAAAATTTGAAGCCTTTTAAAAAGCAGGTATCTAGTCCTGTTCAAGTTCAACACGTACTTTCCAGTATTTTTCTAACCTTGATTGCTTTATCGTTCAACACTATTTTTATCCCTATACCACCATATGGTTTGGGTATAATGCCTTTGTGCTGCTGTTTATTACTACCAAAAATATATGAGCTAGACCCATCTTTTATTATACCGACCGACTCAGAATCACGTTCTATGTCGATTTAGCGATGTCCGTCCGTCCGTCCGCTATGTGTCCATGTAAACCTTGTAATCAAACTATATTTTGATGAAATTTGGTATATAAGCTTTTACCGGCCATAGGATGAACGATATTGAAATTGGTGAAATTCGGTCCATGTTCAGACCTAGTCCGCATACAAATGACCCCTATAAAATCGACATAAATTGCCATAAGATCCAAATTATCATATAGATCTCAGTCAAATTGGGTTGGTATGTGTTTATTATATCCATTAAACATTAGTCCAAAAATAATCCCTATAGGACAATTCTTAGTCATAGGCCTCATATAGAGCTGCTTCCCGATCTTCACTTAAATCTATCAAAAAACAAAAATATTGCACAGATTTCTCTCTAATTTGTTATGTATATATTTTTGAAGTGACTTTACTAAATATGGTCAGGATCGGTCTATATTTCGACCTAGTCCCCATATAAATATAGCATCCGATATGAACTTTTTCATATTTGCAGCCAAAAAAAATTAATAACAATGACACTCAAATTTGGTTTATGCTTATTTTCTATATCGAATTAGTTGGACCGAAGAGATAGGGTCTAGACCGACTATAATTTCTTACTTGTTTTTTTTTTTTTTTTCAATATTAGACCAATAATATGATTTTTTGTTAAGGCTTAATTAATAACTAAAGCTATAGGAACAAAATTGAAGTACAGTAGTTTTTCGATTTAACGAACTAGTAAATTGTCGGGCCTGTTCGTTAAACTGAAAAGTTCGTTATACACAGTACTTACTTAAAAAAATGTATTGCGTAGAATAAATATAAAGGGTCCGCCAAATAACTTTTTTTTTTTTGAAAATGCTATAAAAAAAACTACTGAATATTATCTCAAATTCCTTTTTTTGTTTGAAAGTACAATCCTTCCGGTTAATAATGGAAAATAATTTCATTCAAATGGCTGCCGCGGCTGGCCATACAGTAGCCTACACGATCGGTCCAATTTTTAAGCACATTATCGATTGTGTGCAGCTGTATTTCACCAATGGCTTCACGAATATTGTCCTTTAAAGCGTAAGTTGTCTCTGGCTTGTTGGCGTAACACTTATCTTTGAGGGCACCCCACAAATAATAGTCCAACGGTGTCAAATGCAGCTCCGGGGTGGCCAAACGACATCAGCTCTGCGGCTGATAATGCGATCTTCAAAAACAGGGCGCAAAACATCGAGTGTAGCTTCGGCTGTGTGACACGTAGCGCCGTCCTGTTGAAACCAAATGTTGCCAATATCCTCCTCTTCAATTTTTGTGAACAAAAATTCGTTCAACATGGCCCGATAACGATCGCCATTGACTGTAACGGCCGCTCCTTGCTCATTTTCGAAGAAAAATGGCCCAATTATGCCTCTGGACCAAAATCCGCACCAAACAGTGACTCGTTTTGGGTGTATCGGCTTTTCAATGTATGCGTGCGGGTTTTCTGTGCCCCAAATGCGACAATTTTGCTTGTTTACATACCCGCCAAGATCAAAATGAGCTTCATCTGAAAAGACGATTTTTTTTGGCAAAATCGGCATCTTCTGTAAGTCGATCGCAGGCCCACTTAGCGAAGCGCAAACGCATTGGATGGTCAGTTGGCTTCAACTCCTGAACCAATTGGACTTTGTATGGCATCATACCAAGGTCTTTATGCAAAATTCGTCTCAATGATGCCTCCGAAATGTTCAATTCTTGAGAACGACGGTGAATTGATGTTGATGGTGCTTCACGCACACTTTCTGCCACAGCAGCAATTTTCTCGGGTGTACGCACTGTTTTTGGCTTTTCACGCTTTGGTTTATCGATGAGGATGCCAGTTTCTTTCACTTTTTTCACAAGATAACGAACATACGGAGCTGACGGTGCTTCTCTTCTTCCAAAATCCGTACGCAATTTTCGCACACATTCTGCAACATTACCATAATTTTCAAAGTAATGTTGAAAAAAAAAAACGTTAGATGGCGGGCCCTTTATAACATTGTAAAGAACATAAAATATTACGTTAAAAGTTAAGTTTAAACATAGGTAAAAATTTATTTATTAATACCACGAAAAAGATTACTTAAAAAACTGTTCGGGCAGTGTTTGTTTCTTTGGAATAAAAATGTTCTTTTTAATAGCATCTTCTTGAAGCTTTCTCAAAATCATGGTTTTAGTGACAAAAGAAGTGCTTGTTGAGCCCATTTAACACAAATTTCGAAGCTAATGACAGCATCTCCGCGTTTTATTCGTTGTTTATCATCTGGATTTTCATGTTTTCAATTCATCTTTTTGGCTGAAATTTTAAATCACTATTTTTAGCTTAGTTCTTAAAAAAATCGTTTTATCATAACGTAAATTGATAGAAAAATTTCAACAACGTCTCCAGAATGGACATACGTTTTTCAGGTAATTGCTTCTAAAAAATATCGGGTTCGTCAGCATTAAAAGTAGCATCCATTGGTAAGTCATTTTCCAAGATAAAATGATGTAGTTTCCTCTTAAATGATTCAACATCTTGCATATTTGGAGAAAGTTTTTCTCTACTTTGTTTTATTAACCGTATTCCAAAAAGTTTTTTAAATCTGGTCAACAATCCGTGCCTTGCTTTTTATGAAGTTATATGCCTGTCGCATATGAAACCAAGAAAAAAAAGTTTGTTTTTTTCATATAGAAACAATCTATTCAATTAAAACATAACAATTATCACAATGTTCAATAAATCGCTGATGAAGGCTGAAATGCCAGAAACCGGTCCGATTAAGAATACAGTGCAGTTATGAATTTTTGAAATATATGCTTTCTTCTTCTTTACCACGCACCATTTAAACAAAATTAAAATTGCATATTAATTACAGTAGTAATTGCAATATGTCTGAAAAATGACGATAAATCTAACAAACAAGTTTGTTTTCCATTCTTGGAAATTCACCCTGTATTATCGTTTTTCTATTTCTGGATCGTACTTCCACATTTTTTTTTTTTTATTTTAAAATTGCACACTGTGGATGGCTTACAAAACCATACTTTTTGCACAGATCTGTTTCTCGCAAATCATCTATAATTTTTTATTTTTCCTTTCAAGCAAAACAAGCTCAAACAAAATAAAACAAGTAAGAAAATTATTGTCGGTCTAGACCGACTATACGATACCCTATACCATGCGTTTAGAAACCCTATCTCTTAGGCCCAACTAACTGGACATTGAAAATAAGCAAAAACCAAATTTGAGTGGGATTTTTATTAATTTTTTTGGCTGCAGATATGAAAAAGTTCATATCGGATGCTATATCTATAAAGGGACTAGGTCCAAAAATGGACCGATCCTGATCATGTTTGGTAAAGTCTCTTGTATTTTGCATAAATATGTAGAAACAAAATTTGAGAAGAATCAGTGCAATATTTTTGTTTTTTAATAGATTTAAGTGAAGATCGGGAAGCAGCTCCATATGGGGTCAAAGGGATCATTTTTGGACTACTCATTAGTGGATGTAATGAACGCATACAAACCCAATTTGAGTAAGATCTATATGACAATTTGGATCTTATGGCAATTTATGTCGATTTCATATGGGTAATTTGTATGGGGGCTAGGGCTGAACATGAACCGATTCTCACCAATTTCAATAGCGTTCATCCCATGGCCGATAAAAGCTTTTATACCAAATTTCATCAAAATATATTCATATTTGCGACCTGCAGTTTGATTACAAGCTTTACATGGACACACAGACGGACGGACGGACGGACGGACATTGTTAAATCAACTCAGAAAGTGATTCTGATTCGATCGGTATAATTAAAGATGGGTCGAGGTCAAATATTTTTGGTTGTTACAAACAGCAGCACAAAGTCATTATACCCAAACCACATAGTGGTATAGGGTATAAATACAACAGAAGCAGCACTTACATATAATAACGGCAATTTTATTCTTCTCCTGTGTTTTTATTTATATTTGTCACAAATTTCTTAGTAAGAAAGTATGTATGTATATATGTAGAATTTTATTTTCTTTAAAATAAATAATTTAAATTTTAGTTGTTCGTTAAACTGAGTACAAAAAAAAATGTTTTTGTTCGCTATATGGTCGAATGTGCGTTAAATCGGGAAAACTACTGTATGTGGTAAAGTATATATAAGATTTCAACATATTTTTTTAAGAAAAATATATTGGAAATTCTCAAGGATATGAAAGGATAAAATTTTCAAATAACATTATTTATAATTTTTCGTCCTGCACAGAGAAAACAATTTTTGTTCTAGAGGTTATCCTCTTTCATTTGATACCAATATTGACATAAACTGATGTGTAGAAATATTTAAATAAATTTTTCGAAATTTTAATATCATTAATACTTTGAAGTCCTTTATAAAGAAGGAATGATCAGAAAATGAAAAACTGAGAACGCAGTTTTACTATGTATGATCACTACTTTATGTTTATACGTTCTTATTCAAGTCCAGTAAAAAAATATAAAATTGTCTCACTGGGCAATATTTCCATAATAATATGTCTAAAAATCCACATAATAATATGTCTTAAATAAATCACATGCAAATCTCATTACAATTTAGGTTATATCATTTTTTATGTCCATTAAAAAACTCACCGGTATTTTTAAACTAGTTTTTTTAAAGTTAAAAATAAAAAAAACATTTGAGATTTCCATATAACGTGTGCGAAACAATTTTTTTATTACTGCTGCAAATCTGCGGGGCATGGATCCTACTAAATCCTTAAAATCCTTAAATAATTTTTTACATGAAGTATTTCACAATGCCATTAATTTTGTGAAAGAGGCCGACAGCGAAGAGTGGATGGCGAATATGCATTTTGATCTACCAATTTTTAATATTTTTCTTTTTGAACTTTGTGATTTTTAATTTTTTAATTCCTCTATTATTTTTACTTGAATATTTAACAATATTTATTACGGGTCAATATAAATAGTCCGGCAGGTTCAAATAATGAATGTTTCGTTTCAAATTCTTAAAATTAAAAGTAGGCTATGAACCCAATGTGATGTTATTTAATTTTTATTTTATTTTTTAAAATGAAATATAAAATTATATTTGAACAAAAATAATACCAATTATATATTCGTGTCTACTACGTTCTCAGCTTTTTCCGAATCTAAGTAATCAATTTTTTGACTGTGTAATTTATTCTGGCTTTGGAAACACTCTTCCATTTTCTTTAAAAATCTTTTATGTCATTGCCAATCTGTTTACTCTTCTTCGAATTGGTTTTTATTAGAGCCCAATGTCTTTCGATTGACCGACATTGTGTGACGTTTGGTGTATTGATATATTTTTTTTACCAGAGTAAATTTAAAGTTGTTGCAGCGAAATGAGCTGAAGCAAATCAGGCCAAAATAGAGTGGGTTTACATGAAAGGAATTAATCCCTATTTCAAGCACTCTTCTCTGTGCATTAATGACGTGTTTCCGCATTGACCTAAACTTTTCAACACCAAGCGAAGTTTCCGAACCTATAAGTATCTCTCCTTCAAAAGCAGTATAATATTGAGGACGAGGACACGAGCTGAAGTCATTCCGTTCCTTGCATCTTTAGACTATACTGACGTTTTTGCGTGTTTTTTGCAAAATCTCTGGTGGAAATACTCCTGGTTTATGGTACTAACATAAAAAGTTTTATTTTCAAAATTCTTACTTCGCGATTAATTTTTTGTTCTGATTCTTGCTTCCTCGATATAGATAAGGTTTAAAAATAGAGTTCTGGAACATAATCTACAGAACTTCTTGCTATTTTCAAGCCGTTTGAATTGAATTTGCCTTCCATTTTTTAACAAGTATTTTATTCCGTTCGAATTCATTCATCTTTGGTGAAAAATAACACTTTAGAATAGTCCGAAAATCCCGGATGGTTCCATGACGGTTTTTAATGTTTTCGAAGCCGCTGAATCCGAATCACGTCAGGTTTTTGTGCCACAGGGGGGGCAAATCCTAACCCCCTACTGTTAACCAAATCAATAGGGAGGGTCGGAAAGGATTAATATATATGACGAACCCACTATTACTTTTTACATTTTTCCCTTTTGGGACCCATTCCCTCCGGACCCTTCTTAGGAGGGCTCCCTTACCAATTTTGTGGTTTTTTTTTAACTATAAAAAAAATATTTTTTTGTAGTATGCAATGTATACTCGTATACAAACATATTTGTTTCAAAGTTGTTCTATATTTTAGTTTCTTATATTGGAAGAGGCTTAAATAGTATAACTTTTGCTTGAATTCTCATTTGGTTGTTTTCACCAAATATATATTAATTTAACTTTTTACCAAACAAAATATCTACTATTTTTTTTAGTTTTGAAAATTTAAAGCAAAAATTGATTAGAAAATTACTGGATTTATTATATAATTCTTTTTTTTTTATTTTAAAAATTTATTGCTCTTTTATTGATGATCAGAGCTTTTTGTTTTTAATGTAAATCCAATTAGATTTTGTTCTATAAAATGTCTAAATTATAATTTTTATCACTATAGGAAACAATTACATATACATATAAGTACAGTATTCTCCAAATTTGTAAAGAATTTGACTTGCACTTTGTTGCTTTTGATTTTCATAACTACATGTGTATGTGCAATTTGAGTAAATGGAAACTTTTAAACAGATTAAATGTTTTCCCATTCGTTGATTTATTATTTTTAATTCTTTGGGACTTGTAAAAAGAATCATAAGATTTCTGCTTCCCCGTTAAGATGCCAAACAGTCAAACTGAAAAATATAAAATGAAAAGAGAAACGTAGTTATTTTCTGCTTAACATAAAAAATGAGTTATGAGTTATAACGTGCCCAACTGTTTTTGATCAAAAAGCGGGATCTTTAAATATATATTAAATTTTAGTAAAAAATTGTTTAAACATAAAAATTTGACATGTTTGGTACAAAAACAATAAGGTCAATAAGTTTTGCTCATATTATAACTAATCATTCAAATCAATTTAAAAAACAAGTTAAATTCGCCTGTGCCGAATCTTTGATACCCTCCATCCGTGTTCTACACACAATACTATAACCCATGTTGTCAACATTAAGGGTAGATTTTACATTTTAATTGAAAGCTATTATTAAAAGAAATCAGCATAAATGTAAATACATACAATTTAATTTTGGTTTGTTTAAAGAGCGTAAGAGTTTAACCGTCTTGGCTATCATTGATAAACATTCGTTTATATGTACAAAAAAAAAAAAAAAAAAAAACAACAACAACAAGCAAACAAAAAGGTATATGAATCACTAATACATATCTATACGCGCGTGTTTTGTTGCGTATAAAATTTTTTCACTGTTTTTAGTTTTTTGTGTGAATTTTTATCGAGTATCTACATTTTTGTACGCCATTGCTCAGTTATTGATCCTAGAGACTTGAAATTCAATTCAATATTTTACACAGGTAAAGTTTTTATTTTGTGAATGACCATGATTTCAACAGACAGATGGACAGACGGACGGACAGACAGACGGACATATCGACTGGAGTTGTTATAAGCATCAAGAATAGGTCGACAATTTATTTTTCTAGGCGTTACAAACGGAATGACGAACTGATATATACCCTCCGCACAGTGGTTTGGAGGTTATAATAATAAAATAATATAAAATTTGAATTTAATTTTAGATTTTTCGATTAAAAAACGTTTTGGAAACATTTTTAAAATATTTTCTGTTATTTAGGAAATCATTGAGAACAAACAGTTGGGTTTAAGAAAGCTGTCTGCAAATACGACCCCATGAGAAACGTTGGGCTAAGTGTATTGAGCTAAAAGCAGATTATGTTGAAGAATCTTTTTTTTTGCAAAAAAAACTGTGTTTCATTCTAAAAGTCACGGACTTATTGATCCGCCCTCGTATTGAAGAACTTGATCTTGAAATTATAATTATTTGATAAATTAAAGCATAATAAAGGTCGCTTTACAACGGCCAACATGTTTAAACAATGTGTGCAATATTTACATAAATACGTGTTTGTAAAATTCTGCAATTTTTTTTTTTTGGAAGCAAAAATTTAAAATTATTAATTTTTTTCTTTTTTTTAGCCATTTTATCATAAAATTCAAATTAAACTAGAAACTCATCCATTTAATGTTAAAACAAAATGTCCAGTGAAATATGAAAATGTAAAATAAATGATTATCAAAAACTCCTACAAATGTAATTATATTACATTTAAACTAATTAATAATAAAAAATATGTTGATCATGTTGTTTTGTAAAACTAAACATTTAATAATAATTTTAACAAAATGTAAATCTTTTACAACATTTGCGTCATCGTTCCTAAACGTAAAACCGTTTAAATAAAAATTAAAAAAAACTAACAAAATTAAATCGTCAATGAAATGAATCTTCTTCCTAACTACGAGCTCTTCAATCGTGCCAAATTTAATATCAACAAAATAAAAGTGTGCTATCAGTTTGTTTGTCCATTATTCTAAACAAATATAAAAAACATTTTTATGCATTTGATTTTGTGTTGTGATAGAACTAAGAAAGATAAAGAAGAAAAAAAATCTTTAAAAAAAATAAATATTAAGTTATGCATTATTGTAAATTTATGTGTTTAAAACAACGTTTATTGTCATCATACGAAAAACAAATACAATTCTTCTTCTAAATGAAGAATGAAGAAACAAAATGTTCGCACGATATCATTGATCGTGTGTACATTTACTTATTTATTAGTTGGAGCTGCTGTATTTGATGCATTGGAATCGGAAACGGAAAAATTACGTTGCGAAGCATTACAAGGTAAGAGTACTGTTTCAGTAGTTAATTTTTTAGATAGTTAAACATCTGGACGTTTGATTTTGACATTTTGGCAGTAAAAATTTTAAATTAAAATAAATTCTTAATCAATAGGAGTTTTTAAGATTCAGGATACGACTATTTAACACCCATATATTATACTGAACGAATCAGAATCAATGTCTGGGTAAATTTAGCGATTTCCACATGTTTGATCCCTCTGAATAATACAATTTATCTAACACGTCAAAATAGGCATTTGTTTTTGTGATTACTTTGTCATTTGAGAAAATTATATTTTCACCGAGCCACTTTTTTTTTAAATCTTAAATCTGGCGAATATAATCAAGCAAAACATATCCCAACTCATGAAATTTTGCTGTGGAAATTAAATGTGTTCTCGCGCATTATTCTGATGACAAATGGCCAAGTTTTTCTATACTATATGTTATTTAAAAATTCAATAAATTGAAGTAATATTCAGCATAAAAAAAAAATTGATTTTGATGCTGATTCACCACGAATAGTCATTGATGTCTATAATAGTCATTGATGTCTTTTGTTTCGTAAAATAAGTTTTATTCAATCACGAATCAGCAATCTGAAATCTATCATAAAATAAAAATATCGCACAGATTTTTCTCAAACTTAGTTTTATGTATATGTATATGTTTTTGCAAAAAATAAGTGTCTGTAAAATATTGTCAGGATCGGTCCATTTTTCAACCTAGTTCCCATAGAAATATAGCATCCGATATGAATTTTTTCATGTCTGAACGCAAAAAAATTGATAACAATGCCACTATATTCAATTAGTTGGACCTAAGACCCTTTCTCTAAACACATGGTATAGGGTATCGTATAGTCGGTCTAGACCGAATATGATTTTCTTTGATTTTTATTTTTTCGAGCAGAAATACCAGTGGCGAGATCTAAAAATCTTAGCAAACATTTTTTCATTTAACTTTTTTCGCAAGCATTATTTCAACTATTTTTTTGATTAACTTATCTTTGAAAAATATTTCAGTTATTATGTTTGATGACAATCATTTTCATTTGTTGTTAATTTGATATCAATGAGTGGTGAAATATAAGTACGTGTTATAATAAGTAAATATTTTCAACAAAATCCAGCTTGGCCCTACAAAAAGTTCGCCAAAAATTTCAAAGAATGATTAAATAGTATCAGGAGAATTTGACTATTGATTGCAACCTTTTTTCGGGAAGAAAGAAATGTCCATATGATTTTTGTAAGGCAAAGAAAATAGAAAACACGGTTGGGTCAGTGCTCGGACTATTTGGTGCCAAAAGTTAAAGCCAATGCAGGTTTGAAAACATAGATAGTCCAAAAAATTCCAGGTAGGAACGCTGAAAAAATTTTGAGGAAAAAGCAGAGCTCTGAAATTGAAATAATGTTTCATAAAAAAATACTCCTGCTGCATAATGGACGACGAAACGTATGAAGTGGCAGATTTAGCGCATCTTCGGCGTCAAAAATTTGTATGTTACTAATGCTCGAGGAAATGCTGAAGACGAAATATGCAGACGAAATATGCAATTGCGGCAAAGGAAGCAACTCATATGTTATAACGTTCTATAAATACCGAAATTTATATTTGCAAAAAGACTCCTTCCTTCCATAAGCCAACACATTGTGTCCACAAATTTTTGGCCCGATTTGGCAACCTGTCACTCGGTAAGAAAGCTCTTGAGTGGTACAAGAACAATAACTTTTTGTAGAAAGGGAATCCTCCAAACTGTCCGGAGCTTAGGCCAGTGGAGAGATATTGTGCTCTTGTGAAAAGGGAGTTGAAGATAACAAAAAAGGTGACCCAAAATATGTTAGATTTTAAACGCAGATGGACTACCTGTTCAAAAAAGTGACAGAAACCACTATAAGATCCCTATTGGAGGGGTTTCTGGAAAAGGTCCATAAGTTCATAAGTAGTAATTACAGCTATAAAAGTTATCTTTTTTTTTCGTAAGTTTTAATGTAATTTCAATTAAATAAAAAAAATCAAAACTAGGTTCATTGGTGTCCTTAATATTACATTTTATTTACGTTAAGATTTTTTCGGTCTTATTTAATTTTTTTTTTATCAAAAATAAGTTATAAAGTGGATTCTCGATTTAACGAACAATTGATATACAGCCCTGTTCGTTAAATGTAAAAATTCGTTAAATCCAGTACTAAACAAAAAAATATTTATTCATGAAATTACAAATTAAAAGTACAATTCTTCTCATATATTATTACTAAAAAATGGATTTTACAAAAAAGATATTGAAAATATGTATAACTAATTAAAACAAATTGAAGAAACAGAGTAATTATTTAAAAAAACTTGTTATTGGCTCTTGCTTTTATTGCATAGCAGTGTTTGATTTTGAACCGCTTAATCTGCGGATATGTACATCGTTCTATAATAGAGTATTAATTTTTTCATCTTTCTCATCCAAATGTCTTCTGCAAATTTGTCAAAAATTTTTTACTGTATGACAATGAATAGAATAAAATGCTATATGAATAACTTACTTCTGAAAAAATTGTATTGAGCAATTAAACACCATTTCTAACTGTAAGGAGATCTTCTCCTAAGAGTCTTGTCAATAGTATATCATCCTCTTCGTCAAAGTGTTGGCAGTTTCTGTACAAAAATTTATTCCCGTATTTTGATAATGATGTTTTTGAAACATGTTTCAATGCCGATACGAGCATTATAGGGACATAGTACAAGGTACATTTATTAAATACTTTATAATATCAACTTCTCCTGGTACCGCTTACGTTTACACATAGAAGCAAAGTTATTCTTTCTTTTTCCATTTTCCGACCAGGGGCACTCTTTTCCTTGAGTAAATTGCATTTAAAGTTGCTACTAACAGATACATAAAATTATACAATGCTGTGCGTGTTTAGTAAATTTGTTAATGTGTTTATAATAAAATGAGTTTGTTTTTTGTGTTGATTTGATATTTTTTTTTAAATATGTGATGTATTTTTTAGTATATATTTCTAAGTTGTTCGTGAAATTTAGTACTGAATTCGATTTTAATTCGTTATACACGGCATATAATGCAAAAGTTTTGACTGTTCGTTAAAGCGCGAATTCGTTAAATCGGTTAAATCTACTGTATTTTTATTTATTTATTTTTTTAAATATAAAAATCAAACAGGAAATAAAGTGATAAATCCCCTAAAAAATTGGATTTTTCTCTCATTTCAAAAAAATAAAAATCAATTGTTTTGAACAAAAAAGAGGCCCTTTTTGAAAAAAGTCAAAAAACAATTTTTTTTTTAAAGTTTTTTTTTCGAAAGATTGAAGAAATATCTATCGGAACTATTTGGGACAAATTTTGCTAAGAACAATAGGTAATAAGTTACGTGGATGAGAAAAATCACCCGTTTGGTCAAAATGTCAAATTTTGACCCCCCCTGTAACTCAGAGAGTTCTTGACCGATCTTGTTGAAAAATTGTGTCTAAACTACTATCCAATAGGACTAACCTTGGTTCAAATTTCATCGCGATCGGATGACATTGGTTTCAAAAGTTGGGTCACTTGACATGAAACCCCCATATGTATTAATGACATGTCGAAGGTCTTGGACAGGAGTGAAATGGTGTTCTGCGCAGATGATACGCTGATATATACGGAAGGAGATGATGATGACAGTTGTCGAAAGATGAATCAAGCCATAAATAAGATTAATAATTGGGTAAAGGTGAATAAACTAAAACTAAACGAAGATAAAACAAAAATAATTGAAATAAATATGAGTTCCGAGGTAATATTTAAAATTAATCATAAAATAATAGAAAAAGTTGATAAAAAATAAAATATCTAGTTTTTATAATAGACAAAGAACTCAAATCTGAGGGCTCTATGTAAAAAAAATTGGGAAAAAGTTGGTTAAAAAAAAAATAAAATATCAAAAACAAAAACAATGAATATACATATATAACACTATAATTAAACCACACTGTGTTTGGATGGACAATAATATATACTCGTACATATATGCCTTAATACATACAACTCAACTAGAAAGGACTAAACGAAGATAAAACAAAAATAATTGAAATAAATATGAGTTCCGACGTAATATTTAAAATTCATCATAAAATAATAGAAAAAGTTGATAAAAATAAAATATCTAGTTTTTATAATAGACAAAGAACTCAAATCTGAGGGCTCTTTGTAAAAAAAATTGGGAAAAAATCGGTTAAAAAAAAATATCAAAAACAAAAACAAAAACAATGAATATACATATATAACACTATAATTAAACCACACTGTGTTTGGATGGACAATAATATATACTCGTACATATACATATGCCTTAATACATACAACTCAACTAGAAAGGACGCAAAAACTACAAAACAAAGCAATAAGAATAATATTAAAATGAAATCGATATACACATATAAACGAAATGCTTAGAAATATGATAATACGAGACCCTATCTCTTCGGTCCAACTAATTGGAAATAGAAAATAATCATAAACCAAATTTGATTGGCATTGTTATTCATTTTTTTGGCTGCAGATATGAAAAAGTTCATATAGGATGCTATGTTTATATGGGGACTAGGTCGAAAAATGGACCGATCCTGACCATATTTGGTTAAGTCACTTATATTTTGAGAAAATATATACAAACCAAATTTGAGAAAAATCTGTGCAATGTTTTTGTTTTTTGATAGATTTAAGTGAAAATCGGGAGGCAGCTATACATGGGGCTATGACAAAGAATTGCCATATGGTGTTTATTTTTGGACAACTGATAAATGGATGTAGTAAACACACACAAACCCAATTTGACCGAGATCTATATGATAATTTGGATCTTATGGCAATTTAAGTAGATTTCATTAGGTTCATTTGTATGGGGACTAGGTCTGGACCGAATTCCACCAATTTCAATAGCGTTCCTCCTATGGCCGATTAAAGCTTATATACGAGCCCAAACGCATAAAAGTACGTCCACCCATTAGTTTGTTCCACAAATAAATTTAAATGTGTCGGTACGATTGTTGTTGTATTTAAATTGAAATTATTTTTGCACGAAAAATAAATTTATTTTCTTTTAAAATAATATTATAAAAAACAATAACAAAAGAACTTCAATTTGAACGAAAAAAACAACAATAAAAAATCAAGTACAACAGCAAAATAGTACGTCTGGCTGCAGCAGCCGGCAAAGAGTACGTCTAGTATTGAGTAACTAACTGTACAATAAACCGTTTTATTTTGTATTGCAAATTCTTTTTAAAGAAGAGTTCTCTGTGTTTATATGCGACATTACTTTGTCATTTGTAATTATATTCGGTCAGTATGGTACGTGGAAAGCCAATTTGCAGCGATATAACAAAATTAATAATCGAAGACAATTCTAATGGATTATCGGCCTACACTATTGCCAAAAAATTTAATTTATCACGTTCTACGGTACAAATAATTATTACAATTATAAAAAAACGAATACACTTCAAAATAAAAAAAAAAAAACAGGACGTCCACGTTTAACAACCCCTGCCGAATCGCGTGTTCTAAAAAAAAAATGTTAAGAAAAATCGCCGGGCTAAAACTAGAGAAATTGTGTGGAATTTGGCAATAAAAAAAAAGTATCACCAGAATAATGTGTTGGAATAATGTGTATTTGATTATCTTTCACAATTTTATATAATTTTTGTTCGGTGCATTTAGGCAAAAGAAAAACCACTATTGACTGGGATTCAAAAAAAAGAGATTTGAATTTGCAAAGGAGCATAAAAATTGGACAAAATGACAATGGGACTCAGTAATCTGGAGTTATGAAGCACGATTTGAGGTGTGTGTTGGTGATTACTGAAAACGAATAATCCGAACCAGCGATTAAGCGTTTAATCGGGATTGTTTGAAACGAACAGTAAAATTTCCTGGTTCGTTGATGGTGTGGGGCTGCATGTCCAGTAGAGGAGTTGGAAAACTTACTGTTGTTGATGGAATTATCAACGCTGATAAGTACCACGACATCCTCCGAAACAATCTGCTTTCCTCTATAACTAAAATATGTTCTGCAGAAGGTGAGTATGTATTCCAACAAGATGGTGCTCCTTGCCACACCGCTAGGAGTACGAAAAGTTGGTTTGAGCAGCGAGAAATTCCCATCATGAAATGGCCATCGAGTAGTCCCGATCTGTCCCCTATCGAGTCCTTATGGGGTATCATGAAACGGAAATTAAGATCAAGTCCAGCAAGAACAAAATAGTCCTTGCGTGAAAAACTGTATGAAATTTGGAACTCCATTATTCAGGAGGATTGTGAGAGACTTGTATCAACACTCCCTGATAGGATTGAGCAAGTTTTAAAGAAGAAAGGTGACGCTACACACTACTAGACGAACTCTTTTGCCGGCTGCTGCAGCCAGACGTACTATTTTGCTGTTGTACTTGATTTGTTATTGTTGTTTTTTTTCGTTCAAATTGAAGTTTTTTGTTATTGTTTTTTATAATATTATTTTAAAAGAAAATAAATTTATTTTTCATGCAAAAATATTTTCAATTTAAATACAACAACAATCGTACCGACACATTTAAAGTTATTTGAAGAACAAACTAAGGGGTGGACATACTTTTATGCGTTTGGGCTCGTACATACCAAATTTCATTAAAATATATTCATATTTGCGAACTGTAGTTTGATTACAAGGTTTACATGGACACACAGACGGACAGACGGACAGACGGACATCGCTAAATCGACTCAGAAAGTGATTCTGAGTCGATCGGTATAATAAAAGATATGTCTAGTTCAAATATTTTTGGTAGTTACGAACAGCAGCACAAAGTCATTACAACCAAACCACATAGTGGTATAGGGTATAAAAATTAAACAGGGGATGCCGCAGAATATTTATTCGAATTCAAAGGGTTATGACAACGCATATGCGTTTAAACTTTTTTTGCTCTACCAAATAACATAAAACTGTAAAGAGATAATAATATATTTAGAAAAATTTGTCCATATTTTATCAGAATTAATGTAATTTTTATCAGCTTTATGTAAAATTCGTGATATTTAAAGTATTTTTACTACTAATAAAATAAACCAAAAAAAATGTTATTTCTGCTCGAAAAAAATTAAAATCAAAATTATCAAAAGCAAAAGCATTTTCTGAAAGACTAGTTCATAAGGGTAAAATTAAATATGTAATTGATTTTTTTGTTAAAAAATTTCAAAAAAATTTATTACCGGTCTCTGATAATTACACATGTGCATGTGGTCGCAAAAATTATAAATAGCTTATTAAATGCCAATTTTGACAAACAGATGGAATCACGGATGGTTCGGAAAAGTGTTATCTCAGCTGAGAAATGCGCTTGCCCTTTCATTACATAACTTTTAGCTAAACATATTTTGTGGTAAAATCAACTGAAAATACATTTTTAAACAGTAGAAAATCATTTAAAAAGCGAATTATACATTAAAATCTATAGATTTTTTTACAATTATTTTGAAATATTAGTAATTGGCCAACAAACACCATAACATTTTTTAGTATTTAAACATTTTTAATTATTGTTTAAAATTTCTTTTTGGTTGTTTGTTTTTAAGTAATTAACAAAATAATATCTTCAACGTGTTATATTCATTTACTAATTATATTTTAAATTAACTACAATTAGTAAAAATAATCGGAGGGTAGTTATTTCTATAGACAACTTAAAGTTCAGTCGTAGACAAAACAAGACAAATCTTTCGTAAATCATATTCAGAGTGTAAATAGTAAATTTTCCTAAAGCAATTTATTATCTTTAACTCTTGCCCTTTTTTTAAGCAACAAATCCAAATCCGGATCTTAAGATTATCATATATTTTTTAAATATTCTTCATTATTAAAAATTATTATTTAATTTTGCAGCTGTCGAAGATATGATTATAGAGAAGTATAACATATCTCTGGAGGATTTTAAGGTAATGGAAACGGTTGTATTAAAATCGGAACCACACAAAGCCGGACAACAGTGGAAGTTTACAGGTGCATTTTACTATGCAACAACAGTTTTGACCACTATTGGTTATGGTCATTCGACCCCTAGCACAATTGGTGGCAAATTATTTACCATGTGTTATGCAATTGTAGGCATACCACTGGGTCTGGTTATGTTTCAAAGTATTGGAGAAAGAGTTAATAGACTGAGCAGGTTGGTAACGGCTAGATGTTTCAATTGCAATTTTTGAGAATTTTATTTCGTCATTAGTCTGTAAATGAAATATCACTTTATATATTTTGTTTCTATAATTCTTTTTAATTATTAATCTTCTTTGTCATCATCATCATCATGATAGTTTTGTCATACAGGCAGTGAGAAAATCATTGCATTGTAAACGAACTGCCGCCTCTGAAGTAGATTTAATTTGCGTTGTTACAACGCTTAGCTCCTTAACGATAGCTGGTGGTGCTGCAGCATTTTCAAAATTTGAAGGTTGGAGCTATTTTGATTCAGTATATTACTGTTTTATAACATTAACAACAATAGGTACGTTAAATGCTTGTAGTTAAGTTTTGAAAGAATGAATTCTTTAATAACAGACATTACTTAAAAATCGAATTAAATAATTTTTTCTTGAATGAAACTTTACTTTACCTGACTTTATTTTTCTTAATTTGTATTTTGTCAATGGCGATTGAAATTTAAAATACATACAAATTCAATACATCACAAACACTTATTTATAATCAAAAATAAATTAATGTTTTACAATTGTTTATTTATATTTATATTACTAAAATTATGTTTTTGTTGTTGTCATTTTGTTCTAAATTTTTTGAAAATAATTTAAATTTATGGAGTCATGCCGTTTTCTTTTCTGACAAAAATTTCGCATTTTATTTGCGCTTTCTTTGAAAAGTGTATTTTTATATATTCTAAATTAAGAGCAACCTTATTTTATACATCAGTCGAAAGGTCTCAAAGTCGAGCGCTCGTAAATCGCAAAAAATTATAGCCACTGACTTCTTTCAGGTCACAGTATGAGAATATTTCCACATTGTTCTCCTTTTTTCAATATTTTCACCCCATGACATCTAAGAGGATAATAATCAAAATTTTTTGCATTTTATGAACACAGCACTTTGAGACCTTTCGATTGATGTATAAAATTAGTTTACTCTCAATTAAGAATACATAAAAAAATACACTTTTCGAAAAAAGTGCAAATAAAATGCTACATTTTTTGTTAAAAAAGAAAACGGCATTAGTTAACTCTATTATAGATTGATTTCATCAATCAATTATTCTTCTATGCATCAGTAAATTCAATTTTTATAATAATTTTTTAAATTTAAAAAATTTGAATCCATGATTAATATTTTTTTAAAATAAGTCGAGTTAAAGATTGCATTCTTTCGAGTATCTGCTTATACGATATTTTTGTTTGTTCAATAAATACAATTTTTTTGTTTAATGTTTTCTCTTCAAACTCTTCTTATTTTATTTTTACAGGCTTTGGAGATATGGTAGCTTTACAAAAAGATAATGCACTTAATAATAAACCAGAATATGTTATGTTTGCTTTGATATTCATATTGTTTGGTTTGGCTATTGTAGCAGCTTCTTTAAATCTTTTAGTTCTTAGATTTGTTACCATGAATACAGAAGATGAACGACGTGACGAGGCTCAAGCAATGCAGGTAATTTAAAAATGTTTAGTTAAATATTTCCTAAATACTTAGAATTTGCATGAATGTAGTCCTTTTAATTAATTGCATTTTGTGTTGTACAAAGGTAGATTGTGTTTGTATTTATTTTTTAAAATATTTTTATTAGGTTGCATATTAAAAAAAATGTGTCACAGATTCCAAAGTTAATTGCAAGGAATTCAAAGCTTTAGTACCTATAGAAAACCAATGCCTCAAAATAAATTTAAATTAAAATATCTATTTAATTACATTTTGTACTACCACTTAGAATTGGGATTTCTTAAATTGCAAAAACGACACACAATTTATTATAAAAAAATTCTTAAACTCCAACTTTTTTAATAATTATTGCACAAAGGTAATATTTTCTTGAAAATATAAATTTTGGTGCTTACGTTGTTCATCGATTTTACATAATGTGTAAGTTAAATGATGTTGTATATCGATTGAATGCTGATTAAAGGATGCAAAATCTGATCATCTCAAAATTTTAGGATAGCTGTATATCAACAAATTATTTTGTATCCACATATTTTGTATGCACCACGTCTCAAACTAAAGAAATTCAAAAATTTTTATAAATTTCCTTAAATTTCAAATGTCCATATATATCTCCTTTATTTTTCAATGAAATCTTTCCAAATTTAAATTTTTCTTTATTATGTATATACTTTTATTATTTACTTAAATATTCTTTTAAAACTTGACTCTATTTTAAAATTTTTGATTAATCAATGTGACAACCTCCGTTTCGTAAAATTTCACAACATATCCTTGGCATCCTTTGAATAAATATTTTCAAAGTTTCTGTAGTGATCTGGTGTCATGCTTCTTGCAGTTTATTCCACAATTCTTCCTTAGATGTAGGACAGGTAGTTCGAACCTTCCTGTGCAATCCATGCTACAGTGACTATGTCATTCCATAACTTCGCAGGTTACTGGGTCTCTAAATACTGCTTAAAAATTTTTGCTGTATGTTTTGGGTCATTATCTTGCTGAAATATAAATTTCTGACCCATAATTGTTAATCCAGTGATGATGGCACGATCTTTCAGGAGAGTTTTATACTGGGTTTTATCGAATATTCCTTCGATTCTATAAACTCGCCAACATTTTCACCACCAAACCAACCCCAAACCATTACGGTACTCCTTCGTGTTTGACTGTTGGCAATAGGCATGCATCCGGCGCACGTTCTCCAGCTGTGCACCTCACAAAAACTCACCTCTTGGAGCCGAACACTGAAAACATCGATTCAGAACACTCCAGAAAATTTGACGCAGATTATATCGTGAAATTACATATTAATATAAAATTATTAATATAAAATTTAAGAATAGAGCGTAGTTTCAAAAAATATTTATGTATATAAGAAAAGTAAATAATAATGAATATTTTTTAAATTTAAAGAGTTTTCATTGAAAAATAAAGAAGATATGGACATTTGAAATTTAAGGAGGAGGGGTGCAAATACTTTTGGACGGTAGTTTATATTAGTAATGTCCTTGACAAAATGAAAAAGAGTGATACCCATAATGGTCATTTTTTAAATATAGAGCTCTCAGTTCGGAAAAATTGGACTTAAATCCGAATAAACTCGAAAATCGAAGAATATGTAAATTTGATCTACAGAACTAATATGAGGACAAGCTTGGACATGTCCATCATAACGGTAGATGCGACTGAAATATGAAAGTGAATCCTACACGAATTTTTTTTGGTATTAATGTGAATTACAGAACATGGACGGATGAATTTTTGTTTCCAAATAAAGTTAAAAGTGCAAAGTAGTTTTACTGGACTATCTCACTACCACAGCGAAATAAATTGTTATTTTCTGCATCTTTAGCCGAGTTTTTCTTCCCTGGAAGATGAGTGATTTGACTTTCAAAAGATGACTATGCTAATTTTTAAATAATAAGAGTATAATAAATCTTTCATTGACGTCTATGTCAAAATTTCAACCGACCTTTTTACGAAACGTAAATTCATTTTTATTTATTAGTGTAGTGGGCAATATTTTTTATGCTGAAAAAATGAAAATATGCACTAAATAATAAATATATATACATTTAAAAAACTCTTGCTTAGTAATAATTAATTTTAACGCAACCAAAATATAAACATATTGTAACTTCCTTTTCAACATGACACAATATATATTCTAAAATGAAGAAATTTAGCAAATATTTTTCATTATTTAAACAAATCGGGAGCAATTCCTCAATTTTTTTTAAATCTTTCTTTTTCAAATACCATTTTTAGTTCGCTTTTAATGAGTTCAGCTATTTTCCATTGCCATAATATTTATTTTACAAACATCATCACTAAATAATTTAATTTGTGAACTTACTCGCTCATTCACTTATAAATGCATAACTTGAACACAAAAATAAGTAAAAAATTTATAGTCAGTCTGGACCGACTATACGATACCATGCGTTTAGAGAAAGGGTTTTAGTTCCAACTAATTGGATATAGAAAATAAGCATAAACCAAATTTGAGTGGCATTGTTATTAATTTTGTTTGCCTGCAGATATGAAAAAGTATAGGGACTGGGTCGAAAGATGGACCGATGCTGAATATATTTCATAGTCACTTCTTTTTTGCAAAAACAAATATAAACCCAATTTGAAGAAAATCTGGGGTTTATTTTTAGACTACTGATTAATAGGTATAATAAACACACAAATTTGACCGATATCTATATAATAATCTAGGTCTGAAAATGCACCGAATTTTACCAATTTCAATAGCTTTCGTCCTATAGCCGATAAAAGCTTATATACCAAAGTTCATCAAAATATATTTGTAGTTGCGACGGACAGACAGACAGACGGACGGTCATTGCTAAATCGACGCTGGAAATGATTCTGAATCGAACGGTTTAATAAAAGATGGGTCTAGCTCAAATATTTTTGGTTGTTATAAACCTCAGCACAAACTCATACCCTGACCACATAGTGGTATAGGGTATAATGATGATATGAATAAAGGTCACTTAATGCCAATTTTTATAAAAAATATGCAAATGCAAACCTATGCCATTATATAGCAAATTTATTGGTGCAGATAGGTATTTATGAAATTTTTTTTTTTCATATTTGATAAAAACCGAGGCCATTTTATTGTAAATATACATATGTAGAATATCAAGTAAAAGCATGCATTTGCTTGGAAATTTTTGTCTTATTACTAATGCAACTAGTTTTAACAATAAATAATATTTAAATAAATAATTTCGCTTATATAATCCAAAATTTTCCGTACATTGGGTCTGTTCGGAAATACGCATACAGTGAACCAATAAATAAGTTGTATGGTATACTTACATATGTGTATGTAGCATTTTCTTTGAAACTATGTACACTAGATATAACAATCAAATGTTAAAATATTCACTTTTCAATTAGTTGGAGAAAATTTCTGAAAATATCATGCTCTTAACAAAAAATAAAAAAAAAACTTTTTTTCATGAAACCAAAAATAAAAAAACACTTGTACGTACACTCGTGTTACGCAGTATGGAAATGTACCGTTATCAAACCCAATTTTGTTTTCAGTTGTCTATGCCACTCGCAGATTGCTCTTTATATTTCTAATGTGCACATGTCTGTTTACGCGAAAAAAATAAAGATATGGATTCAAAGCAAACTTCATTAGAAATGTAAAAAATTATTATAAATCTTTGGGAAGAGACAAAGATTTTGAGGAAAATTTATGTAATTGTAAAAAGACGCACTCTACCGTCAAAAGCATTATTGATATGTACCAGAAAAATGGGTTTTTAATTAGACCAAGTGGAAAGGAAAGCCAACAGAATTTCATCTTTACAAACGCAAAGGCAAATAGTTCGAAACATTAGTGAAAATTCCAAAATATCGGCAGTCGTATAGTGTACATAGTTTCAAAGATAATGCGACATAAACTTAAGTTAGTGTACTGTACAAGGTTTTTATACCCTATACCACTATGTGGTTTGGGTATAATGACTTTGTGCTGCTGTTTGTAACAACAAAAAATATTTGACCTACACCCATCTTTAATTATACCGATCGAATCAGAATCACTATCTGATTCGATTTAACGATGTCCGTCCGTCCGTCCGTCTGTGTGTCCATGTAAAGTTTGTAATCAAACTGCAGGTCGCAAATATGAATATATTTTGACGAAATTTGGTATTTGATCTTTTATCGGCCATGGGATGAACGCTATTGAAATTGGTGAGAATCGGTGTATGTTCCAACCTAGCCCCCATACAAATGACCCCTATGACATCAACATATATTGCCATAAGATCCAAGTTATCATGCAAATATTAGTCAAATTGGGTTTGTGTGTATACATTACATTCATTAATCAGAAGTCCAAAAATTATCCCTATTGGACAACTCTTAGTCATAGGCCCCATATAGAGCTGCTTCCCGATCTTCACTTAAATCTATCAAAAAACAAAAATGTTGCACTGATTCTTCTCAAATTTTGTTTGTATATATTTTTGCAAAATACAAGAGACTTTACCAAACATGGTCAGGATCGGTCCATTTTTGGGCCTAGTCCCCATATAGATATTGCATCCGATATGAACTTTTTCATATCTGCAGCCAAAAAAATTAATAAAAATCCCACTCAACTTTGTTTTATGCTTATTTTCTATATCCAGTTAGTTGGGCCTGAGAGATAGGGTCTCTAAACGCATGGTATAGGGTATCGTATAGTCGGTCTAGACCGACTATAATTTTCTTACTTGTTTTTTTATTGGTTTACTGTATATGTATGTCTAGTTTGCGCAGCCATATTTGTGGTGCGTGTTGTTTCAACTGAAACTTTCAGGTTTTCATTTACGAACGTGCAGAGTGATGTATTTCCGAACAGGCCCATTTATTCGAGACTTGTAATAGTTTTATTTTTTATTATAATTCACTTTCGACAAGAATCATCTCTTTAATAGTTATTTTAAGTTTATACCTCTTTAGAATCAATCTTCAAATTTATTTATATACACATTTTTTTGGAGTAGATACTCTTACTGAATATGATATAGCTTAAATTTTTTCATTGTAGGCCTTATAAAACACTAATGAAATCGATAAGTGAAAAACTCATCTAACTCAATAACGCAATATACTTAATTAACCTCAAAATGCTTTCATGATGTGTTTTTAGTATATTTTTTTCGTTTTCCGTTATAAAACGTTGTATATTATTCAAATTAAAACAAACAACAAAATTTAATGAAAAATAAACAAACTATTTTAATTGTTGAATGCAAGAAAAAAATTACACATAAACATCGTAAATATAGTTTCAATAGTTTCATAAACTATTTAATAATGCATGTAACCAAAACCCTTTTATCGAATTATAAAAATATTTATTTTTAAAATAGATACAAATTAAAAAAAAAATTTTCTTAAATATTTGCACTTTTAAACAAAAATTTTATGCACTTTTTTGAAAACAATTAATTCTCTTTATACATTTTGCTAAATTAATTTTAAATAATTTTTTATTGATAACGGTAAAATTACGAGTATACTAAATAATTTGTCTTTTTCAAATTTTTTATTTTATCCGTACTATGTAAAAAAATATATTGGGCAACAAAATCGTGTTTACGTTAAATAGTTTATGACCAAGTCCACTTTTTTGACAAATGAGGTGATTTTTTCTCTCTCTTTCTCTACAAAAGCTTTCATTTATATTATAATAAATGCTCTTTCGATTTTTTAATTCAAATTCTTCTCCAATTACAAAAAAAACACCGAGAAACACAAAAAAATCAAATAAAAACAAAATAATTTCAATTCATAATTACTCCTCTTATATTTCTACAATATTTTCTTTATACATTTCCGTTTCCTGTTACAATACTTGTTTATTTTTTATTGATTTATATCTAAAAACAACAGCTATACCTACATATTATTTATGTTGTGTTTGTCTTTATAAATATTTTTTTTTAATGATTATTTTAAGAAATACATATATTAATAAACGTTCATTTTATGATTTTTAATAATATTCAGGCTCTTCAGGGTTCTGTGAAACTAGAGGGTGATGTTATAACAGCAAATGGTTCCATATTGAGTGGTTATGAAGGTCACGATGCTCAATCATTTAGTGAATCAAATGATTCGTCAATGTGTTCATGTCGTTGTGCATGTTTTAGTGCAAAGCGTCATAAAAGGTAAGTTGTAACGTATTATTATAATTAAAAAATTTTATGGTATCAATGATTTTTAATTATAAATAACTCCCAAAATTCGACACCCTTTGAATTCTAAGCTGCAAAAAGATTATTTAGAACATTGTATACAAAATCTTTAACTTTCGTATATACAGTGAGTCACAGTTAAAATGGCGAAAAAACACATTTAGAACAACGATTCAAAAAACCGTAAGGATCAGATATAAATTTTATGGTTAGATTTTATCTGAGATAACTCAACTCACGACAAAGATTTAAAATATTTTTGGAATCAAAGTTTAAGATTCTGTACAAATCTTGTAATATTTACTTCAAAATTCGAAGTTTTGCAGTTTCGTTAATTTGATGTATTTTCTAATGAATTTATTTAATAAATCCAAATTTTAACAAATTTTAAATAGGTGGGACAAAAAAATTCAATAAAATTTAGATATGAAACAGATGGGGCATAAAATGTTTAGAAAAAATCACAAACTTAGAAACTTTGAGAAAAAAATCGAATGCTTCTTTAACATCAATAAAAAGGTAGATATATGTATGTAAGAACGATAAAATAAAGATTATGCCATGCTGTAACCCGATGCGCTGCGCTATACCCATCGTAACGAAAAAAAAACTGGCAATACATTTTGTAGCAATTTATTTTATTTATTTGTGGCGATTTTTGGTTTTGGCGGTTTTTTACTTCGGCGATTTTATTGATTTTGGTGTGTTTTGTTTTTTTGTGATTTTTGGCGATTTTTGTTATACGCGATTCTCAGTTTTGGCGATTTTTGTATTTTTTTTTGTTTTTTTATTTAGGCGATTTTTGTGTTTTTTGATTTTGGAGATTTTTGATTTTAACGATTTTTGATTTTGGCGATTATTGATATTCGCGATTTTCGGTTCTTTCTATTTTTTTTTGCTTTTTTTATTTTGGTGATATTTGTGTTTTTGTGATTTTTGATTTTGGAGATTTTTGATTTTAAGGATTTTTGATTTTGGCGATTATTGGCTTTAGCGATTTTTGTTTTGGCGATTATTGTTTCTAGCGATTTTTGTTATTCGCGATTTTCGATTTTGGCGATTTTTTGGTGTTGGCGATTTCGCCCATATTTCCCACGACAACTCAAATTGGTAATTAATGTTCCTGTCAAATGTTTGAAGACTGTCATTTTCATAGTACCTCGTATTTTTTTTTATAGGACGTGCAACGCCTATTGGTCCTATCACGCCCATTTTTTGTCCGACTAATCACATTAATAACTCATGAACTCAGACAAAGCTAGGCTTTCTCTATTATAGTACTCCAGTTATATGATATTAAATATTTACTTAATATGGGGAGTGCCACGCCCACTGATCTAATCCCGTCCATTTCTTATGAAACTGCTCTCATTAATAACTCTTGTTATATGTTAAAATTAGATGTTAAAAATTCACTTTATATGGGTGTTGCCACGCCCACTTGAGAAATCCAAAAATATATATCCTATTTTACAAATGAAAAAGTTTGATTTTAATTTAATTTAATTTGTTCATATGTATGTTTTGCCATGTCATAATAGAACCTCTCTTAAAAGTTGAAAAAAGTCGTGTATTCATAATTCTTTTTTGAAGATATGAATAATGTTGGATTATAGTTAAAGCATAACATTTTTAGAATCTTCGAAAAATTTTTAATAAATTAGTCCGTGACAGCGAATCTCCGGAGGCCCCTCAACAAAAAGTTGTTTTGCGGTGAATATCATAACTCGTTACCGGATCATGTGAAATAAAGAAATCGAAATGCGTTTAAAAGGTGATATGTTTCCCGAGGTAATCACAAGGTTTTTTTTTTAAATTTTTTATTTTGGCAGCATTTTGAAGTGAAAAACACGGTTTTTGCTATAAAATTTTTGGTGAATTTGTTATTGAATTTGGGGAAGAAAATGTATGTGTTGAAATATTGTGTAAAATTTCAAAAGAATCGGTTAAGTAGATTTTGAGTTATGATGTTCACGGAATTCAAACATGTTATTTGCGAGAAAATCGATTTAAAATTTTTTAAAAACTGATTTATATACGATATACCGTATTGCCGGTCATTTGAAACGCTGTATCTTCGTTAGTTTTGCTCCAATTCTATTGAAATTTTGACATAACACTTTCGACATGTTGTACATTCAGTAAAAAAATGCAAAAAGTAAGGGTTTTAAAACCTTACCCCCCTTAATCTAAAGTTCAGAGCAATGGCTTTAAAAATTGTTTCAAATATTGTTAGACCATTTTTATTTAGTGAATATAAGATAAATATAAAATAAAAAACAAATTTATAAAAATACAATTTTTTTTGCTAAAAAATAATTTGAGGAGAAAAATAATAATTATTAGCCAAATAGGAACATAGTTTGCGTGACATCAGAGCGCCTACATGCGCAGAAGATTTCAATTTTGTCTGCGTGGTGGCGTAATCCTTATTTTATCATTCTTGGATATATTTATCGAAAAAAATTAAATTTTCCAAAAGTTGTGTCTGCTTAGATAATTAAATCATATTTTTTACATATAATAAATCCTCTTTTTGCGGGAAAATGTGAAAACCCAGTGATTAAAAAATACGACTACTACATTATGAATAAATTAATAAAACTTTTCACATTAAAATTGGAGCGATTTGTCTGAAATTCAGTCTGGCGTAAAAAAAATGCCAATAAACTTCATACAACCTCAATTTTTTTAAAATTTATTTCGTAAATTAAAGAAATTTTTTACCATTCTACGAAATAATTTCGATACGGAATTTATTTCGTAGATTAAAATTTTTGTTTATATAAGGCGAAAAAAAGTGACTACGAAAGATTTCATTAGTTTTGTAAAATTGTAAAAGGCTGATCGTGAAATAAAAGAAAATTCCTTATATTCTACAAAAGAATTAGCTACGAAATTATTATACCGTATACCATTATCTGGTTAAAGTATAATGAGTTTGTTCTGTTTATAACTATAAAAAATATTTTACCTAGGCCCTTCTTATACCGCTCGACTCGAATCACTTTCTAAGTCGATTAAGCGATGTCCGTCCGTCCGCCCGTTTTTCTTCACATCTGTCTGTCTGTGTGACCATGTAATCCTTGTAATCAAACTACAGGTCGCAAATATGAATATATTTTAATGAAATTTTGTATATCGGTCACAGGTCGAACGCTATAGAAGTTGTTCCGCTATGAGATCGACTTAAATTGCCAGAAGATCCAAATTATCATATAGGTATCGGTCAATTTTGGTTTGGCTTCTTTATTATACCTATTAATCAGTATTTCAAAAATAAACCCTGTAGGACAATTCTTAGTTAATGCCCCCATATAAAGCTGCTTCCCGATCTCTAAATTAATCTATCAAAAACAAAAAAATTTCACAGATTTTCTTCAAATCGGGTTTTCTATTTGTTTTTGCAAAAATAAGTGACTACCAAATATGGTCAGGATCGGTCCATCTTTCGACTTATTCCCCACATAAATATAGCTTCGGTCTAGACGGATTATAATTTTTTTTTTCGCAAAATGATATCGCATGGACTTTTTCGGCCTAGTTAAATAAAGATGACCTGAACTAAGAATGAATTAAACAAAACAAAACAGCAATTTATTAAAAATAAAATTAAGCGTTATTTCATTAATTTTTTCAACTGGGCCATTTTCATTTTGAAATCAAAAAGGACGTATTATTTTTTAACTAACGCCTTTTTTTCCTCACGCTAACAATACCAAATTTAGTAAATAATTTAACAAATATATATATATCATCTTCTTCTATATATATAAAAATGGATGTATGTATGTATATATGTATGTATGTTCCGCATGGACTCCAAAATGTCTGGAAAGATTTTAATGAAATTTTCAAAAAATTTTCAGAAAAGCCTGGCGGGTGATACTGTTAACTCTGATTTTTGATTTTAGGTCTGTATATATAAAAACGGAGGGCCGGTTTTAATGAAATTTTCAGGGAATCTTCAGAATAGCATGGCGGGTGACACTGTGGAGTCTCATTTTTGATTTTTGGTATGTGGGCGGAGGGGCGTGGCAAACTCAAATTTTAATGTTGTACCACTAATGGCATCTATAATATATAAAAACGAATGCATCGATTTTAATTAAATTTTCAGGGAATATTCAGAATAGCCTGGCGGGTGACACTGTGAAAACTGATATTTGATGTTTGGTCTGTGGGCGGAAGGATGTGGCAAAATCAAATTAAAATATTATACCTAGATAGGTCCGACACTGTGTATTAAAATTTAGGCCCAGCTAGTAACAATAATAATGATAACAAGAAATCGCCTAGCTTATTAATATTATAGATTATTGAAAACAAAAATTCAAAATATTTTGAAGGCGGTCAATTTTCACTGTGAGTCACTGTATGTATACATATTTAAATAGTTTGATAATTAATTTGAAAATAAATTTTAATCGTATAAAAACTTGATTTGTACATCAAAAATGTAATATAATAACCTCAATTTAGATCGAAAGAAAGATTTTTTTAAAAAAGATTTTTAAAAAAATTCGAAAAATTCTGGGCCATATTATTGTTATTAATACAAACAAAGTAATACTATAATAAGGCAGATTATCCAGAACAATTAATATCTGATTTAAGTTAGAAATGCTCAAATATGCCCCAATTCAGTACAATTTTAAACCAACCCAACGAATACTTTGGTTTATTTCGTCTTGAAAAATTTTTATGGAAAAAATAATAAAAGTGATAGCTTTCCCTAATCAATTTCTAGGTGATCTTTAACGTAAAAAGTTACATTATACGGGACTTATAGTTTTTTTAAATCATTGACACCGATATTTTAAATAATTGATTTTTATTTAATATATATATTTCTTAATTTTTTTTTTTTTATTATTTTTCATGATTTAAAAAACAGACAATTTTATTCCTACCAAGTTATAGAATTAAATTAATATATCCCTTGAAATTTTGACTTAAATATATATTTTATTTTTTTCCTAGGCATCAAATAAAAGTCAGTCGATCACCATCATCACATATGCGCCATTTATTACCCGAAGTTGTTCCAATGCATGATTTGGGCTATGATTCCCATAGTCTTAATCATCTACATCCGTTAGATGCTGTAGATGTTGTCGATACAACTACATGTTCACAGCCCCAACTGATAAGGAGAAATGTATCATTATTATCATTTCAATATAATATTTAAGTGTTTGTTAAATACATTTTATTTTTAAATTCCATTACATAACATTAGCTATTTAAAAAGGAAAAAAGAAAGAAACTTCATACAAGGGAACAAAGCATTCGTATTCCATATTTATCATTTAAATGCATTTTAAAATCATCTTAAATAATATTCTTTCACTATAGGTAAATATATGTACATCATCTCAAATTCATTAAAATCCAAGTAGTTTTCATATCTTTTTTTAAATACAAAATTTACCACTGCCATTTCCCCAACACAACGTAAATAAAATAAAAACGTTATTAAAATAACTACTCAATATCTACGATTTAACTAAATAAAACAATTTTCCTAAACTTTTTTCTTATTAGAGTAGATTTTTAACTGAAATTCAATTATTGTTCGATAAGCAACTTTTTTTAATTTTATCTTTTAGTTGATATATTTTAAAACATTTAACAAATTTTTTTATTTCAGAAAAAGACATTTTGGTTAATCTCTGCGTCCGCTTATAATATGTTACTGCTGATTGTTCCTACTTTTAAAAAAACCTTTCAGTAGCGATCGACTCAGAATATACAAATTGCGTGCTGTTTTTTTATATCCTACACCTTCCTGTGGTAGGGGTTTTAAGTGTTTGGGCTACACATGTTTTAAACTATCAATACCAGAGCTTCCCCTTTTATTATACCGATGGATTCGGTATCCCCTCTAAGTCGATTAAGCGATGTCCGTCTGTATGGGCGTGTAAAATTTGTACACATAGATATTAAAGATATTTGAATAATATTTCGCTTTTGAAAATGGCGAAAATTGATGCATGGTTATTCTAGTTCTAATATAAATGCGCTCTCTAAGCTTAACCAAGCCCTAAGACCCAGATAATAAAATATACTCATATACTGGACAAATATACTTTATGTGAATATATATTGTCCATAAAGCTTCAGTCCAAAAGTAAAAGTCCAAAAGTAAACAATGTAGGAAAAAAATTTGTACTTTTAATGAAGAAGAACTTTTGTAAAAAATATAAATCCTTGAAAATTTTATAAAAATTTCACAATTCAAGTCTTGCTTTCTATTGAAATTCATTGTTTTTATATTTTAATTATATTATTCCAAAAATTTGAGCAAATAAGATAATTTTTTATATATATAACATACATATATATGTATATATATAACATTATATATATAACATATAACAAATAGAAAAATATTTAATCATGTTAGTAAGAACTTAAGGAACTTGAAGCCGGTGCTAAGCATTCCTGAATTGACTCGCATTGCTGTACCATCTGACTCGCATTGCTGTACCACAATAAGTTCGCGAATCTTTGAGCTTCCCTTGTATCATCTATTAATAGACTTATAGTCTATAAGTGTTAATTTTTTATTAATTACAAGTGAATCTCAAAAATTCGCCAACTTATTGATCCGCCCTTGAATGTACGAATATTTTCAGTGTAGCTTAAAAAATAGCTACATATTAACCAAACTGGGTGATATCAGTGAGGTTGTCTTTTTTTAATGCCTGAAAATTTAAAAAAAGTACCGGATGTGGTTATTACGAGTACTTGGGCACTAGTTAAAACTATTGGAATGAAAGACATTTTTTTAGCAAAACCAAAAATAAAAATTTGAAATTGTCGTAAAGTATACGAAATTACGATGGGTTTTTTTTAATATTGTACGAAAATCTCTGTTGTTTAACGAAAAAAATTTGTATTTTACAAAAAAAAAATCAAAAAACTCTCATTTTTAATTATCAGTGTATAAAGTTATATCGAGGCTCTCATGCTAGAGGAACGTATCAGTTGTCAAATCTACAATTTTATGACTTTACGCCCTTCTGGCATAAGAGTCCTCAATGTGAATAAAAAATATTAAATAAATTTTCTAGGAGTTAATTCATAAAGTTGTTAAAATAGTTTTCTATATTTAAAAAATCTGATCTTTGATTGTTTCATGAAATAAATATATATTTATATTTAATGAAAAAATTTAATTAAAAAGGATTTCGTTAGATCCGAAATATTGGAAAAGTCCAAACAACTTTATTCTACGAAATAAGGCGATACGAAAATTTCGTAGAGTCGTAAAAATTTTAAAAGGTTGCACTAAATAAATTTTGATTTATATCATAAAAGACATGTTTTTATTTTTTGTATTCTACAAAAATATTTATTGGCTACAAAAAGTTTGTTTTTTGTACAACAATGTTGCATAAAAAAAAAAAAAAAAATAAAGATAACCACCATATTTTTTTATGTGTTGTGTGTTATTCTATGGATAAGTTTTATAACTTGAGAACAACTTTTGTTATAAAAACATCAATCTATTTTAATTTAAACTAGAGGACCCCTGCTGCTCCGCAGCATTATATTATATTATATTAATTTTTATAATATAATACCAAAATTTGCCAAGAGAAGTTAACGTACAGTAATGCCAAAATATGCCAAGAGAAGTTAACGTACAGTAAAAGTAAAGTTTATTGTCCACGCATAACTTTCCTCAAACCCAACGAATTTGCCAAGAGAAGTTAACGTGCAGTAATGCCAAAATATGCCAAGATAAGTTAACGTACAGTAAAAGTAAAGTTGATTCTCCACGCATAACTTTCCTCAAACCCAACGAATTTAAGCAGTTCGTAGACCTATGCCAACAGCCTATTAATTAGAACTCTAGTTATAGAGGTTTGAGAGAAGAAAAATATTGAAAAAAATCTTGAATCAAAGTTTATTCATAAATTCTTTTAATATATAAGATACTTCTCACTCAGCAGTCTAGGAGTTATTCAAAATGAAATGATGAAAATAATTTTGTTTTTTGCGCAAAATTTAAATATTTTTTTTTGCGCAAAATTTAAATATTTTATTTATTTTTTTTTGCTAAGTTATAGAGCTTGATTTTATTTATAATAAAAAAATTTAACTGGTTTTGACAAAAATTTTCGATTTCTATACCCTATACCACTATGTGGTTTGGGTATAATGACTTTGTGCTGCTGTTTGTAACAACCAAAAATATTTGACCTAGACCCATCTTTAATTATACCGATCGAATCAGAATCACTTTCTGAGTTGATTTAACAATGTCCGTCCGTCCGTCCGTCCGTCCGTCCGTCTGTGTGTCCATGTAAACCTTGTAATCAAACTGCAGGTCGCAAATATGGATATATTTTGATGAAATTTGGTATATAAGCTTTTATCGGCCATGGGATGAACGCTATTGAAATTGGTGAGAATCGGTCCATGTTCAGACCTAGCCCCCATACAAATTACCCATATGAAATCGACATAAATTGCCATAAGATCCAAATTGTCATATAGATCTTACTCAAATTGGGTTTGTATGCGTTCATTACATCCACTAATGAGTAGTCCAAAAATGATCCCTTTGACCCCATATAGAGCTGCTTCCCGATCTTCACCTAAATCTATTAAAAAACAAAAATATTGCACTGATTCTTCTCAAATTTTGTTTGTACATATTTTTGCAAAATACAAGAGATTTTACCAAACATGATCAGGATCGGTCCATTTTTGGACCTAGTCCCTTCATAGATATAGCATCCGATATGAACTTTTTCATATCTGCAGCCAAAAAAATTAATAAAAATCCCACTCTAATTTGGTTTTTGCTTATTTTCAATGTCCAGTTAGTTGGGCCTAAGAGATAGGGTTTCTAAACGCATGGTATAGGGTATCGTATAGTCGGTCTAGACCGACTATAATTTTCTTACCTGTTTATATTTAAGTTGTTTTTATTAAATAAGTTTTACAAAGTTAAATAAATGATTTAAAAATGATTTCGACTCTTGTTTTGCCTACTGTGAACTTCTGGTTTTGATTCTCTTATAAGGAACCAAATAAAATCTCCCATCATCTTCCATCTTTGAGTATATAAAAAATAATGTTAGCATAACTTAGGGGCAATTTAAATTAAAATTTGTTGAAGTTTTTATAACAATATTGGTTAAGTTTTTGAAAAAAAATTTATCCATGATTTTAAATTTCGACGTTTTGTTGTTTGAGTACCATAACCCATCAAAAAACCAGTAAGAAAATTATACTTCATGAAAAAGTTCATTTATTTATATGTGGACTAGGTCGAAAAAGGACTGATCCTGACCATAACTGGTAAAGTCACTTCTTTTTTTGCAAAAACAAACCAAATTTGAATAAATCTGTTCAATATTTTTTGTTTTTTGATAAATTTAAGTGAAGATCGAGATGCGGCTTTATATAGGGGCTATAAATAAGAATTGTTCTATAGGGTTCATTTTTGGACTACTGATTAATAGATATAGTAAACACACACAAGCCCAATTTGAACGAGATCTCTATGATAATTTGGATTTTATGGCAATTTAAATCAATCTCGTAGGAGTCATTTGTATGGGACTATGTCTGAACATGCATCGATTTTCACCAATTTCAATCACAATATATTCATATTTGCGACCTGTAGTTTGAATGCAAGGTTTACATGGACACACAGACGGGCGGTGGGCATCGCTATATCGACTCAGAAAGTGATTCTGAGTCGAGTGGGTCTAGGTCAAATATTTTTGGTAGTTACAAACATCAGCTCAAAGTCATTATACCCCAACCACATAGTGGTATAGGGTATAAATATAGTGGTTATCAGGTGTCATAAAAAAATTGTCATTTCTTACTTATAGTATCGAGTTTTTCTTTGTAATGCCGTTTCAATAAATGACATTGACTTGATAAATTTAAACAAAATTGCTAGAAATACTTATTTATCATTTCGAAAACATGTTATTGAAAGGAATAAGTTTTTATTGCCTAAGTTGCTTATTGAACAATGTTGGTTAATTCATTTGAAGTTTCATATCTTTTATTATAAACCATTTTAACGGAAATAGTGAACAATTTTTAAATATTAATGTCAAATTAAATACAATTTTGTATATAACATAAAATTATTATATAATACATAAATAGAAATATGTCTGAATCTTATTATCTCACAACTACAAACTAAAATTTAGTTAATGTTATTATTTAAAAAAAATTTGTAATTTTTATTTCAAAGGTATGAAAATGAATTGTGATTCTGTTACAACCAATTAAACTGATCTCTTTAAAATTCCTTAAAATGTCTTACATTTAAATTTTAATTAAAATTTATTTTGAACATGTAATTTAAGTTTTAAATATATAATTAATTAAATATAATTAATTAAAAATATTTTTTATCTTTTTTAATTTGTAATTATCAGAAAATTATTTATAGATTATACAAATTTGTGATATAATTTTCCCTATAACAATTTCATGCTAACAAAACCCTCAAATGTGCCAAAATTTTATTAATAATAGAAAAAAAATCGTAATTATACCCATACTATCTGACAGTCAGACCTTTTTCAATGAGTTTTGTTAAATTTATACGTAATTGTTGAATTTAGCTGGCTGTTAAATATGTATAAACAGTGACGAATGGGCATACGAATGACTATACATTAGAGTGTTTCACCAACAACGTTTACTTTTATTTATGCAACTCTTCAAGCGGAATATGCATACACGTGGCCGAAAAGGTTTATGAGAAATTTTTCGGATTTTTTTTGAAGATCTGTACGGGGCCGCTATTCTAAATCTATTTTATCGAAAAAATGATGTTATGAAAATGTTGTTTTCTTATTTTTTTTCTCTGATATAAAATTAAATCCGTTAGATTGGTCTTCAAATTACCTTTCCTTTGAAACCAATCTGGCTCTTGTCACTTCAGGAGAAATATTTAAAAATGAGATTTTAGCAACAAGTTTGTAATTTTGTTTGAAAATCTAAAAAGGCTTCAAATGAATGGTATTTCAGAGACCTATCTAACGGTCTTAAATTTAAGCCCATTAGAGTTTTTAAAGTTTAAGCTAGTAAGTAAAATACTGAATTTTTGCTTCCTAGGTCATCAAATTTTTCCGCGTATAATTTATTTTATTCTTCAGAAGGGATTTGTGAAAATAAGGCACCAGGGAAAAAAATTAATCAAAATTATGTTATATAACCTCATTTTTTTGGGCCATAAAACAAAAATTTAAAAAAAAACTTTTTGGTTAAACGCCTTACTATATACTCCATAACCTGGGGTCTTATCGCCCCATTCGTTGCATAAATTTTTCGATTAATTTTTTTTATTAAGCATAAAAAAATTCCAAGAATATTTTTATTCTATCACAGATAATAAATTCTGACTCTTGATTGATGAATGGTCGGTCGTCTTCTTTTAAATATTCACCAAACTATGAAATTTCGATTGATTTTACGCGATTCACCTCCTGTTTATCCTTGAGAAATTTTTATTTGATTATGTCAGAATTATTCTGAATTAGATTCTGCAATGAAGATTATTCAGCGATTTTCTAACATATTATTTTCTTAGCTAACATATTATTTTCGGATTTTAAATGCTGTTACAAAGCTTTTATAATTTTCATGAATAATGCCCTTAAAAATACATAAAATACATAATTTTTAAATACATAATTTTCAAAGCTTCAATTTACAATAAAATATTTTTAATTATTTAAAATTTTAACTTGTATAAAATTACTGTCTATTTCGATATAGTTAACTTCAAAATTAACATAACTTTTTTGTTTACAAGTTTTGTTAAATGTACCCTTCAGCGGTAAACTTGATTTGAGTACTCAGCTCAAAATATTTTATGAAAACAGCATAAAAATATTTAAATAATTAAATTTGATCGTTGGTTACATTTCTGAATTTTTGTAAAAGTTTTTTTTTATACTTAACATTTATATAAAGAGCTTTATACTTCCATTATTAAGTAGTGATCCAGCATTTATGAAAAATAATATACAAAAACAGAACAGAACAAATGAAATTTGTAAAAGAATTTTTGTTTACGATGAAAAATCTAATAGTTACTGGAAAATTCATATCTCTATGAAATTTACAATAAAAATTATTATATTATAAATAAAAAGATATTTGTACTTCCAAATAATTACAAAACTCGCTGCGAATGAAATAAACTTTGATTCCATACTTTTTAATTTTGTATAAACCCTACACATTTCCTTCGAATTTGTATTGGAAAATTCATAAATCATAACTTTTTATGATTCTATGAGTTGTCTCCATTTTAAAATGTATTTATCATGTTTTTTAATGTGATAAATCCCATAAGAAGGTCGGTTTGGAGTTTAGTGTTTTAATTAAATAAATTAAAACAGCCAACACCTTATGTTATTGTGTTTTGTCTCACATTTTTAGCTGTTTTATCATAAATTACTTTTTTTTGTTATGAAATGACTATCCAAAGTTTTCCAAATTTCTACAAAAAAAAATTTAGCTCTTTAAAAGGGGCAAACAAATTTCTGTCCATTAAAAATATCCGAACATCTGAGGACAATAACAATGAGTATTTCTATAATTCAACAAGAGACGGACAAAAGAAAGAAATTCAAATTACATTTTTATTTGTTGAAAATATATTTCAAAATGTCCTAGGTGTCTAATGTGGTGTAGGGTATTGGATACAAATATGTAAATACGCTTTTTTTTATTTTATACATATTATTCTAGTTATTATACAAAACTTAATATTAATTTAAGCTAAATAATACATATTAACAATAAAAAAATATTTATTATAATGATTATGAAAAATATTTTTTTTAATTAAAAACAAAAATACATTATAATAAAGTTACGTTCGAAATAATAAATTCTTTTAAAAACAAATTCAAACTAGATTTTTTTTTTCTAATTAAAAAAATTAAAATTAAAATAAGACTTTGTAATATATTAAATAATAATAAAAAAATAATAAAAAAATTTATATGATAAATAAAACAGTATTTTTTCTAAAGTTTTAAATGTAAAAATTCAACAAATCCTCTGCTTTGAGGAATTTGCATTCGTTAAATCTGTGGATTTGTTTAATACAGTCATGCACAACCTTTTCAACGCTGTGGGCCGCATTAGAAAATTAATAATTGAATGTGGGCCGCATTAGAAAATTATTGATTAGACAATCACAGAAACTAAATCAGTTATTATTACATATATACTTTATTACAAAAACAAGGAAATTCACATTCAAAATAATTCAAACTATATTAGTAACTTAATCAAAAACAACTTAATTTTAATGTGATTTTTGTGGTTGCATATTAGATGCTAATTTTTTACATCCGGAGTAATATTTGTAGTAGCTACCTTTACCACGGCGTTTAGATTTTCATTTGTAAGTCGGTTTCTTTGAATTGATTTATTCAACTTCATTATTGAAAAAGTTTGCTCACAAATATATGTACTTCCAAATAAACTTCCACAAAGCGCAGCATTTTCTCATAAATTTGGAAAGTTTTCTGTAGGAAGACATCTGTAGAAGTTCATTAAGTCTCCTTCCTTAAATTTGGACTTCAATTCTTCGTTGGACTGAATGTCAATAAGCTCAAGTTGGAGTTTTGATTCAGAATTTTCATGTGATGTTTCGAAAGGATTAGCAAATGTGCTGAACCGTATTTTGTACCGGTCAAAATCTTCAAATCGTTTATTGAAAGATTGCTGCAGTTGTTCAATATAAATAACATATTGATTACTATTCATCTTGTACTTTTTAAATACTTCATCGCAGTTCGAAAAGTGACAGGTATTATTATTATTGGCTATTTGGGAATGGAACAATGATAACTTGATTCGAAAAGCTGACACGTCACCATGTAATTTCGTGATTAATTGACATTTTCCTTGAAGTTTTAAGTTCAGATCATTTAAATGGCCGCATATATCTGTTAAAAATGTGAGATCACATATGATTGTGATTTAATCCACGGGATCGGATGAAATTTACAGCTTTCACAACTTTTTTCATAACATGGTCGAAAACCAGATTTTTGCCAATTAAATTTTGTTGGTGTATAATGCAGTGATACTTCATTAAATCAGTATGTATTCGTTTTTGTTTCATATGTTCGGATAAAAGAGAAGTCATACCGATTTTAGGACCAATCATTGAAGGAGCACCGTCAGTCACTATACCAGAAAGCTTTGATAAATCCAAATTATGCATCTGCGTGCTACATAATAATGCCTGCAATAAATCCGATCCTCTTGTTTGGTCTTTCATTGGATAGAGTTCGACAAGTTCTTCAAAAATCTCATAATCTGATGTTATACAACGGACATATATACACAATTGAGCAATGGAAGTTACATTGGTAGATTCATCAACAGCTAACGAAAAATTGATACAATTTTTGAATATTGTTGAAAATTTAGTCACGATATCAGCAGAAATATCGGTGATACGTCGTTGTATTGGCATTCGGTTTAAACTTAGTGCTTCAAATTTCGAGTTGCATTTTGTACAACATAATTTTTTTGATGCTACGATTAAGCAGTTTTTTACAAAATCACCATCGGTATACGGTCGAGACGATTTTGCTATTAAATTGGCAATATCAAAACTTACTTCAACTGCTTGCTCTGCAGATTCATTGCACTTTTTAAATATATCTTGTTGTGCTTGTAATAATTTGACCATTGAAGTAATTTGTTGTATTCTTAATGCACCAGAATACTTTTCATTAAAATCAGAATGCTTACTTTGAAAATGTCTTTTTAAGTTATAATCTTTCGGCACAGCAATTGTTGCTTTGCTAATTAAACGTATAATGCTGCCTTTATGTTCGATGAAACAAAACTTTTCAGTCCATTGCTCTTGGAAGTCCATTGCTTTTTCATCTTCTAATTTCTGTTTCTTAAGTTGTTTTGATACCAACAGATTATTTTTTAAGCACACAAATTAAAAAAAACTGAGTATAACTATACAAAGTACAAAGTACAAACTTAAACTGAAAAGTAAAAAATATTGTGGGTTCATGGCACACTGAGATTCAAATTTAAACAAGTAAATAATATAAAATTAATTTAGATTCATTTTTAATATATGTGGAAGTAAATAAAAATCACTATATGGGACATAATAAATTAATGTACTGTACGAATAATTGACATTCATTCGTAAATATATATTCTCATGCTCAACAAATAATGGAATTTCTTTTTTTAGTATCGTTTCATTTTCTATTAGATTATTTTCTTTTGTATTTCATTCACAATGAATTCAAAAATAGCTGTGAATATGAGAATGAAAGGATTGTATTTGATAATTTCATAATTAATTATATTTATACTTATTCTTTTATGTTATTTGAAATACATATTTTTTTTTCTTAGTATAGTAAATAATTTATTATAAAAAATATATTAAAAAAAAATGTTAAATCGGGACGCAGGGAATGTTAAATGGGGCTGCATGCGGCCCGCGGGCCGCGGGTTGTGCATGGCTGGTTTAATACAATAATATTTTTTGTGGGCATGAGGAGGGTTTCTCATAGATGTTTAAAAATCGATTATAAAAATCATTCGTATATAAGGAAGAGCATTTGAACAATTTTTTTTTGAACAATTATATTTCCCATTAAATTCAATTTTAAATGTGATAAATAATACTCATGTTACTGTAAGTTATTGTTATATATATATATATTATATATTATGTTATATATATATATATATATATATAAATTTGTAAACAAAACAAAACAACTGAAGCAAAACAGCTGTCTTCGAATAATCGAAATTCTCTCTCCCATATTATTCTTCTCCCCGCCGGTTTATAATAGGAGGATTTATTCTCGGGAAAAATGAATTCCCCGGGAACTCATTTCCCTGGGAATATTTAGAATTGGGCTGTATCAGCCCAATTTTTATAATTAAATAGAATTTCCTTGAAAAAGTCAACAAAGAATTGACGAAACGTCGGAAAGAAATGTAATTCAAATGCAGTTTTATTTACATTAAAAATCTTAGGCCGTATTAGCTTATTTTGAAATAAAAGAAATAAAATAGAAACGTTTTTTGGTGAAACGCTCTAATTTGCGATCCCATTCAGTATATATCTGTGGTCACAAGCATTAACCGCCTAAGTCGAAAATCATGTTTTCGAGAAAAATAACTTTTTATATAAATGTAATGGAGCTTCATTACGACTTAGGTCAAAATGTTTTCATTAATAACTTTTTAAAAAACAGTGATAGAGAAATGGGGACTTCACGTAAATATACAGCGTTGTTAGTAGAATATGATAGCATACATAACTCAAATCGTTCTTAAGTCGACTTAGACGGTTATCGCTTGTGACCACAGATATATTCTTGAACCTTATAACAACTCGAGTCGATTTAGTGATGTCCGTCTGTCTGTCTGTCTGTTGAAATTGCGCTCATTCACAAAATAAACCATTTGTCATTATTCAAATGTGGTAAATCGGACATCATTGTGCCAAGATATCAGTGTATTTGTTCTAATAATTTAGAATTAAGTTTATTGAATGGTTTACTTTTTCAGGTAGAGGGTATCAAAGCATAGTCGTATTTAATACTCTTGTTTTTAATATTCTTTCGATATTAATTTAAAACTAGCAGATTCCAGCCCTCGAAATTCGAGTGCAAATTCTAGGAAATTTTATTTTTTCATTAAAATCATATAAATCTGTAAATCTGCAAAACTGCTACAAAGAAATACCTATAATATACGTTTGGTCAAATTCGGGATAAAACGGTAGAACAAAACATCGGTCACAAGAAATCGCCTAGCCTATTAATATTATAGATATTTATAGTGCGGCACAAATGCTTTGTGGCACCTATGGAACCGAGGATTTAAGATATTATATAAGGGTTAAATTAAATTTGTTTTTTATTCAAAATAAATGTCCATGCTAGCTACTGAAATTATTTAATTTAACTAGAATCTACCGCTTGACCAGTCTATCGGTACACCGGTTTACAGAAAACATTTTATTTAAATGGAATTCTCATTAAAAAATGTTTTTTTAAACTACTAAGATTTAAAAAAAATAATATTTAACACAAATTTACCTTTATGTGCAGAAAATGGCTCTGAAAATCAAAAAATAATGTATTCAATATGCACTTCTAAAAAATTAAGACGGTCTTTTAAGGATAAGGTTGAGTATATTAAATATCGTAAATGCTTGGTTGTTGTGTTTGATAGATAAACTTTTATTTGAATCCCACATTAATGCTTTGTCTGGTAGAGTTTGGGGTAGATTTTTATGTTTTGTAACCTTTTGGATTTGAGGTTATTTCTGGTGCCATTTATTGGAATTAAGTTCAGTTTAAGGTTTTATATTGTTTATTACAAATTCTAGAATATCTAGGACTCTCCTATTTGCTGACGAAATCGTGATTTTTCTGATGTTTTGGGAATAGCTTCAACTTTTGTCTGAATCGGGTTTGCCAATTGACTTCAGTTTACTCTTTATTTTTTCGAAGTCTGCATGCAGACTTATACCATCTTAACGGGCTGGGAGATCTAGCTTGTTCTTTCTTCATTCAGATGTACCTTAAGTTCAGTTTAAGGTTTTATATTGTTTATTACAAATTCTATAATATCTAGGACTCTCCTATTTGCTGACGAAATCGTGATTTTTCTGATGTTTTAGGAATAGCTTCAACTTTTGTCTGAATCGGGTTTGCCAATTGACTTCAGTTTACTCTTTAGCTATTGATTCTTATAAAAAAAAAGTTGTTTTATTCTTGATCTGAATATTTTTTTGGGTGGGATAAGGTTGAGTTTATTGAACATCGTAAATGCTTGGTTGTCGTGTTTGATAGATAAACTTTCCTTTGAATCCCACATTAATGCTTTGTCTGGTAGAGTTTGGGGTAGATTTTTATGTTTTGTACCCTTTTGGATTTGAGTTTATTTCTGGTGCCATTTAATGGAATTAATTTAATTTAATTTAACGGTTTGCTTTTAATATCTGTAATAATGTTCGACCTAAACTAAGAATCAATTCCTGCCGGTGTGTCTTTGCAAATTTTGTAATCAAGCTACAGGTCGCAAATATAAATATATATTTTGATGAAATTTGGTATATAAACTTTTGCTACTGAAATTAGTGAAAATCGGTATATGTTTAGATCTAGCCATCATACAAATAACCTATTTTTAGTGATGGTCTCCATCTAAAGTTGCTTCCCGATCTTCACTTAAATCTTTCGAAAAAGAAAAATATTGCATAGATTTTTCTCATTTTGGATTATTTATGTTTTTGAGAAATAAGCGACTTTACTAAATATGGTCCTGATCGGTCCATTTGGTCTAGTCCCCATGTAAAAATAACAGCAGATATGAATGCCACTCAAATTTTGTTTATGCTTATTTTCTATATCAAATTATGACCTCAGAAAAGTTGGATCTAAGCCTATTTCGAAACTTATGGTGTGTGGTATCGTATGTCAGTCTAGACTATCCGCTATGTGGCCAGGGTATAATGAGTTTGTGCTGTATTTGTATTTACCAAAAATATTTCACCTATACCCATGTTTTATATACCGATCCTTTATTCATTATACCGATCGACTCAGAATCACTTTCTGATGTCCGTCCGTCTGTGTGTCCATGTAAACCTTGCAATCAAACTACAGTTTTCAAATATGAATATATTTTAATGAAATTTAGATGTAAGCTTTTATCGTTCATAGGACGAACCAAATTGGTGAAAATCGGTGAATGGTCAGACCTATTTCCCAAGTTTTCAAATAGATCTCGGAAAAATTTGGTTTGTGTGTGTTTATTACACCCATTAATCAGCAGTCCAAAAATAAACCCAGCAGGATATTTTTTAGCCATAGCCCCCCACAGAAAGCTGCTTCCCGATCTTCACTTAAATCTGCCAAGAAGAAATAAAAATTCAAACAATATATTTCATTTAAAACTGTCAGAGCTTTTTACTACGCATTAAATTTTTCTGATTAAACATTCTTGGTTTAATTATTGCTGGCAGGGACCGTATAATTATAATCTTTTTAATTGCTTTATATTATATTACGGCTGGGGAGCCAATTAGTTATTGATAGTTAAGTATCTCAGGATTTTTTTTACTGTGTGATATACAGTGTGATATTCAAAATATATTCAGCGATTTATTAATGAATCGAATGCCTCTTGTAAATCATTTTGTGGAATAGCCTACAAAGCACGCATCGAAACTTCTTGTATGGTCGAAATATTCTCAAAATTACGCCCTTTTAAGTTAATTTTAAATTTTGGGAATAATGAGTAATCACAGGGTGCTAAATCAACTGAATACGGTGAATATGATTCAACACACAGGCATAATTTTTTGGCAAAAATCGAGGTGTGACTGGGTTCATTGTCGTGTAAAAAACAAATTAAGCACACACTTTTCTTTTGCCCAAATCTTTATGCAGGATGGTTCGAATTGTTTCTTTGATGTTTAAAGAGTCTTCCATCATTATCAGTGATGCACAGTGATCGTTTGTTACGAAATTTCATACTTTCTTAATAACTTCAGGTGTCCTAAATGAAATTGGTCTTCCACTATGCTGATCATCTTCAACCGTATCTCTTCCGTCTGTCAACTTGTTTCATTAGTTGGTATGTTTCCGAAGCACTTTTACCAAGTTTTGCGTTAAATTTAATTACAGCTCTTTGTTCCATCTTAAAAGACCAACATGAAAATCATCCACTTCTGCAATAAACATTCGTCTTGTGCAATGTGCCAGCAGACGATGGTCGTTATGACGCATGCGCATTTACCCTCACAGCGCCTCTGCGACGAATCTTAAAAATAATTTGACGCGCTGTGTATATTTTTGGTCTGTATTGGCTTTATGTCACAGAACTAAATTGAATAAAACAAAGCAAAGAAAAAGCATTAGTAGCAGTGTTCTCAGTAGAATATGGTTCTGTTCTGAAATGCGCATCTATTAGTTTGCACTGATGGTGCCCATCATCACTTATCCATTATGCGAGCTCCGCAACTATGCCATATGCTACTGATAACATTCAACATTGATTACGCATAAGAGTTTTTCAAAAACCGATTTATTACCTGATTTTTCATGTGTAGTAAAAAAAATCATTTAAAATTTTTTCGTTTTTATTTACACTATACTTAAACAGCTAAAATTTGATTTCATTCACAAATTATTATTAAGCTTAGCCAAATCTTGTGGTTTCTGGTATAACCAAATTTTTATGACTTTTATCTTTTTAGGTTAAATATAAAAAAATGTTCATCTCTGTTGTACAAATACTATTGAATAATTAAATATCATGGTTTATAAAAGTAACTTTAAAGAAGTTAGAAAAGTTAAGTGAAATGCAGTGGGGAAAGAAAGTGACTATAAATTAAAATAATTAAAAAATGTTAGAAAAACAATATATTTTATCATTTAAATTATATATATAAAAAAATCTATAATTAAAGAACAAATTTAATGGATAAGGATTGGATCAGGAAGGTTAGAAATAAAGTCAACGAATTTAATCACGAGTACGCAGACCCCAAATAGAAGTACGTCTTGTACCCACAGTAGGTCGAGCCACCGAACTATGAATAAATTTATTAATGCCGATTTTGGAAAATGTATGCTCCAGCATTTCTAAGGCTGTATCGGTAAGCATACCAAATATATCTAAATAACTTAAGGTAGACATTTTACGAAGTTCTCTGTAAAAGAACAAATTAAACAAAACAAGGTAAATAAATTTATCAATACAAAAAATATATATATGAAGAAAGACTTACATGTAAGCTGTGGCTGGTATTAAATAACACCTCGACAAAGATAAATATTCGAGCATTTTAAATTTGCATATAATACTTATAGCATTGCCAGTTAGACCGGTGCAATCTGATAAATCTAATTCTAATAATTGTGGACACCGTTTATATAAACTGGCCAAATCTAAAAAGTTTAATTATTATTAAAGTTGCCCTCAACTATACATAAACATTCTAACTTACGTGAATCAAACATTGTTTTACGACACCCGGCGACATTAAGACGCATTAAATTTGGCGTAACATTAGTAACTAGAGATGTCACTGCATCAACTGATAAATTTGTCCATGATATATTCAAACTATTTAGCTGTTTTAGAGTTTCCAGAATTTTTCTAACACTCCATGCTTCTAAACCGGAACACATTGCAAGATTCAGAGCTTCTAAGCCGGTATTTTTAGCAATTTCATTACAAATTTCATCATTGAGAGCCACATGTTCGAGACTTAGTTTTTTCAATTGCCTGCAACATGCTAGTAACATTTTCAAAGAGGGTTTAGTTATTGAAACCATACTCAAATCTAAATATTGCAATTTTGACTCAAATGTTGAATCAGTCTCGAAAAAACTGTCTTCAAAGACGGGATGATTAAGCTAAAATAGAGAAAACATCTCAAATAATGTACACAAAAATATAAGTTTTGATTATCTTACCTCCGCTTGTGCCAATCGTAAAATAACAACACCACGTTTAAGAATATTTTCCATTGCACCCGGTTTTATGGAACGACCACCTAAATCCAGACGGGTCCATAAAGAATCATCACTGGCACAACGATTAAAACGACGACAGACATAACCACAACGCAGTAGGGTTTTCTTGGGAAGCCATTTGAAAATTTGCAAAATAATTTCATCAGATAATGTGTTGATGTAATCTTTGCCATCGGGATTTCGATCAAGCATTGTTTGATTACGAAATAGAAAGAAGTTTTCATTAGGAACAAAACGTGGTGGTTGTTGTTGCTGCTGCTGCTGCTGTTGCACCAATTGACACTGTTGTTGCATATATTGCTTTTGTAATTGCTGTTGTTTTAATAGAGCTGCCTGTTGGCTGGTAGAGGGTAACATAGACGGAGAATGAGATCTTTGAGGCAATGAATTTGTGAATGTACTCTGCAATAAAAAATAATCCATATTTATTAACAAATTTTCAAGTCTGAATTAAATAATACTTTTTTTGTTTGTTTGGTAACAAAACACTTACTTGTTGCTGTAATTGAAATTGTTGTTGTTGTTGTTGTAATAGTAGCTGTTGTTGTTGGGTATTTCTTAAGAAACTATTACAGGCTACTGTTGCCAGAGGACTTCTAGTATTTTTGCCACCACTTGATGGTGAATTGCCATTCTGGACATTTGAACCCAAATTTGAGGCTCCCATACCCAATATAGCTACCTTCTTCTGTTGCGAACCAGCTGCCGGCAATTGAAATTTATCTAACGCTGTAGTAGATTTCAATCTTGATTGTTGTTGATTATGTTCATCCGTATAAATATCAAATGATGACGACGAATTTGAATTGTTATTCATAATTAGTTTATGTTGGTGCAACGTATTATTATTATTATTAGCTGTTTTGGTATGTGTATCATTTGGATCGATAAAACTATGATTACTAGCATTGTCTGTCGTGGCATCTAAGAGTGATGTGTCCATATTACGATACACTTGTCTCTGTTGGTGGGAAAATTTCGGTGCATCTAAATTGGGTGTCGCTTCATTTGAATTTTCGTCAGTGCTTGCTGTAACTGCCAAGGCAATGGCGGAGGCCGCCGATGAGGATGATTCCTCCGAATCTAACATACCAATACCCATTTCTTCTAAATATTCGTTAGTTAGCGCTGAGGGTGAGGAAGTTGTGTCGAGTTTAGCTAATTTCCAAGCTGGTGTTTGTTGTGTTGAACTTTTGCTAGGTAAACGTTTTCTATAAAAAAAGGTGAAATGTTCGATATATAATTGCTGATTAATTAATATAAAATATGTAGGTATATATATTTATATTAAAAAAAAAAAAACTTTTTTATGGCCCAAATAATTTAATTCGAAAAAAAAAACAGAAAAATTTTATTTTAAAGTAACAACTAATCAGACGGACATTGCAACATTGCAACAAAACGAATTTAAGCTTGGTTAAATGCATGTAATTTACATGCCATACGTATACCAACAAATGTAAAAGACTAACAAACCATCTTACAACATCGAACAAACATCCCACGCCCAACAACAAATAGATTAAAATCAAAAGGCAGTGGTCAGACTTGAGTTTAAATTGACCCCAAATACAAACATTTTCATAGATAAAAAACTTTAGATTTTAATGAAAATCAGCATAAATTTTAAATAAATTACAAAAAAAAAAAAAAAAACACTTACACAATGACAAAAGCTAATAGCAATGACTGCCAAATATAAACAAAAAAAGAAGACAAATCAACAAGCGGCGTTAATATTTAAAGTTAATTAAAATAATTGTACAACTTTTATCTGCAGTTCTTAAATTAATTTATATTCAGTGTTTACTTTATTTTATGTATATTTAATAAACATTATGTATACGTTTTGTTTAATTATCTGCACAAACTTACAACTTGACATTGCATTATTTGTTATTATTTTCCACAAACAAAATGCTATTACTAAATATCGATAGTGCAGTGCACACAAGCAAAGTGAAGCTAATACAACCTTATATAAAAACCGCTAGAATGGTGTTCACAGTTTTTTAGTTCGGAACCAATGGCTTCTTGCTCAATTTTATTTTGCTGTAAAAATCCACTAAATTAAGAACTTCCAAATATTTGAATCAACTTTTTTGTATGTGAAGATTTTTAAGTTTGATATTAAATGTTAGAGAACAAAGTTTTTACTTCAAAGCTTAAACATTAGCATATTTGTTTATAAAAAAGTGATCTTTATTCTGAGTGACAGGTTATAGAGCTATTTGAGATAGTTACCAACCCTGGCCGACAAACAACGTTACTAGGTAATACGTTGTTTGGTAAAACTGTTTGTAAATTTTTGAAAACAAAAAAATAATAAATTAAAATGATTCGAGTTAGAAATTAATCAAGCTCAAGATCAATAATTTTACTTTAAGTAAAGCAATAAATTTAATTTCACTCAAAAAATTGGTTATTACTTTATAACATATTAAATATAAGTGTTATACCAACTGCCAACTGTAAATTTCAATAATAATTCCTATCTCAAAAACATCAAAAAATTCTCTCGATGTAAAATCATACCGTCCAATTTCGTTACTATCATGCCTTAGTAAAGTTCTTCAGAAAATAATAGCTACACGTCTATATTGGTTCACTGAAAAATAATCTAATTGCCCGTAACCAAGTTGCCTTTAAGGCCGGAAAGGGTTGCACTGACGCTCTCCTACATATAGATTTTTATATAACAAAAGCTCTAAGAATGTAGAGAAGTAACGTAAAATTAAAAAGAAATCACCAAATTGAAAATTATATGCTTATAGAGGTCTATTATTTCTAATAAACCTTCTATAAGCATATAAATATTTTCAGATAGTATTTGAATTTATTAAATCATATAAAGGTTTTTTCCCTCACATTTTCCTTTAAAAATCATTAAAAAATAAAATAAAAACTATTTAATGTCTTTAGATCCTATATATTATTTGTTGCAATATCTATATGTAAAGATAAGATCTCATATGTAAATATCAAATTTGTTAAAATATGTAAATAAAGGAAGAATATATAATTGAAAAAAATCTCGTAACCATATATAAATCCTGTCTATCGATTTTGAAAAAGCCTTCGATAGAGTTGGGGCTAATGTTATTCTTAATATCCTGAATATAGGGAAAGTCGGACCCAAAATCTTTAACTACGTCAGTCAAATCATACCTAAATAATAGAAAAATTCGGGTAAGAATAAATGGTACTTACAACATACCCACTATACAACGGTATTCCACATCAGTAATCTTATTTAACATCGCATTCAGTGAAATTTGTGTTATAATTAATAAAAGTAAATATCGATGGCTTAATAAGACTATTTTCATATTTCCTTATAACATATAAAATAATGCTATTAAATTGATTTTCACAAGTATAGGAAAGAAAACTGAATTTAACTGAAAAATAAATGGAAAACAAATTGCATCTCTGGCATGTAACGGATTTAAAGGTTGTTTCAGTAAAAATTATTTTTTTTTACATTAAGTAATGTTTGTGTGGTTGGGGAGCCATTTATGATATACAAATTTTTTGAAAAATAGTTTTAAGTTACAATGTACCTGTATTAATTATTCTTGATGAATACTTTTATAATTTAATGTTTTTGTTGTATAACATGGTTATTAACCAACAATACATGTATAATTGGCCTTGTTACTTTACAGGAGATGGAAAAAACTTAATAAAATCTGTAAAATTTTAGATACAAAAAAAAGTTTTAAGGCAATTTTTAATAAAAAAAGGCAACACATTTTATTTCTCATTAAAAAAAAAATTGAGGCAAGGTACATCTGACATTTGTCTACCAGAATAAATAAAAAAACACTATTTTGAAAAAAAATTGAGTTACGCCTGATTTATATTAAGCCATCAATATGTTGATCATTGTATTTATGCAGATGATTTATATATCTTATGCAAAAAAAGTAAATAACAACTTGGAATGCAACGACATTTCACAAGATGCATTAAACAATCTGCTGCAAAAATATCTTTTGACGAAACCAAAAAACCGCATATGTATATGCAAAAAGAAATTGTGTGGTATACAAAATTACGTTATAAGCAATGACAATACAAGCATCCAGAATGTTTAACAATTTAAATTGTTAGGCATAATATTTACAAAAAATTATACCTGGAAAAAACAGTACTTATATCTCAAAAAGTCTTTAATCCAAAGAACCAATATAATTTCATTTTTGTCGAATCGGAAAAGCTCTATTCATATTAACACTTTAATGTATCTAACAAAAACTTTGATTCTTAGTAAAATCGATTATGGACTTTGCATTGCTGGTAATACAACAAAATCTACTATAAAATGATGTTCATTAAAGTATATCACAAGGCAATAAGATCGAGCATTTACGCCGATTAAACACATTCTCGCTGAATCCGGTTTAATTAATTGAACTTGCAACTACTCTTAACATTCATTCATTAAATAACTAAAACAAATATACCTCTCCTGCTATCAAATTTTCAAAAGGAAAACACTACTAATGACATCTTTTTATAACTGTACCTCGAGAAGGAAGAATAAATGGAACTTTTATTTCTCAGACGGGTCCAAAATGACAAATGCTGTTACGTCGTACGCCATAATTGATATGAAAGGAGATACTATTTGTATGAAGATCTTACCAAATTACACATCTTTTTTACCGCAGAAGCTTCTGCCATTATCAGCGCTATGTATGTATATCGCTCTCAGTAAACAACACAAAACAGTTATTTGCAGTGAAAGTTTATCGGTTATAAAACCAATTGTTAACCCACTTTCCAAAAGATGATATGTGATTTTGAATTGATGGTTAGTTGGAATACCCAAAGAACGCTGTTCTAGATGCTTTCGATTCTTATGTGCAGAGGAGATTGCTGTGAGCAGTTAGTAGTTAGTGTTTTTGTGGAGTAAAAGACGAGCTGGTAATGTGGTGGTAGAGCTTGTATGCGTTGGTTTGGGAAGAGGCATGAGTTGAAGATGAGTCGGATGTAAGAAGGTCGGATGAGTTGAAGTCTTTTGACGATACAAGAGTGCGAAGACAAGAAGTGTCAGAATAAGTGTATTATAGTAAGCAATGTCGATGTTGGAGTCTTTGATGAATCATCAAGACGGCATCATATGGGAACGGCCCCTCGGGGAGTTTCGTAGTGGCTGTGGTGCCTAAATCGCGGGAAGAGCACAGCTCGACGAGTTGTTACGTTCAACCGGGAGTTGCTACCCTCATAGCAACACAGTTTAGGTAACAAAGTGTAGAGTGTATGCCAAGTACATCTCTCCAGGCTTGTAACCGACTTATGACAGGGCGCTGGTGGACGCATGGTATCTCACCCCGTGCTAAGACCACCGTTGGTTAAGTCAACATGACAGGCATGCACGTTAAACACTAGAGACTTCTCCAAAAGATGCAACAAAATTAATCTTATACAGGATTACAGGGAACATAAACGCAGTTGTTGAAGCCGCCAAATTTGCTTGCCAAGCACCTATTGAATCGAAATATAATCCTGAAAAATATATTCAGAACTATATAAAAACGTATATCCAGGGAAAAAATTATCAAACTGGTCCGAATACAATCATCCACATTAAAAGAAATTAAACATAAACTGCACCCCACCTCAATATCCTATCAACGTTAGCAGATCTCAAAGCCAATATTTCTCCAGATTACGATTAGGACGCACTTTTTTAAGCCATACTCAACATCATGAAGAACCATACCACTTTTGCACCTTATGCGGATCTTACATCTCTGTTCAACACATTTTACTGGAATGTACACTATATAACAAAACTAGAAATTATATTTTTCGATCGACCAATCAACCCAAAGACAGCGAGGATAATATTCTCAAAATACATATGTATATAATTTTATAAAACAAGTTGTAACCATTATTTAAAAATCTATTCTATCTACTATCTCGACACTTTTCGATCTCAATTCTCTTTATCTAGAGCTGATAGAATTTGTTGCTTTGCTCATAAATCTGTATTAGTTTTATAAGTTATTATTAATAATAACAAAATTTTAGTAAATTCCATTCTCAACAATGAGTGTAAATGCGTTTTTCTTTTCTCTGGATATTATTGATTTTGTGTCAGTTGACACTACTGTTAACACATGACATTTCTTTAAAACTTAATATAAGAGAAATTCTAGACACGTTTCAAAGAGAATTTTTTACAGAAAATATAAAATAAAACTACGCACATATTGCGTGGAAATTATTTAAATATACTTAACTATAATTTATTATATTATATTGCAGTTGGTATACTCGTTGTTGTTATTAACAATTCACTAAAATTTCCATTTGTTCAAAAAACTCACCTTGTTGGACACAGATTTTCGTTGTTTTCCCTCGTTTTACCAAATTTGTTGTTCATTGTTTATATTTTGATAGTTTATTTTTTTTCTCTTTTATAAATTTTTCAATACACACTTTATACTTTTCTTTTGAAACTTTAGATATTTCCAGTTAAAATTAATTCAACAAGTTTTTCCTCAACAAATGCAAAACCTGTGGTGATGAAAAGAGGCGCGAAGGAATATTGTATTATACATTACACAGAGTTGTATATTGTATAACACTAAATAGAGTTGTAATTTCTAGACTTGGCAGTACCTTTTATCATGTATGATCAAATTTGGTATCACTGCAACTACCGATTATCTTTTAGATTGTGTACTGAAATTTCAATATGGCGGTTGTTTAATTAAATACGTAATTTAAGTCCAGTTTATTCTTAATTTGCTTTGTTTTCTTTAGTGTTTTTCGGTAAAAATTACATGATATTTTATCGGGTTAAACAAAGAGAAATTTTAATGTAAGTTATTGCTTAAATAAATCTGTGTAAAAAGTGAATATTAACAAAGAATGGCCAGAATTAAGAGAGACGCAAAAAATTCGGCTGCAATTAAAGCAACTTCCACCACGCCTTTAAAAACTGGAAAGGTACAAAAAAATAGTGGTCGCGTTAAAGGTAAGAACTTGAAATCAAAAACAAATCATAATGATAATATATCTTTTATAAAAATCAATAGATACGAAAGATTTAAAAAATTCACAATTCGTGTCACCAACAAACCGCATATGTTTTGTTAAATTAAGACGTGCGCACATAAAAGACTCAATTGGCTTACAAAACGATAACATTATGTTGCAGGCTCAATGTAAAGTTATTGACAAGTTTAATAATGGTAATAAATTAACTGATACAATTTCGAAAGTAAAAGTTAAAAGGAAAATTCCAAATAAACCTAAAAAGACGCCAGAAAAATCCAGAAACAATGTAGACGTGAATGTAGCTAAAAATATAAAACCTCTTACTAAAAAAAGTTCCAGAAATTTAGCTGCGACACCAAAAAATGATATTAGAGAAGTTGGCGATAAGATGCCTGTGACGACATATGATATAAAACCAATACGTCGTTGTGTTGTTAAAATAAAACAAATTCTTCAGAATAACACAGAAAATAATAAAATATTACAACAAACTCTTCAGGATAACACAAAAAATAATATAATATCAACTCCCACAACGACTACAAAGTGTTTGGTTAGACTAAAAAGAACAACGAAAATATCATGTAACCGTGGTAAGTAAGGCTATTTATACATAGAATATTTTAGTTAAGAATGCACGAAAATCATTTAATCGAATATAAATTCAATGAGAAAGTCATTTAATTATTAATATGAACACTACAATTAAATAATAATTTTAAAAATTCACTGTATGTATTCATTTGAGTTGTACTAGTACAACTGGAAATTTCAAATCAATTCAATGATAAACATTTTTATAGCCTAATACCAAATTCCTTTTGCTTATTTGAAATTCCTGTTATTTTTCAGTTGTTCAAAATTCGATGCACTAAAAATTGATTATAAATTTCAAGACCAAAAATAAAATGCTGATCAAAAGACTTTCCAAACCTTTATAATCTATTATATGCTGGGACATGCTGTGTGTTTTTCTCATATTTTCGATCTTTTATGTTAATATTTTGAATAAATATTTAAAAAAGTAATAAATTATATATAGGAACAATAATAAGAATATTAGGAGTAACAATTGCAGAACATCAATCAGACATAAATAAATGCAGCATTTACAAGCACTCAAAGATGCTCGGATATAATGTTGATTTTAAACGAGTTAACATTTGAGATAAAGAGTCAATTAAAAATTAGAAAGTTTAAGATTACAATCAAAAAATCTCATTACGAATGACAAAAACAACACAAACTTCCAATAGACAATTGCAATCACTAATATATTATGTTCTGTAATACTTATCGTTATGTTTAGTTTTTCTATTTTTAAATTTATTAATTATAATATATTGAAAATGTAAAAATTAGTTCTAAGTTAAACTGTAAAGAGAATAGAGAAAATTTGGCCGAATAACATATGAATTTATATCTAGGTTGATGTAAGAATAAATTCAGCCACTTATCATCTTCATGCAAAGGAAAAAACACCTAAAATCTACAACATTTTTAATGGTGTTATGTATTGAACTAAAGCTTACTTACGAAAATAATAGGTTTGAACATAAATATCTTGATTTCTGGAAACACATTTAAACATAAATTTGTTTTTCGAATTCTCTGAAGGCCGAAGAATGTAAACTTTATAAACAACATATCGCTCCATAAATATTCCTTATATAGCGACAATACAGACTTCAGAAAAACTATAGTCATTTTAAAGAAATGAGTGAGGAATGTGAATTATGAAATGCTACCCTAATTGAATGAGGTCCATCGAATATATATTTTTTTATTGAAGCCTTATAAAATATTTATTTACAATGTCATGAGAATTTATTATTATTATTACTAGTATAGCCCAGCACTCGAAATTCGAGGGCAAATTCTAGGAAATGTTATTTTTTCATTCAATTTTTGTTAATCAATTTTAGCAATTCACAATTCAACACAGAGCGTCTGATATATAATTTAAATCATTCGCATTAACAGGGTGTAACGAATCATTATAAATATTTTATTTAATTTAATATATTTTTAAGACAGATTAAACATAAATTTTATCATTCTCAGCTTCTCCTCCATATGAACTAAAACTATGCCAATTTTCACACTCCTCCGTGCACGCATATTGCTTAAAAAGGGAACTATAAATTTTCCTTCACTATTAATAAATAGATTATTATAATACCCGTTTGGAAAATATATATAGTTGCTGGATTGTTGGCAGTGGTTATAGAGTTCCGTACCTGCTGAATTATTTGACACACAATTCCAGTGTGTATGTTGGGCATTTAGGTCACCAAAAACAAAATAATCGCTAGTATAAGATGTTAATTTGTCCAAATCAGCCTTGAAATTGGATGTGTGATCAGGATTATACGCTGAAGTAAATATTACTGGTCGTCTATTTATCATTACTTGTATTGAAATGTTTTATGCAGTGTTCGTATAAATTTTCGGTAGCAATTTATGCTTAATATTACCTTTAATTGCTATTAGAACTCTTCCGCCATGCATAGATAGATCCTTTCTATATATTTTATTGCCACCAAGTTGAAATTTGTGATGCGGTTTAAAAAAAGTCTTATTTAAAAGGATAATATCAAATTTCCATTTCAGTAAGAAGTATTCCAGCTGCGCAGCTGCTGATTCAGTTGTTATGCCTTGTGCATTCTAATGCATAACATGAACATCGTGTAAAAACTTTTAATTATATGGCATGTTGAAGCATCATGCCTAAAACGCGAAGCTTGTCGTACTTGTTTTGATATCTTTGTAAAGCATCGACTGCCTCAAAAAATATTTCCAAAAGTCTTTCATTGGATACGTCGTAGCTTTTGTCTTTAGCTAAATTATTATGAATATTTTGTCGCTCTTATCTTGGTAATTGAGGAAAATCATGATTGTTTAAATAAGAATCATTAGTTATTTTGTTGATCGGCCTAGATTTAGATGTTACTCGATTCCGGATATCTAAATATTGACGGCTTGGGCAATTTGGGTCATCAGCTTTATGATTAACGTGTTTTAAATTCTTTTTTATGCAGTTATAACACTTATATATTACGCTACCTTCATAATAACCTTTTTTAAGAGGATATATAGTATAATCATGGTTTCCCGCGCAGGCTGAACACACTAAGGTACGATTACAGTTTTTTCCCCCGTGTCCATACATAGCACAATTGGCTTTATAATATGCGAGCTGACAAATTCTTCGCTGACTTTCTTTGTGTCCAGTTTTGGTAGTCCAAATAAAACCAGTTTAAAACTTTTAGTGTGCTTTATCTCGTGAGTATAAAACTGGAATTTTTTTCCTTAAGAACACTTAGGGCATCGTGGTACTGTGACGAGTTGGATAAAAATTTCGTTCCAGTAGTCATTCGTTTATAAGTATACTTATCACCAATTATTCCGAAACCATTAGAAAAAGTGTGTGTAGAATTCACAATTTTAGGGGGAATTTTTTCTTTAACAGCAACGGGTTCTTCTTCATTGTCGTCAGATAGAATTTGAAGTCTGTTGGCACTAGTACTAGGACCGTCTGATGTTTTTGGCACCTTGAATTTAGGGCTATGGCACCAATATTTTCTTCTTTTGCCAAAAGAAGGAAAATTAACACATTCAATTAGTTTATTACTTACGAGTATTATATTGCAAATTAAATTAACTTTTTCAAGCCCAATTAATGACGATGTTTTTATCTTGAGGCAGAGATGCCAGATGATATTTTTTATTTATTAACGGTCTTATTCATAAATTAAAACTATTCATGAGCACAAATTTTATTGCATTATACTGAAATGTATAAGTTTGATCTTAAATAAATTCAATATTTTGTGAGATAAACAGTTTTTGGTATCTGAAGCAAAAGCTTAGAATATTGGCTACAAATTTCTAAACTATTTGATACATTTTAATGTACATTCTTTAAAAATTAAAGGTTTAGTTTTTTTTTTACAAAAAAGCTAAATTTGTTTAAAAAATAAATTAAAAACAATTTATCTTTATAAAACTGATATTCAAATAATTTTATATAGATTTTATTATAAGAAATTTTATTTGTCATAACTTTAATCATGTATAGAATTATTTTTTCCTTAATAAAAATCATTCGAAATGTATTTTGTTCCGACATGTTTGTTTCATAACAATAAAATGAGAAATATTGCCAGCTAAAAAACACTTAACATTTAATAGTTAACATACTGTTATGAATACAAATTCAAAGGTTTATAACACAGTATCTATTTTTTTTAATCAGTAACATTCCAAATTTAGATAGGATAGGATTACAAGATCGTAAATATTAAGAAAAAATAAATAAAAAATAAATTTAAAAAATTTATTAGTAAATATGAAAATAAGTTAAATATTTCCCAAACAACCCTAGTCAGTTTTTGAAAATTAGTGACGTTAGACGTTTCTTGAAGTTATTTCAAAAAATAGAAAACTATTTTAAGTTCACAGGAACATTATTCCAGGTTGAAACGATAATTCATAGATGTTACTGAGAAGGGAATTTATTTGAATTTTAGCATATTTTATGGATAGGCATAGAGTTTGAGCTTTTATAAGGTCAGATAAAGAATATCCTAAAAATTTGATTGAGTACTGAAAAACTTGGACCAATTTGTGGACCAATTTCGTTACTTAAACAAGTCAATTGTGAAATTTTAATGTTATAAGAAAATAAACTAAATGAAAAAACAAAAATAAATAAATAACATAAGAGCATGAGTAGGGCATATGGAAGGCGTTATTATCAGTAACTTTCAAAGCAAGGTATTTGCGGTGTGTTTTTTCTAAAGTGAAAAAGATTCTTCGAAAACCGGCCAATGGGAAAATTCCATATTTTACCCTCCACACCACTGTGTAGAGGGTATATATCAGGGGTCTAATCGCCGCATACGTTATCGAAATATTTGGATTGAAATTATTTTTTTATTTTCCAAAAATAATATATACAAGAACAAATTAACTAATTATGGCCTCTGGTTAACAGTAAACGTGAAACGAGGTCTGACGTTTGCCCATTTTCTATAAATAAAAACCAAAATACGGAATTTCGATTGATTTTACTCTATATCAAATGCGGCGATTAGCACCCTGTTTGTCATTCCGTTAGTAATGCATTTATTAAAGTATATACATTATTGATCCGTGTAACAACTCGAGTCGATATAGCCATGTCCGTCCGTCTGTTTGTTAAATCACGCTCATTCACAAAATAAACCATTTACCTGGATAAACTTAGGATAATATTCTTTGTCGAGCAGGTTGGTATATAAAATGGGGTAAATCGGACATCATTGTGCCAAGATAAGACCTAAAATATGGAGACACGTCTAAAAAAATTTAATAATGTAATAATTTAGTATGAATAGTTTACTTTTTCAAATATTTGTTTACATTTGTTACAAATAGTGCAATAAGTCCGAATATGATAGATAGATATCTAATCGTTAAACCTAGGTGGAGGGTATATAAGATTCGGCATAGTCGAATTTAACACTTACTTGTTTTTTATTAGGTATTAATTAAAAAAAAATGTTATTAGTTAGTTAGTTAGTGGGTAATGTTAAAACTTATAAGCTATTTTATTAACATGTTATTTTATTTTATTTTGCCGCCAGAAATTAATAAAGTTTGCACTCCTGCAGAAGTTGAAAAATCGTCTATGAAACGGTGAGTGAAGAATGAAATTAGTTTGATTTCATTTAGTTATTTACAACTTATAAATAAAGTTTTGAACATAATTAGTCTAAAACACGTTTCAATTTAGAAACAACAAAAACAAATCTCTTAAAATTCTCTACTTGTATTCCAACCCTCCAGGTATACCATGGTATGTAGGATTTTTTAAAGTTCATAATTAAGGTTAATAAAATTGAACTAAATGTCCGTTTAACCCAATTTATCATTATTTGGAATTTAGACTTTAATCTTGATGAAGTCATAAAATTTCAAATGGATTGATATAAGCTAATTTATGACCTCCTGCATCGTGGTGTGGAGGTTATAAGAAAGTACAGAGATACTTTCTTACTTACTCTATTTCGAGACTACAATAGGTTAATACATACCCTGTTCTACAATTATTACATTCTTATTATTGTTCCTATATATGTACATATACTTTATTACACATTTCCCTTTCATTGCCAACACATTTAAGATCGTATACTACGTAGTCAATTTTTAATATATCTGATCAAGTTTTCTGGAGTATCATTTGATTTGTGTCCTTTGGCTACATTCTTATCGTCAATAAGAAAATAAAATATTGAATAGTGTGAGTGATATATAATTAAACATTTTCAAAAAAAAAATAAGTAAGAAAATTATAGTCGGTTTAGACCGACTATACGATACCCTATACCATACGTTTAGAGACCCTATCCCTTAGATCCAACTAATTGGATATAGAAAATAAGCATAAACGAAATTTGAGGGGCATTGTTATTAATTTTCTTACCTTCGGATATGAGAAATTTCATATCGGATGCTATATTTATATGGGGACTAAGCATCTTTATATGGGGGCTATGGCTAAGAATTGTCCTATTGGGTTTATTTTTGGACTACTGATTAGTGGATGTAATAACCACACACAAAACCAATTTGACTGAAATCTATATGCTAATTTGGATCTTATGGCAATTTAAGTCGATTTTATAGTGGTCATTATATGGATACTAGGTCTGAACATGGACCGATTTTCACCAATTTCAATAGCGTTTATGGCCATGGCCAATACCAAATTTCATCTAAATATATTCATATTTGCGACCTGTATTTTGATTACAAGGTTACATGGACACACAGACAGACGGACGGACGGACATCGCGAAATAGGTGAGTCGATCGATATAATAAAAGATGGGTCTAAGTCAAATATTTTTGGTAGTAACAAACATCAGCACAAAGTCAACATACCCAAACCACAAAGTGGTATAGGGTATAAAAACAATGAAAATATTCGATAAAATATTTGGTATAATTAAAAGTTTAAATATTCATAGAACCGATAATATAATATAAGACTTTTTAAATTCAATTTTAGAACTCACACAAGCTACTAGAGACTTAACTCAAAATGAATTGCAAACTGCTGTTCTTCCAGTAATAGATGAAGCAAAACGCAATAATTTTCGAAAATTAAGCTTAAATAGATCTAAGCAGGAAAAGGCAAAAGCCACAACAAAATCTAAAAAAAATATTACTGAATACGAAAATATGTCGGAAATAACTTCACAGAAGCAGTTAGAAACTACTACGACACATCATAATACTGAAAAAGATACTGCACCTCAAACATCAAAATTAATATCAAACTATTTAGAAAAGGAAACACTAGCTAAAACAAACTTAGTAAAAAATAACCATTTAAAGAAATTCAGACATTTAAAAACTAACAAACCTCTGGAAAATAAAAACTCAACCAATCTGGAAAGTACCAAATTTGAATCCCACCTAAATTCTACAATATGTTTTGCACCAGAACTGAATTCTACTTTAATGGAATTTGATGTTACGAAAGATAAAAACAAACAAACAAAAATAATCGAAGAAAATAACAATGATGAACAACAAAGGCAAAAAGAAGCCGATAAGAGCAATTCGAGAAATAACTCCTCTTCACAAAATTTTGCTAACAAATCATTAGAAATTGAAAAATTATTAGATTCTTTAGACGACGATAACGCGGACGCAGATGCTCATGCGCATGCGGAGACTGAATATAATGCAAATAATAAAAAGGACAACGTCCAAGATATTCAAACCAACAACGCAGCAATTTCCAATAAAACAAATAAATTTTTTCATCGTCCTGATAAAAATGTAGTGAAAGTAGTTCAAGTTATTGTGGAAAAAGGCAATAAAAATCAGGCTAGAAGAAAAAGCTCTTGTTTCAGACGTCGTCGTTTGTCCCTAGCGCAACGCGATAATATTTATGAATTTCTATCACAATCACAAACATCAGATTCTGATAGTAACAAACATTTGGATCCAGCTGCGGATATCATTCAAAAACTTATAGCTCAAGGCAAAGTGCGAGTAGCCACCAATTGTAAGGGCAAGGGAAGACCAAAATTAAAACGTAAACCAGTTGCAAAGAAAGTAAAACAAACTGCTGTTAAAAAAGTGAAAAAAAATCAAAATAAACCTATTGTAAGAATTGCTGATAATCAGAAAGATGTTGAAATCGATGACCACATAGATCTCGATGACCATTTTATGGATGATTATGATCATGATGAACCATTCCCTGAGGTGAATAATAATATGGCCGAGCAACAACAAGATCCCGTAATGAAGAGATTTGATAATAATCATCCACATCATATAAGTGATCAAGAAGGAACATTTAGTCGTTTAGCTAGATCAGTCTTGATAAATCAGGCAGGTCGCTCAGACTTAAAAAGACAAAATGCTCAACGTTTGCTAGAGATGGCTAAGAAATATGTTAGTACTCCCAAGAATAAGAAAATGTCATTACCACAAGTGGCTTTACATTCCAATTTATCTCCAATACCAATGCCATCACCTAGGCCAGAGGGCAATGCATCACCTTGGCGTGTTGATGAAGACGCTCACTTACCTAGAGTATTTAATTTTAATAGAAGTTCTGGAAATTTGCCATCGTTTTCTAGTGATTTTATACCTTCAACACCAAGAAAGCAAACACCAAAAAATAAAAGTATGCCTTCATCTTCAACGTCGCAACCACAAAGCGCTCATAATGAAATCGATAATCAAAGTTCTAATACTTCTTTACCGGCACACGATCTTTTTCCTTATCCTACGAATGACAATGATATAGCAAATCCAACACCCCAAGCAACAAATGAACAAACAGTTCTATCATCCTTTTCATCAAATGATTCCAATGCTGAAAATATGCCACCACCTAAAACAGCTCATGTAACACGTGACGATAATGAGAATATATTTAATTTAAAACAATATCATAATCCTAAAAGATCTTTAAATAATCGTAGTCCCTTAAAAGCCATTAATATATTAGAAGTAGTTCATTTACCACCATATGAACCTCCAAGTAAAATCCCGCAAGCTAAAGACCTAGAAAAAGATAACGAAGAAATGTTCGGTTTTGAAGAAAATCTTAATGATGATTCTCTTCAAGTAGAAAGAAGTAGTAAGGGCCTAACGTCACAAAAAACTCATTGTAAAAAATCTAAAAAGAGTGCTACTGAAGATTTATTTGGTTTTGAAGATTTTCTAACACAATCTGATATTTGTAGTCAAGAACGTTGTGATATGGAAACAACAAACAACAATAATAAATCAATACACGATAAACTACAAGATTTGCGTAAACTAAGGCCTGACGAAAACGAATTGCAATTTATTTTACTTAAAGACAATATAAGAAATCCCTTAAAAACTATAGCTATATTTGATGATGCCGCTTCCAGCGATACTGTAGATGTTGATGGTATGAGACAAAGAGGTATTAAAGAAATGCTTTGTTCTACAATGATTCATTCGCCACAAGCTTCTACAAGTAAAGCAGCTTTAGAACAATTGAAGAAAAGAAATTTAAGAGCTACAACGAAACCCAAATTTGTTGAAGATTCAAATTTAAGTTCCTTATTTAAAGATCCTGCACCCGAAGTAACATTTAATGAAAATGTAAGTTTATGTATAAAACTACACATTTCCGATTTATAAAAACTGATGATTTAAGCTCACTGATATTACAAAATAAATAATAATAATAATTGTTTTCTCTTTTTTTTTTTTTTTTTGTTTCTTCAACTTTTAGGAGGCTCATCGTACATATGTACGTCCATACAAGCGTAAACGACGCTTAAAGGAAAATAAGTTTGTTATGTACTTGGAAAGTGATGAATCGGGCGATGAAGACTCTGCTGAACACAATAAACACCATCACAGTCATGAAACTGATACAAGTTCAGAAAAGGCGCCCAAAAAAAAGAGACAACGCAAAGTTGAAAAAGAAAATCCTGAATTGACAGAATTTGTACATGATTTTAATGAAATGTGCAAGGAAGTGGATAGGTATGAGTTAATTGTGGAGAGGAGTGCTTAAATTAATAATTTTTAGTTTTAATATTTAAGAATAATGTTTTTATTACCTTTTAAAGGCATTTTAATTTTTAGTTTGTGTCATAATATTAATGTTTGTATGTTAAACTTTTAAACTTGTGCTCTTGTTGCAATTTGATTTTATAAATGTATACTTTTTTATTTACAAATTTAAGAAAAACTATAAAGTACATTGATTGATTCAATATGCTCTTTTGTAATGTTTTTTTTTTTTTTTTAACATAAAACTTTTAATATTTTTTTTTAATAAAAACTTAAATTGATCCTCCTGCGTCGTTATTTTTTAGGAAAACTATTTAAATATACCACTTAAGGAAAGATTTAATGGCCACAATATTTAAAACCTCATGGCAGTGTGGGTTCAAAACTTAAACGATTAAAAATAACATAATTAAAAATCGGGGTTTTTATTGATTATGTATGATGCATTTTATCAAGAGCCACAAAGATAAGTGTGCATGTATTACAACCATGTTTCTTCTGAAAAAATGTTGTGTTCGTCTGACATCCCGGGATCTCCTGATTTATGTATTGGGAATTTTTTCATTTCAGCTCGGAATTGACCGCTTAGAGTTTTCCATTTCTTCTTTAACTGTTCTTCTAAAATTAAAATAAAATATATAATTTATAGAAACAGTAAAATAGGGAAGAATTACAGCTGCGCCGAATTGAAGAACAATTATAAAAAATAAAAAATTTATTAATACTTTGTTTTTCCATTACTTCTTCCATTACTTCGACACGAACTCTATTGCCATAATTTTTGCTTTTTTGGTCCCATATTACAGGACGAGTGAACACTTTTGAGTTGTTCTACATTTAATTCTTGACACAAGTTTCGATTTTTTAAATTATTTATTGTATAACATCAATAAATAAGGCACAATTGTTACGAAAATATTATATAAAAAATTTCTTCTATAATAATAATATTTATATATATATATAGTATTGATTGAATTGAAACAATTTAAAAAATTTAAATTTACGCGAGTCAGGTGTGACTGAATCAGAAACACGCTAAAAGTGGTAGATGTGACCATTTTACTTAACGTTTCTTAGTTATTTACAATTGAAAATGAAAAAAATGTTATAAAGATATAACTCAATGAGGCAACATTCCCATAATATTTATTCACAGCAGTCAGCTGTCATATATGCTAGATTTCAAAAAACAGCTGTACTCTAATTTATTGATAAGTGACTAACAAAAGACAGATAAAAATTAGAGAAACAATTAAATCCGCTGTGATTAATGGATTTTTTCTTATTTTAATAAAATAAAAATTGTATTCAAAGAAAATAAAAAACTGATAAAGAAATCTATAACTATGGAGAGCCCTTATGCACCATTAAGTGAATCCTGTGCAAAAGCATTGGGTGACAAAGTGTACGACAAACGTAAATTAGCTTCACAGGAAATAGAAAAGTAAGTAAACGTAATGCTTTATACATTTAAAAAAAAAGCAAATTATTTAAATGATTCAACTGATATCGCATACAGAATGGTTACCGAGTTTAATATGAAAAATAACTCTGCCCAAATACGAAAACTTATAGAGGTGTTGTCCAATGACTTTGCCTCCTCTCGGGATTCTAATAAACGAAAAGGAGGTTTAATTGGTTTGGCGGCTACAAGTTTAGGTTTAGGAAAGGTAAGTAATTAATTAAACTAAAAGTTCAAGTTAATTTTTGTAATTACTTTAGGACTCTTCAAAATATGTCAGTGAATTGGTTAGTCCCATTCTCAATTGCTTAAACGATCAAGATTTACGTGTCCGGTATTTTGCGTGTGAATCCTTGTATAACGTTGTAAAGGTGGCACGTTCCTCCATTATACCCTTCTTCCCCGATTTATTTGCTGCTCTCTCTCGTCTTGTGGCCGATTCCGATCAAATGGTTAAAGATGGCAGTGAACTGTTGGATCGTTTACTTAAAGATATTGTTACAGAATCTTCACAAACTTTCAATCTCGAAGCTTTTATACCTCTTCTTAAGGAACGCATTTATGTTAAGAATTCTTTTGTGCGACAATATGTTATATCATGGATTTCGATTTTGAATGCTGTACCAGAAATTAATATGGTTATCTATTTGACCGATATTATTGATGGACTTTTTATGATGTTGGAAGATAATACACAGGAAATTCAGCGAATGTGTGAAACTACGTTGACACAGTTTCTTAAATCGATACGTAATGATTTCAGTTCAGTGCGCATGGAAGACACTATAAATATATTGATAACACATGCGCAATCACCCAATGAACTTATTAAGGTAATACACTGATATTTTATTAAAAATTCTAGTTAGAAACCAAGTAAATCTTCCTTGCAGGATTTTAGACTAATCTATCATTTTATTTTTCAGTCTATTGCCATAACATGGATACGGGAGTTTGTTTTAATATTTGGCTCGAATGTTTTACCTTATGCAAGTGGTATATTTACTGCCATTCTACCATGTCTGGAATATAATGTTGATAATATGAAAAATATTAAGGAATGTGCAGTATCCGTAAATACATCCATGATGAAATTAGTTTCATCAAAAGAACAAAGATCACAGAATATTGAACAAATTGATTTAAGATCGATTATGGAGGTATTATCACAATATCTCACACACAGTTCAGTTCAAACAAAGGTAGCAGTATTGGAGTGGATACATCATTTACTAATCAATTTTCCAAATGAAGTAAAATTTTTAACTAAAGTACAATAGAACAAGTATGACAAATTTTCAATATTACTCTCCATAGATGGCAAATCATACCACACAGTTGGGGAATAATCTTTTAAATGTACTTTCTGATAATTCAGATGAAGTGGTTTTGAAGTGTATATCAGTTTTGGCCGAAATTGTTAACTCGCAACACTCAAAAGGTAAGTTCTAATATAAATTATAATATATTAGTATTATAACAAATTATTTTCTTTCAGAAACTACTGATTTCAATAAGGCCCATTACCGTAAATTTCTATTGAGTTTAGTGAATTTATTCAGTGCTGATAAAAGTTTTTTGGACAGTCGTGCAAGTCTAATAATTAGGTAAGTGTTAGTGTTTATATTTTTTAATTCATCCGATGATCGTTTTGTCACTTTTTTAGACAACTTTGTGTTTTGTTAAATGCTGAATATATTTATTTAACATTTTCTGAAATTATTGCTGAGGAAATTACAAATCTTAAATTTGTGTCGTTATTGGTACGTCTTTTAAATAGTATACTAATGACGTCTTCAGAATTGTTTGAGTTACGTACCACTCTGAGGGATGTTTCGAATGAAAAGTCAGCAAAGTTGTTTAAATCTCTGTATTTAAGCTGGGCCCATTGTCCTGTTTCAACATTGTCTTTATGTCTATTGGCTCAAAGTTATCAACACGTTTCTGAATTGGTGATATTGTTGTATGTTTTTAAGGTTAGCAATTTCGACATAAGAATAACAATAACAATTTTTTTTATTAACAGTGCTGACGTGGAAATAACTTTGGAACTGTTAAATGAATTAGATAAATTAGTGCAGTTAATAGAAACGCCCATATTTGCATGTAAGTTTATGGCAAACAAAATTTATAGTACATCAATAATATAATGATGACTAGTCCAAATTGTGTTACTAGGAGTTATCCTTAATATATTGAAACCTATTTTTTTAGCTTTAAGACTAACATTGGTTTCAAAAGCCAATAATTGTGCTGATGCCCAGTATTTAGCTCATGCCTTATTTGGTATACTAATGCTACTACCTCAAACCGATGCTTTTAACATGTTAAAGAACCGTTTACAATGTGTTCCCAACTATTGGGGGCAACAGCCAATGTAAGTTGCTTAAATTTGTAACAAAATATGTGTAAAACAAATTTTAATTTTAGCAACGAAACCCATTCCTTGCAATACAAAAGTAATATAGACTTTGTAAAATTGTTGGAACATTTCAAAAAGGTACAAAAAGCCCACCGAGATCAACGTTTAACCCATCGTAAACGTAGTGTTATTGTTAATGAAATAACTTTATAAAAAAATTTATCTATAGCATTATTGTTAAAATTTATGTAATTTTATTTAATTTATAAGCTGTGATGCACATTATAAAATTTGTTTTATAGTTTATTTCTTATACACAATTATCTTTTTTTTTGTTGCAAATTTTTTAATTTTGTAATAAAGGTCATATTAACTGATTTTAATATTGTTATTCAATTTTAATCTAAAATGGTTATTTTCCAATTATGTAAAATTTTCTATCTATTTGCAGATTATAAATTTTATATATAAAGAAGCAAATCTTTAAAATAGGTGCATACTTAATTAACTATTAAACGTACGTTTAATAAACGTATTTTAACTGTATTTACCCTTTTTTCAACAACTACATAGGTGATTTTATCGTAGGAAAAGTTTTATGGAAACTTTCATTTTGTGCGGCCCGGGGTTCGGACATTATGAAATATTTCATACAATTTTCCCAATTCTCTTTTATAATTGGTAAGTAAAATTTTCTTTAGTTGTTCATTCCTTATTAAAAAAATATATATACGAAACAAATATGTATTTTAAAATGAGAGAAATTCCCAAAAAAAAATTTATAAAAACCAGGAACCATGAAGCGGTCAACTTTTTTCCTTACAAAATTGTGTAAATTGCAACAAGTGAGGGTTATTGTTGTCGCTTTTTCAGGTGACAAATTTATACTATTTCGCGAAATTCTAAATCTTCCCGTCAGAATTCGAAATGCGTTTTCTATTGCTATTCGAGCACGCGATAGTCGATAATTGAATATTATTTCATGTTCAATCATCTACCTATGGCTGAAGGGTTTCGTTATATTTCCCATTAAAGGAAACGCATCGTCTGCAACAAGAACATAAGGTAATTCAGTATCGCATCCTGGAGGAGACTCTGGGGCCGGTATTTTTAGTTCGGTTTTCTTTAATTTTGAAAGAAATAGTGAATCATTAAAAATTCCGGCATCTGAAGCATGTCCATTTTTGCCAATATCCACCATAATAAATTCATAATTAGCATTTACAACACCCATTAAAACTATGAAATAGAATTTCTTATAGTTGAAATAGAGAGATCCACTTCCAGGGGGCTTCTTAATAGGAACATGTTTGCCGACTATAACCCCTATACAATTGGGAAAATTCCATCTATGGTAAAACTCATCAGCTTGCTTTTTCCAATCATCTTCGCTTACTGGCAACTGCAAAAAATGAGAACTATTTATTATTAAGATTTTTTGTATATAAAATAATAAAATACTACTAACCACAATATATTCTTTAAGAGCTTTAATTATGGCCTCACAAGTTTCTAAAACAATTGTGCCAATGGCTTGTGGCGAAATTGCTGTTAAGAATTACAAATCCTCGAAACTGTTACCACTGGCCAAATACCGCAACGTGACGGCCAAACGCTGACGCACTGGAATTGCTTTTCTGCAACTAGTATCTCGCCTTTTTTTTATTAGCGGCGCCACTTTTGCTAAAAGTTCAAAGGAATCTTTGCTCATGCGAACATAGTTTTTAAAATCAATTTAAGAAGAAACTTCTAATTTATTCAATAAGTTTTCCTGTCCTAGTTTTTCTCGATTAAGGTACCACTTAATACACCATAATGCTCTTTTTTTATAAATTCTTTTTTGTATTCTTCGTCTTTTTATTGCTATAGCAAGCAGAATAAAAGCGCACAATTTTCTTTTACACAACATGTCTTCAAAATAATTTAGAAAATTGAAATAAATTTAATAATAATCACTAATGAACATCTTTAAAAAAATTCAGTCATATTATAATAAAAATATATTTAAGCGTTTTTTTTTTGTTACTAACCTTATATTATTATTAAACCTCTCAGATTGCAATATTTATAATAATATATTATTAAATTTTTCGATTATTTTTAGTGTTAGTTCAAATAACTCTTCTAAGAAAACTTGAACTAATAATATGAATATGAATATAATATTGTTCCTTTTTTGGATATTTCCTTTACGATATTTTAACTTTTGTATTAGAAAAAAAAATGTTTTAATTAATTGTGGTAAATTAGATGTACTTGTTATTTAACTTATTTTTTATAATCATTTATTTATAATTTTTTTTATAATTTTATCTTTTTTACCGAAATAATTAAAAATTTTCTGCGTAGAATTGCTTCACTAAACGGTAGTATCCCCCATCAACACAATCGCGAAGCATCCACAGTCGATATTATTTAAGCAACTCCGCTTTAAATATAGACGTAAAAACAATGGATTACGAAATACCATCAGACCATCGGCCCATTATATGTGCACTTAAAAGATCAATGGCCTTGCAGGTTGACCTCAATTATTATGATTATAGAGCAACCAACTGGAACATTTATATGAATTTTTTAGACAATAAAATCACGTTGTATTCCGATATATACAATACCAAGGCAGTAATTGATCAGGAAATCCAACAATTTATAAATGTAGTTTTCGAAGCAAGGGATGTGTCTACAGCTAAAATAACTCAACAAAATAATTACACATTACCAGAAAGTACTGTAAACTAAGAAGAAGCTTTAAAAGAAAAAGTCAACGATCTTCAAATATAGCCGAGCAAACTTTTTATAATCAATGTACCAAGTTTCTAAGCAACATGATTGATAAAAGTATTAATTCAGAACGCAATAAGAAATCGTGTCAATTATTATCCAATTTAACACCAGGTGATAAATCATTTTGGAAAATTAGCAGGAACTTGCGAGGAAAAGGGAAAAATCAAATCTCTCACTTTATAGTTGGAAATACAATAATAACATCTAATAAGGACAAGGCTGAAGTCCTGGCAAATACATTTGTCCAAGCAAATAACCTCACTTCGAACTACAACCATTCAGCGGATACATTAATAAATTCAACAGTAAATAATTTTAAGAAGGAAAGTCCTAGTTCTGAATCAGCTACTTATACATCTCTTGAGGAAGTAATGAATATTGTCTCATCAATAAAACCCTCAAAATCCTCTGGTTTTGACAATGTTCCGAAATTGCTCTTAAAGAAACTACCACTCAAAGCTCTGAAATTACTGGTTATAATATTTAAAAGCTGCATCAAACTCAACTATTTCCCAAACCATTTCAAAAATGCTTAGGTTATAGCTATTAACAAACCTAGCAAGCTTAAAAATAACCCAAACAGCTACAGACCTATCAGTCTATTAAGTAACTTTGGTAAAATATTTGAAAAAATTCTACATTCTCGTCTTAGAGAATTTGTAACGACCAATTCTATTGTTGCTAAAGAACAATTTGGATTTAAAAAAGGGCACAGCACTACTCACCAAATAAACAGAATTAAAAATCAAATAATCACCAATAAAAACATTCAACGGGTGTATTATTGTTAGAAATTGAAAAAGCGTTTGACACCGTTTGGCATAATGGCCTAGTATTTAAACTTCTTGATGCAAATATACCAAAATATTTATGCAAACTTATGTATTTCAGATTTCATTCACGGCAGAAACTTTAAAGTTGCGATTAATAATGAAACATCATCTCCAAAAACCATTACCACAGGGTTACCTCAAGGATCAGTCTTGTCGCCATTGCTTTACTCGATATATACATCCGATTTCAAAGTCCCGAAATATATGAAAGTTGCTTACTACGCAGATGATACTGGTTTAATTTCTTCAAACAAACTTACAAGTGCACTCCTGAAGAAAATGGAAAAGGCACTTGTAAAATACAGTAAATATTTTCACAAATGGAAAATCAAAATTAATACAATTTCAATTTTCAATTATATATTCTTCCTTTATTTACATATTTTAACAAATTTGATATTTACATATGAGATCTTATCTTTACATAGATATTTCAACAAATAATATATAGGATCTAAAGACATTAAATAGTTTTTATTTTATTTTTTTAATGATTTTTAAAGGAAAATGGGAGGGAAAAAACCTTTATATGATTTAATAAATCCAAATACTATCTGAAAATATTTATATGCTTATAGAAGGTTTATTAGAAATAATAGACCTCTATAAGCATATAATTTTCAATTTGGTGATTTCTTTTTAATTTTACGTTACTTCTCTACATTCTCTTATCAGTGGGTAAGAGGAATTTTCAATTTTGGCAAAATAATTGTTGTTAATCCTTGTTATGAAATCGATAATTTTTTCATAACCTGTTTCTTCATGAAGAAGATTTGTAGGATACCTCCAGGGCTTTTTATTTATCATTTTAAGACATTTGTTTTGTATAATTTGTAAGCGTTTTAGGTGGCAGTTGGCAGCGTCACTCCAAATAGGACACGCGTATGTTAATATTGGCCTTATAACACTTTTGAATAGGAGATTTTTGTTTTTGGGGTTTAGAAATGACCTTCTATTTAGAAGTGGCCATAATGCTTTAAATGATTTTATAGCTTTTTGGCACGTAGCCATAATATGTTGTTTAAAAGTAAGCTTTTTGTCCAAGACAACTCCGAGATATTTGACATGATTAACTACATTTATGGTATTATTTCCAATATGAAGATGACGTCTTGGCAATCTTTTGGGAGATTTGTTGAACGGAAAAATAATTGCTTGGGTCTTGTTTGGATTAATTTTGATTTTCCATTTGTGAAAATATTTACTGCAATTTACAAGTCCCTTTTCCATTTTCTTCAGGAGTGCACTTGTAAGTTTATTTGAAGAAATTAACGCAGTATCATCTGCGTAGTAAGCAATTTTCATATATTTCGGGACTTTGAAATCGGATGTATATATCGAGTAAAGCAATGGCGACAAGACTGATCCTTGAGGTAACCCTGTGGTAATGGTTTTTGGAGATGATGTTTCATTATTAATCGCAACTTTAAAGCTTCTGCCGTGAATGAAATCTGAAATAAGTTTGCATAAATATTTTGGTACATTTGCATCAAGAAGTTTAAATACTAGGCCATTATGCCAAACGGTGTCAAACGCTTTTTCGATATCCAACAATATTAGACCCGTTGAACGTTTATTGTTTTTATTGCTGATTATTTGATTTTTAATTCTGTTTATTTGGTGAGTAGTGCTATGCCCTTTTTTAAATCCAAATTGTTCTTTAGCAACAATAGAATTGGTCGTTACAAATTCACTAAGACGAGAATGTAGAATTTTTTCAAATATTTTACCAAAGTTACTTAATAGACTAATAGGTCTATAGCTATTTGGGTTATTTTTGGGCTTGCTAGGTTTGTTGACAGCTATAACCTTAGCATTTTTGAAATGGTTTGGGAAATAGTTGAGTTTGATGCAGCTGTTAAATATTATAACCAGTAATTTTAGAGCTTTGAGTGGTAGTTTCTTTAAGAGCAGGTTGGGAACATTGTCAAAACCAGGAGATTTTGAGGGTTTTATTAATGAGACAATATTCATTACTTCTTCTAGAGATGTATAAATTGCTGACTCAGAAGTGGGATTTTCCTTCTTAAAATTATTTACTGTTGAATTTATTACTATATCCGCTGAGTGGTTGTAATTCGAAGTGAGGTTATTTGCTTTGACAAATGTATTTGCCAGGACTTCAGCCTTGTCCTTATCAGATGTTATCCTTGTATTTCCAACCTCAAGGTGAGAGATTTGATTTTTTCCTTTTCCTCGCAAGTTCCTGCTTATTCTCCAAAATGATTTATCACCTGGTTTTAAATTGGATAATAATTGACACCATTTGTTATTGCGTTCCGAATTAATTCTTTTATCAATCATGTTACTTAGAAACTTAGTACATTGATTATAAAAAGTTTGCTCGGCTATATTTGAAGATCGTTGGCTTTTTCTTTTAAAGCTTCTTCTTAGTTTAATATATTTCACAGTACTTTCTGGTAATGTGTAATTATTTTGTTGGGTTATTTTAGGTGTAGACGCATCCCTTGCTTCGAAGACTACATTTATAAATTTTTGTATTTCCTGATCAATTACTACCTTGGTATTGTATATATCCGAATTTAACGTGATTTTATTTTCTAAAAAATTCATATAAATGTTCCAGTTGGTTGCACTATAATCATAATAGTTGAGGTCAACCTGCGAGGCCACTGATCTTTTAAGTGTACACATAATGGGGCGATGGTCTGATGGTATTTCGTAATCCATTGTCTTTACGTCTATATTTAAAGCGGTATTGCTTAAAATAATATCGACTGTGGATGCTTCGCGATTGTGTTGATGGGGGAATAGGGTTGGACTATTAGGATAGTGTATAAAAAAATTGCTTGATTGCTGTAGATTGTTGAGTGCTATTCCTGCAGTATTATTTGAACGGCAATTCCAAGAGCAATGTTTGGCATTTAGGTCACCAAAAACTATGTATTCTTTGGTGGAAGGTGTTAGGTTCAAGATATCAGCACAGAAGTTATGGGTATATCTTGGTGAATATAACGAAGATACAACAATAGGTCTATTATTTATAATAACTTCAATTGATATGTTTTCGATTGATGAAGTGTTTGATATAAAGAGGTTTTTATGAGCGACAGATTTATGAATTAACAGAGCTACTCCTCCTCCTCTAGCATCTGTTCTGTCACTTCTATATAAATAATAATTTTTAAAAAAGGGTCTATGATTTTCTGAAAAAAATGTTTCATTCAAAGACGCTATTTTAATATTTTCTCTTTCAATTAGTATTTCAAATTGTTTTAATTTAGAAAAGTTTGAAATGCCATTAGCATTCAAGTGAATCATTTTGAATTCGTTTAAATTATTAGTATAATCCATGGGCGTATTTTACCATTGACATTACAACTTTGATTTGTTGTACTTTTGAAGTGCACCTATGCAAATCATCCATAGCTGTAGTGAAAATATCAAAAAGCTCATCAATGCTAAATAAATCGTTGTTTGTTTTCAGCTGGTTAGCATATGTAGCTTTGCTGTTATTATTGATGTTATTGTTACAATTTGTGTTGTTGTTTCTTAAATTAGGGAAATCTCCCACATTAAATTGAAATGAGTTATTTTGTTGTTGTCTGCTTTTATTCGGACTTTTAGAAGTAACTCTTGTTCTAGTTTCCAAATAGAGAGAACGTAACGGACAGTTGATATCGTTTGCAGAGTGATCAGTTCTCTCTTTTCCTTGTTTTTTGCAATTAAAGCAAGTAAAAACAGCTGGCCTTTTTTCATTTGTGTTAAACGGACACACACTTGTATGATGTTGTTCTGCACATATCATACATGCAGCACTTCGATGGCAATGTTCACCGCCATGGCCATACATCAAGCAGTTCCAGCATTGAGTTGGTCTGTTCTTGGATTTCGTTTTGTATTTTTTCCAAGAAATTATAATGTTAGAAATTGTTCGTACATTTTTTAAAGCAGTTGGATTAAAATTTTTACGAACAAATTGAACTTTATAAACTGCATTATTGTTTGAACTGAATTTGGTGACTATTTCAGTTACGGAAGAGGGGGATAGGTTGTAGTTTTTTAGCTCCTTGGAGATTTCCTCAGAGCTTATGCGGGGTAAACCGTGTAAAAAGGTGGTGTATAACCTATTTTCTTTGGAGCCGTAAGAATGAAACTCCATCTTATTCTCTTTAAGTATTTGTTTGTAGCATTCGTACATTTTATTACTAGGAGCAAAAATTTTGGTACCAATTGAAGTACGTTTGAAAATGCAATCCTTACCAAGCAGCTTTTGTATATCTGTAAATGAAGCATTAGCTTCTACAACAATCGGTGGAGGTTTGTGTTCCTTAACATCGTTAATATTTGATACGGGAGTTACGTCCATATCATTGAGGCCAGCAAGCAGGCTAAATCTGTTGCTTGAAGTTGACGCCATGTTCGGGTTAACAAAACCCGGAGGAAGTTTTGTCATCTTCTTATTCACAAGCTTTCTTTTTGATGAAGACTTGGCCCCTCGGGCCATCGCAAAATTTATATTCCTGTTTTAAGCTGGATTGTCTACCACGTGAGTTCAAATGAGATCAAGAATAGGCAATTGCAAAAACAAAAATATACACTTGTTTTTAATTTTAAATAGTTGTACTCTAAGCGCTTTGATTTTTTACACAACCGTTCGTAAAGAGAGTTAGATTCGAACTGTCAAAATTAATACAAAAAAGACCCAAGCAATAAATTTTCCATACAACAAATCTCCCAAAAGACTGCCAAGACGTCATCTTATTGGAAATAATACCATAAATGTACTTAATCATGTCAAATATCTCGGAGTTGTCTTGGACAAAAAGCTTACTTTTAAACAACATATTATGGCTACGTGCCAAAAAGCTATAATTCATTTAAAGCATTATGGCCACTACTAAATAGGTCATTTCTAAACCCCAAAAACAAAAATCTACTCTTCAAAAGTGTTATAAGGCCAATACCACCTAAAACGCCACCTAAAACGCTTACAAATTATACAAAACAAATGTCTTAAAATGATAAATAAAAAGCCTTGGAGGTATCCTACAAATCTTCTTCATGAAGAAACAGGTTATGAAAAAATTATCGATTTCATAACAAGGATTAATAACAACTACTTCGCCAAAATTGAAAATTCCTCTTACCCACTGATAAGAGAATGTAGAGAATTAACGTAAAATTAAAAAGAAATCACCAAATTGAAAATTATGTGCTTATAGAGGTCTATTAATTCTAATAAACCTCCCATAAGCACATAAATATTTTCAGATATTATTTGAATTTATTAAATCATATAAAGGTTTTGTTCCTCCCATTTTCCTTTAAAAATCATTAAAAAATAAAATAACTATTAATATCTTTAGATCCTATGTATATATTATTTGTTGCAAAATGGTTCCTGCAATTTTTAAGAAATTTTCATAAATAGTACTAAATTGATCAACTATGTTGGTATGAACGACGGTTTTATCGCAGTGTCAAGTTGTCATTTTGACAGCTCTTTCATAAAAGAATTTGCAGTCTTAAAAAACTTTTGTGCTAAATTTGCGTTTTAGTTTGTTTTTTAAACAAAATTGAGTGTTTTTAACATTAAAACAAATAAATAATGGGCAACAAATCGTCGTTATTGTTACGTCCTGAAGAAATTGCCCAAATTCAGGAAGAAACAGGCTGTAAGTACAAAGTTTAATGTAAAATAAATTAACAACCTTCATAAAAATTTATTGCTGGTATTACTTTTAGAGTATTACTCTACAACAGAACATATTCATATCAAGTTTATTTATCAGAAACTGAATACTATTTATAAACTTGCTTATCTTAAGTTAAATAATTAAGTTTTATTGATCTTCATTTAACTTATATTTTTATTTAATAATTGTTATTTAACACATTTAAGCAAAAAACAAAGAAATTAAAAAACAGCAGATATCAGGATGCACTTAAATTATTCTGAGATTTTTAAAATTTACAAACAATGCAAAAATATTTTTTAATTTTATTTAAAAATGTAACTAAAACCTTAGTAACTGAAACTTTAAATCGAATTTCAAACTCCTGGCTATATAATTTTGTCGTTAAATAGAATCCTCAGTTGCCGAAAAAAAACATTTTTTATATAATTCAGACCAAGTCTATTTTATGCAATTTTTTGGATGGGGTTGTTTGTGATTTTAGGTTGATTTACCCATATTTTTGGAGTTATAGGTTGCCTAAGAACGGAAATGACTTCAAATATATCTTTGGCATTTTTTTATGTAGTTAAAACTGATTGGAATGCTATAGTTGTGGGGTGTAAAATGTTAATTAAAAAGTTTGAGTGTTTTTAAATGCTAAAATATTTTTGTAAATTCTACATTGAGTCAGTGATTCGTTATAATTATATTAGAAGACAAATTAAATTAATTTTAAAATCCGAATCCGTAAAATGAAAATTCTCTCATCAATTTGCCAATTCGATTAAAAATGATTCAGAACTTAAATATTGCACTTACCTGTCTTCATATTGCATATAAAATTTCCGTTGCCACTTGCTATATTTATTTTTATTGTGTTAATTGTCATCACGTGGTGATGCTTTTTATATCAATTGGATTGTTTACTTTTATTTAAAGTGTTTCAAATGAGCGATTTCGTTTTATACATTTATATATGTACATACATATACAATTGGTGTCATATTTTAAACTATTGGATTTAATAAAATTGAATAACAATAATAATTGAATAACAATAATCTAACCCATAAAACCATTATTAAAACTCTTTCCTTATGCATATGAGTTTTGAATCTCTGTGCTGTGAGTGACTTTGCGTGACTATTTTAAAATTAATCTTTGGTTACAACAAGTCTATGGACCAAGTTTCAGATTAATTGAGATGAGGGGAAATAGGGTTTAAATCACTCCGTGACTGCGCGTGACTAAGTTAAAGTTAATCTTTTCTTCACAGCAACTGTATGGACCAAGTATGAGATCGATCGGTTGAGGGGAAATGACATTTAGATCACTCCGTGACTGTGCGTGACTACCCCAAAATTAATCTGTAGTCAAATTGTAGTAATTGGATAAGTGGGAATGGGGTTGCCCCACGAAAGACACACGGACAGACAGACTTAGAGTATGAGTTAAAAGAAAGAGTTTAAAAATAAATTTAAATTAAAAATAATTCTTATAGAAAAATTTTTTTCGGAATTAAAAAAAAAACAAGTAAGAAAATTATAGTCGGTCTAGACCGACTATACAATACCCTATACCATGCGTTTAGAAACCCTATCTCTTAGGCCCAACTAACTGGACATAGAAAATAAGCAAAAACCAAATTTTAGTTGGATTTTTATTAATTTTCTTGCCTGCAGATATGAAAAAGTTTATATCGGATGCTATATCTATATGGGGACTAGGTCCAAAAATTGACCGATCCTGATCATGTTTGGTAAAGTCTCTTATATTTTGCAAAAATATATACAAGCAAAATTTGAGAACAATCAGTGCAATATTTTTGTTTTTTAATAGATTTAAGTGAAGATCGGGAAGCAGCTCTTTATGGGGATAAAGGGATCATTTTTGGACTACTCATTAATGGATGTAATGAACGCATACAAACCCAATTTGAGTAAGATCTATATGACAATTTGGATCTTATGGCAATTTATGTTGATTTCATATGGGTAATTTGTATGGGGGCTAGGTCTGAACATGGACCGATTCTCACCGATTTCAATAGCGTTCATCCCATGGCCGATAAAAGCTTATATACCAAATTTCATCAAAATATATTCATATTTGCGACCTGCAGTTTGATTATAAGCTTTACATGGACACACAGACGGACGGACATTGTTAAATCAACTCAGAAAGTGATTCTGATTCGATCGGTATAATTAAAGATGGGTCTAGGTCAAATATTTTTGGTTGTTACAAACAGCAGCACAAAGTCATTATACCCAAACCACATGGTGGTATAGGGTATAAATATTGTCCATCAGCAAGGTTTGAAAAAAAAAAGTAAGAAAATTATAGTCGGTCTAGACCGACTATACGATACCCTATACCATGCGTTTAGAAACCCTATCTCTTAGGCCCAACTAACTGGACATAGAAAATAAGCAAAAACCAAATTTGAGTGGGATTTTTATTAATTTTTTTGGCTGCAGATATAAAAAAGTTCATATCAGATGCTATATTTATAAAGGGGCTAGGTCCAAAAATGGACCGATCCGGATCATGTTTGGTAAAGTCTCTTGTATTTTGCAAAAATATGTACAAACAAAATTTGAGAAGAATCAGTGCAATATTTTTGTTATACCCTATACCACTATGTGGTTTGGGTATAATGACTTTGTGCTGCTGTTTGTAACAACCAAAAATATTTGACCTAGACCCATCTTTAATTATACCGATCGAATCAGAATCACTTTCTGAGTTGATTTAACAATGTCCGTCCGTCCGTCCGTCCGTCCGTCCGTCTGTGTGTCCATGTAAAGTTTGTAATCAAACTGCAGGTCGCAAATATGAATATATTTTGATGAAATTTGGTATATAAGCTTTTATCGGCCATGTGATGAACGCTATTGAAATTGGTGAGAATCGGTCCATGTTCAGACCTAGCCCCCATACAAATTACCCATATGAAATCGACATAAATTGCCATAAGATCCAAATTGTCATATAGATCTTACTCAAATTGGGTTTGTATGCGTTCATTACATCCACTAATGAGTAGTTCAAAAATGATCCCTTTGACCCCATATAGAGCTGCTTCCCGATCTTCACTTAAATCTATTAAAAACAAAAATATTGCACTGATTCTTCTCAAATTTTGTTTGTACATATTTTTGCAAAATACAAGAGACTTTACCAAACATGATCAGGATCGGTCCATTTTTGGACCTAGTCCCTTTATAGATATAGCATCCGATATGAACTTTTTCATATCTGCAGCCAAAAAAATTAATAAAAATCCCACTCAAATTTGGTTTTTGCTTATTTTCAATGTCCAGTTAGTTGGGCCTAAGAGATAGGGTTTTTAAACGCATGGTATAGGGTATCGTATAGTCGGTCTAGACCGACTATAATTTTCTTACTTGTTTTTTAATAGATTTAAGTGAAGATCGGGAAGCAGCTCTTTATGGGGATAAAGGGATCATTTTTGGACTACTCATTAATGGATGTAATGAACGCATACAAACCCAATTTGAGTAAGATCTATATGACAATTTGGATCTTATGGCAATTTATGTTGATTTCATATGGGTAATTTGTATGGGGGCTAGGTCTGAACATGGACCGATTCTCGCCGATTTCAATAGCGTTCATCCCATGGCCGATAAAAGCTTATATACCAAATTTCATCAAAATATATTCATATTTGCGACCTGCAGTTTGATTACAAGCTTTACATGGACACACAGACGGACGGACGGACGGACGGACGGACATTGTTAAATCAACTCAGAAAGTGATTCTGATTCGATCGGTATAATTAAAGATGGGTCTAGGTCAAATATTTTTGGTTGTTACAAACAGCAGCACAAAGTCATTATACCCAAACCACATAGTGGTATAGGGTATAATGAATTGGAATTAATGTTGCGATATAAAATACCATACATAACATATCTTACCACTATCTTTAATGGATGTTTAAAACAATGTTACTTCCCAAATTCCTGGAAAATATCCAAAACAATAGCAATACCAAAACCAAATAAACCATCTAACTCACCTCTTTCATACAGACCAATAAGTCTGCTTTCTTCTGTGAGCAAAATATTAGAAAAAATTATAAAAGAAAAATTATCTATATTTATTGATTCAACTAATATACTTCCAAGACAACAATATGGATTTAGAAGTGAACACAATGCATGCCAACCTTTGAAAAAAATCAGGAATTTGGTCAAAAATAATTTTCGAAATGGAAAATCATCCGGTATGGTTCTGCTAGACATAAAAGCTGCTTTTGACTCAGTCTGGCACGATGGCCTCATTTTCAAATTAAAAGGAAGTAACTTTCCTTTGGAAATAATAAAAATAATATAAAGTTTTTTGCATGGCAGGTCGTTTCAGGTATATTTGGGTAAAACTTGTTCTCAACAAACCTACATATCAGCTGGTTGTCCGCAAGGCTCATCAATATTATATAATATTTTTACATCAGACATTCCAACCTTCCCAAATTGTACCACTTCATTCTTTGCAGATGATACTTCAATATTAAGCTCTGATCTTCACGCAACTAGCATCGTTTCAAATCTACAAAGTGCATTAGTTGAGTTAAACAAGTACTTTAACAAATGGAACATCCTAGTAAACCCCGAAAAAACGCAAGCCATATATTTTACGAGGAAAAGGAAAGCATGTTTTATTCCACAGTCACCGCTCAGATTTATGAGCCATGATATTTCTTGGGAAAGTAAAGTTAAATGTCTTGGAGTTATTCTAGATACCAAATTAAACTTTAATGAACATATACACTATCTGCTCGACAAAATAAACAAAACTACACGGCTTATGTACCCACTGATAAACCGGAATTCTGATCTAAATACTGATAACAAAAAGCAAATAATAAAAGCTATCTTCCATCCCATCATGTTCTACTGTTGTCCAGTTTGATCCACTGCTGCAAAATGTCATATCAGTAAGCTACAAATAGCTCAGAACAAACTGTTAAAAATGATATTTCCACTTCCCTGGCATTACTCCACCAGACGTTTGCATATAATTGCTAACATCGAACAAATTAATAAAAAAATAAGCAGATTGACTGAAAATTTCATAAGAAGATGCGAACTGTCTCAACATTCCCATATTAATGAAATACTTTCATCGTAATTTTACCACCTTATCCAATCCTAAATTTTATCTTATACCCCTGTTCAAAAAGTTTTTTTTTTTTTTAAATTTTTCCTCCACACTTAATAATTTGAAATGTAAATATTAAAACTAAAATTTAATTACTAAGTAGAAAAGGAACATAGTCCCTAAACTCTTAAAATATATAATCAAATGTAAATACAAATAAATGTTATATACTAAATAAAATGAAAAAAAAAAAAAAAAAAATACCATACATAAATAAAACAATTCTAATAGCATAGCATATTTATTTTAATTATTCAGCTAATTTAGCTAACTTTTGTTTTTAAAAACTTTATATTTAAAATGTCAATACAATATTTAAAGTCAAGGTACAGCCCGACCCGACAAAAAAAAAAAAACAAATTTGAGAAAAATTTTCTTTATTCCTCAGTATAATTTTTCAGCTCGACACATCCCATCAATAACTTCGATACCTCGTTTATAATAAGAACTGTCTAGCTCCTTAAAATATCCATCAACCGCGGACTCTACCTCTTTATTGTTGGCATATATTTTACCACCGAGCAATTTTTTCAAGTTTAGAAATAGATAATAATACGCGGGAGCCAAATCTGGTGAATAAGTTGAGTGATGAAGCCATTTTAACTCTAATTCATGGGTTTTGCCATTGCAATAGTAGATGTTGGTGCGTTGTCTTGATGAAACAACACTTTATTTTTCTCCAAATGCGGCCTTTTTTAAAATAATAAAAATTATCCCACGTGCATCAGATGCCATAACCTTGCCTGCAGATTTTCTCAACTTTTTCTGTCGTGTCCACCGCAATTGGTCGCCACCCAATATTTGATACTCGTGAACGAAGGAGCAGGCTAGCTCAGAGTAGAATCTGTTCGCCTTAAATATTGGTTGGACTGAGACCTTTCAAATGAAAGTATTGAATTATATATGCAACGGTGGCCAATCTTTTCCATGTTTACAAATTCATTGAGATCGTTCAGTGCTGATAGCTTGGTATTATTATTTCCTTCTCTTCTGTATCTTCTTATTGTTTTTGATGTGTAAATATCTATACGCGCAGGGGGTTAAACATCTACATATTTCACAATTCTTCATCCGTCCGCTTAACTCCCTGTGGAGCATAGGGCCTCTAGAAAGTTTCTCCAAGATATTCGATCATTCGCAAGTACTTTTAATTCATTCCAGCTTCTTCCGCTGATTTCGATGTCTTTAAGCAAGCTTTTTTCCATGTGGTCTTTGGCCGACCTCTTCTTATATTGCCTTGTGGATTCCAATCTAGGGCTTGGCGGTTTATTTCATCTGGATCCTTCTTAAGAGTGTGCCCGATCCATTTCCACGTTCTTCTTTTAATAGTAATTTGGATAGGCTCAATGTTGCATTTTCTTTATAAATCGTCGTTGGTTATGACGTTTGGCCACCAGATTTTCAAAATGTAACGCAAGCTGCGGTTTGTAAAACCTTGTAGTTTACAGTTCAGTGCTATTGTTGTCAGCCACGTTTCGCAGCTAGTAAGCAAAACTGATAGAACGTTTGACTCAAATATGTTTATTTCAATTTTGACTGATACAATGGTTGCTTTCCAAATATTTCGCAGTTGGCAGAACCCACTGTTTGCTTTACCAATCCTATTTTCGATGTCTGATTTGTCAACAAACTCAGCCTATTCGTGACCGATGACAAAAGGTTTGTTTTCCCTATGTTAATTTTAAGACCAACATTTGCGGAGTGGACAACCAAGTCATCAATTTTCGATTGCATATCCGAATGTTTATTGGACAAAAAATAGATGTCGTCAGCGTAGTCTAAATCCTCGAGATTAAGTTAAGTTCCATTGGATACCGCGTCGATTAGTTGCAACAGTATTTTCAAAGCCATTGTCTATAACAATCATAAAGAGTAGTGGAAACAATAGATATCCCTGTCTTAAACCCGATTTCGGAAGAAATGGTTCGAGAGACGATTGCTGTTCAAGACTGCATTGAAAGTTATCATATTGAGCTCTTATGAGGTTAATTAACATATGTGGAATACCACTGTTTTTTAAGAGATCCCATATTTTGCAACGGAATATGCTGTCAAATGCGGTAGTGTAATCTACAAAAGTGAGATACATTTTACTTTGCCATTCCTCTACCTGTTCAGCGATAATTCTTAGCCTGTTGATGTGGTCAACAGACGACTTGTTCGACCGGAAGCCAGCTTGTTCCTTACGCAATTTCGTTTCTATTGTATCATTCTTGTAAGTACTTTGGATGGTATAGAAAGAAGTGAGATCCACGATAATTCTTACATTGCGAAAGGTCCCCTTTTTTTGGTATTTTTATAAGGATTCCTTGAAGCCAGTCGTCATCTGGTAATTTTTCTTCGTACCAGATTTTTTCGAAGAGTGGATGAAATATCGTAGCCATTTTCCCTGAGCAGCATTTTATAATTTCAGGTGGAATCTGGTCAAAACCTGGCGATTTGTTGATTTTTAATTTTCCAATGCAGTTTCTATTTTATCCGGAGATGGAGGGCTGGTATTAAGCTGAAATATTGTTGGAGCGGACACGTCATTGGATGGTTCAGGATATGGTGAGCTGTTATTGAGGGTTTCCATAAAGTGTGTCCTCCATCTTATTAATTGTTCATCTACGTCTGTTAGTAGAGTTCCATCTTTGGATTCGATGGGGCGGTCAGGTGGTTTATGTTTAGCAGTTAGTCTTCTTTATTCTTCATTGAATATGCATTTTCAAGTTCAATGCGTTTACTAAGCGACTTTTCATTGTTTTTTGATGTTTTCAAAGATCGTCTTTCTTCGATTAAGGACCATGTTTGGGAGCTCATCCACTCATTTCTTTCCTTGGGGTCTTGTCCCAGTATTGGCTCACATGTTTGTAAGAGATTTTTCTTTATTTGATTCCAACTTTGTTCCACTCCATCATTTGGTTTGAATTCCTGTTCTGTTAATCTGTTAATATCGTTTTCAACCGCTTGTAGATATCTGGATGTTTTTAATTTTGCGACATCAAACTTACGTGTCGACAACTGTTGATGGCACAGACTTTCATCTGTGAGACAGCAACAACCAGGTGATGATCAGATCCAATATCGGCGGTACGTTTTACTTAACATGCTTCCATTTATGGCTTATGCAATAGTGGTCAATACAATCACAAAAACAGCGTAAGCGTAAGCGTAAGACAAAATCGGTGTGACTTGTATTGGTGAAAAAATTATGATATTTAATAATTATGAAAAATAAAAAAATGGAATGAAAAATTAAAAAAAAAAAAATGAAAATTGAAAAATAAAAAACGAAGAATTAAAAATAAAAAATTAAAAATTAAAAATTAAAAATAAAAAATGAAAAATTAAAAATAAAAAAATTTAAAATGAAAAACGAAAAATTAAAAATGAAAAACGAAATATACAAAATGAAAAGTTAAAAATAAAAAATAAAAAACGAAAGGAAAATTAAAAAACCAAAAACGAAAAATGACCCTCTCTAGAAACTCATGACACAGAGTATCATATAGTCAGTCTAGACGGAATGTAGTTTGTAGTACTTGTATTTTAATTAAGATAATATGAGGTACCTTAATTCCTTAATTTTTAGGGCCTCTAGCTATATCTGTTTATGTTTATCTCAATTTCTTTAATGTTTCTTATTGATATACTGTCCACTTAACTTAACAATACAAATAATGCCGGTCAGCTTTCACAATAATTATTTTGAACGTTATTTTCGTTAACTGATTGTGATAATAAAGTGATAAGCAAAACTTATTATTAAATATTTAACTACTAAACATTATAATTAACAGTTCTGAATGAATTGTAAATACCTTTATTTGTACAAACAACCAAATATTGATGAATCAGAATATGCTATAAAAAAAATTGGAACGAAAAAAATCTATTTTGAATTTCGCATTAATGCGAAAGATTTCAAACCTTGCTCTCTATGGTTTATTAAGATTGCGTCTCGAAAACAGTGAAAAGTGAAACGAGGCCTTTTGCTTGTCCGTCTTCTTTAAATTATAAAACAAAATATGAAATTTCGAATGATTTTACTCGATATCGAATGCGGCGATTAGCCTCCAGTTCAGTCTCATTTTTTTTTTGAGTTTTAGTTTTTTGAGTTTGGCTTCTGTCGCTTTTGACAGGGTTAGGCGAGTAGTGAAATACTCATATACCAGGGTTTATTGACCACATTAGTGTGAGGAGTTCAAACGTATTTATTTATTTTTCTTAAATTAAATAAGTTTATTGGTACTCCACCAGTTGAAACTTTATAACCAAGAATTAGGTAATGAAAAAATCTTGCACATCTTTAGTACAAAAATTCATAAAACGGCACTAGGGTACAGTTGTACAAATTGTCGCGCCAAACATATGCCGGACGGAAAAGCACCAATTCCACGGGTGAGAAAGTCAGCAATAGGGTAAACTGTCCTTAAATAAATAATGGTACCACCGCAGGCATGTCTATCCAACGAACGAACACATGCAAATGTGGCCGAGTTGTAGTAGGTTTTTTTTTTTTTATTGAATTTATAAAATTTACATTAAAAAAAATATATATTCTAAAATAAACATTCGAAAACGAACGCTCTTGCGCTTTATTTCTAAAAACTTGAATTATGGGCCGACGCACAACAGCGTGAGCAAGAGAATATACCGCCATAGCGTGAGCAAGTGAATATACCGCCATATACAATTCAGCACCTTATAGAATGTTTTTTTTTTTTTTTTTTAAGAAAATAGAGTGAAGGGACTAGTGCAGAAAAGCGCCAAATAAAACTATTACTGCGAACGACGAATGATGGGCATAAGGAAAATTAATGAAAACCCCAAACATTGGCTGATGACGCGCAAAATCTCTTGGCAAGACATCAACAATTCGTCGTCTCTTGTTATCACATAAATTGTCGAGATAATATTCATAGGTTAGGTTAGGTTAGGTTGATAAGAGGAGCTATGTATACACATAGCTCATATCCGTTGTGTCCGGATATACACCTAAGCCAGTAGGTCGGCTTGTTGTGCGCTCTACATCTCTACGTTCATCCGGTTATCTACCCCTCTGTTAACTTAGAAATTCGGTTTCATCAGCAAATTTCTTGAGTATTTTCCAGCTTATCCCTCTAAGACCCGTCAGGCCTGGAAAGATATCGTTGGATAGATGTCTGACCCTTGTTCTCGCAAATGCAGGACAGTAGCAAAGGTAGTGTTCTAGGGTTTCGTCATCCTCTCCGCAAGCTCTACAAATGGCTGATTCCGCCCGTCCTATACGGTATAGATGAGCCCTCAGCTCAGAGTGTCCAGTGAGGATGCCAATTACCCTACTAAGTTCTACCCTGCTCAGATTCAGGATCTCCCTAGTTCTAGTAGTGTTGGGAGAACCCCATAATATCTTTGTAACCTTACCCACGTCAGTCTCTTCCCAAATTGATACATGCGAACTGGTCGCCCAGTCTGCCAGTTCCAATTTGAGAGACTTGAAAGGTTTTGGGTTTTCCAAATTAACTCTTTCCAGGAAAGAGCCCTTCCTGGCCAGTTTGTCAGCAATCTCGTTTCCCATTATACCACTGTGTTCTGGGATCCAAACGATTTCAAGTCTGCCTCTTCTGGAGAAGTTTGAAATCTCCTCCTTACACTCGAGGATAGTCCTTGATCTAGTTTTGTCCGCGGATATCGCTCTGATAGCCGCTAGACTGTCCGTAAATATTTTCACGTCTCCGGGACTTGGGGAATCCCGTGCGTTAATAGACCTAATACATTCCTTTATCGCCACCAATTCAGCCTGAAAGACAGAGTTGTGGTCCGGAAGACGGAGGTATTTCCCTGTGGAACGGTCTTCATCGTAGAAACCTATCCCAGTCTTACCATGCAGACTAGAGGCGTCCGTATAGTAATGTGACCCTGGATAATATTCATACTCTTCGATTTCTTTTATACCTTTTACAAATTATTTTATAAAATTTATAACATCTTCAGAGTTTTCTGAGAAAATATTGTCTGCCCTGAGCACAATTAACATTTTGGGCGTCGAATGCCAGATTCACTCTTTGTATTTCCGATAAAATTAAGCCAAATACGTTATATAAATATAGTTTTTGGAATCATTGTACATAATTTTTAAAATCATCGTCTCAAACGATCTTTATTTAGCAACTTTAAAATGACTTTTCATCTCAAGCCACATATTCAGAATTGCTTTAATGGTTCTCTCTATAGAAAGCCATTTGGTTGGTGCTACCATTGGATTTTTTCTTGGCATATCGGAATCTTTGTTAATTAACTTTATAATTTTTGTTTGACTGAAGAATAAGAGAACCAGTTATGAGTCTCGTTGGAGGGAAGTTGTTCAAATCAGTACAATATTGTTTAACATGAACCGTTGTATTTAAAAGGCGATAAAAGCACTGAGAAAGAAAAATGAAAAGCGCTAATTTAGAGCTGTTGTTAATAAGGCGCTAAATGAAAAAATGCGCTTATGGGGTAGTGAAAAGGCGCTAAAGCTAGCGCGAAAAGCGCTAAATTGGCATCGCTGTCGGTTTCATTTAGAAGGTAGTTTATTCAATCTTTAAATTTAATGTTTGATATTGTATATATCATCTATATATTAATACGTGAAGGTAAATTTTTAGTTCCCTTTTTAAGCAATATGCGGGCACGGAGAAGTGTGCAAATTGGCATAGTTATAGTTCATATGGAGGAGAAGCTGAGAATGATAAAATTTATTTTTTATCTGTCTTAAAAATATATTAAATTAAATTAAATGAAATATTTATAAAAATTCATTACACCCTGCTAATGCGAATGATTTAAATTATATATCAGACGCTCTGTGTTGAATTGTGAATTGCTAAAATTAATTAACATACCTTTAGGCTCATTTAAATATTCATAAATTTTTTATATCCTATATAGATTAAAAAAAACATTGGAAGACAAAAAATTGTATGAAAAAATAACTTTTCCTAGAATTTGCACTCGAATTTCGAGTGCTGGGCTATACTAGTAGTTTAGTAAAGTGCAACATTAACCAATTTGCAATAACTTTTGAGGAGTGGGTGAAAACTATATGCTCTATATATTTATATAAACTCATAGAAAAAAAAATTAAAAAAAATCATAAGTCAAAAAATCTCTTTCAGAGCAATTTTTATTTAAATCATTTCATATTCATTTCGTTGCAAATTTTTTTTTTTTTGTTGATATTTTAAAGTACATGGTATAATAAAAGAAATATATATAAATATTGTTTCCATTATTGTAGTTACTCCAAATCAAATTGAACGTTTATATTCTCGCTTTACTTCTTTGGATCGCGGTGATTGTGGTACACTTTCTCGTGATGACTTCTTGCGTATACCTGAGTTGGCCATTAATCCCTTGTGTGAACGTATTGTACACGCCTTCTTCGCCGACAGTACCGATGATCGTGTTAATTTTCGCCAATTCATGAATGTATTGGCCCATTTCCGTCCAATCAGAGATAAAAAAGAAAGTAAATTGAATTCCAGAGAAGATAAATTGAAATGTAAGTACTTCACTGAACTTCCCTAAGAATTGAAAACCAATTTTTAATATAACATTTGCAGTTGCCTTCAAAATGTATGATTTGGATGATGATGGTGTCATTAGCCGCGATGAATTATTAAGTATTTTGCATATGATGGTTGGTGCTAATATCAGTCAAGATCAATTGGTGAGCATAGCAGAACGTACCATTTTGGAAGCTGATCTTTGTTGTCAGGGTAAAATTTCATTTGAGGACTTTATAAAAGCCTTGGAACGCACAGACGTTGAGCAGAAAATGTCTATACGGTTTTTGAATTAGAAAAAGAAAAAAAGTGATAACAAAATATTATTTCATTAATTGATGTAATATAACAATTAGTTACTATATTTCAAAACAACTATATACCATTCAAAGATGTAGACTACTACATCCATTTCATAAATGATACAAAAGTATTTGCAATAGGTTATATTGCATTAGCAAAATGCATGAACTATTTTTTTCTTCGTTCTATTTAATTCATTCCGTTTACTAATATTGTTTAGCATTTCAATTGACCTTAAATATTTTACAAAACTTGCAATTAGTCAAAAGGAACACAAAATTTTAATAAACTACATGTGAATTATGTACTTAAATATGTTAAAATTTGTTTGAAATAAAATTAATACAAACGAAAACTTATTTCTTGTTCTCAATAAAAATCGTATTAAGCAATTAGTCGCCACAGCCATACCATATGATATACATACATCAACATAATATTATTTTATAAAGATTTAGAATAAAATTGTGAAAGATTATATGGGGATTAGGTCCAAATATGGTCCTTATTTTGACAATTGTTAGTGACTACATTCTGTAAGGTATATCGTTAGCTTAAGTGATAAGCCACGTAAATACGTAAATGATTTTATTATATGAAGGGTTCTACTCTTGAGAGTTTCCAATCGAAGCATACTTACGAGGGTGACTCGATAAGTTTTTACAAATCATATAAGGGCCACTAAGAACTTAAAAAAGTAGGTTTTTGAAAAATTTCGATTTGCAAAAGTTTTTAAGCAAACCCTTCATTCAGTTTTTTTAATAATCGATTGGTTGAGACAACTTTTGCTATTTCTGAAAAATAGCACTTTGATTTTGTTGAAGCGACTTCAACAGATAATAGCTCTGTTCGTTTGCTTTCCCAATAAAAACCAGTAAAAACCGAAATTTCAGAGAGTAAGAAAAATTAGTTCTCAAAAACATAAATATCCAAAATAGTAAATGAGCAGCAATTTGTAAGAATTTGCAAGTTCATAGAAACAGCTGATTGTAAACACATTTGAAAGTGAAAAAGTGAAACTCTGAATTAAAATAATCTAACCCATAAAAACAAGGTTTTTATTAAAACTCTTTCTTACCTTATGCATATGGGTTTTGAATCTCTCCGTGACTGTGCGTGACTATGCGTGACTGTGCGTTACTATGTCAAAGTTAATCTTCTTTCACAGCAAGTCTATTGACCAAGTTTCAGATCGAGCGGATAAGTGGAAATGAGTTTTTAATCACTCCGTGACTGTGCGTGACTATGTCAAAGCTAATCTTTTATTCACCGCAAGTGTATAGACAAAGTTTCAGATCGATCGGATAAGGGGAAGTTGAGGTTTTATCTCTCCGTGACTGTGCGTGACTATGCATGACTGTGCGTGACTATGTCAAAGTAAATATTTTTTCATAGCAAGTCTATCGACCAAGTTTCAGATCGATCGGATGAGGGGAAATGTCATTTAGATCACTCCGTGGCTGTGCGTGACTATGCGTGAGTGTGCGTGACTACCCCAAAATTAATCTATAGTCACACCAAGACTATGGGCCAAGTTTCAGATCAATTGGATAAGGGGGAATGGGGTTGACCCTTGACAGACAGACAGACAGAGAGTATGAGTTAAAGAACGAGTTTAAAAAGAAATATACCTTAATTAGAATTTATTTTGTTTAACATGTAAAAATATTCATTGAAACTAATATTAATAACTAATAATGAAAGAAATTGGCAGATACACATATTTTTTTGACAGGAACCGGGTTTAAAAGATTAAAATTAATGAAACCTGGTTATAAGAATATTACTTCTTCTATCGTTAATTTCCTCAGAATTATTATTTAAAATTTTTGCACAACAATGGAATTGTAGTATTTTTGCTTTATTTTCAATAAACGGCGAATATTATGCCAACTTATTAGACCGATTTAACGAGGATATAAAAAAAACGACCCCATATGTCCAAGAAAAAAGTTCTATTTTGCCAGTTCTTTCAGAAATTATCTATAAAATTCACGATATAGTATTAAGTGACCGACGATGTTATTTCCGTGCAATAGTTCAGTTTAGTGAATTAAATTTTGCACTACAAATTATGTAATAAAAAGCTACCATTTATCACAATAGAGAATAAACGCAAACGTGTGACTGATTCAGAAGCTGGTTTAGAGCTTTTTCCGTAGCGATTCGGATGAATAACAGTTGATAAAATATGGATTCACAACTTTAAACCAGAAATGAATCAACAGTCCAAGCAATGGAGAGTGCGATACAAAAATTGTAATTCTGGTTTCTGGTGTTCCCCAAGGCAGCCTTCTTAAACCAATCTTATTTTTCCTTTTTATAAATCATCTATGAATGATGACGTTAAAAAATGTATTTTTGAGTTATGACGAAAAATTTAATGACAAATACCTTCAAGATGATCTTTTAGAATTCTATCTGTTATGCAAAACTAATTTAATGGAAAAATTTACATATGTATTCTATATATTGGGCGGACGCATGTTGGAATAAATTGTTATAAAAAATGGTATACTACTTGATGCAAAGCTAAGTTTTGTATCACACATCAACATGACGGCAAACAATGGTAGAGGTATTTTTAGCCTTCATTAAAGGATGGGTTAAGGAATTTATTGCAGGAATTTATTGGAATTGCAGACATCGCTTGTGAGACCAATTTTTGAATATGTTTCTGTTATTTGGGATTCCCAATACAATATCCACATTAATTATATCGAATATGTTCAGAAACAGTTCCTTCTTTTCTGTTTGCGTAGTCTACAATGGAATTCTGTAGATCTTCCTTCATATCCTATGAGTTAGTATTAAGTTACATACTCTCAAAAGCAGGAGGACTACGCTGAACGTGTGTTTCGCTTGTATTGTGATTCATGGAGATGTTTATTCTAAATAAAATAACATTCAATATACTTTAGCGAATGGCTCAAATGATGCTAATGCTGATCCATTAAGGTATCTATCTATAGTATTAATAGGCTAGGCGATTTTTAGTTACCGATGTTTTGTTCTACCGTTTTATCCCGATTTTGACCAAACGTATATTATTTGAAAGGTATTTCTTTTTAGCCGTTTTGCAGATTTACAGATTTTTAAATTTTTTCCTTTATTTTGAATAAATTGCATATAAAGTTGCTACTAACACATACATAAAATTATACATATGCTTTGTGTGTGTTTCTTAAATTTGTTAATGTGTTTGTTAACGAGTTTATTATCTTCATTCACAGTCATAATAAACCAAAAAAGTGTTGGTTTGTGAATTGGCTAAGTTGAAAAATAAATTTGCCTAGAAATTGCACTCGAATTTCGAGCGCTGGAATCTGCTAGTCTTTATAAATAGTCTAAATAAATAAATACCAATGAACCCGCTTCGAAGACACCATAGACAGTGTAATCGGCTGGTAATGTTATGGTCACGATTTTTAGGGATATACATGGAATTATCTACCTTGACTACTTGCAAAAAGGACAAACGATAAATGAGAAATTTTATTAATCAAAATTGGGACAATTAAGTGAAGAAATTAAGAAATAAAAAAATGCCCAATTTTAGCCACAACAAGTGAATCTCTATCAAGATAATGCTCGCGTGCATACTTGTGCAGTTTCGATGGTAAAGATAAACGAGTTGAAGTTCGAATTGTTGCCAAATCAACCATATTCTCAAGATTTGGCTCCCAACATCTTTACTATTTTCAAATTTAAAGAAATGGTTCGGCGGGAAAAGATTCGAGTCAAATGAGGAGGTCATCTCTGCAAGTGAAGCCTATTTTGAGGATCTTTGGAAATATTACTTTGCGGAGGTCTTAACAAGTTGGAGAATCGCTGCACAGTGGACCATATTTTGAGAAGGCGGCCAAAAATCATTTTTTTTTGTTACCGATTTTAAAGTTATGTTATTCATTTGAAAGTAAATACTAGTAAACCTCGGAAGCCAAAAAATTGCGACTCTATCTCAACTATATCACAGCGAACAGGGTCTTCGAAAATGGGCTTTCTCAGTATTTTGCTAAAATTAAAAATTTCTTTGTAAATTTTTATTTTTTAATGACTGTAACTTTTTTGATTTAAAAGATTTTGAAGTGAAATAAATTTTGTATAATTTTGTGGCCTCCATACTATTAATGTTAAAAATGTAAAATCACTGAGTCATTCCGAAATTTAAAAAAATTTTTTTTAAAAAAGGTTCAAATTTTCCGAAAATCTCCTACTTAATAGAGCATAACTCCTGCCAGTCAAAAGCAGTCAGAAAAAATCTTGCACTCTTCTATAGTCCGAACCCTCCCCTATACTCCTATACCCCATTATACACCCGCCAGTTTCCGCCCGTGTGCACCAGAACAATTTTTCTGACCCAAGGTTAGATATTTGCTGCAAAATTTATGAATACAAAAGTTGTCCACTATGTGGTTAGGATATATTAAGTTTGAGGTGATGTTTGTAACTGTCAAGAATATTGGACCTTTATCCATCTTTTATTATACGGATCGACTCAAAAACACTTTCTGAGTTGATTAAACGATGTCCGTCCATCCGTCTGAGTGTTATGAATACAAAAGTTGGTCGTACCGGTGCACCGCGGTGTATTTTTTGCGTGTCGGTAGAGTTGTCAGGAGTTGTTATATACTTATAAAAAAGGGTTGAGATATAATGCGCTTAATTGTTACAGGTACATTTACATAGGTATCTTTCAAAAACATTAATAGTCTGGATTAGAGTTATATAGTTTAAATACCTGACAAAATGGGAAATAATTTAAATAACAGGTAAATGGTAAAACTATTGCGACATAGCCCTTTAAGATATGAGCAGGTATGCTTCACCTTTTAAAAGGGGTTAGGGTGTGGGTGGGAAAATGAAGAAAAAAGAAAGCAAAAAAAAAAACAAATTCAACAAAAATATCTACAGCTAGGCCTCGTAACCGACCAACCAAAACAAGGGGAAGGAAACACAAATGATGGAAATACTGCAAAGAGATTTTTTTTCCGATCCGGAAACTGCAGCATCTATCACAGGTGTAGATCATGAATTAATACGGCGATTCAAAATCATATTACAAGTTCTAGCATGCAGCAGAAAGATAAATGCAAAAAAATTTGGAGAGTACGCCAATAAAACAGCTATACTTTATAATGAAAAATACTCTTGGAGATATATGCCATCCACAGTTCATAAAATTTTGTACCATGGGGAACAAATAATTCAAAACAATATGCTGCCAATAGGAGATCTATCTGAAGAAGCGCAAGAAAAAAGGAAAAAGACTACAGATTCTTTCGCGAGCACAACACAAGGAAAATGTCCAGATGTTGTACTAATGAAGACCTTATCACTATTTTGTTGTACACTTCAGATCCATATATGTCCAACATTCATCAAAAATGGAAAACTACCTCTATTGAATTAGACGAAGAAGCTAAACAACTTCTAGAAGATGAAAATCAAGGCTATTTAGAAGAAATTTTTACTAAAATTGGTTGATTTAAAGTACTTTTTCATTACACTAACAATAAGTTATGTTAATGTTGCGTAAAGATTTAATTGCATATAACAAAGATAAGAAAGTAAGCGTCAGAGGGTACAAACTGGTGGTAGATGGCAACCTGATGTATTGGGACAATAATAAAGTGCTCATGTGTGGAGAAAAAACAGGCGGAGAAATGTTGGTAAATATTTATGGTACAGAAAATATCAATATATGCTTAGATTACGAAGAAATTTTAACTAAAATCATTTCAAAAAACTAAATAAATTGGTAAAAGAAAATAAAAAAAATTGTAATATTAGTTTAAGTAGCATTGAACATATATTAAAAACAAATAAAGAACCGACGTATATAAACATCTTGTCATATAATATCCATGGATTGGAAAATAAACTGGCGCAAAATGACTTTTTTAAATATATAAGCACGTACGATATAGTTATTTTACTGGAAACCCATACAGAGGAAAATAAAATCGATAATCTTAAAAAATATTTTGGCAATTTTTATACACATTGGAAACCAGCTAAGCGAATAAGCGTTTTTGGTAGAGGTATAGGTGGGTGCATGTTCGGTGTGAAGAAAAGTTTAATACAATCGGGTCTACAATACAGCTTTTCAGAGCTAGATGGGGTTAATATAATTAAGTTGCAAACAAGACAAGTATCTTGGACCCTTATTCCATTGTTATTCCATTGTATTTAAGAAGCGCTGATTGGAGAAATGAGTTCGGAGATCTTAAAAGATTATTAGAAAACAATAACATAGAAAATCCGCTAATTATAGGCGATTTAAATATACGAATAGGCGAAATACAACAAATGTACGATTCTAATTGCTACAGTTCGTTCACGCATGGTTACACTTTTAGAAGATCAGAAGATAAGAAGGTAGATGGTAAAGGCAATCAGTTTATGGATCTGTGTAATGACTATGGTTTAATGGTTCTTAACGGTGTAACCAAAGGCGTCGAAATGGGAAATTTTACATTTGCAAACGCAGTCGGTCAGTCGGTTAACGACATTTGTGCAGTTTCTATGGAAATTCTTAAGTATGTAAACAATTTCTCAGTTGAAAATCGTATATGGTCTGATCACTTTCCCATTCATCTTGTTTTTGAAATTATATGGAATTAAGCGAAATAAATACCTGTAATTTACTGCCAAAGTTAAAATGGAATGAAAGAGAGAAGTCAAACTATCAACAAAAAATGGAACAAAATCTTCAGGTGTTAATGCAGCAAAGTGAGGAAATAGAATTGAAAGATTTGACTAAACTAGAGTTTACCTCATCAAGTGGCTTAAGTTACAATATTAATTCAAATGTGAGAGTTTTTAAAGAAAAATGGTTTAACAGAACATGCTCGAAAGCAAGGGATGAATCTTTTCAATTACTCAAATCTTACCGAAAGTCACCTGGAGAAGTAGAGAGGATGGCATATCTTAGTGCAAATCGAAGATATAAAAATTTATGTAAAGAAAGTAAATTACTATACTATACAAACCTTGAATCAAAAATATGTAAAATCAGCAATAGTAAAGAATGGTGGAATATAGCAAGAGAGATAAGAGGAGAAAAGTTTAACATATGCCCAAATATCACAGCTTGGAAAATGGATGCTGGCTTGGATTCAGAAATTACGGTGAATGAAATTAAAAAAACACTTCTAAAAGCAAAAGACAATAAAGCAGCAGGTATTGATAGAGTGCCTTATGAATTCTTTAAAAATGCACCCTTAAATTTTTTACAAGAGCTTACGAATGCGTACAACCCAATAATGGGAAATGGTTTAACGGATGAAACTTTTATAGTCAGTGTAATTTTTCCAATATATAAAAAGGGTGAAAGCAACTTGCCAAACAATTATCGTGGGATCTCTTTTATGAATTGTGTGGCTAAAATTATGATGGGTGTATGATTGGACAGAGAAACATAATATATTGTTGGAATAACAGGCTGGGTTCAGAAGAAATTACTCCACAATCGACAACATATATAACTTATCGGCTATAATTCACCTCAAGTTTCAGGAAAAAAAGAAAGTCTACGCATTTTTTGTTGACTTTAAAGCAGCGTTCGATAAAGTGTCTAGGAGATTGCTTATATATAAGCTACACGAAATGGGAGTGTCATCAAAGTTTGTTAACTGTTTAGAAGCAATATATAAAACCACAAAATCAGTTGTATGGACGGGAAAGGAATTGTCAGAAGAGTTGACTACTAACTCAGGCGTCAAGCAGGGTTGCCTCATGTCCCCGCTTCTTTTTGCGCTTTATATTAACGATCTTCACAATGCCCTAGGAGGAGGTCTTTATATCGATGGAGTTAATATTAGAATACTACTTTATGCAGATGATATAGTCATATTGGCTGATGATGTACGTACACTGCAGACTATGATAACAAGACTAGAAAAGTATTGTAGGGATTGGAACCTTGAAGTTAATCTCAGTAAATCTGAGATTATGGCATTTAGGAATGGTGGTAGAATATCAAGGAAAGAAAAATGGACTTTTAACGGCAATGCTATTAATATTGTTACTAGTTTTGATTATCTGGGAATGACATTGACACCTAAAATGATATTTAAACACGTCGAGAAAAGAAATACTGCAGCCAAAAATAATATAAACGCAACCTGGAACACTTTCATAAGCAAAAAACATATTTCCATAAGGGTAAAATGGCAACTTTTTCAAGCGGTATGCGGATCAATCCAAACTTATGGAGCTCAAATATGGGGGTACTCACTTTTTGAAGAAGTGGACAAACTCCAACGTTATTTTGTAAAAAAGATTTTAAACCTTCCTTCGTTCACGCCAACTTATATACTCATGCTGGAGACAAGCATGCAAGATTCCCACCTCTATACGCTGGACTTGCACCTGCGATATATTGGGCGAACTTTATTCGAGTATAATACTAATAGACTGCCATATAAGTTAACACACAAACTAATACAAAAAAACCTATTATGGGTTACTAATCTAAAGAATTTATGTGAACAATTTAATATAAATCTTGTTTTTGAGAACGTTACAAAAAATTATTGGAACAGCATATGCAACCAATTATTAGAGAAAATGCGAACAAACAAAAATATATTCAACAGTATTTAGATACATCGAGATTTTATAAAAATCTTGACTTAACAAAAGGTCAAGATTATATGATAGATGACCACGACCAAACCAAGATTATGTGGATTTTTAAAGCAAGAGGTGACCTTATCAAGTTAAATGGCACAAGATTCTCAAACGGTTCAAAAACATGCTCTTTGTGCAATCTCAACGAAGTTGAAAATATACAGCACTTCATATGGCGTTGCCCAATATTGAAAACATTTAGATACCAATTCTTTGGATATATATGTTTATCAGATGAGCTCGTCATAGCAATCTTAAATGGCGAATATACAGATTGGAATAATTTGGTACAATATATAATCAATGCACTTAATTATAGAAAAACTTTAATCGAAGAATTTAACTATTAATAATGTGTAAAAATTATTTAATACTCTTTTTAAGAAAAATCACTCATCCGACTAACGACAGCTGTCAAAGTCGTAAGTTCTTTTATTTTTTTTTATGTATAGTAACACTTAAATATAAGAAAAACAAATATTGTAATATTATATAAGTGTTTTCTGAAAATAAAGAACTACTACTACTATAGTTAAAAAATTTTCTTGGTTTAAAAATTTATATATTTTGTAAATTTACAATAAAAATTGTTATATTTCATAAATTTACCATAAAAATTGATATAGAAATATTTAAAAAGACAATAAAAAAAAATTTAACTAAAGCAAAAACATACGAGTTTTTCATTGAAACTTCTCTATCTTAAACCAATATAAGGTAACTTTTACGTTCGCTGCTTAATAAATTATATTTTAACTCGGGATCTTTCAAAAAAAAAAAAAAAACAACCTTTGGCCCTTGTGCACATTAGGACTAAAAACTTTACGGGGGCCAAAGTTTGGCATTTTCTGAAAAAATTAACTTAAAAAATTGTTAAAAAGTATTAGTTGTAAAATTAACTGAAAAAATAAGACATTATATTAAAAAAAACCTTTTTCTACCTTTTAACACTTCACTTTTCTACTAAAATTCAACTACAAATGAAAATGTATTTTAAACTCTCCGTACCTTTTTTCTTTTCGGTCGAGAATTACGTTTTATAGCAAAACTTAAAGGATAAAGTCTCACCTACCAAACAAAAAAAAAAAACCGCATATCAAAATTCCAATCCAATCAAAAGTTATAGATTTTTGACCGCCTTCTCGTCAAATGGTCTACTGTGCGCTGGATGAATCAAACAAAAAACGTGTTTTTTCGTATTTTGAAAAGACTTATTGACTTCCGTTCGTACTTTAATTTTTTGTTGCAAAGCGTGGGTGCCATAAAAAAAATTTGTGTAGATTATCGAGGGCGCTCCCAAAACAATCCAACTTTGCATATAAAAGGTGGCAGTAGTTTGAAGAAAATTTCTGTAGTGAAAAGTGGCACTATGTGGTCTGGGCATAATGACTTTGTGCTGATGTTTGTAACTACCAAAAATATTTCACCTATACCCATCTTTTATTATACAGATCGACTTCGAATCACTTTCTGAGTCGATTTAGCGATGTCCGTCCGCCCGTCCGTCTGTCTGTCCGTCCGTCTGTGTCCATGTAAACCTTGTAATCAAACTACAGGTCGAAAAGATGAATATATTTTGATGAAATTTGGTATAAAAGCTTCAATAAGCCGTAGCATGAACGCTATTGAAATTGGTGAAAATCGGTGCATGTTCAGACCTAGTCCCCATACAAACGACCCCTATGAATACTTAAATTGTCATAAAATCCAAATTATCATATAGATCTCGGTCAAATTGGGTTTGTGTATGTATGTATGTTCATTACATCCATTTGTCAGTAGTCCAAAAATGAACCCCATAGGACAATTCTTAGTCATAGCTGCTTTCCGATCTTCACTTAAATCTATCAAAAAACAAAAATATTGCACAGATTTTTCTCAAATTTGGTTTGTATATGTTTTTGCGAAATATAAGTGGCTTTACCAACTATGGTCAGGATCGGTCCATTTTTCAACCAAGTCCCCATACAAATATAGCATCCGATATGAACTTTTTCATATCTGCAGCCAAAAAATTAATAACATTGTATATATCCAGCGCATGGTATCGTGTAGTCGGTCTAGACCGACTATAAATTTCCTACTTGGTTGTTTGAGCCACAAAATTAAACGATTTCAGAAAATTTGTAAACATGGAAAAAATTGGTCACCGTTATGTAATTCAATAATTTCACTTGAAAGGTCTCAGTCCAACCAATATTAAAGCCGAGCTAGATTCTATTCTGGGGCAGTCTGCTCCTTCGTTTACGACTATAATAAATTGGGTGGATGCCAAGATGAACACCGTAGTAGTCGACCAATTGAGGTGGCCACGACATAAACGGTTAAGAAAATCCACGAAATGGTATTGGATGATAGTGACAGGCATTTCAAAAAGTGCTATACATCGCATATTGACATAAAATTTGAAGATGAGAAAGCTGTCCGCATGATGAGTGCCACGATTGATCACAATAGAACATTGTTTGGCGATGTTTCCTCCCAATAAAGCCGAGGTTTTGTGTCGTAACCATGGATGAGATATGGGTTCACCACTTCACACCTGAGACAAAGGAAGAGACAAAACAGTGGAAGAATCGTGTCCAAAGATGGCGAAGACAATTCCATCAGCAGGCAAGGTTTTGGCGTCTGTTTTTTCAAAACGGTAAAACTGTCAACGGCGAGTATTATGCTAACTTATTGAAGCGTTTAGGTGATGAAATTAAGGAAAAAAGGGCGAATTTGGCGAAAAAGAAACTATTGTTTCATCAAGACAATGTACCAGTATAGCCGCTATTCAGTGGCCAAAATCCATCCATCATCACTCACATTATTCGCTAGATTTGGCACCCTCGGATTATTTTCTATTTCCAAACTTCAAAAAATGGCTCAGTGGTAAAAGATTTGCTAACAATGAAGAGGTGGAGTCTGCGGTTGAAGATTATTTTAAGGAGCTAGGCAGTTCTACTATAAACAGGGTATAGAAGCTATTGAATATCGCTGGGAGAAGTGTATCGAGTTGAAAGGAGATTATGTGAGAAATAAAGAAAATTTTTCCTAAATTTGTCGTGTTTTCTTTGTCAGGTCGGATAGTTCTGGGGCCGCCCTCGTAAGTTATTTGTTAAACAAAATACGGGTATTAATACTTCTACAAAAGTTCACCTTTTCACTTGTTTTTCTTTTATTTTTTTAAATTTGTTCGTCATTTCGGACTTATTGAGCCGCCCTTGTGTACATACTCACTGAAAAGAGCTGTAGATTCTATATACTAGAAATGTATATATAAATTAGACAGGATCGATTACGCTTAAAATTTTTAATTAATTGGCTTTATAAATACTTCACAAAATAATTTTTTAAATAACTAGATTTAATCAATATCTTAAGTTCGGATAATTTTTGAATTTTCCGCCAACGTAATTATGGAATATTTGATAATTCGGCCTAAAACTCTTCCTTAATTTATTGCTTAACAATTTTGAAGACAAAAAGCTTAGATCATTTTCAATATTAGAGGGTTAAAATGAATACACATAGTGGTTTTGCATTCTGTGGAATGTAGTTTCTGAGCATCTGAAAATATTTTTACACCTTGACGCATATTTTTTTTTGATGCCACTTCAAAATTTTAAAAATATTTGGCATATTTCTGTATTAAACTCAACATTAATTTAGTCATAAGTTTACCGCCTTCTTATCTCTAGAATGTTAGCAAAACTAAAACTTAACGTTCAATTTTCAGGTGAAATTAATTGTTATCAAATTAAATTTTATTGAAAGATTTGTTGTGGCTTTAAAACGATTACGATTAGATAGTTTTTGGCAACAAATCCAGCCAATTAAATTAATAATATTTTTAATTATGTGAATTCTGATGTTAAGTTAAAAGAAAAGTCAAAGCAAAATGTTAAAAACATGATTAGTCCAGTTTTGTTAAAACACTACGTAAAAGCATAACGCTTTGACTATTGCAGAGAATAATGACAAAAGAAAAACTTTGCTTTAAGTTTGGAATATTCCTAGCATTGTTGGGTAAGTTTATAAATGAAATAAGAATTTTAAAATTTTCAATTAATTTCAAAAATTCCTTTAGGTTGTATTACTGCCGTTACCATACCATGTAATCTTCGTAAAACTGCTCATGGCGGAGTTTGTGTATGCACATCTATTTGCGATTATCTTGATAACCCTACACCACCTAGTAATTCTGAACTATCTTTGGTATCATCATCAAAGGTAGATAAATGTTAATTTTCATATTTCCTCATAATAACTATTTAAAAATTTTAGGCTGGTTTACGTTATGCTACTAAAAGTGGTCAATTCAATCTTTTCAAAAAATATTACGTGTTTGATTATGACTTGCTTCTAAAAAATGTAACTGATAATGAAAACATTCAATTGATTGAAAAAAGTAAGTGAAACACACTTCTTATACCCTATACGAGTACAGCTATGTGATCAGGGTATAATGATATGTAACTACCATAAATAATTTACATTTTATTATTCCTATCAACTCAGAATCAGTTTCTGAGTCGATTTAGCAAGGTCCTTCAGTCCGTCAGTGTGTCCATGTAAACCTTGTAATCAAACTACAGGTCACAAATATGAATATATTTTGATGAAATTTGGTATCTAAGATTTTATCGGACATAGAACAAATTGCCAATCCGTCCAAATTATGAGTAAAATTTGGTTTGTGTGTGTTTATCACACCCATTGAACAGTAGTCCAAAATTAAACGCTGTAAGACAATTCTTAGTAATAGCCCCCATATAAAGCTGCTTTGCTTTCTACACTTAAATCTATGAAAAAAACAAAAATTAGCGATCATTTTTTTCTCAAATTTGTTTGATATATGTTTTTGAAAAACTTCCCCATGTAAATAAAGCATCCGATATGAACTGTAGGCAAAAAACTAACAACAATGCCACTCAAATTTGGTTTATGGTTATATTCTATATCCAATTAGTTGGACCTAATACCATTTCTCTAAACGCATCGTATACGGTATCGCATAGTCGGTCTAGACCGACTATAATTTTCGTGCTTGTTTTTGTACTTGATGTCACATATTCTTTAGAAGTTAACGTTAAGGCTCCGTGTTCAATTAATCATTTTTAAATTTTATAGCTTCTACTCGTACAGTACGTTTGAATATAAATCGTGATGTACAATATCGTAAGATTGTTGGCTTTGGTGGTGCTTTTACGGGATCTGTTTCATATCTATTGGAACAATTACCCCAAGAAGTTCAAGATCATGTGTATAAGTATGTAATTTGATCACGTTTCGTTTTGTTTTGCCCATAGATGACAAATATTTATTTTTTTAGATCATACTACTCAGACGAAGGTATTGGTTGGAGTTTACTACGCATGTCCATTGGAGGTTCTGATTTTGATTTGGAACCCTGGTCTTATAATGAAGAACCCGAAAATGATGCTCAGCTAACAAATTTTACAGAGTTGGATCCACGAGATCAAAAGAAAGCTGAACAAATACACCGTCTTAAAGCGGTATCAAATCCAAATAATTTACGCATTAAAGGTGCAGCCTGGAGTTCACCCAAATGGATGAAATCAAATAATAAATGGACTGGTTTCAGCCATTTAAAACCAGAGCACTATCAAACTTGGGCTGATTACCATTTGAAATGGCTGGAAGTAATGGAGAAAAACGATTTACCAGTATGGGCTATATCGACCGGAAATGAACCTATGAATGGTGAACTATTTATGTTGTTGGTTAAGTTTATGAGCTTAGGTTGGACACCCGCAAATCAAGCCATTTGGTTGAGTGAAAATTTAGGGCCCACCATCAGAAATTCAAAATATAAAGATTTGATTATATTCGGTAATGATGATCAACGTTACACATTCCCCACGTGGTTTACTATGGTAAACAAAATTTACATTTCCTTTTTAGTAACTCAAATAATATAACCAATTTTTTTTCAACTAGATGACATCGAAACGTTCCGATTCTGTAGATTATTTAGATGGCTTTGGTGTTCATTGGTATTGGGATGAAATTTTTAAACCCATTTTTATGAATAAAACAATAGAAGAATATCCAGAAAAAATACTCTTGGTTACAGAATCGTGTATTGGTGATAAGCCTTGGCAAAAGTCTGCTCCCAGCTTGGGTTCCTGGTATCGCGGTGAGAAATATGCCAGAGCTTTTTTGCAAAATTTAAAAGAAGGTTTTAATGGCTGGATTGATTGGAATCTAATATTGGATCAAAATGGTGGACCCAACTATGTTGATAACACTGTTGACGCTCCTGTGATTATAGATACGACAAGTATGCTTTTTGCTTAGCCATTTTAAACATCACATTAATATATTTATATTGTCAATATTTCTCCTTAGATCCGACGGAAATTTTAAAACAACCCATGTTTTATACAATGGGCCATTTCTCGAAATTCATACCCGAGGGTTCAATACGTATTGATGCCATACGCAGTAATGTCAATATTGATAGTGTGGCGTATTTACGTCCGGATGGTTCTATTTCCGCTGTACTGTTCAATAGGTAAGTTTATGAGAATTCTTTAAGATTTTATATTATTTTCGTTTTTCGTTGCAGTGGTAATGCTAATGTTGATGTCAGCGTTGTAGACAGCGAAAGGGGTAGTGTTTTCATCAATTTGCCACCTCGTTCTATACATACGTTAATTTATTTATAATTGTTTTGAATAAATATAATTTTATAATTTTTATAAAATACAAATTATTTTTTTTTTAAATTTATATTTTTTTATTCGATATCCCGTTTAAACAGGGCATAAAATATTAGAATTAAGGTACAGGATTAGTACAAAGTACATAGCATTAAGGAAATTTGACTTTAACGACAATTTATTTTAATTGCATCTGATAGAAATATATTAAAAAATTAAAGATTTACATTCTCAAATTTAAAGCAAAACTCTGAAGTATATTTCGTTACCTTGAACCTTAAACTTAAAATTTACAAAATTCTAAATTTTATAATTTAGTTTTTTAATAATTTCGCGTTAAGTCCTATAGTTATGTATTTTTTTTTGGCGAAATCACTCAGGTTCGAGTTCAGTTATATTTTAAACACGACTTAAAATATAACTGAGCTCGTACATGTTTATCGTACATGTTCTGTTTTTTCTTACTACACGAGACACAACACGACTTAAAATATAACTGAACTCGAACCTGTTTATTGTACATGTTCTGTTTTTTTTTCAGTACACGTACCAGAACATGAACTTCAAATAAAGCAACACTCAAAAATGTGTGCTTTATGTGTGATTGAAACAAAAAGTACGTGATACAAAAATGTTCGTGTAAATAACGAAATATTAAAACGAACACAGTCATGGTTGTGTTGGGCACCGAAGAAAATTTAAAAACAAACATAATTGATATGAAAATAAAAATATGTGTGTGTTGGTCTAAGACCCAGTTTTTAAGATATCAGTTAAACCTAGTTTTGTTAAACCCGGAATTTATTCATCAATTCCTTTATGAATTTGGACATGTCTGAAAAAATTAATTCCCGGTTTAACTAAACTAAGTTTAACTGACATCTCAAAAACTGGGCCTAAGTTATGTTTGTTTACATATATGTACGAGTTTTTTATTCAGTGTGTGTTTTTTTCTGAACTCTGAAAAATATACAAAATGATGCAGACGGGCCTGAACAATATCTGTGGTAAAAACCCAAAACAACATAAGTCGAGTTATGTCCAAAACGTGTTTTTGCATTTTCGGAATGCCCATACCCGGTTCCATATTGTGTCAAATTTTTATAGAAATCGGATTATAACTTCCTGAGATATTGGTTTGGCATAACTACATAACTCGTTTTTTTATTTTCTACCAATAAACCACAACATCATAACTGATTTATGTTGTTGTTCCTCATTTATAAATCAACATTCGTTGTAGAAGGTACAATATCTTTAATACGGTGGCATAACTGCATATCTGAGATATGCAGTTTTTCCTTAATTTAAATGTCAATTATGTTGTTTTTCCAAAATTAAAAAAAAAATAAATAAATATTTTTGTTGGAGTTATGTAGTTATTCCAAAACTCGAAATAACATAAAGAGCTGTATATCTCAAATTATGTGTTTTTTCTAAATCAACATTATAAAAAATTTAAAACATATATATTATATTTACCATTAGAAAAAGAGAGAAAGTATTATAAGAATTGGGGGCAAATATTAGTCGTTACAGACATGACAACAAACAGACATCATTTTAGAGGATGATTGTAAAACACAGAAAAGCTTTGAAGTTATTTGTTGTTTATAGTTAATATAAGAGCTAGTTTATTAACAAAACAAATAAAAAACATGATTCTGAAATAAATTATAATAAAAAGGAGTATTTTGTAGTGTGACAAAAGATGAAACATTTGCTAATTTCTGTATTATATTTAAAAAATTTACAAAAATAGTGCAAAATACATTGTAAAATTTTAATGAAATCGGACCACTTTTGGACCTATTTTCCCGATTTTTTTTAATAAAGAAAAACACCCAAAGTTCTCAAAATTCAAAATTTTTGTAGTGTGACAGACTATATTTTTCCTTACTGGATAAATAGGGGCTATAAAAATTCATATAACAAACTATTGTCATATTTTCATGCCATTTGAATGGTATCAATAAAAATTATGTAAACTAAAATTTTCAAATTGGACCTTAGGTTGACCTTTGCATGGAATTACTCTTCATGTAAAATATGTATGAGTGTCCGTTACTTAACATATATCTTTATAAGCTTCCTAATGCTGTATATTTTGTAGAAAATATAACACGAGTTCGGATAAAGGATATATACAAACCAATAGCTTCAGCTGTTAGTGTTTTTTCTTAGTTATAATTTTAATAATAATTAAAATTATGTAAATAAATAATAAATGAATAAGTTGCTTATAGTTAATATAAGAGCTAGCTTATTAATAAAATATATAAAAAACATGAGTTCTAAAGTAAATTATAGAAAATAGAAGTATTTTGTAATGTGACAGACATGACACTGAACCATGCCATATGAAATGATAACAATAAAAAACAAGTAAGAAAATTATAGTCGGTCTAGCCCGACTATATGATACCCTATACCATGGTTTAGAGACCCTATCTCTTCGGTCCAACTAATTGGATATAGCAAATAAGCATAAACCAAATTTGAGTGGCATTTTTATTAATTTTTTTCGCTGCAGATATGAAAAAGTTCATATCGGATACTATATTTATATGGGGACTAGGTCGAAAAGTAGACCGATCCTGACCATATTTGGTGAAGTCACTTATACTTTGAAAAAATATACACAAACCAAATTTTAGAAAAACTGCAATATTTTTGTTTTTTGATGGATTTAATTGAAGATCGGGAAGCAGCTCTATATGGGGCCTATGACTAAGAATTTTCCTATAGGGATTATTTTTGAACTACTGATTAATTGATGTAATAAACGCATACAAACCCAATTTGACTGAGATCTATATGATAATTTGGAACTTATGGCAATTTATGTCGATTTCATAGGGGTCTTTTGTATGGGGACTAGGTCTGAACATGAACCGATTCTCACCAATTTCAATAGCATTCATCCCATGGCCGATGAAAGCTTATCTAAATTTCATCAATATATATTGATATTTGCGACCTGTAGTTTGAATACAAGGTTTACATGGACACACAGACGGACGGACGGACGGACATTGCTATTTCGACTCAAAAAGTGATTCTGAGTCGATCGGTATAATTAAAGATGGGTCTAGGACGAATATTTTTGGTTGTTGCAAACAACAGCACAAAGTCATTATACCCAAACCACATAGTGGTATAGGGTATAACTATGTGAGTCCGATCACAGGGGAGATGTGTAAACATCTATTTACACATCAATTAAAATCAAACAGTAAGCGCCATCTATGTATAGCAAGCAATTACTATGGTTGTTATACTTGATGGTTGCAGTTGTTTGCTATACATTCATGGCGCTTTCTGTTGGTTGTTGAAGCAGCTAAATAAATTTAAATCATAATCTTTGCACCAATACACTTACATATACCTCACACCGATTTTCCCTTACGCTGTTTTTGTGATTGTATTGTGAAATAGATTGTTACCCTCGTGAGCGCATAGATGTTTACACATCAAAAATTATATAAATTAAAATTTTAAAATAAGACCTAAGGTTGACCTTTGCATGGAAATACCCGGCTTTTACAACAATCTACATGATATGAAAATTTTAAATCCGTAAACACACACCTGAAACTGTTGCACTACAAGAAACACATCACTCAGCTAATCAGATAAAACTATACGGTTATGTAGCAAACCTATCCATCGGTAACACGTCTAAACCTGTCGGTACCGGTCTATTCATAAAAAACAATTTAAAACACACTACAATACACTCTTCAAACAATTTTTCTGCCATTTCCGATGTCTTTATTAGGTTTAAAAATAATTTCTCTAAATCAGAACCTCTTCCAATCACGGAACTAACGTCTTTCTTTACAGATAATAATCAACGGACACTTATATTAGGAGACTTGAATGCACAATCAACCGTATGGGCCTCTCCCTTTACACTAGCCAAAGGCTACTTAGTCGAAAATCAATCAATAATCACGTGAGTGAAAGTGGATCTATCTCTACCTTCACCAGACATAACATCCATTTCTGTATGGAACATTGATTCACATCTTCAAATACCACATCATAACCAAAAGGGTATAATCAATGGAGTAAATGTTTTGGAATGGTCAGCCCAATCACCAGATCTCAATCCCATAGAAAATCTAAGTGAAATTGTAGATCTAAAAATACGGACATGAAATTACACAATCAAGATAGATCTGTTAGAGGCAATTTAGAGTGACGAAAAATTTCAATGGATATCATCAATTTAATTGACTCCATAAAATGAGTGCTGTCGGATTGTGCTAGGGCCCCAATATACCCTATCAAAGTTTATTATTTTGGTGCTAATATTACATATTGCAAATATAAAGACAATACGCTGAAATTTGGAAAGTAAAGTGTTTTTGACCCAAAGACGAACCCTACTTGAATTTGTTGGAATCGGCCCATGTTTGGACCTAGTCCTAATACAAATTTTCCTTAAAAATTGGTTTTAATGCCACTGAATGTAGCAAATGTAATTCAATGAAATTTGAATCATAAGGGTTTATTAGGCCAGCGACGAGATCTATAAAAAAATCTTTGAAATCGGTCCACGTTTGGACCTAGTCCCCGTACAAATATTCTTCAAAATTTGGTTAAAATGCCACAAGAGATGCCACATTTGCTAATTTCTCTATTATATTTAAAAAATTTACAAAAATAGTGCAAAAAACACTGTAAAATTTTAATAAAATCGGGCCACTTTTGGACCTATTTTTCCGATTTTTTTTAATAAAGAAAAACACCCAAAGTTCTCAAAATTCCAAATTTCGCAATGATATTTTGTCAATTAACCAATAACAAGACTTATAATTTCACAATACACGTTGTTTAAATCCGAAAGTCTAGAAAAAAATACCACTCTAATATCTGTGTTTTTCTGAAATAACCGCGTATGTCCATTTTTCTCAGTTTTGAGTTAACGATGCCAAATATATTAATTTTTAACGCTCTTTACATGTGTTCAATTTTTTAAAAAAAAATATTGACCATATCTGAGTTTTTTTTTTAAATAACGACATAACTTAAATGTTTATTAAATTAATTTGCAGCAGAATCGACGCATGTCAACCTACGTTTGATCGCAGACAAATTATTTTCTCAGAAAACGACACATAGCGACATACGTTGTTATTAATGAAAAAAAGCAATAATTTTGGATTATTTTTAAGTTTATAACCTCTTGTAAAAACTTGTGTGTTTATTTCTGTTATTTTTTGTCACTATTATTCTTGATACGTTGTTATATTCTAATCCTTAGTCCCGTTAACTTTTTGTTGACGAACAAAAAAAATCCATTTTTCAAGCAACAACAACTTATGTCTACATGGGTGGTTGCATTGGTAGTTTTCTTTTTCAAAGAAAACGACGTTTGTCGACATAAGTTCTTTTATCTGCACACACTTAAGTGTAATTTACATATTGTTTTATTCGTCCTTCTCCAGGATCTATTCCTCTGAAGATTTTTGAACTCAAAATTTTATATAAAGTATTTATTGCCCATATCTACATGACTGTTAAATAAAAATCTCTAAAATCTTTATATCGAGCCCATAATTTCAAATATAACGTTTTTTGGCTCCCCTGAACATTTTGATTTTATGACATAAAAACAGAATTTGAACCCTGAAAATTTTGGGCCGCTTAAAAATAATTCAAGTAGCGCAAGCGGATTTTTTATTGTTCATTAACAAAATTTTTATGATCATTGCCTTCCAGAATTTGTAGTTTTTATTATCTTCTTAAAAAAACTTTGCCATCCTATCAAAATCAAAATAAAATATGAAAAAAAATTAAAATTTCTGTTTTCAAGCACCAAAAAAAATAAAAAAATCGTGAAAAAATAAAATAAAAATCTGCAAAAATTAGATAATATATGGTATTTTATAACGTTTAATTAATTTTTCACTGAGTTATGGCAAAACACGTCTACTGATCTATCCAGTGTATGTCAAGATGTTTTTACAACTTTATGGTTCTTGCGTCCAGACTGGCAAGTATATGCAGCTAAGTTTACTTTAACTAGAGTATTATATTAGTGAACCATTTTAGGTAAGATCTAATTAAACATATTTAAACATTTTTAGTTCTATTCTATAAAAGTAGAAAAAACTACCAAAATATAATATATTTGAAAAACTGAGACTGTAGAAAAAGTAAACGACCAAATAACATCATTTTTATATTGTTTTATAGAAAATAAAAATACCTTTCAAACGACACAATTATAATCGGTTAACTAGCTTGCCTACAATTTGATTTGAAAGAGGATATTTTTTAAAAAATGTTGCGCCTTTTACTAAAAGCTAAAAAAATTCCAACTTTGCGGAGCTCTATCATCCATAATTTTTATCCGATTTTAAATCCGTTTATTGATTCTTAATCTGTGAGAAATCCTCTATCCTATACATTCATTGATTTTACTGAATGCTTCTATCAAATTTTTGATTTTTGCCACGCTATTTGGGGAAAGGCCCCACTTGAGTTTTTGCATTGCGAAAATCATAACTTTTGATAGATAATTGATGCTTATGGGTTATCAAAGTTTAAATTTTTCAACGGCATGAAAAAATCATATTTATGTTAACTAGAAAACATGATTTTTGACCATTTTATATTTTTTGTTTCTTTTTCAAGGTTTTATGTTTTACTATTATTATCCATAAATAAAAATTTTTTGAATTAATTTTTTCAAATTGCTTCAAAATAATTATCACAATTCATGACAGAAGGAAGATAGTCTAGTCATTTTTTACTGAACTACAATTATTTTATTCTCTTTTTGTGACTTCACATGCCACAGAGATGAAATAAGTGGATCTGAAGATGCTGCCAACATGTTTAAGAGGTCCTCATTTTGCCTCACCCTTGATGCTTTGAACGTGTTCGAGCATCTATATTTTTTTTTTATAAAATCTGTTTAGGGACTCCTGAGCTTCTTCGAAAAGTTATCCAATTGCCAAAGACTGATATTCAATTATATCTGCCATGCGCCAATATTCCATCGACTGTCGGTGCCAATTTCTTCAGTGGATATATTTCCGCCAAAAGTGATGCAATTTTCGCAGCATATTCTCCATATTTTGTAGAATTAACCTTTTCTTTGCAGATTAAAACATTTAAGATCGTTCCCAATCTTTTAATGATTTGATTGTTAATTCCAGTGATTCGAGTAACTGCCTCTCATTTTCAAAAAATCTCCGCGAAGTATTTCCATCGTTTGAGTTCCCGTATCAGCACCTGGGGTAGTCTACTTTTAGTCCAACTTCTTTGCATCCTGCATTCGGTTCTTTCTGATATTTCGCTTATCCTTATCGAATGTATTTGCATCAAAGCGTTCCTCCTTTTGTGGAAGGGTATACGCCAATTTTAGCAAAAACTCCAAACACCTTATCCTTGGGCGGCAATAATGCACTGATGACGGCCGTGGATTTTTCCAGTGTACGGAACATCAGATTTATGCGCAATGGAGCAACAGAAGCCATATACATATTTCCGTCTGATATTGTAAGATATCCTTTGCTTATAAACGCTTTGTCCGGATGATCCATCACAGCCCCATTGCCTGATTAATGTCAGTTTCTCAGGAAGATTTTCCAACTCATTTTCAGGAAGACTCTCCAACAGTAGTGTTACTGTATGGTCCATAAGATCATGCACATTGACTTTCACAGAAACTTCCGTAACCTCCGTATGCAGTGGTCCTGCATTTTTTTGGCTGTCGTCATGTTTTTAGCGTGTCAAAAATAATCTTCCACACTAGATACAAAGCACTTGTCGCGCCATCTTTCAGTCATAGACTAATCCAGGGATTATGCCAATTTTTTCAATATATAGTCTCATCAATTACCTGATATATACCGTTTGGATTAAGGGTTTATGAAAGGGTTATGCTCCCACGTTTAAAAATGTACCTGTTACCCGTATACACATGAAATTTAGGTCGATTTACGCAATGTTGATATTATGCACGTGTTCAAATAAGATGTGTGCCTACCTGTGGCGACCATAAGATAATATTGTAACAATATTATGATTGGATGGTTGCCTATATTTCTATTTTATGCTAATCTTAAAGAATATTTTATTTGTGCATCCTGTATCTGTATCTGAATTTACCAGGGATGCACGCCATACAATTTGTGAAAAATGGTTTTCTTGACCTCTTTTACCTCTAGCAGTCGAAGGAGCAGCCGAATAGTTTATTTGTGCATCCTGTATCTGTATCTGAATTTACCAGGGATGCTCGCCATACAATTTGTGGAAAAATGGTTTTCTTTACCTTGTTACCTCTAGCAGTCGAAGGAGCAGCCTAGAGCAGCTGGAATTAGGTAAAGGAATAATCAAGGAACATATTTTAAAAATATGGCAGATATAAAACATTTTAAATAATTTTTTTTCCAAAAAACAGTGAAAAATAAACAGTTGGTAAATAGCGAATTACCTGGAGAAACACGAAACAAATAGTAAATATTTTTTCTATAATATACTGGATAATACATAACTTAGTTTTTATACCCTATACCACTATGTGGTTTGGGTATAATGACTTTGTGCTGCTGTTTGTAACAACCAATAATATTTGACCTACATCCATCTTTAATTATACCGATCGAATCAGAATCACTATCTGATTCGATTAAACGATGTCCGTCCGTCCGTCTGTGTGTCCATGTAAAGCTTGTAATCAAACTGCAGGTCGCAAATATGAATATATTTTGATGAAATTTGGTATTTGATCTTTTATCGGCCATGGGATGAACGCTATTGAAATTGGTGAGAATCGTTCTATGTTCAGACCTAGCCCCCATACAAATGACCCCTATGAAATCGACATAAATTACCATAAGATCCAGATTGTCATATAGATCTTACTCAAAATGGGTTTGTATGAGTTTATTACATCCATTAATGAGTAGTCTAAAAATGATCCCTGGGGCAACTGTTAGTCATAGGCTCCACATAGAGCTGCTTCCCGATCTTCACTTAAATCTATCAAAAAACAAAAATATTGCACTGATTCTTCTCTTTGCAAAATACAAGAGACTTTACCAAACATGGTCAGGATCGGTCCATTTTTGGGCCTAGTCCCCATATAGGTATAGCATCAGATATGAACTTTTTCATATCTGCAGCCGAAAAAATTAATAAAAATCCCACTCAAATTTGGTTTATGCTTATTTTCTATATCCACTTAGTTGGGCCTAAGAGATAGGGTCTCTAAACGCATGGTATAGGGTATCATATAGTCGGTCTTACTTGTTTATATTCTACTTGAAACTGGACCAAATTGCCTTAAAATTGTGTTTTTTTGAAAACTGAAAATCGGTCAACTTTGAAGGCTTATATCTTCTAAACTAAAAATCTGATATTATCGAAGGTAGTCTTTGAATAATTTCCTATAAGATGAGTTTCTTCAAAATATGAAACCTTATTTGTTCTAAGGACGTCGTTGTACGGCGTTGTGAAGCGGTACTAATAACCCATAAAAACAAAGTTTTTATTAAAACCCTTTCTTTCCTGTTGCATATGAGTTTTGAATATCTCCGTGACTGTGTGTGACTGTATATGACTGTCTTAAAATTAATCCTTGGCCACAACAAGTCTATGGACAAAGTTTCAGATCGATCGGATGAGGGGAAGTGAGGTTTTAATCTCTCCGTGACTGTGCGTGACTATGCGTGACTGTGCATGACTATGTCAAAGTTAATCTTTTTTCACAGCAAGTCTATCGACCAAGTTTTCGATCGATCGGATAAGGGGAAATGGGTTTTAAATCACTCCGTGACTGTAAGTGACCATGCGTGACTGTGCTTCTTTGTTTGTTTGTAGTTTCTGTTTTTTGTACATGTGAACGTTGATAACCTTGGTAATAATGCGTTTGGAATACGGGTGGAGGGTATCAAAGATTCGGCACAGCAGAATTTAACAATCTTAATTTTCTGTTTTTTCAATCATTTATTAAATGGAATTCATGACAATACTTATACCACCCATCGACTTGTTTTCTTTTCAAAATATTTACATCTTTGATTCAAACCAACAATTGCTTATATAGAAAGATTTTTATATCATATACCACTATGTGGTCAGGGTTTAATCAGTTTGTGCTGACGTTTGTAACTACCTAAAGTATTTGAACTATATCCAACTTTTAGTATACCGATCTTTTCAAAGTCGCTTTCTGAGTCAATTTAGCGATGTCCGTCCGTCTGGCTGTGTGTCCATGTAAAATTAATAAAAATTCCACTCAGACTTAGTTTATGCTTATTTTGTATACCCAATTTGTTAGACCTAAGACCAATTCTCTACATGTTTATTTTCATTTTGTGAATCATACACTTTGTATGATACAAAATATTATACTTGAACTCTTTCAAAGCTCTAACGTGGGCAACCAAAGTATTTCAGCTAAAACAAGGTATTGAGTAAGAGTTTACGATTGAATTGACCAAAACCAAATGTAAAAACAACAACAAATAAATGATTTTTTAATGAGAGTATAGCAAAAACACATACTTATACATTAATTAACAAGTAAGAAAATTATAGTCGGTCTAGACCGACTATACGATACCCTATACCATGCGTTTAGAAACCCTATCTCTTAGGCCCAACTAACTGGACATTGAAAATAAGCAACAACCAAATTTGAGTGGGATTTTTATTAATTTTTTTGGCTGCAGATATGAAAAAGTTCATATCGGATGCTATATCTATAAAGGGACTAGGTCCAAAAATGGACCGATCCTGATCATGTTTGGTAAAGTCTCTTGTATTTTGCAAAAATATGTAGAAACAAAATTTGAGAAGAATCAGTGCAATATTTTTGTTTTTAATAGATTTAAGTGAAGATCGGGAAGCAGCTCTATATGGGGTCAAAGGGATCATTTTTGGACTACTCATTAGTGGATGTAATGAACGCATACAAACCCAATTTGAGTAAGATCTATATGACAATTTGGATCTTATGGCAATTTATGTCGATTTCATATGGGTAATTTGTGTGGGGTCTAGGTCTGAACATGGACCGATTCTCACCAATTTCAATAGCGTTCATCCCATGGCCGATAAAAGCTTATATACCAAATTTCATCAAAATATATTCATATTTGCGACCTGCAGTTTGATTACAAGCTTTACATGGACACACAGACGGACGGACGGACGGACGGACATTGTTAAATCAACTCAGAAAGTGATTCTGATTCGATCGGTATAATTAAAGATGGGTCTAGGTCAAATATTTTTGGTTGCTACAAACAGCAGCACAAAGTCATTATACCCAAACCACATAGTGGTATAGGGTATAACAAGTAGTAGACTCACAATACTTTACGAGTGCGGTTTTTTCTGATAACAGAGCATACAATAACTGACAGTTTGTTTGGGACAGTAAACAAGTCAAGACATTTTTTTTATTAATAAGTGGTCCGCAATTTTAAAGAAAATTAAAAAACTGATTGCATATAAAGAGAAAAGTGAAATTTTTTTCGAAAAAGAACTTTGAACAAATTTAAAAATGGAATTTCTTCTTAAATTATTAATAATTATTTATTTTTTACCAAATAGTTGTAAGTAAAATATCTTAAACAATAACAGATGTGTGCTCAAAAAACAAGTTCAAAGTCGGTAATCTTAGAATAATAATTTATATTACAGGAAATGAAATTAAAAAAATATTTCAAAAATATGGTCATATTTATTTCGAATAGAATGTTTCTCATATGAAGCAATTTGTTTGTTTTTTTGGGGGGCTAATTCGAAAAGGATCTCAGAACAGCTTAAAACAAACCGCCTTATTAACTAACTTGTACATAAAAATATTTGGTATATCGATTTCCGTCCATCCATCCGTCTGTATGTCTGTGTGTCCATGTATAAACCTTGTAATCTAACTACAAGTCGCAAATATAAATATATTTTGATGAAATTGGGTAATTCTTTATTGCAAGGGAACTCTCGAAAGGCAACTGTATGAAAACATACAGGGTGGTTCTTCTAGTGTTAGCATTTTGAACGACTGGTAATTTTAAGACAAGTAAAACCAATGTCAGCTGTGGCATGAAAAGAAGTAGTAGTAGTAGCGGTTTACGAAATGAGTCGATTTACGACTCATTACATATTAAAAACTTATTGCCTTTCAGGCAATGTGTGGACAATTTTGTCAAACGTGTGCATGAAACTGGATCCTTATTGGATAAAGCAACACGTTCTCGTGCTGTTGTTTTCCAGAGTTTGTAAGAACAACCAAACACCTCAACTCTCAATCATTATCAGGAATTGAACATTTCACGCACTACTTTGGTGCGAATTTTGCATAAAGATCTCGGTATGACGCCAATGAAAGCTAATGTAGCCTGAACGATTCACTTTTTGGTGTGGTTTTTGGGCCGGCGGTATCATTGGGCCATTTTCTTCGAAGATGTGGAAGGCAAATACGTTACAGTGAACATTTTGTTTCAACAGGATGGCACGCCTTGCCACACAAGCCGGAAACAATCGATATTTTGCGCAGCAAGTTTGACTATTTGCATTGGCCACCGCGCAGCTTCGATTTGACCCGGTTCGACTATTATTTATGGGGAGCCGTTAATGATGAGTATTACGTTAATTTCTACAAAGAAATGATTTATTAAATCCAAAAGATTGTTGGATTTATTTTTTTCAAGTGGTTGCACTAAAATTTTTTTTTTGACACTCAGCTCCTCAAAATTTAAACGGGCATTCGAACATCCTTTATTCATTAGAAAATAAGAACAAATTGGACATGCCTCTAGATCGAATCAACGCTGAGCTTCGCATGGGATGCAAATTTTTGTATTTAATAAATCATCTGTTTGTACGAATAAACTGATGGGTCTAAAATAAATTCTGGGGTTGGCACTGGCGTATATGGCCCAAATATTTGGCTTTTTTGTTTTGTTTTCTATGCTATTAATTGTTTTTAATTGTTTTTTTGACATTTTTTTTTTTTTTTTGACAACAAAAAAAGTTAGCTTGAATGTACTCAATAAACCCTATGGAAAGAAAAAAAAGAGACAAAAATTGTTGGAGCGGATTTCGAAAACTTTTGAAAAAAATTTGGTTTTCTTGACTAATTATTTCTCTCAAAAATTTGTTTTTTCTGAAGTTGTAAGTTCTTGTTTTAGAGAAAAAAAAAAAAAAAACGCCAATAAATTCCATTAAGTCTTCACGAAAAATCACTCAAATTACCTTAAAATTTCCTTAGTGATTTTTTTTCGAAAGCAGTGATATAGTGCTATCAAAACCCTATACTCACTTTTTGTAGAGTATTCGTTTCAGCAGTTCGTCAATTTCGCCATGTATGTATGTGAGTGCGTTGTACTCTGTAGAACCATTAATGAATTTCATAAAGAAATTACATTGTCCTCAGGACATACGATTTTCTTTTCATTCTTCTGTCCAAAGGAGCCTAATACGTTACCAAGAATAGTTTCAGATCAAAGGCACAAAGTATCAAAATGGGTCGCAGATCGTAATCTGACAACAAGACGCTTAAAATAAGGCAATCAAGGCATTAATATTTATAGGATAGTGAATTGCTAAGTGAAATTTGACAGACAGAAATAAAGACTATGACCTTCAGTACATTTTAGCGAAATACTTAAAATTCGAAACAGATTTACGACTGTCGAAATAACGACAATTTATGTTCGCGCATCTGTATGTAAATATTTCGTATCTAGATTGCTTAAGTTCTCCCTGTAAACTACAAAAAACTAAATATGGATTTGTATGCAAATGTACCGCCGATTATTGCGATTATTTGGAAGGTCCTCAACTAGTAAATGAAAACAGTTGGGTAGCTGTTACATCAAGTAAAGTAAGTAAACCGTTTTTTAGGGCAACAGAACTTTGATTTAACTTTTTTTTTTTTAGAGTGGTTTACGTTTTTCTCAAACGAGTGGTGAATTTGGTTCTATAAATTCCACAAAAATTCGAGATCATCATGAATCTCTTAGCAAAAGAAATAATGTTGAGAAATTTGATGTAGATGCTGTGGTATTAAATAAAGAAGGATCATTAATACAAATGTATGGAGGAAAGAAAAAAACATGTAAGTTGTAATATTATTTATGCATAAATTCAAAACTACAAACCTACTCATCTTTCTTATCAGTTTTTAATATACCCCAAAGATTGGCTAAATCCTCCATAACAATAGATCGTTCTAAAACGTATCAAAAGATTGTAGGTTTCGGTGGTGCACTAACAGGAAGTACGTCTCATCTATTGGAAAAATTAAAATCTCAATTACAAGATCATATTTACAAGTATTTAAGTTTGTGTGTGTATTTAAGAGAATTTAGTCAAAATATCAATTTCCTTATAGATCCTACTTTCATAAACATGGAATTGGTTTCAATATGTTACGAATGTCTATAGGCGGCTGTGATTTTGATTTAGAACCCTGGGCCTATAATGAGTTACCGCAAAATGACAAACAGCTAACAAATTTTACACAATTAGACCAAAGAGATATTTTGAAAATACAACAAATCAAACGTTTAAAATCAATAGCCAACTTGGATGAGATTAAAATAATGGCAGCTGCTTGGAGTCCACCGCCATGGATGAAAACCAATAATAACTGGACGGGATTTAGTCACTTAAAAGTTGAATATTATCAAACGTGGGCCATGTATCATCTCAAGTAAATAAAAAAAAAAAAAACTTTAAAGATATTCAACTTTGATAAATGATTAAAGAAACACTAATTCAAAATGTTTTCCTGTTTCTAAGTTGTCTGTAACATCACTATATTTTATCATGATCGTTAGCATATATGTACAAATGTAGCATAGCAGATCATTATTTCTTATTCACTTCTTTTTCTATGCTACAGATTTCTTGAATTAATGTTTGCTAAAAACATCACGATTTGGGCCATATCCACTGGCAATGAGCCACTAAATGGAGTCATTGGTTGGCTTTTTATACATTTCATGAGTTTAGGTTGGACACCAAAAAATCAGGTATATGTACTGCTATTAATTTCTTAATTTAGTTTATATTTATAATTTTATTAATGGTATTTTTTATTTGTGTAAAGGCAATTTATTTGAATGACTTTCTGGGACCTGCTTTGAAAAAGTCATTATTTAAAAATGTTCTGATATTTGGAAATGATGATCAACGTTACACATATCCAGCATGGTTTGAAACGGTAATGAATAATGACGTTTATTTTGGTTTTCAATTGGAATAGTTATGCTGAATAACTTATTTAACAGAAGATAGAAAATTGTCTAAGCGAAATTATCTAAAAAGAATTCTTTAGACGAAATGTATTTCTTTATATAAACACATATGATAATTTCCTTTGTTTTTTATAGATGAATTCTACACGTCCCACTGCCTTAGATTATATCGATGGCTTGGCAGTACACTGGTATTGGGATGATGTTTTTGGTCCAGAACTTATTGATACAACCCTGCAATCTATGCCCAATAAATTATTGCTAAATACTGAATCTTGCGTTGGTGATAAACCCTGGCAAACCCATGGTCCAGAATTGGGTTCCTGGGAAAGAGCAGAACAATATATACAAGCATTTCTACAGGACTTGCAACATAATTTTAATGGCTGGATTGATTGGAATTTAATACTTAATGAATCGGGTGGGCCGAATTATGTAAATAATACCGTTGATGCTCCAATCATAGTGAATACATCTAGTAAGTGGGCAAGATACATTTTAACAACAACTTAATCTTATGTATGGACAAAATCTTAAATTGAATTTTCATTTACAGATTATTCAGAATTTTATAAACAACCAATGTTTTATGCTATGGGGCATTTTTCAAAATACCTGAAAGAAGGCTCGCAGCGTATTGAATTGCAAATATCATCTATACAAAATACAATCAATGCGGTAGGATTCAAAAGACCGGATAATAAAATAGTCTTAATCATATACAATAGGTAAGTACGAAGGGAGGTTTAATGGTAATAGAGATGGCACGCTTTCTTAAAATTACTTTATTTCTAAAGTGTTTTTATGACAATGTTATTAGGATACCCATTAACGCGTGTGTAATGTTAAGTATGCAACAATTTATGATGTTCTTTATTTTCCTTAAATTTTATTACACTTGAGAACAAGTAATATTTCTAAAATTTATGTTTATAAGGGAGTCATGCGACTTAAGTGTGTTTTTCTATTTGTAACATTTTTAATAGTTTACATTTTTGAGTACATACACTTGAGAATATGTGTTGAATATGCATCTGCTTTATTGACGCGGAGATTCTTATTACCGTTGCCAGCACCACTTCCATTTTAACAACATTGTTTTAATACAAATTTTTGTTTTTAATTCAATTTTACAGTGCTGCAATTCCCCAGGATATTATCCTAAATGATAGTTTACGTGGTACTCTAGCTATTAATATACCAGCTCGTTCGATACAATCAGTTTTATATATGTAATAAAGTTTAGCATACAAATTCATTTAAAATTTTTTGTTTTAAATTTTATAAATTTATGTATATACTTATGTGCAGAATAATAATCTTAATGTCGAATTTCGTAACTAATGTAGACTTAAAAATATATTTCTAAGCAGGAAATATTTTTCATTGGTGCCGCCGTAAATACATTTCACAATACAATAAGTTACATTTAAAAATCGGACAACTACATTTTATTTTAATCACATCTATTTTTAACTAAACAAATTATAGACGTAGTGAATAAATAAAACGGAAATGTTGGTAATTTAAGTTAAAATCAAATTTGATATTTAAGAAAAAGTAATAAATAAGTTTGATTTTTTTTTTTTTGGAAATTATAAACATTAAGAAAACTTGAAACAAAAAAAATACAAAAATGTATAAAGTAGTTTAATTTTAAATAACTGACATAAACAATTATTCATTGAAATACTTTGTATAAACGAGATCAGAGTGCCATAAATAGTTAAGAAATTCTATCAAAGTATTTTAAATAAGCTATAGTAGAAATCGATTGTAATTAATACTAATTAAATATTATTTGTAAAAGAATCACAATTATTTTGTTAAATTCAAAAAAACAAATGTTTTTGAAGCGCCTTGTTCTACCTATATTGTGCTTTTGAAACATTTTAATATAACGTTCTCCAGAAAATTTAATCATTTGAACTATTCTGTTTTATTATCTTCACCTGCCAGGGTTGTATGGTACTCGTCAAACGTGGCGATTTTGAAACATGTTAAACATTCTCATGTTTGATTTCGCCAAGTGGAGATTTTTGGAAAATTTGGATTTGTTATTGGCTATTTCTGAAGAATATGTTTTTTTTTTCAATATTGTTATAGTTTTATCATGCCACACACATGTCAAAACCATTTGTTGCTGTTTTGTAAAATCGAATAAACTAACAATAAACGGCAAATACACTTGTATGAAATTCTATAAAAATATATTCAAGATTTTTGTTATGGCATCTTCATTATAAATGAGATATGGAAAGGTTGTCATAAACAATAAATGGAAATTCAGGTTAGTTAGTCCATTGAATTGCCGAACGACAAATAAAGCTGATCATGGTCCCTTGCATGTAAAGTTTCTATAAGATCTCATAGATCTCATACTTAAGCATGATTTAGATGATGATTTTTAACGACGTCGTTTTTTGACGTCTTTTTTTGTTTGGTGGCGAACTGTATAGAGAAGCACGAGGGGTAAACAAAAAGACACGATTTCTATTTTTGAAGACTTTTTCATATTTCTCTTTAAGTCATTTCTTTTTTTTCCTGTTACGTTTTATTCTTTTTCGTACTTAGAAGTGGCCACTTCAGTGAGATCAAGAATCGCTTACATTTTTATATAATATTTATGTGTAATTTCTTTAAACTTTAGGTTTTAACTTAAAACTTTTAAGTATTGATACGTTCTGCTATTTGATTAGATATTCTAAACATTCTACTCTTAATAATTTAAATATTAAATAGGTTTTTGTATATAGTTTTAAAAATTATGATAAATTATTAAGTAGAAAAATATAAAATCTTATAATGAAATAATGTAAATAGTATTAACCAAATAAATAAAATGAATTGAAAAATAAAAAAAATAATTGGATTTTATATTAATTCATTAATTTTTTATATTTTTCTTAATGCGAAAAATAAACTAAAGCAGATTAAAAAAAAAAACATGCAACTAAAAATCATCGTATGAATGCAATAGGTTTTTGGTAGCAGCTTCAAAAGAGAATTAAGAAAAACGACGTCGTTAAAAATCGTCATGTGTATTGGGCCTTAGTAAACATATCCTACACAAAACACCTCTTTATATAACCAAGAATTATTATTTTTTATTTAAAAATTATTTTTTAAAATATATTTTGAGGTTTTAGTTTATTTTCTGCCTATTTTTGTGATTTTTAAAGTTATTTGTAAAAATTCCTAAAAAACCAAAGTAATTTATGAATTGCAAAAAAAAGAAAAAACAAAATTGATTTTCGTATCGTATCTGACAACCCTGCCACCTACAGCTATTTTCTTCTTCTCTCAGTTAATTGTTTTCACTGCCGGTACGCGAATGTTTGCAAATTTCTAATGATCTGAAAATGTGAAAGTTAAGAATAAAAAGTGATGACATGTTTTATAATTAATAATTAGTTGCTTATTAAATAGCACTCTCCAAAATAGTTAAATATTAGCAAAAATGCGAATTTTATCGATGCTTTTGAAGTGTGTAAAAAATTTTGTGTTGTGATTTTAATCCAAATTAAAAATGGAAACAATGCAAAGTACATAAAATGGAATATATGATACTAATAAAGAAGTAAAATTTTGATTGATATATTAATGTTTTTAAGTAGAAGTTATTAAGAATTAATTTTATTCATAAAACAATATAGACAATTCTGCAAGCGTTCTCATTTGTTGCTGTTGTTGCTGTGTTGTTTTTGTGTTTTGTGATTTGCTTGTTTGATTCAACAGTTGTGTTTATATTCAAATGCAATGTTTATTAAATTTTTGTAATATGATTAATTCACAAAATTGGATCAACGAATAACGAATACGTTTTAGCAAAATGCCTACAAAAAGGTAAGTACTTATTTTTTCCTAAAAATTTACTATATTTTGATGAAATTTGATTTTATTAAGGGCGTCCATACTTTAATTTTGTTTTCCTAATAGAAGTAGAACTGTTGCTATTTGTAAAAATTTCCTTACATTTTTAAGCAAAATAGGTAAATTTTTAATAAAAACTAGAAGTAAAGTAGGCAAGTTACCTGGTTTTCACTACGAAATTTTCAATGTCAATTTTTGGCAGTTGTATGAAATCAGAATGCGCCCTACAAATTCAGTGCATTGTGTTGATTTCAGGAAAATATGTAAGTAATGTGAAGAAGGAAAGACTTGTCAGAAAAGACTTGTGTGGGGATTTTATTCCACATACAGCTAGTCCTTCTGATAAACCAATTCCCTTGTTATGCATTGTATGGTCAACTGTATAATAGACTACTATACATACGGATGTGATCTACGAACCGACGCACGGGCACTTGGAATTAGTCGCTAATCTCAAAAGTACATTTTCCATGGCAGTATTTATAGATCAGTGTTACACATTCTTGTTCTAACAAGTCAGTAGAGTTGGATACCCTTCATTTGTACACGATCGAGTAGCTCCAAATTAGAATTTGAAGTTCCCTTGCATATGTGGGAGTTGTATTTCGTTTTCGGTCAGATGTAGGTAGTATTAACTTTAAGGAGATCAGCAGGAGTGAAGTAATTTTTGCACCGTTTTAAAACAACCAAGACACTTGAATGTATCTTTCGACACTTGAGCAACTTGTACGTTTCAATGGACAATATGCAATATGTTGAAGTAATTTGCAACACAAGGCAGTATTTCACAACTAAAATGAAATTGCCAACATGTTGCTGGTTTTCGTTTGACTGCGAGATTTTTTTGCCAGTTTATATTATTAATGACAACGTAATTGATAGAAAATGAGGGGATGTCAGTTGGGATGAATATGAAATAGTGAAAAAGCCATTAGAAATTTTATTGTAGTTTTTGCACCTTAAAATAAAGTGATGAAACAATTCGACAATTATCACATATTCAGTTGCTTTGTGGGTGAGTGCAAAGTGTGATTTTAGACCATTTTTACTCCAAGTCTTTATTGTTGGTTAATTGACCATCACAGTTTGACACAGTCTTTACTTATTAATTAGTTTGACCTCTTAACTACTTATTGTTTTGTCTAACTTTAGCACTCAACATTTAACAGCAGATTAATAATTTTTAAATAGTGCCATTAAAACGAATTGCGAGGCCGCCACGTTGTTTATTAGTTTTTTTTTTTGGATCCGTTAACGATCACAGTGTATTGGTTAACAAGGGGAACATTGGTCTCCGTTATGTAATTCAATAATTTCATTTGAAAGGTGTCAGTCCAACCAATATTAAAGCCGAGCTAGATTCCACTTTCAGGCAGTCTGCTCCTTCGTTTATGACTATAATAAATTGGGTGTCAGAGTTTAAACGAGGCCGTACGAGCTGCCAAAACGAACACCGTAGTGGTCGACCAATTGAGTTGACCACGACAGAAACGGTTTTCTTAAAACAACAAAATGGTGTTAGAGGATCGTCGGCTGAAACTGCGTGAGCTAGCTGAAATGATAGGGATTTCAAAAAGTGCTACACATCACATATTGACCGAAAATTTGGAGATAAGAAAACTGTCCGGAGGATGGGTGCTGCGTTTGCTCACAATAGAACTGCATCATGAAGATGTTTCAATAGAGTGTTTGGCGATGTTTCACCTCAATAAAGCCGAGTTTTTGCGAGACATAGGTCCACCACATCACACCTGAGCCAAAGGAACAGTCAAAATAGTTGGCTGAAATGAGAGAATCGTGTACAAAGAAGGCGAAGACATTTCCATATGCACCTTGACTGCATTGCGGGGGTTTTTTGGAATGCGCATGGGATAATTTTTATTGATTGTCTTCAAAAAGGAAAAACTGTCAAAGTCGAGTATTATGATAACTTATTGCAGCGTTTAAGTGATGAAATTAAGGAAAAAAGTGTTATTTGTTTAAGACAATACACTATTGCGATGGCCAAAATCCATGAATTACATTTCGAATTGCTTCACCAAGCACCTTATTCGACAGATTTAACTCCCTCGAATTATTTCCTATTTCCAAATTTGAAAAAATGGCTCGGTGGTAAAAAATTTGCCATCAATTAAGAGGTGGAGTCTGCGGTTGATGTCTTTTTCAAGGAGCTAGACAGTTCTTACTACAAACAGGTTATTGAAGCTATTAAATATCGCAGGGAAAAGAGAGAGAGAGAGAGAAATAAAGAAATTTTTTTTCCAAATTTGTTGTTTTCCTTGTTGTTCTGGGACCGCCCTCGTATATTATGATTGTTAAGAATGCACTACTTCAAGAATTTTTATCATTTTAATATTGTTGTATTCTTTTAGTTTCCCTAAAGCCCACAATTAAATTTTAGCTTTTAACAAATAATAATATTGATGAATAATAATAAATATCGTTTTTACTCTGTAGATAATAATGTATTATGTAGTTTTATTTTAAAATTAAAATTATATTTTATAAAGCATTAGTTAGTATCTTAAAGATACATACTTATGTATGTATACATATATTGAAATAATAATAAACCTATACAGAAAGAAGATTATTGTTCTGCATTATTAAAATTTTAAATTTATTAAACATTTTTCATATTTTCGTTACACATCAATGATAATTGTCACTCAACTTAATCCTTCTTATATTTATTATAAACACATACAAGTCGTCATATCTCAATGACTTAAGAAATATGTACAAAATAAACATCATCTATGTGTAAAAAGCGAAATGCTCAAATTAGTTTTCATTGTAAACATATGAAAATTGTTTACATTGCCTCATATACACATACATATATAAATATACTAACAACATAAACGTTGAATATTGAACGAGACAAGGAGTTGTACAATTAAATTTCATACAATTTGTTTTGAACGTGTTGCACGGTACTTTAGTATGACGTTTAAGTGTCACGCAAAATTAAATTTTTTAAATAAATTTCCCGTCGGTATCTTCTAATACTCTAAGCATTTAAATGAATTGAGAACGAAATATCAAAAATTCATACCAAGTATGAAAATATTTTTTATCAGAAATGAAAATTATCTTCGAATAACTGTAGTGTTACAAGTTACACGATTATTCTAAAAATACTCGTGTTCACTGCCATGAAGAGGACAAGATATTTGAATGATTGTTTTGAGGATATACTCGTATTTTGGAATTTGATGTCCTTTTTGTTAGGATAAGTATTTAAAATGCAATTTATTAGTTTCCTCTTCGTTTCCTTTTTCATGAAACTACTTAATTATGTTGTCTTGTCTTCGTATGAACTTAAATTATGTTATTGATTTTGCTACTACTTATTTAATGCTCCATTGGGAATTTTTAAAAACAACAGCTGTTGATAGATTTCCTGTTAAAATAATTTGTTTTGTGTATGAATTACATATTAGTAATAACATTTTTCAAGTAGATGTTGTAGAAAGTGTTAATTTAATCAGTGATAATATGTAGGAAAATCTATTTGGTTCTTTACAGAATCTCCTTTTAGGATGTTCTACAAAAGATTTAATTTTTATTGACTAAAATCTGGCATAAATATCAGTCATTAAAATAGAGGCGAAATGCCATATTCTTAATATTGTCGGGATTACAGTATTGCTGGCTGTAGAAATCATTCTTTGCTCGCTATTCAAGAAACGTATATCATAAAAATCCAATCACTTTTTACTCCCTTTATATTAACTCGTATTGTCTGCTTGTTTGCCGAAAAAAGTTTGGATCGATTTTTAACCCTTTGCCCGTGATCCAGTCGAGCCTACGGTAAAAAAAAATATTGCAAACAAAAATTTTTTGACTATACAATTGTTGAGTAAGACTGAAACGATACGGTAAACTTAATTTACAAAGAATAATAAAAACTGGGTTTTCATGGGTTAGTTTTTTTATGATATAAGAAACAAATATTGGTATAAGAATTTTTGCCACAACAAATATAAATTATTAAAATAAATTTTTTAATTTTGTAAATATTGATTTCTGATATGGAACTAATGCCTGGTTTTCATTATGTCATCGTCAATTTCAATTGTTGTGACTTGAACAAAAACGGGTTTTAATATACAGTGGTTGTCAGCTTATCGTAAAATAAAATTAGAAAATTTAATGAGATTTAAAAAAAAAATTTAAATAGAGATTAATAAGAAATATTTTTACTTCAAAATTAGTAATCTATTTGTTTCATATTTTATAATCTTCTAAACAAAATAAAAAAAAATTTAATTTTCAAATTGATCAGCTTATTTGATGTAACATATTATGAACTAAAAAACAACATAAGTTTTGATCAACAAGTTTATTTTAATATGGTAACTATTTTGCTCTATAACAACCTTAAGTTTTTGTGCTCTCTCTAAGGATTGTTTTGTCGATGTTACCTTTTATAAAAACTAAATTTACAATACCCGTTGCGGCCATGCAAGACCACACCAAAACATTGCCACCACCATGTTTTACAGTCGCACGTTTGTTCTTCAATTGAAGCTCTGTATTAGGTTTCCGCCAAACGTAAGACCTTCCACTTGAGCCAAATATATTAAATTTTGACTCGTCAGTAAAAATTACGGTATTTCAGAATTCCATATTTTTTGGTACATGTGTATTTGCGAAGGCTAGCCGGGATATTTTACTATTTTTGTGAGTTTTACGTCAACACGCATCGAAACAACATCGTTTTCTGTGACTTTCTGCTGAAATGAAAAAGTCCACCGCAAAGTTGACTAAGAGATGAAAAGAAACAAGTAGAAGATAAACTAAATAAAATTCTGCGTCTGATATAGAAATCACGAACAAAAAAATCATCAAACAATTGGAAAACAGTCCGCAGCTGACGACAATATTAATGAAAATTTTCCGGTTTTGAAAGAACCACAATTTAAAAAATATGTTCCGGATTAAAATATATAAAGCTTTATGATGGTTCCATTAAAAAAGTTTCAAATAGAAACATTTATAAAAAATGCAAAACGAAAAGGATTGACAACTTTTTGTCAACTTTGTTCTTATATTGTTGGATGGTTGTAATAATATTGAGAATCTTCTTATTTTTAAATATCTTCTAGTTGAAAGATATTATTCTTCACTACACTTAAAAGCTTTAGATGACAATAATGCATTTTAAAAATTCAAAGGCTTTATTATATCACAGAAGATTTAATTCTCTAGATATAAATAACACAGTTTATAATACAGCGCAATTTATATCTAATATTAGTTGATACATTCTATGTAACATATTGTTTTTTTTTGTTTCCTTACTTTGTAAGACTTTCTATTTGTACAAAATTAGTTATGATAATGATACATTTTTGCCCCATTTCTTGATGAATTTTTTTCTTAAGTATTTATTTACATAAACATGTTATTAGTTCTAAATGTTTAAATTTGTTTTTTCTTCTCTTAAGGCATAATAATCCTTGATAAATACGATTTGTATGTAAGGAATTATGTTTTTTAAGTATTGTTTTTTTTTGTTAATTTTTATAAGAATAGTTTAGGATCAATAAACTGAAATTGAAATCGAAATTATTTCTGCTTATAAATGGCTACTTCAGCTTTTCTCGACCATGAAAGTTATGTGAGCTTAACACACGCTTAATCTTGATGCACTACAGTTTTTGCCAATACTATTGTGCACTTCATCAACCAATTTTTGTACTAATAACCTCATGTTTTGCTTAACTTTTCTTATAATCTAACGTTCGTCGCTTTGGATCAGAATATTATTTGGTGCAATTCTGCCCTTGGTTTTCACTCTGTTCTCCTGCAAAAAGTGTTCTATAATGTGTTAAAGTTTAGCTGCAGCTAAATTTACTATTTCTGCTATTTTACACTGAGTTTTTTTCATTTTTAAAATGGTGTGACCAACCCTCGTTGCTCTATGGTTGTGCGTCAACACATACTTAAAAAACTCCAAAAAAAAAAGACTTAATAATTGAAAAGACAAACGCAAAGGAAACTGAAAAATAATCCAATTTTATTTTAAAAGGTATTATTATTGATAGAGGTCCACTGCATCAAATAAGGTGATGAATTTGAAAAAGCAAAATTTTTTGATTTTGTTATTTTTTCTATATTAAAAGAAAAATAAAAGTTTTTTGAAGCCTCAATGTTGCCATTTAAAATGTTTTTTAAATTATTTTCTATATTTGATTTAATTTATGAGTTATAGCGGTTTTAGTTTGTTTGGATTGCTTACATCAAATAATCTGATAACCACTGTTTATATTTTTATGTTCTATCTAGCCCGGTGGTCGGCGCTGCAATTTATTTCGATCTTTTGTGCCAATGTTTTTAAACTATTCCATTTTCCGAATTACGCTCCTTATGAAACTAATCGGATAAGATGGAGAACGAAGTCTTATGTCCTCAGGTCCTAAAATTACTATACACAAAATTCTTCTTCTAGCTCTATAGAGCACATCGTACTCACATGAGATGTGCATTGTTATCTGGTCATCTTCCAGACACAACTGATACAGAGCCGAGGTAAATAATTTAACACAAATAGTTATTAATTAAAATAAATCTATATGAAAAAGGCTTTATCTATAATTTCGACTGCCGGAGTACTTTTGATTTATTCCAAACCCCAGTATATTATAAGCAGTGTTGCCAGAACAGGCCAAATATCTGACAAAAAATATGGCTAAAAATGAAAAAAAGCTGAACAAATGGTTAAACATTTTTATAAAGCAATAATTAAATGATAAAATAACACTGGGGTACAACATAAAAAAAATTGACTGTAGTAACGAAGCATGTATTTTAACCAAGGTTCAGAAAATACACACACGAAACACACAATGTTCTGTTCAAAAGCAGCCAACACATATCTTTATTTTCATATCAATTATGTGCGTTTCTAAATTTTCTACGGTGCCCAACACAACCACGACTATGTTCGTTTTAATATTTCGTTATTTACACGAACATTTTTGTATCACATACTTTTTGTTTCAATCACACATAAAGCACACATTTTTGAGTGTTGCTTTATTTGAAGTTCATGTTATGGTAAGTGTACTGAAAAAAAACACAGAACATATACAATAAACAGGTTCGAGTTCAGTTATATTTTAAGTCGTGTTGTGGCTCGTGTAGTGAGAAAAAACACAACATGTACAATAAACAGGTTCGAGTTCAGTTATATTTTAAACACGACACAGTCATGGTTGTGTTGGGCACCGAAGAAAATTTAAAAACAAACATAATTGATATGAAAATAAAAATATGTGTGTGTTGGTCTAAGTTATGTTTGTTTACATATATGTACGAGTTTTTTATTCAGTGTGTGTTTTTTTCTGAACTCTGATTTTAACTAATCTGTGTGCGCTGAATTCGAAACTGGCATAAAAATTGGGCTATCACGTCTTGTTAATTTTTTATCGCATGCTGGCAATACTGTAAAACAGTCAATACTGACACTATAATTTCACAATTATTAATTTGACCGAAGCCTACATTCATTCTAAATCTTCATAATAGTAACGTTTAAGCATGTCAGGGAAATCGTGTGTTACTGATTCAAGCTATTTTTGCTTTGTGTGTGGTGAATATCTGTGGTTTTCTAGAAGCGTATGTCATAAAATCAAAATGTTCAGGGTAGCCCAAAAACGTTATATTTGAAATTATGGGCTCGATATAATGATTTTAGAACTTTTTATTTAACAGTCCTGTAGATATGGGCAATAAATACTTTACATAAAATTTTGAGTCAAAAATCTTCAGAGGAATAGATCCTAGAGAAGGACGAAAAACAATATGTAAATAACACTTAAAATATGTGCAGATAAAACAACTTATGTCGACAAACGTCGTTTTCTTTGAAAAAGAAAATTACCAACGCAACCACCCATGTAGACATAAGATGTTGTTGCTTGAAAAATGGATTTTTTTGTTCGTCAACAAAAAGCTAACGGGACTTAGTATGAGAATATAACAACGTATCAAGAATAATAGTGACAAAAAATAACAGAAATAAATACATAAGTTTTTACAAGTGGTTATAAACTGAAAACTAATCCAAAATTATTTTGGATTTTTTTTCATTAATAACAACGTATGTCGCTATGTGTTGTTTTCTGAGAAAATAATTTGTCAGCGATCAAACGTAGGTTGACATGCGTCGTTAGTGCTGCAAATTAATTTAATAAACATTTTAGTTACGTCGTTATTTAAAGAAAAAACTCGGAAATGGTCAATATTTTTTTTAAAAAAATTTACACATGTAAAGAGCGTTAAAAAATAATATATTTGGCATCGTTAACTCAAAACTGACAAAAACGGACATACGCGGTTATTGCAGAAAACCAGATATTTGGTTCGAAAAAAGGGATATGCAATATCAGCATCATTAAAATATGCATATTTACATTATTTTGGTTTTGCTGTCAGAAACTTGGACAAACCGTGGACACCGACAATGTTTTACAATAGTTGCAGAACTGTTTTATACAAGAGGTCAAATGGCAAGAAGATCTATTTCGATTTTTAAATTCCAGTACTTTGAAGAGAGTCAAGTAACCACCAAACCGATTGTTATTTCTGTTTAACAAAAGTTTCTGGATTCAATATGAAAAATCGAAAAAATATTATTTACGCGAATGTCCCATCGGTTTCCAAACCAGTTCAACGTCCACCAAATGATCCATTACCAGTCATTCCCAGTGCTACGAGCAGTGAGTCTGAAACATCTTTCACAAGCATTGGTAGTTTGTATGAGGCTGATGATGAACGCCATTTAGTGACTCAAGCTGAGATGAATGGTCTAATTCGGTATTTACATTTAACGAAGCAAGACGCAGAATTACTAGCTTCACTCAAGCAGCAGTGGAAACATCTTGCAGTTGGGACAAAAGTAACAATCTATAGAAGCTTGGACTTGGCTGCATATTTTGAAAAGAAACACTCTATTCTATACTGTACTGATATTGATGGTTTATTTCAAAAAATGATTTTGAATTGATGGCTCTAAGTACAGTTTAAAGGCTCTTCTTTTGCATAATGGGAATGAAAAACCATCCATACCAATTACTCATGCCATTAATACAAAGGAAAATTACGAATCAATTACTGAAATTTTGACATTACCCAAATGCAACGGTCATAAATGGAAGAGCTGTGGAAGAGGTGTGTGATTTAAATTTCTTTGTATATATAAGTAGACATTGGTTTGTTGACTGGTATGCAAGGAGGTTTCACAAAATATTGTTTTTTCCTTTGTCTATGATATAGTCGCGCTACATTCATCATCAGAGTGGCCAAAAAGAAATGAGTATTCACCACGAAAACAAAACATTTCAAATAAAATATTAATTGTTCCAAATGACGTTCTTCTTCCGCCGCTGCATATAAAATTAGGCCTTTTTAAGAACTTTGTCAAGGCTCTGGACAAAGATGGTGCAGCATTTAAATATTTGTTAGCGGTTTTTCCTAAAATGTATGCTAAAATCAAAGAAGGCATATTTGTTGGCCCTCAGATCAGGAACCTATTAAATGATGACAATTTTCACAAAGTTTATTGGAGAAAGAATATGCAGCCTGGAAATCTTTCAAGAGCATCGTGGACAAATTATTGCTGAATTATTAAAAAATTATCACGAATTAAGTGCACGAATGTCACTCAAAATGCATTTTCTTCATTCGCATTTAGATTTTTTCCACAAAACCTAGGTGCCGTGAGCGACGAACAAGGGAAGCGTGCTCACCAAGATTTAATGAAAATTGAAAGAAATTATCAAGGATTTTGGGATAAAAGCATGCTGGGAGACTATTGCTCTAATACGTGAAACCGAACCAACAAAATGCAAACGACGTTCAAATAACGCCATTTACTTTTGAAAATTCATTGATTTTTAAATAAACTAATGATTTTTTATGTAAAACGAATAAAAACATTTTTTTTGTATCTCGAAAACCTGACGTGATAGAAAAAAAACCAATTACAGATTCGAATTCAGCCCATCAAATTAATCTAGGAAGGATGTGTGGTTGCTCCAGTTCAAAACCTTGTTGGCTAGTGTAATTAATCTTGTTTAAATCGTTGTTAAGGCAATATTCCTGAGGATGATATCCAGTGGAAGGCGAAATATAGAATAAAACTTAAAATTAAATATCAAATTATTGGCTTTAAGTTTAATTATTTACTTATTTTATCATTTAATTACAATAATTATATATTAATTTCGTTTAAAAATACGACCTCTAACCACAACTAATTCGTACGTACATCAAGATTATTTTGACTATACACCACAAACGTTGAAATTTTCTGAAAGGTTGTTTTATTATCTTTATATGTACATATTTCTGTGGTTTTCTAGTATAACCGCATATGTCATAAAATCAGTATGTTCAGGGCAGCCAACAAACGTTATATTTGAAATTATGGGCTCGATATAAAGTTTTTAGAGCTTTTTATTTAACAATCCTGTAGATATGGGCAATAAATACTTTATATAAAATTTTGAGTCAAAAATCTTCAGAGGAATAGATCCTAGAGAAGGACGAAAAAAACAATATGTAAATAACACCTAAAGTATGTGCAGATAAAACAACTTATGTCGACAAACGTAGTTTTTTTTGAAAAAGAAAACTAGCAACGCAACCACCCATGTAGACATAAGATGTTGTTGCTTGAAAAATGGTTTTTTTTTGTTCGTCAACAAAAAACTAACGGGACTTAGTATGAGAACATAGCAACGTATCAAGAATAATAGTGACAAAAAATAACAGAAATAAACACACAAGTTCTTACAAGTGGTTATAAACTGAAAAATAATCCAAAATTATTGAATTTTTTTTCATTAATAACAACGTATGTCGCTATGTGTCGTTTTCTGAGAAAATAATTTGTCTGCGATCAAACGTAGGTTGACATACGTCGATAGTGTTGCAAATTAATTTAATAAACATTTAAGTTACGTTATTTAAAGAAAAAACTCAGAAATGGTCAATATTTCAAAAAAAAAAAATTAACACATGTAAAGAGCGTTAAAAATTAATATATTTTGCATCGTTAATTCAAAACTGTCAAAAATGGACATAGGCGGTTATTCCAGAAAACCTTAGATTTATGACACAATGTATTAAAAAGTTATAATTAAGCGATAGTTAAAGACAAAGAAAACACAACAAAATATACCTTTAGAGATAAACTTTTCCCAGCGGTGTTCAATAGTGTTCAATACTCTGTCTAGCTCCTTGAAAAAGCTATCAACCGCAGACTTCACCTCATCATTGTTGGCAAATCTTTTACCACCGACTCATTTTTTCAAGTTTAACAATAGAAAATAATTCGAGGGAGTTAAATCTGTCTAATAAGGTGCGTGATGAAGAAATTAAAATTTAAATTAATAGATTTTGGCCATCGCAATACTGGATGTGCGAACTGGTGCATTGTCGTGATGAAACAACACTTTCACCAAATTTTGTCTTTTTTCCTTAATTTAATCACTTTTTTGAAGATAATCAATAAAAATTATACCACGCGCATCCCATAAAAAAGTCCATAACCTTGCCTACAGATGGAACTTACTTCGCCTTCTTCGAACACGTTTCTCGCATTTCAGCTTTCACTTGATATATGACAACCCTCATTCAGGTCGGCTAGAAATAACCGTATTGGCCCCTTGAAAATAATTCTTATGGGAAAAATCTGCTTTTTTTTATTTTGATGCTTTGTAACTTTTTTCCTGAGAAACAATTGAATATAGGCAGTATGCCATTGTAATCTACTCCCATGGGGCTTTCACCTGATATATGACAACCCTCATTCAGGTCGGCTAGAAATAACCGTATTGGCCCCTTGAAAATAATTCTTATGGGAAAAATCTGCTTTTTTTTATTTTGATCCTTTGTAACTTTTTTCCTGAGAAACAATTGAATATAGGCAGTATGCCATTGTAATCTACTCCCATGGGGCTTTCACCTGATATATGACAACCCTCATTCAGGTCGGCTAGAAATAACCGTTTTGGCTCCTTGAAAATAATTCTTATGGGAAAAATCTGCTTTTTTTATTTTGATCCTTTGTAACTTTTTTCCTGAGAAACAATTGAATATGGGCGGTATGCCATTAGATTCTACCCCCATGGGGCTCTCACCTGAAGTATGACAACCCTCATTCAGGTCGGCTAGAAATAACCGTTTTGGCCCCTTGAAAATAATTCTTATGGGAAAAATCTGTTTTTTTTTATTTTGATCCTTTGTAACTTTTTTCCTGAGAAACAATTGAATATGGCCGGTATGCCATTGTAATCTACTCCCATGGGGCTTTCACATGATATATGACAACCCTCATTCAGGTCGGCTAGAAATAACCGTTTTTTTTATTTTGATCCTTTGTAACTTTTTTCCTGAGAAACAATTGAATATGGCCGGTATGCCATTGTAATCTACTCCCAATGGGCTTTCACCTGATATATGACAATCCTCATTCAGGTCGGCTAGAAATAACCGTTTTGGCCCCTTGAAAATAATTCTTATGGGAAAAATCTGCTTTTTTTTATTTTGATCCTTTGTAACTTTTTTCCTGAGAAACAATTGAATATGGCCGGTATGCCATTGTAATCTACTCCCATGGGGCTTTCACCTGATATATGACAACCCTCATTCAGGTCGGCTAGAAATAACCGTTTTGGCCCCTTGAAAATAATTCTTATGGGAAAAATCTGCTTTTTTTATTTTGTTCCTTTGTAACTTTTTTCCTGAGAAACAATTGAATATGGCCGGTATACCATTAGATTCTACTCCCATGGAGCTTTCACCTGATATATGATAACCCTCATTCGGGTCGGCTAGAAATAACCGTTTTGGCTACTTTAATATTATATGCTGTTATATGCGAATATACATTATTTTTTATATGAAATTACAAAATAATAACAAAACAAATTTATTATTTGTCAGATACATGTTTATAGTCTAAATTTAATTATTAAAATATTTAGATAATTGGTTTTTTACTTGAATAAAAAATTTCGTTTGCTGAAGTGAAGTACTTAACAGAAAATGTTAACATTAACATTCTCTGTTAAAATTCTTAACAGATATTTATTTCGATATTTAACTTCAAACCCTTTGCCTCCCTTGGTACAAAAACCACGTTATAACTCTTGTACCACTCAAGAGCTTTCTTACCTTAGTGACAGGATACCAAATCGGGCCAAAAGTATGTGGATACATTGTGTTGGCTTATTTAATATAAATTTTGGTATTTATAGAGCCCGTTGACTTTAGTATTAAGTTCATCAAATTGTTTATTTTTTGAAATATTGTGTTTACATTGATTATAAATAGTGTCATAAGTAGGGTTTCTAAATATCCGACATTAATGACTATCCAGATTATCGAATACTGAAAAATCTAAATATCCGGATAATCCGGATATCCGGATAACAAAAACGAACTTAAAGATAATCAGCCCAATTCTAAATACTCCCAGGGAAATGAGTTCCCGGGGAATTCATTTTTCCCGAGAATAAATCTTCCTATTCTAATCAGGCGGGGAAAAGAATAATAAGGGAGAGAGAATTTCGATTATTCGAAGACAGCTGTTTTGCTTCAGTTATTTTGTTTTGTTTACAAATTTAAAAATTTTTGTGGAAATTAAAAGTAAAACTCTTTTAAAATCTTTAATAAATTAAAAATAAATACAAAAAATTTTCAGTGTAGCGTTTCTGATGATAGATGAAGCAGAAGAGCGGCAGCAGGACAAGACGGAGCAAAGCATGCAACATCAGGGTTGGCTTGCATTGTGTTCAAAAGAACATGAATTTGTTTTTTGTTTATTGCTTTTGACCTGAAAGCAACAGTAATGCCATAATAATATTATTATACGAAATTTTAAATGATATATATTACTATTTTTCTTAAAAATATTAAATAATTACATTTTTCGCAGCACTCCCTTATTCTCCCTTTTATTGACATTCATAATAGCTACTTTTTTCCCGTGGAAGAGTTTCCCATTTTCAAAGTTCTTTTAGAATAAGGATAAAGGGAAAAGAGAAAAAATTCCCGGGGAGATTTTATTAAGAATAGGGGAACAGGGAATAGGGAAAAAATTCCCAGGGAATTGGTATTGAGAATTGGGCTGAATAGCTTGAATCCATTATTTGATGGTGTTTTATAATTGATTAATTTATTTTTTCAAATATTTTAATTACTCCATAAATTCAGAAAATTAAATACTTGACAAATTATTAAAATCCATAAAAAATATATTACAACTTTATTTAAATTTTAAAAATAAGTATTTAAAAAAAATAATGCGTTAAAAGTTTCGAATCCAATATTTGATAGTATTTTATAATTCTTATTTTCATTTTAATTCAAATATTTTAATTATGCATATTCATAAAATAAGATAATTAAATACATGAAAAAAATTGTTAAATTCATAAAATAAAAATTATTGTATTAAATGGTTTATTTAATTTATAAAAATGAGTATTTTAGAAAAATAATCGCGTTAAAAGTTTCGAAATTCAGCGAGTTCTAATTTTTGTCCTAGTCAGTCCTGCAATTGAAAATACGCGGTCTGTTGCAGTAGATGTTGGTTTAATAGTTAAAAGTTAAATTATCTGTTCTAGTTTTTGTGTTTATTAATATCATGAAATCATTTTTTAACAATATAGAAGTTGGTTGCTCTGCTCTTCAATATGGGTAATAGAAGAAATTGCCACTTCCAATTGTTGCTGCAGGGTTTTTTTACACAATGTTGCGTGTTTTGACTTTCATTTTAATTTTCAATTTCTTCAATGGATTCCTCAATATCGTCCTGTTGAGTATTGTCATAAGCAGATACATGAATTCTTTTGAAAATTTCTATTGCCAATGCAATGGCTGCATCCTTTGAGGTGTAATCAAAATATTTAGTGCTATGTGGAATATTGCCTGTTTCTAAAAATATTATTATTGTCCTAAGGATTTTATCGCGACGTTCATCCATTTGTTTTTTATCTGTTTTGATAATTTTTTACTTAAATTCGTTCCAAACTTGTCGAATCTTCCAAATAAAAATTTATAGACACCCTCAGTGGTCAAAACTGTAGCTGAATTTTTGATTAATTCCTTTACTGCAGTTTCTAATGGTGAAAGCACATCTAACAATTCTTTTAAAATTGATATATTATTCTCTGAAATTTTTTATTGACCCAATTCATTTAACGTCTTATTTACGGGATCATTTATTTGAAGCAATCGTTTAATCATGGTAATCAGTGAATTCCATCGTATTTTGATATCTAAAATCAACTGCAAATTCTTACCCTCTAGTTCATTAACGTATCCTTGTAACGCATTATTTTTGATTGAAGACGATTTTATCATCCTTATACTTTTTCTGAGTTCTTTTATAATTTCTAGGAAATCTTCGGTGAAATCTAGAATTTAGATTCGTCAAAATTATTTATATTTATGTAATTGTTAATATTGTCGACAGATTCATCTTCTATTTCTTCATCTTCATAGACTGCTATATCATTATCTTCTTCGCAAAATATTGTTTTTTGTTTTTTACGGAGTACATCGGTTATTGCTAAATAAGATGTGATGCCAAAGATTCTTCCATATTTGACCATAACTGCGGCTGCATCGTGTGTTGATGATATTATACCTCTATTCAAATCACTTTTAAATTCTTTCAATTTATCTGTAACGTATAGTTTTGTTTGTTCAGCATAACATGTACCTTTTATATGGACTAAACCTAACACATGAACTTCAAATTTTTGCAACAAATTATCAACAAGGGCGTGAAGTGAAATATTAAGGTATCTACTCATTGAGTTATCGGTCTATTCGTCTACTGTTATGGAGAATTTTACGTTGACTGCATTCACTCTAAATATCAAATTAAATTGACAAAAACTGCGCAATATCATCAGCAAAGTGAATTTTGAGGAAACTCAAACGCATACTAGGTTTTGTTTTATTTCAAATTTTAATAAAAACCACCACGAATTCAAATATAGTTTAAATGAACTTTTAAACTTTAAAGCTTACTAGGTTTTTCAATGTTTTGGTAGAAAATAAATGAGAAGGTCCATAACAAAACGCAATAATTTTTTTGACTGAATCCAATTCTACATATTGAAATCTATATAACCATTGTTATAAAACATAACAAAGGTCAATAATTTTACTGTAATTCAATACCAAAAATAATATTTAGTTCAGAGCAAATTGAAACATAATATATCCTACCGACTTCAATTATTGCGGTTTGTTATGGATCTCCTTAAATATACACAGCAAAAAAAAAGTGAAGTACTTCGAAATGAACAGGTTATTGCATTACATACAAAGTAACACCATTCAAAAATGTTATTGATTTTAGTTGTTGTTGTGGTTTTTTGTATGGATATTTCACACACACGCTACAAAAAGTGGTGAAAAGTGTCTAAATTTATAGCGAGGGTGCCTCCTTCCAATGACAACATAATGTTAAATTCATTGGTGATAATGCCAAATTAGAACTACGAGTACTATTGGCTCAGAATTGTGGTTTCTTCACTGAATTTTGGTAATGTCTTTTTTTGCTGGGTACTTACATATATTATTTTGGAAAATGTTAAAAAATTGTTAAAATCACAGCATTTTGTTTATAAAATCATGCAAAAAATATCCGGATTATCGGATAGTTATTAAAAAATTATCCGGATTTTGGAATAGTCAAAATTGGACGGATAATCTGGATAGTTGGACATCCGGATTAGAAACCCTAGTCATAAGTGCAGATATTAATGTAAACGAAAAAACCAGGTGGAGGGTATTAATGATTAGGCATAGCCGAAATTAACACTTTTACCTCTCAGATGTTTAAACGTGTCTGGATTTAGCTTGAAGTTACTGTATTTGACAAATAGAAATCGAAATAAGCAATTATCAAAAATAAGAAAAACAATTACGATTGCTTAAAAAATGGATCTACATACTTTCATAATTCCTTTACACTTTTATTTATTGTTTTTGGAATAAACATTTCCGAAGCAATTGATACTCAGCCCTCGCCCCATATTTTAGTTACTCAACAATAATAACTTGTATAAGTTGAAGTCTCTTCTATATATTAATGTTTTTATTCACGAGAAACCCCAATTCTCAGGCGTCATGTAAAAGATCTTATACTCGTTTAAAATGTTTTTAAACAAATACTAATGAGATCCCATTAATATTAAATACATGCTGTCATGTCATATAGAGAAATTCATAAAAAACTGCAGTCAAGTACATGACACAACCCTTTATTACAAAAAAAAAAAAAAAAAGAAAAAACACACGCACTCAACAACAGAGGGTGTAATAATACACTTAGGAACAACAACCAAATATTTAGACACTGTCAACAAGATCAAAGTATAGAAAATTTTCATTATTTGTGGTGATGACTAGAAAACATATAATAATTTACGAAATATTAATATATACATACTACAATATGAACATCCTTTCTTAAAAGAACACTTTTCGCAGTAGAGAGATCTCTTGTTTAAATCAAAATCTTCAGTATTCGTATGTGATCACGATCATGTCAACACAGCTGACAATGTGTGTCATGCTAATTTGCCATGTTACTGCTACTCATCTTTCACTTCACAATGTTGACAGCGTATCAAAAGGTATTTTACAGAACTTACAACGTATACATACATACTCCTTAGTTGTATCCATCACTCTCATGAAGGAAAAAAACAACCAAAAATTATAGTCCATCAAGCCCGACTATATAATGCCCTAAATTGTCAACAGATAGACTAAATTTATATTTAGTAGTAGTAAATTGAGGCATATGCCCAAAAAAGGTTCGAAATTGATAATAATATTAACTAATTACCATTAAAATTAAAGACTGTTGACTGATTAAAACGAGTATCAGTAAAATGAGTACACTCTAAAATGGGTTGACGGGTATATTATTTATCCATGAATCAATGTGCTTATACTTATACAGTTGGTGACAATACATTGAAAAAATTTTACCAATTCTCCTTTTCATTAATTTAGCGTTAAGTGTTAGAATTATGAATGTTTTGCGAAATCACTCTTTGGTGTGTTCTCTATCGAAAGATAACAAATTTGTTACAAAAAATGCAATAAAAAATAGATAAATGAAAAAAAGCTCATGAACATATAACAAGGAAAGAAAAGTAACTGGCCAAAAACAATACGAAAAAAAGTTTTTTTTTGAGTGATGCCAAATTAAGGGAAACTTTTAAACAAGTTGATTAAAACAATAAAAATAGAAGATGGCGTGAATGAAAATGCATAAAATCTTAACCGTTATATAAATATTTATAGTTTCTGAAGTTTCCTTTCAACTTTTTTTAAACACAATTGTATTTTTCAATGTTTTAATCTTATAATTAATTATTATAAATTAATTATAAATGAAAATCGCACCACCAGCAACTCTACTCATTTAAAATCGTAGAAAAATCACCGCTTTCTTCTTGCTGTGCTAAAGCGGAATTCCCGTATTGAATTGATTTAAATGTGCTGGCATTAAAATTAAGTTATTAGCGAGCGTTCCCTTAAAGCAGAAGGTTTTGTAAGTAAATAAGTCCGAACTGAATGCAAAATATGATCACTATTAACACACTGGTAACTCAATGCGTATCATATCGTAAAATTTCTAAGAGATTGGGTTGCTCTCATTCTACATTTAATAAAAAAAGGATACATTGGAGGCTCTGGAGCGAAAAAGATGAATGTCGTCCCAAAAGTGCAACCAGTAGTAGAACAGATAGCGTTATAAAACTTTTGAGCTTAGAGGATCGTTTTGAAAGTGCTATTTCGTGAAGCATATCACGGCTTTAAAATAAGTACGGAAGCAGTAGGTACAAGATTGCGGGGATCCGGATTACACGGAAGACGTTCTGCGAAAATGCCGCTGTTGACCAAAAATCTGAGAGAACTGGATGATTGAGCAATGGCGAAACGTCATTTGGTCCGATGAAAGTAAATATAAACTCTGTGCCAACAATTTTCCGTATGTGTGCCGCTCCGATGGGGAACATTATAAAGAAAACTGCATTGTGGAATCTAAGTTCCCACAAAGCCAGATGGCCTTTCGTACCATGTTATTTGGTCCCTGCACTCGAGAATCATTTTCCCTGCACTACAGATTCAGTTTCCAGAACGGGTCTGCTCCATGCCACCGAGCGAAATCAGTGAGTATTAATGTACCTCTCCTGTTTATTCCTTCCTAACTATTATACTACAAACAGGACATGAATATAAATCAACGTTTCCTTACAGCTCGAGAAGGTGTTCGCGGAACTCCGAATTCCGCATTTGGCTTGGCCGGGAAACTTTCCCGACCTAAACCAATAGAGCACTAATGAAATGCAAAGTTGCTGATCAAAAGCCACAGAACAAAAAATAATTAGCGTCAGTTTTACAGCATATATTGTACAACGAAGGAACTCTGAAGGTCCTTGTTGATTCCATGCCATCAAGCCATCGTATTAATATTTTTTTACATTTAATATTAACTCTAATTAAAAAAAATTATTATCAGAAGATATCGATCGGTTTCGATACTAAAAATAAATGTTGAAGAAAACTTATAAAAATTTAGATTTTTCCTAATATTAATGTTTCGGTAGGGCATGATGGAAAGGCATTTGTATGACGACCAAAGGGAAAAGACTAGACCCAAAATGTACAAATAAAATTGTTAATTCCGGTGGTGGCAATGTTATTATATGGGGTTGCTTTTTGGGCCAAGGAATGGGTCCAATTCGTGTAGTAAAAGATACTCTAACTGGAATTGGATAAAGGGAAATTTTAAATGCCGTAATGTATCGATACGCGGAGGAAAATATGTCACTGGTCTGGAAGTTCTAACATGACAATGACCCAATGGCTATAATCAAATGCAGTTAATGTTTTGGAATGGCCAACCCAATCACCATAGAAAATCTATGGGAAATTGTAGATAGAAAAATACGGATACGAAATTACACAAATAAGACAGATCTTAGAGAGGCAGTTAATTCAGAGCGGCAAAAACTTTCAATGGATATCATCAGCAATTTAATTGACTCCATGCCTCAGCGTTGTGAAGCAATACTAATAAATGAATATCCAACAAAATATTGAACCAGAAATAGAGGGAAGTTTTCAATTACTGTATAGTAAAAGTTTCCATTTTTAAGTTTATTATTTTTTTTTCTAAAGTTAATATAATAAATTTTGTTAAAAGTATCCATTGATTTGTCACTCACTGTATATACATATGAAAATGTGGGGCATAGGATAATTTAAGTACCATTTAAAGGGGTAATTTGTGTGGGTAATCCGATTCTCACAGATTTCAATATGTACTCGTATATGCCAAATTTCATAAAAATATGTTATTGGTGATCTGTACAATAACATTTAGGGTATTTATAAAGGTGTCCTAGCTGTTGTATGAGTCGTATGTTCTAATATGGTACAACAGTTGTATAATATTTGTAGACTTCTCCATGCAAAAAAATTATACGACAATAAAACGTTTGCTGGTATGTTTTTGCGGTGTACTATGTGATCAGCTGTTGTTTGTTTACTATTTAATCAGTTTTCGTAGTTTATTCTAAATATTTTTTTTTATTTCTTGTAATTATTTTGGAAAAAATAGTAAAAATATAAAAAAAAAACTGGAAATAACTACATTCAGGTTTTTGTGTAAAAGAACAATTATTTTGCTTTTATTTGATTTTTTTTCAGATTTAAGTACATGAATATACGACAGGGTGTTCACATATGCACTATTTGACATCTGGTATTTCTTTACAACTTGCAACTTTATAACAACTTATGAATTTCCTAATTATCTATTTCAATAATTTTCTAGTAACAAATATCAGCACAAACTCTTATTAACCTGTACCACACAATGGTGTAGGGTATAAACATTTCAAATTGTAAAACTGTCAACACTCTCTGTCTCCTTGGTTTTAAGTTTTGTTTTTCTTTTTTTTTTCTTATTCCTCATCAAAGTATTCCGCTTAAAATTGGATGATTTTCACTTCCACTATATACTTTGTTATGATCACTGTTAAGAAGTCAGTGTCAATGTTAATATAGTTTTGATATCCCTTAAAATTGTCATTGTAAGTTAATGACAAGCATAAAAACTCGCTCAAATTTCAAATAAAACATTTAAATAGCTTCATTTAGAAAACATTTACATTCTTAGTGAAAGTACCAAATTCGAATTTTAAGTAGTTGATTGTACTTTCTAAGTAATACATATATATAGTATATCTCAAGTGATTGACACCTTCCGGATGTAATCACTTAAGTTTCTCTTCATGTTTCATGGTGTGTTTGTCATTTAGTTAAGTATTTAATATTTTGATAAATTTTAACATTTAACTAAGTGGCTTTCTTTTTTTTATTGTAAATACTTTTTAACATACTATTAATTTAATTCAAAAATATAATTTTTTTTTGATAGACAATGGATAGTTTGTGCTAAAGTGGGAGTTATTGAATATTTTGTTATAATTTATATACCTACAGTTGAATATAAAACATCCAATAATGTAATATCAATGCTTTTGTATATTAAAAAACTTGTTCTAATAGATGATTTGTATGAAAGTTTGAAATAATTACGTAAAATACATATTTTTCAATTTTCTTTATATATCGACCTTTTTTGTATTGTTTAATAAATATTCAGAACCTATATTTCTGACGGGCTTCCAAGGTCATTTCAAGATTTAAATAAAATATTATTATTTAATTTTTTCTCCTATGTTTCGTTGGGATTTTCCAACTTCTTCAGGGATATTTTTATTAAATATGTAATCTTTTCTTTAAATTTCACATTTATTTTTTATATAAACATTAGTTTAAATTAAATTATTAAAAATATGTATAAATGTAAAAAATACAAAATTTTTTAAGGATCACATATAAATATTGCTTGGTATCACAGTTGAACTATTCAACTATTCATTTGAAATTTTTCCTGAATTTATAATTTTAAGGGTTTTCACTATGGTTGTAAAATTTTTCCGAGTAATTTTATGAGTTGCAGAGTTCGGTTGAAATGTCATCATAAAACAGCTGTTTTCCCTTTTTTTATTTACACTCAAGAGCAGGGTTGTTAACTCATTTCTTTTAGCACCATTTTTAGTTCTTTTTAAAAGTGTCGACGCGAGAATTCCCAAGTCAGTGCTTAGTGCTTTTTTTTAACATCAGTGACAGCAAATCTTTAACTTGCCGTTGGCCCCACAAGTCGAATCTAATGTTGAAATTTTGTCAAGTATTGAAAATGTATGACGAATGATCCACGTGATAAAATGCAAAAATGTTTAATTCATAATTGAATTTTGGAATGAAGTGAAATTATATAAGACTGCAACTGAATTTAACCCATTTGAAGCTTTAGCAAATATTGTTATTAAACTTGTATCGCTCCCTTATTCAAACGTTGAAGTTAAAAGGGTTTTTACCGACATGAACCTTTTCAAATCCAAAATAAGAAATCGAATATCATTACATTCAGTTAATGCTTTACTTCATATAAAAAACAAACCCACAAAAATCAAGTTTTTGTTATACTCCCTTTCCTTGTAAATTATGTTTACCGTATCGTTTCAGTCTTACTCAACAATTGTAAATTCTACAGTCAAACATTTTTTTTAAATATATTTTTTTTTTACAATATTTTTTTCATCGTCGCCACGAGTCTGTCTGGAAAGTTTCAACTCGTTTGGATCACGAGAAAAGGGTTAAAAATCGATTCAAAGTTTTTTCGCCAGACAAGCAGACACTACGAGTTAAAATAAAGGGAGTAAAAATGGATTGAAAAGAGAAAATTTCTTTGGCGAAGGATATCAAATACCTGATAAAGTAAATATTTTAATTAATAGTATTGATGGTTATAAAATATCAGAATTTGGAATTAAAACCATATATATTATGGCCGGATGAAAGTGATGATGAGAAACAATAGACTTTAGTATAAGCATCTGATATATTAAATTAAAAATTTTAATTAAAAATTATTGTTTTGTATGGAATACATATTAAACTTTATTAAAGCATTTTTTTACATTTTCCTCTTTCACAAGAGAAATAATTTTTTTTATTCGGGGATTCATAGAATACAAAGAATATGTAATTTTTTGTAATTTTTTTTCAAACGAAATTCAATTATTCGGAATGCTCTCATCCGCATGCATTCATGATAACAGGGCTTTTACTGTACGTTTCGAGTAAAGTTTAGTAAAATGAGAGTAAAAATAGTTTCTCTCTACATTAGACAGAAATACCCAAACGTGCGGAAATTCGAAAAAGCATATTCTAAGCCCAAAAATATATATCAACTGTTTAAATACATTTTCAATTGCTTTTTTTAATTTGAAAGTTTTCCATTTATTTTACAATGTTTTAAAAACTATTTGTAGGAAAACGAATCTTAAAGCAAGAATTAAATAAATTTTTTTATAAACATAAAGCAGCTGACCAGGAACCGTAACAGTTAACCGTTTATCATAAGTCACAAAAAATTTATTTTTTGATTTTTATTTTTCCGAGCAGAAAAATAAGTTATTCTGATTTTTAAGAAAATATAAAAATTAAACATAGACTAAATAAGTTAATGTTAAATTTGGCTATGCCGAATCTTTGATACCCTCTACCTATGTTATACGTTTACATTGACAACAATGTCCGATTTATCTGTTTTTAAATAGCAACCTGCTCGAAATAATAACTAACTCTATTATCCTAACTTTACCCAGGTAAATTGTATATTTTGTGAACGAGCGCGATTTCATCAGACAGACAGGCAGACAGACAGACAGACAGACGGACGGACGGAAGGATGGCTGAATGACGGACAGACAGACATCGGTATATAGACTGGAGTTGTTATAAAGATCAATAATATATATACTTTATGGGGTTGCAAATTTATTTCGATGCGTTACAAACGGAATGACAAACTGATATATATCCTCTGCACAGTGGTGTGGAGAATAGAAAAAGTGAGAAATTCTCCCAAAAAATTCGTTGGAATTTTTAATTAGCAATAATATTAAACGCCAATTAATTTTTTCTCACATTTTAAAATTATTTTTTGGCAGTGTTTGGTTTTCTTGATGATGATTGATGCTCTTAAATCAAAATTTCTGTGCGACAAAAATCAAAATCACAAAATAACTTTTATGCTCGAAAAAATAAAAATAAATAACTTGTATACGTGCTCGAAAAAGTCGAATAAATAAAAATCAAAATTATAAAAGTAAATCATTTCCTAAAAGACTGTTACACAAGGATGAAAATTGCTTTTTGTATCAGTTCTTCTATATGCTTTTTGTTTTATAAAAAAATTTAAAAATAGTTCACACTGTAATCAATGTAACCGGAAAAAAGTTTGAGTAAGTTCTGCTAAGAAAAGGGAGTGACAGTACAATGGAAACTTTAAACAAAATATAATTTTGACCACTTGAACCTTTAACGGTCAATACCAAAATATTGTATCATAAAATTAAAAACTTCTATTAATTTAAACTAGCAGATTCCAGCGCTCGAAATTCTAGTGCAATTTCTAGGCAGCTTTATTTTCCAACTTAGCCAATTCGCAACCAACTTTTTATTATTACCATCACCAACATGATTTATTATCAAAAAAGATAACAAACTCATTAACAAATTTAATAAAACACACATAGCATATGTATAATTTTATGTATGTGTTACTAGCAACTTTAAATGCAATTCACTCAAAATAAAGGAAAAAATTTAAAAATCTGCAAAACGGCTAAAAAGAAATACCTTTCAAATAATATACGTTTGGTCAAAATCGGGATAAAACGGTAGAACAAAACATCGGTTACAAGAAATCGCGTAGCCTATTAATATTATAGGTACATATTAACATACAATAGCTTAACATCAGAAAAAATAACAAAACTTAAAAGTATTAATTTTTTTTCTGTCGACAAAACATTGGAAACCTTTACTATACAATAATTGAGAACTTTTCCTCTATTTTTTGATTTTAATATTTTGTTGGATATCCATTATTTTTTACTACTCCTTCACAACGCCGAGGCATGGAATCAAATTAATTGTTGATGACATCCATTGAATTTTTTTGCCACTCTAAATTAACTGCTTCTATCAGATATGTCTTGTTTGTGTAATTTCGTGGGCTCATTTTTCGATCTACAATTTCCCATAGATTTTCTATGGGTTTGAGATCTGGTGATTAGGTTAGCCATTTCAAAACATTAACTGCATTTGATTATAGCCATTTGGGTCACTGTCATGTTGGAACTTCCAGACCAGGGTCATATTTATATATATTTTCCTCCGGAATTCACAATTTTATTTGTACATTTTGGGTCTAGTCTTTTCCCTTTGGTCGTCGTACAAATGTCCTTCCATCATGGCCTCTTAAAAAAAACTTGGACTCGTCTGAAAAGAGAAAAGTATTCCAATTCCGTATTGAGTAGTTCATGTGTTCTTTAGCAAAATTTATGCGAGCCGGACGATTTTTCTCTGATAGCAATGGTTTCTTCACAGAACGATAATAACCAAGATCAGCCTCAATTGCTCATCGGGAAACAGTTCGAGCACATATTTTTAGTTTTAGATTGTTAATGACCTCTTTATATAGCATTCTTGGACATTCTCTTGCTATTAAAATATCCTGTCTTTGACTCGTTTTATGGGTCCTGCCGCCTAAATATTGAGTGATCACAACACCTCTTCCACGATATTTATAAGTTTTGAAACTATGGATTTATTCACAGAATAAAATCATCCATTATTCTGGTTTTTAACTCTTCACAAAACGTTATTCTTGCCTTACACTGCCGGTCATGAAAACCGCATTCATTCATAATCATTTCAACGATGCGCTTACGAAAATGATATTTTATGTCATTTGAAGAAAATTCAGTTCAAGTAAATTTTAAGAAGCTAAGAAATATATTTCTGGGAGTTGCATACACGTTGCTTTTGACCGAAGACATTAATAATAGGAAAAATCCAAATTTTTAAAAGTTTTCTTCAACATTTATTTTTAGAAACCGATCGATATCTTTTAATAATAAATTTTTTTATTAGAGGTAAATTAAATAAAAAAAAAATATTAATACGATGGCTTGATGGCATGGAATCAACAAGGACCTTCAGAGTTCCTTCGTTGTACAATATATGTTGTAAAGCTGACACTAATTATTTTTTGTTCTGTGGCTTTTGATCAGCAACTTTGCATTTCATTAGTGTTCTATTGAGTTTAGGTCGGGAAAGTTTCCCGGCCAAGCCAAATGCGGAAATCTGAGTTCCGAGCTGTAAGAAAACGTTGATTTATATTTATGTCCTGTTTTTAATATAATAGTTAGGAGTGAATAAAGAGGAGAAGTACAATACTCACTGATTTCGCTCGGTGGCATGGAGCAGGCCTAGTGCAGGGAAAATGTTCCTCGAGTGCAGGGACCAAATAATATTTTATAACTTGCACGTATTTTTTTTAGCATTTATTGTTCATTCTAGAAAGTATAAAGGAATACGAACATGGTACGAAAGGCCATCTGGCTTTGTGGGAAATTAGTTTCCACAATGCAGTTTTCTTTATAATGTTCCCCATGGGAGCGAAACATATACGGCAAATTGTTGGCTCAGAGCTTATATTTACTTTCATCGGACCAAATGACGTTTCGCCATTGCTCAATCGTCCAGTTCTCTCATATTTTTTGGTCAACAGCGGCGTTTTCGCAGATAGTCTTCCGTGAATTCTGAATTCCCGCAATCTTCTACGTACTGCTTCCGTACTTATTTTAAAGCCGTAATATGCTTCACGAAATAGCACTTTCAAAACGATCCTCTAAGCACAGAGCCTCCAATGTATCCTTTTTTTAAGCGCAGAATCAGAGCAACCCAATCTCTCAGAAATTTTACGATGAGATACGCCTTGAGTTACCAGTGCGTTAATTGTGATCATATTTTGCATTCATTTCGGACCTATTTACTTACACAACCTTTTGCTTTAAGGGAACGCTCGCTAATAACTTAATTTTAATGACAGCACATTTGAATCAATTCAATATGGGAAATCCCCTTTAGCACAGCAAGAAGAAAGCGGTGAAATTTCTACGATTTTAAATAAGTAGTGTTGCCGGTGGTGCGGTTTTCATTTATAATAATTTATTTATAATAATTAATTATAAGATTAAAACATTGAAAAATTTAATTGTGTTTAAAAAACAGTTGAAAGGAAACTTCAGAAACTATAAATATTTAAATAACGGTTAAGTTTTTATGCATTTTCATGCACGCCATCTTCTATTTTTATTGTTTTAATCAACTCTGGTACAGAAGTTCAAAAGATTCCATTGTTTTGTCATCACTGGAAAAATACTTTTTTCCGTTTATACATATTTTTTAAATTGTATTTTTTTTTACAAATTCGTTATCTTTCGATAAAGGACACACTCAAGAGTGATTTTGACCAAAATTATTAAATTTGGAAAAAATTATTAAATGTGGAAATTCTGAATTTTTTAAAAGTTTCCAATTTATTGCCACCCATTGTATATATGTATGTCAATTGATAGGTCATTTAAAGTGTCATAAGTGGACTGTGCTCGATTTCGAATATTTGTGTTATACCACCTTTTGCGTTTAAGGTAATGAAATCTACGTCAGAGCTTTGCTTTAAATTTGAAAATCTAAATCTTTCCTTTTTCAATATTTTTAAACTCTTTCTTTTAACTAATACTCTCTGTCTGTAGTGGGGCACCCCATTCCCCCTTATCCAATTGACCTGAAACTTGGCCCATAGTCTTGTTGTGACTACAGATTAATTTTGGGGTAGTCACGCACATTCATGCATAGTCACGCACAGTCACGGAGTGATATAAATGCCATTTCCCCTCATTCGATCGATCTGAAACTTGGTCCGTACACTTGCTGCGAAAAAAAGTTAACTTTGACTTAGTAATGCACAGTCACGCATGGTCACGCACAGTCACGGAGAGATTTAAAACGGATTTCTCCTAATCCAATCAATTTGAAACTTGGTCGATATACTTGCTGTAAGGAAAGATTAACTTCGTGATAGTCACGCATAGTCACGCACAGTCACGGAGTGATTTAAAACCCATTTCCCCTTATCCGATCGATCGAAAAATTGGTCGATAGACTTGCTGTGAAAAAAGATTAACTTTGACATAGTCACGCACAGTCACGCATAGTCACGCACAGTCACGGATAGATTAAAACCTCACTTCCCCTCATCAGATCGATGTGAAACTTTGTCCATAGACTTGTTGTGGCCAAAGATTAACTTTAAGATATTCACGTATAGTCACGCACATTAAGACTTCAAAATTTTATGCATAAGGAAAGAAAGAGTTTTAATAAAAACTTTGTTTTTATGGGTTGGATTAAAATTGTATTTTATAAAAATCATATTTATTCAAAACAATTATTTATAAATTAACGTTTGTATAGAATGAGGTGGCAAATTGATTAAAACACTGCTCCTTTCACTGTCCACAACGCTGACATCAACATTAGCATTACGACTGCAACGTTATAGATATGCCGTCAATAATATAAAATCTTACAAAATCTCATAAACTTGCCTATTGAACAGTACAGCGGAAATGGAACTATCTGGACGTAAATACGCCACACTATCAATATTGACATTACTGCGTATGGCATCAATGCGTATCTCACACTTGAGTATGAATTTCGAGAAATGGCCCATTCTACAGAACATGGGTTGTTTTAAAATTTCCGTAGGATCTAAAGAGAAATATTGACAATATAAACATATTAATGTGATGATTACAAATTTGCTACCTTCGATAAAATCAGCTTTTTAGTTTAGAAGATATAACCCTTCAAATTCGACTGATTTTCAGTTTTCAAAGACATAAAATTTTTAGGCAATATGGTCCAGTTTCAGGTAGAATATAAAAAACCTGGGTTATGTATTATCCATTATAACTATTATAGAAAAACACTTACTGTTTGCTTCGTGTTTCTCCAGGTAAATCGCTATTTACCAACTGCCTATTTTTCACTATTTTTCAACTTTGATGGAAAAGAAAAAAAAAAAAATTTTTATATCTGCCATATTTTCAAAATACGTTCTTTGATTATTCCTTTACCTATTTCAACAAAGTCCAGCTGCTCTCTGAATGTTTTAAACTGCAAAGAAAAGATTAATTCTACAAAATATGGAGAATATGCTTCGAAAACTGCATCACTTTTGGCAGAAATGTATCCACTGAAGGAATTGACCCGGACAGTCCATAAAATATTGGCGCATGGCAAATATATAGTTGAATACCACTCTTTGCCAATTGAAGAGCTTTCCGAAGAAGCTCAGGAGTCCCTAAACAAATTTTATAAAAAATATAGATGCTTGAACACGTTCAAAGCATCAAGGGTGAGGCAAAACGAGGACTTCTTCAACATGTTGCCAGCATCTTCCGATCCACTTATTTTATCTCTGCGGCAAGTGAAGTCACGAAAAGAGTTAGAATCAAATAATTGTAGTTCAGAAAGAAATGATTGGACTATATACCTTCTGTTATGAATTGTGATAATTATTTTGAAGCAATTTGAAATAATAAGTTCAAAAATTCTTAATTTATTATATGTTTTATTTATGGATAATAATTTAAAAAAGCAACAAAAAATATAGAATGGTTAAAAATCATGATTTTTAATTAACACAAACAAAATTTTTTCATGCCGTTGACAAATCTAAACTTTGATAATCCATAAGCATCTAGACGTATACATGGTGATGGTAATATGTTGGGCAAATTATCTATCAACGAAAAACTCAAATGGCGCCACTGTGCGCCGTTGCATGGAGTCAAATAATTTGTTGATGATATCCATTGAAATTTTTCGTCACTCTGAATTAATTGCCTCTAACAGATCTGTCTTGTTTGTGTAATTTCGTGTCCGTATTTTTAGATCTACAATTTCCCTTAGATTTTTTATGGGATTGAGATCTGCTGATGGGGCTGACCATTCCCAAACATGAACTGCATTGATTGTACCCATTTGGTTATTATGTGAATCAATGTTCCATACAGAAATGGGCGTTATGTCTGTTGAAGCTAGAGATAAATCCACTTGATTGGAAATGGATCTTGGGGAAAAATGTGTAGGAAATCCATTATCGAGAAGAGTCTTATTTGATTGAGTTAGTAGATTTTCGACTAAGTAGCTTTTGGTTAGTGTAAAGGGAGAGCCCCATACGGTTTATTGTGCATTCAAGTCTTCTAACATAAGTGTCCGCTGGTTGTTCTCTATAATGAAAGACGTAAGTTACGTGATTGAAAGAGGTTAGATTTAGAGAAATTATATTTAATTTAAATGCAATAAAGACATTGGAAACGGCGAAAAAATTACAATCATGCAGACTACTATGGCAACAAAAACTAAAGAGCTAGCATTGAAATTAACCCTCTAGGGTACAGTGTTTGAGATATGAAAAGAATTTTCGAAAAATCAAAATAATTTTTATGCAACTAAAATGAGCTTAATTATTTTTTTAATTAAGAAGCTCACAATTGGCTTAAAATATAACAATCAAGTCTTCGATCATCAGAATTTTGTAATAAAAATGCAGACGTCGGTTCGAAGGACCAATAAAATGTTTCTAATTCCGATGTAATCAGCATACACTTCTTAATATGTAATGTATTTATTTTATTATAACGTATGTTATTATAAATATACAATATTGGTCCTTCTTAAATTCTTAAATGAGTTAGAAATATCCAACAGGATGAGTCATCCTTTACCCACATTTTCTTTTACTTTACAAAAGTCGTAGTGTTTTTGTTAACGGATGTAAAATCGATCGCAATCATGACAATTATAAAACACAAATTTTCTTTTAACTGGAGTCGTGGGAGAAATTTCTATACCCTCCACACCACTATGCAGAGAGTATATATTAGTTTGCCAATCGGTTTGTAAGTCATCGAAATAGGCTCCGGGGACCCCATAATCTATATATTCGTGGTCCTTATAAAAGAAGAAATCAATCTGCCGATGGTTGCCTGTTTGTCTGTCCGCAATAGGTCGAGTGGGTCGCACTACTTAGGCTTAAGATGTTCATCATAATATGCAGCAGTTTCGTATTGATTTTGGAGCCTCTACACCAAATACTTGCGAAAATTAAAAGATACTCCGATAAAATTTCATATAAAAAACTAAAAATGTTAAAAAATGTTTATACGTAACGGAACATATACGAGTACAGATGTATCAGCGATGTATACACATTTTCGTTCGCTTGTTGTACATGAAAAAACAACAACAACAAAATGTGTATGCATCGCTAATAAACAACCAAACAAAAATTTCATTTATAAAGTACGAAAGTACCCAAAAATTTTGTTAATTATCCTATTATTTTTAAATAACATACTTAAAAATGTAGCCATTATAATCTGAAATCTAGTTTTCTTTGTCTCTTAGTGTTTATAACCTTAGTTATAATATTGTGTTTAGAAGACGGGTGGAGGGTATCAAAGATTCGGCACAGCCAAATTTAACATTCTCGCTGGATAAAAACGAAAAATTGTACAATAGACCATAACCGTCATGTTTAGACGTGTTAGCGATGGATAGGTTTGCTATGTAACCGTTGAGTTTTACCTGATTAGCTGAGTGATATGTTTCATGTAGTGCAATAATTTAAGGTGTGTGTTCACGGATTAAAATTTGCAGTTCGTGTAGGTTGTTGTAAAAGCCGTTTAAGTTCCATTGTAGAATTTTAATCGACATTTAATAATAATTTTTAGATAACGAATATGGTGTTATTTTAGAGAATCAATTCATTCCTTGTGTTACATTTTGTTTTGGTTTTTGGTTTAATTTATCAAGAGAGTTATCCATTTAAATAACGGTTAAGATTTTATAAATTTTTTTCGTACCATCTTCTGGCTCAGACGATTAAAAATAAAAAATAAAAATACTTCTTTGTTCGGTCATCTATTTTTTAAATTATTAATTTTTGTAACAAATTTGTTATCTTTCGGTAGAGAACACACAAAAAGTGATATCGCCAAAAAAAAACATTATTTTAGGACATAACGCCTTTTGCGTTTAAGGTGACGAAATATACTTCAGAGTTTTGCTTTAAATTTGAAAATGTAAATCTTTAATTTTTTAATATATTTCTATCAGATGCAATTAAAATTAATTGTCGTTAAAGTCAAATTTCCTTAATGCCGTGTACCTTGTACTAATCCTGTAATTTATTTATAATATTTTATGTCTTGTACGGGATTTCGAATAAAAATAATTAAATTAAAAAAAAAAAAATAAATAAATTTGTATTTTATAAAAATTATAAAATTACATTTATTCAAAACAATTATTTATAAATTAACGTATGTATAGAACGAGGTGGCAAATTGATTAAAACACTACCCCTTTCGCTGTCTACAACGCTGACATCAACATTAGCATTACCACTGCAACGAAAAACGAAAATAATATAAAATCTTAACAAATTCTCACAAACTTGCCTATTGAACAGTACAGCGGAAATGGAACCATCCGGACGTAAATACGCCACACTATCAATATTGACATTACTGCGTATGGCATCAATACGTATTGAACCCTCGGGTATGAATTTCGAGAAATGGCCCATTGTATAAAACATGGGTTGTTTTAAAATTTCCGTCGGATCTCAGGAGAAATATTGACAATATAAATATATTAATGTGATGTTTAAAATTGCTAAGCAAAAAGCATACTTGTCGTATCTATAATCACAGGAGCGTCAACAGTGTTATCAACATAATTGGGTCCACCATTTTGATCCAATATTAAATTCCAATCAATCCAGCCATTATAACCATGTTTTAAATTTTCCAAGAAAGCTCTGGCATATTTCTCACCGCGATACCAGGAACCCAAACTGGGAGCAGCCTTTTGCCAAGGCTTAGAACCAATACACGATTCTGTAACCAAGAGTATTTTTTCTGGATATTCTTCTATTGTTTTATCCACAAAAATGGGTTTAAAAATCTCATCCAAATACCAATGAACACCAAAGCCATCTAAATAATCTAAAGAATCCGAACGTTTCGATGCCATCTAGTTGAAAAAAATTGGTTATATTATTTGAGTTACTAAAGAGGAAATGCAAATTTTGTTTACCATAGCAAACCACTTGGGGAATGTGTAACGTTGATCATCATTTCCGAATATAATCAAATCTTTATATTTTGAATTTCTGATGGTGGGCCCTAAATTTTCACTCAACCAAATGGCTTGATTTGCGGGTGTCCAACCTAAGCTCATAAACTTAACCAACAACATAAATAGTTCACCATTCATAGGTTCATTTCCGGTCGATATAGCCCATACTGGTAAATCGTTTTTCTCCATTACTTCCAGCCATTTCAAATGGTAATCAGCCCAAGTTTGATAGTGCTCTGGTTTTAAATGGCTGAAACCAGTCCATTTATTATTTGATTTCATCCATTTGGGTGAACTCCAGGCTGCACCTTTAATGCGTAAATTATTTGGATTTGATACCGCTTTAAGACGGTGTATTTGTTCAGCTTTCTTTTGATCTCGTGGATCCAACTCTGTAAAATTTGTTAGCTGAGCATCATTTTCGGGTTCTTCATTATAAGACCAGGGTTCCAAATCAAAATCAGAACCTCCAATGGACATGCGTAGTAAACTCCAACCAATACCTTCGTCTGAGTAGTATGATCTTAAAAAATAAATATTTGTCATCTACGTGCAAAACAAAACAAAACATGATCTAATTACATACTTATACACATGATCTTGAACTTCTTGGGGTAATTGTTCCAATAGATATGAAACGGCTCCAGTAAAAGCACCACCAAAGCCAACAATCTTGCGATATTGTACATCACGATTTATATTCAAACTTACTGTACGAGTAGAAGCTATTAAAATTAAAAATGATTAATTGAACATGAAATCTTAACGTTAACGTCTAAAGAATATGTGACGTCAAATATTAAAAAAAAAATAAGAAAATTATAGTCGGTCTAGACCCTAGACGATGCGTTTCGAGAAATGGTATTAGGTCCAATTAATTAGATATAGAAAATAAGCATAGACCAAATTTGAGTGGCATTGTTGTTACTTTTTGCCAACAGTTCATATCGTATGCTATTTTTACATTGGGACTAGGTCGAAAAATGGACCGATCCTGATCATAAAGTCACCATTTTTTTTCAAAAACATATGTAAAACAAATCCGTTTTTTGATAAATATAAGTGAAGATCGGGAAGCTGCTTTATAAGAGGGCTATTACAAAGAATTGTCCTACAGGATTTAATCTTTAACCACAAACCAAATTTTATCGATAATTTGGATCTTATGGCAATTTAGCTCGATCTCACAAGGATCATTTGTATGGGGATTAGGTCTGAACAGGCACCAATTTCAAAAGCGATTTGTTCTTTGGCCGATAAAATTTAAGATACCAAATTTCATCAAAATATATTCATATTTGAGGCCTGTAGTTTGAATATAAGGTTTACGTAGACACACATACGGACAGACGAATGGATGAACGGAAGGATGAAATAACATCTTTAAATCGACTCAGAAAGTGATCGGTTTAATAAAATGTCAACTATTTATTTACATCTCATTATACCCTTATCACAAAGCTGGTCTCGTATAGGGTATAAAAACTTTGTTTCACTTACTTCTTTCAATCAATTGAATGGTTTCATTATCAGTTAAATTTTTTAGAAGCAAGTCATAATCGAACACGTAATATTTTTTGAAAAGATTGAATTGACCACTTTTAGTAGCAAAACGTAAACCAGCCTAAAATTTTTAAATAGTTATTATGAGGAAATATGAAAATTAACATTTATCTACCTTTGATGATGATACCAAAGATAGTTCAGAATTACTAGTTGGTGTAGGGTTATCAAGATAATCGCAAATAGAAGTGCATACACAAACTCCGCCATGAGCAGTGTTACGAAGATTACATGGTATGGTAACGGCAGTAATACAACCTAAAAGAATTTTTGAAATTAATTGAAAATTATAAAATTCTTATTTCATTTATAAACTTACCCAACAATGCTAGGAATATTCCAAACTTAAAGCAAAGTTTTTCCTTTGTCATTATTCTCTGCAACAGTCCAAGCGTTATGCTTTAACGTAGTGTTTTAACAAAACTGGAGTAATCATGTTTTTAAAATTCATATAATTTGAAATATCGTTAAGTTAACTGGCTGGATTTGTTGCCAAAAACTATCTAATCGTAATCGTTTTAAAGCCACAACAAATCTTTCGATAAAATTTAATTTGATAACAAATTATTGTTGAGAGTTTAATACAGAAATATGCCAAAATTTGTTAAAATTTGGAAATTGGATCAGAAACATGCGTCGAGGTTCTGTTCTAATTTATATACTCATATACTTCTAGTGTATATAAACTACACCCCTTTGTAGTAAGTAAAGTATACGAGGGCAGCTCAATAAGTCCGAAATGTTTTAAAAATAAATTCAGAAAAATAAGACTTTTTAAAAATAAAAGAAAAACAAGTGAAAAAGGGATGAATTTTTATCTCTTATTGAATACAAATTTTTTACAACTCTTCAACTATCCTCTATTAAAACATTAATTTCTCTCATATTTATCTCACAGATTTTATTTTAAGTAAATGGTACAAAAGAAGAAAGTGATTATTTTTTTTAATTTAATGATAACAAAAGTGAAACTGTCGGGAAACTGTTAGTATAATTCATAATCATAACATTTATTATTACTTCATAGATTGTTTATTTGTTATTTTATTAGTAAGAGATATTTCTCTTACGCTTAATAGATCAAAAACAACAATTCAAAATTATCCAACATCATACGACACTTTAAAAAGATATGGAAGACGATATGGAAGCGATTGCGATAAAAGATCATTAAACGCCTTTCAGTCAAAAATAATTTTAGTTGTGCTCAAATAAAAGGAAAAATGGAACGAACAGCGCTTACAGTTTAATATTAACAAAAAAAAAAAAAAAAAAAAAAAAAAAAAAAAAAAAACGTAAAAGAAAAACGACACCGACAATAGTTTAAAAAAACGACGTAACACTTATAAATTTGTTTCATACAAAAATTTATGTTGAAAAATATATTTTATTTGCTCCCTGAAGATGGATGGATATCATCCGAAACACGTCGGAGAAAAAGCGAATTGATGGTTTTCAATTCCGAAAATAAAAACTGACCACTAAACCCAACAAATCGAACAATCAACAAAAGCAACGCTGAGTTTAAATATTACTCCAAGACGAATAAACCAAATTTTAAATAATAATTCACACATTAATAAACAGAAAACTTTGCCAAAACCAAAACTGACACCAAGACAGAAGGGAGCAAGATTGGCATTTGCAGAAAAATATAAATTCTGGGAAGAAGATTGGAAAAATGTGCTCTTCAGTAATGAAAAAAGTTTAACCTTGAAGGCCTTGATGGTTATCAATGTTATTGTAGAGCTAAATATCAACCATGAAACATACGGGTAGCCCGAAATTTTAAAGGAGGATCACTTATGACTTGCGTAGCGTTCGGTTACTGAGAACGTTTTCAGATTTGCTAAAGAAAATTATGAAAATAAATTTACTTCCCATAATTGAATTGTTGATGATATCCATTAACATTTTTTGCCACTCTGTATTAACTGTCTCTATGAGATCGGACTTGTTTGTGTAATTTCGTGTCCATATTTTTCGATCTACCATTTCCCATAGATTGTCTATGGGATTGAGTTCTGGTGATTGGGCTGGTCACTGCAAAACACTAACTGCATTAGATTGTACCCATTCGATTACAACTTTGGAGGTATTTCTTGGACACATTATGTCTTCTAGATTTTGTCTGTATCCAATTCCATTTAGAGTATCTTTTTCTGCATGAATTGAACCCATATCAGTTTTGTATGTATATTTTGGGTCTAGGCTTTTTCCTTTTGGTCGTCGTACACACATTCTTCAATCATGGCCTATTAAATTAAACTTGATCTCATCTGAAAAGAGAACAGTATTCTAATTCCGTCTTGACCAGTTCATGTGTTATTTAGCAAAATGTATGCGAGCCAGACGATTTTTCTCTGATATCAGTGGTTTCTTCACATGACGTTAACATCCAAGATCGTCGGGAAACAGTTCGAGCACATATGTATTTTTAGTTTCAGATTGTTAATGATCTCTTTAGATAGCATTTTTTGATATGTTTAAACTATCTTTCTGTTAAAATATCCCCTCTTTGAATCGTTTTACGGGGCCTGCCTCCTATATGTTGAGTCGTCACTGTACCTCTTTCACGATATTTCTTGATAATTCTTTTAATAATGGATATAGTCATAGAATATTTCTCATAAATATTATTTTGCTTAATACCAGCAGTATAATAATCTATTATTCTGGCTTTAAACTCTTCACAAAACTTTATTCTTGCCATTAATTTATAATAATTAATAATAACATTAAAACATTAAAAAATAGAATTGTGTTTGAAAGAAAACGTCAGAAACTATAAGTATTTAAATAACGGTTAAAATTTTACACATTTTCTTTCATACCGTCTGTTATTTTTATTGTTTTAATCAACTCTAAAAAGTTTCCATTTTGTCATCACTAAAAAAACAATTTTTATTTCGATTTTCTATTTTAATTTTTAAATTGTATTTTTTTTTTTATAAATTTATCTTTTGATAGAGAATACACCAAGTAGTGATTTCGGAGAGAAATTATTAAAATAAGAAATTGACAATTTTATAATTTTGTAAAAGTTTCCAATGTATTGTCACGCACTGTATTTACTTTCTCATAAAACTCTAAATTACCTATTTTTCGAGTAGGGCAATGCTTTTGGGTAAGTTTATGTAAGTTTGGGAACACAACTAAGGACAGTTATTTTCGGCTCTTGTTTTAATTGAAGTAAATATATTCCCCCATTTTCCAAACAAATAAATAATTACATATATAAAATAGAAATATTTGCGGTAATTCCCATACCTCCGTTATGACAGATAAAATATTGAATAATTTAAGTTTATGTAAGTTTGGGAACACAACTAGGAACAGTTATTTTGATTGAAGTAAATTTTAATTGAAGTAAATATTTTCCACCATTTTCCATACAAATAAATAATTATATAAAATACATAGAAATATTTCCGGTAATTCCCATACCTCCGTTATGTTAGAATTACGACTTGCAATATTAACAACTTGTCGTCAACTTTGGTTAATATTGAAAAACATAGTTTACTTTTGTTAAAATTGTTTACTTTTAATATAATGTCTAAATATATTATCAATTTCCTCTGTAAACTTTTCAAATAATATACAATATTATATTAAAACTTCAGAAGTGGGATTACCTTAAAAAAAAAAATAAAATAAAATGCAGCGAAGAAATTTAACTCGCCAGGAGCTTATAGCTGCCTTAAATTACGGTGGAATTAAATTTCCAGAAAGTGCTACAATATCTCAGTGGAAACTATGGATTCTGATGCCAATTCGAATGCCAATGCTTTTATTTCAATTCAACCATCTGTTTGTGCTGATCAATTAACTACCTCTGTCCAAAACGTTATTTCTTCTGTGTTACCTGAGGTGTGTGATAATTCGTGTACACTCTTGCCGTCTATTGCTTCCGTTTCATCTGTTTATCCTGGTACATCAATTCCATTTACAACTTCTGTTTCAACTGCTGGTTCCATTACTACTGAATCGGTTCGAACTGATACTTTTGTTTCATCTGCTGCATCTGCTCCTGCTTCTTCGGTTCCATCTGCTTCTTTTATCCCATCTAATACTTTTATTTCATCTGATGCATCCGTTCCATCTGGTACATCCGTTCCATCTGCTACATCCATTCCAACTGCTACATCTGTTCCAACTGCTGGTTCTGTTCAACCTATTGCGGTAGAACAGCATATCCTTTGCGAGGATTCCCTAGATATTGCTATTAATCAATTACAAAAGCAACGTGAACTCATTTTATTGCAGCGTGAAGTGAATATGTTAAACAATGATGGTAAAGGTTCTTTATCTGATTTTGTATCCATTGAATCCATGGTTATTAAATTTTCTGGAGATGATTTATATAATATAAAGCGATGGATAAGTGATTTGGAGGATGCATTTCAATTACTTAATTGCGGAGAACGCATGAAATTTATATGTGCTCGAAGATTGCTTGGTGGAACTGCTGCATTATTCACAAGAACCGTCTTGTCATCAAGTTATGAAGAGTTGAAACGAGCTCTTTTAGACGAATTTGGAAAATCTTATTCGATACTTGAGATATATGAACAACTAAAGAAAAGGAAACTAAGACCTAATGAAACTATACAGCGTTACGTGATCGAGATGAGAATGACAGCAGAAAAAGCCAACATTTCAGATACGGATTTAATCGACATCATTATTGCAGGTCTTAATGATAAAGCACCGTTGGTAAATATGCTATATCAAGCTACTACAATGCTGCAGTTAAAAGTTCAATTAGAGCGATATCAGAAATTGCGCGATAAACAATCTAGAACCATCTTGGCATCGGAGCAATCGGTTTGTAGAAATGGAACGCCGGATAAAGTTAAAGAACCTGTTACAGATGTTCGTTGTTATAACTGTTCACAGTTTGGACATTTTCAAAATCAGTGCCCAAAGCCTATACGATCAAAAGGTTCGTGTTTCAAATGTGGTGAATTAGGTCATTTGTATAATACTTGTCCTAAGAGACGTTCTGTTGTTGCAATGGTAGCTGCGTCTGAAGAAGATACAGATAATTTTGGAAAACCTCAGTTGACCACAGTTAATGCTTTGCAAACGGTAAGTGTCGCTTTTATGAATAGGTTAGGCAAACGCACTGGTATTAGTTGTATTTTTTTTCTCTTCTCGATTCTGGTAGCCCGAGGAGTTTTATTAAGCGGTCTGTAGTACCTTTTCCAATGAACACAATACCAAAGCCTTCTAAATATCGGGGTATAGGTAATAACCAGCTCAATATTTTAGATGAAATTGTTTGTGAGGTTAAGATTGATAATGAAATCATTCTTCATAATTTTTTTGTTTTACCTGATACTGATATTTGTGTTCCATTATTAATCAGAAGAGATCTCTTATATCAATTTAATATATTCTTATGTAAATTTAAACGAATTTATTCCAAGAATGAATTACTTACAATAAAAAAATTTAATACAGTTAATGATATAGAATTTATTCCAAGCAGTGCGTTTGATATTTGGAAGAACAGAACTATTTGCGCTATAGATCCGTTGATTCAGACAGATCACCATGTGTTTGGAGAGAGCTGTAGTTTTCCGATAATAGATCCTGCGGTAACTTTAAATAGTTTTTTAATTGAAATAAATTCTGTCGAATTGATTAATAAGTCATGTAAAGAGTATCAAGATATTACGGTGGAAACTGATGAATGGTATTTTCTGTATTACCAGGTGAGATTTGTAATGAAATGGATATAAATAGTTAGATGAGGATAATAGGAAGTTGTAGCATTCAGTAGTAAAAGAATCATACTGCAATCCTCCCCCTGAAGTTGGAAAAGTACCTTATGATAATAAAATGAAACTTAATTTGACTGATGACACACCGTTCCATTTTCCACCTCGTAAGCTTTCATTTGCAGAAAAAACTGAAGTCGAAACTATTATCAGTGACCTATTAGAGAAAAATATAATTAAGCATAGTAATTCGCCATATGCATCCGCTACTGTTTTAGTTAAAAAAAAAAAAAAATAGCGAAGGCAGATTATGCGTTGACTATAGATTTCTGAATAAAAAAACTGTAAGAAATAATTTTCCTATGCCTCTAATTGAAGATTGCTTGGAACAACTGGAAGGAAAAAAATTTTTTACAGTTTTGGATTTGAAAAATGGGTTTCATCAAGTTGAAATGCCAAATACACTTCTTTTGTGACACCAAGAGGACATTATGAATACAACAAAATGCCATTTGGTTTAAAAAATGCCCCAGCATTTTTTCAGCGTTTCATATATAATATATTAAAAGATTTAATTTTAGAGGGAAAAATAGTTGTTTACATGGATGATATAACAATAGCAACTTCGAATTTTGAAACTCATTTAAAAATAGTGAAAGAGGTTCTGAAGCGATTGTATTCTAGAGGCTTAGAATTAAAAATGAGTAAGTGCAAGTTTGGATACACCGAGATTCAGTTTTTAGGATATATTGTAAATGCTATAGGAATTCGCCTAAATAATACCCATCTTGAAGCCATAAACAATGTTCCACAACCACAAAATTTCAAACAGCTAAAAAAGTGTCTTGGCTTATTCTCTTACTTTAGAAAATTTATACAAAATTTTTCTACAATTGCAAAACCGCTAACAAATTTATTGAAAAAGGATGTGTCATATAATTTCGATAGTAGCTGTATTAAAGCATTTAAAAAATTGAAGGAATTGTTAGTTTCCTCTCCGATACTGTCAATTTCTAGTCCACAAAGAGAAACGGAATTACATACTGATGCTTGTAAATCAGGTTTTGGTGCTGTTCTTATGCAGAAACGGAATCGAAAGTGAAAGTGAATCGAAACTGCATAGTTTTGAGTTAGAGACGTTAGCAATTGTATATGCTCTAGAGAGATTTAGAATACAATTAGGAGGTATTCATTTCGTTGTTGTTACCGATTGCAATGCTTTGGCTCAAGCAATACAAAAGAAGCAAGTGAACTTACGAATAGCAAAATGGGTATTTTGTTTTAAAAATTACAATTATACTGTAAAGCATCGAAGTGGAATTTCAATGAACCATGTATATGCATTGAGTCGTTGTTGCGTAATTGATTGTGATGAAATTTGTGAAACTGACTTAAATATTCAAATAACGCAAAATAGAGATGAGAAAATAAGAGAAATAAGGACTAAATTGGAAAACGGAACTGATAATCATTTTAATTTGTTTGATGGGTTAGTATTTAGGAAAGATATAATAAATGATAGAAAACAACTATATGTTCCAATCGAAATGGAAAATAATATAATTCGGATTATTCATGAAAAAATTGGTCATTTAAGTGTAAATAAAACTGAAGAAAAACTTAGGCAAAATTATTGGTTCCCAAAACTTAGAAAAAAAGTAGATAACTATATAAGAAATTGTGTAAAGTGTATTATTTATTCTCCATCTGGCCGTTCTAATGATCACAATTTTTATGCTATTCCAAAAGAACCTATCCCATTTCATACCATTCATATTGATCACTTTGGTCCTCTACCTTCTATTCGATCTGTTCGTAAACATGTGTTGGTTGTTGTAGATGGTTTTACTAAACATGTTAAGTTATATCCTGTAAAATCAGTTAGTTCAAAAGAGGTGTGTATGTCATTACAAACATATTTTGATAACTTCAGTCGACCAATTCGTATTGTTACTGATAGAGGTACTTGCTTTACATCTAAAGAGTTTTCAGATTTTCTTTTACAAAGCAATATCAAACATGTTAAAACATCTGTGGCTTCTCCACAGGCAAATGGACAGGTAGAAAGAGTAAACAGAGTCCTAAAGTCAATGTTGTCAAAGCTAACAGAGCATATCACTCATGCGGATTGGGTATCTAAATTGGTTAATGTTGAGTATGCTCTTAACAATACGATACATGCAACAACACGTAAATCACCTTCTATACTATTGTTTGGAGTCGAACAGAGAGGACGAATTGTAGATGAGTTAACGGAGTTTTTGGAGGAAAAGAATAATTTCGAAGCTTGTGATTTAGGAAAAATTCGTGTGGATGCTTCGGAGAACATAGAGAAGACACAAAAATACAGTCAGGAATATTTTTTAAGACATAGTATTCCTGCAAAAAAATTTAATGTAGGAGATTTTGTTGTTATGGAAAGTATAGCCATACCTGTGGGTGCAAATAGAAAGTTGTTCGAAAAATATAAAGGGCCTTATGTTATTAAGAAACAGTTACCACATGATCGATACGTTGTTACGGATATCGGATCTCATTCAGTTACTCAAATACCATATGATGGCATGGTTGAATCAAGGCGATTGCGTTTGTGGCTTTTGCCAGATAATAAATAAATTCTGTGACTTCTTTTAGTAAAAGCGACATTTATAAGTTTTTTTTTTTTTAAAAAAAAGTTTGATCGAGCCGATCAATGGTCAGGATGGCCGAGATGTTAGAACTACGACTTGCAATATTAACAACTTGTCGTCAACTTTGGTTAATATTGAAAAACATAGTTTACTTTTGTTAAAATTGTTTAAATATAATGTCTAAATATATTATCAATTTCCTCTGTAAACTTTTCAAATAATATACAATATTATATTAAAGTTATGACAGATAAAATATTGAATAATGATTAGAAAACTATTTTACATATTTTCATAGTCGATAAAGTTCAATAAAATTTGTAGACAAATGTTTATTCATCAGTTGATAGTTTACGAAATGAACCATTTAAACCAAATTCTGCTTCATACGTCACTATTTCACCAGATCTCAGTTCCTCCGAACAGCCGTATAAAGTGTCTTCATTGAAATAATTACGATAACTTTGTAAAAGATCTTCCATATACGCAACACATTCAGCAATATGACCATTGGTGCCACCATACTCTTCGGGTAAATTACATTTGGGTATATACTTGTATAATTTATCAAAAGATTTTAAAATTATTATCTGTAAAATAGTCAATTATTAATAAAATGATTGGTATAAATAATAAAACTTTTAATTGAAAAAGGTTCAGTGAACTGTTATAGTGATACCGATTGTCTGACAATAATTATCTCTCTGGATAATTCACAAATATTTAAAAAAAAAACAAGAATTCCTGAAAAAGTTACTCTTCTTAAGCTAGAAATTATTTTATCTTTACATTCTGATTTTAATTGTTTATGTATTTAACTGTTCCCTTAATGAAAAAGTAGTTCTTAAATTAACGAGAATGTACTTCGAAAAATTGCTCCTTGTCAGAAAATCGTATCTATTTACTACTTACTGGATATTCCATGTGGGGTTTAAAAACCGATTTGATGAAATTGATTCTAAATTGTATATCCTTTTCGGCATTCACAACATAAATCTCCTTAATGCGCAAAGGACAGCAGCCTTGAACCCAAAGCCAATATTTTTGAAATAAAGAACGGTCAAATTGCTTTATGCGATCGAATGAAATACCCTTAAGATCTATAATTTGACAAACACCCGCTACCGAGGCGTAATCACTCTCCAATGATATTATTTCCATGGCCATCATGATAAATTGCAAAACTTCTTTAATATTATAACTTTGATGATCAATTAGACCTAAACGGACTATAAGAATGGCAGCTTTATTACTACATTTTGGAAATTCGGGATAATAATGGACTCTACAAAAGAAAATAAAAAATTTTCACTAATATAAATCTCGCAATAAAAACTGTTTCTCTGTTTGAACTTACCCCAATCTGTTAATATCTAAGATTCTGCTACTAACCGAACGATTCTTGTATACCTCCGGAAATATATTGTAAAAACTAAAAAATGCATCAATTCGTTGCTTTGTCTCTTCTAAACTATATTTGCATCTTCGAAGAAAAGTTATTAAAAATTCATCACTGGTACGGGCTCTTAAATGGGTTTGCTTTTTAATCCATTCTCTCAAGATAATCAAATCCTGTTGTATACGATCTGGTGTTTCATTTAATTCTGACTGCGCTATATCCGCCAATGTAGGTGATAGAGGTCTCATTGTCAATTGGTCGCTTATTTAAGCCGTGTGACAAGTGTTTCATCTAAGGTTGCTATATAAACTGATTTTGATTAATATGATATTACGGGTTTTTTTGAGCAATAAATTGTTTATGCTAATGCATTGATAATTATCTAGTGATAATTATGATAATTAGTGATTTCTACTGATAAGTTAAAAAAAAGCAGCATGTTTGTTTGGGAACATTTGATAAGCAATTGTAAATTAAACCTACAGTATAATACAAATTGCTGAGTTATACCCAGCAATTTCTTAATGAAATTTTTATTACTCACTGCCGTACATCTTTTAAAGTTCGAGAATTGGTAACAAAACATTTTCAAAAAAGAAAAACACAAACAACAATTGCCAAAATTGTAAAATTAGGTACGTCTACTTTCAGTATATAACTAACAGAGCCCAGCCCTCGAAATTCGAGTGCAAATTCTAGGAAATTTTATTTTATCATTCGATTTATTTCTTTCAATGTTTTTTAATTAAGTTTATTTCATTGTAAATATTTGTTGAACACACAGAAATAAAGGCCACCTTGTATGTCACCTAAACGTATTCAAATTTTTGGCAATTCAAAATTCAACACTGGGTAGGTGTTATGCAATTATTGTAATGAAATCTGTACGTTAACTTTCGTGTTGCATAAAGTAAAATTGATTGTGCATGCATAACTTTCCTCAAACTCAACGTATTTAAACAGTTAATCTGTACGTCAACTTGCGTGTTGCAAACTCAACGAATTTAAACAGTTAATAGTTCAATAGAAAGAGCTTGATCCACTGAGTGTTCTTAGACTTGTGTCAACAGCCTACGTTAATTAGAACTCGCGTGTTGCAAACTCAACGAATTTAAACAGTTAATAGTTTAAAAGAAAGAGCTTGATCCACTGAGTGTTCTTAGACTTGTGTCAACAGCCTACGTTAATTAGAACTCGCGTGTTGCAAACTCAACGAATTTAAACAGTTAATAGTTCAAAAGAAAGAGCTTGATCCACTGAGTGTTCTTAGACTTGTGTTAATTAGAACTCTAGATATAGAGGTTTGTTAAAGGAACATATTGAAAAAATCTTGAAAAAATTTAATGTAAAGTTGATTGTGCACGCATAACTTTCCTCAAACTCAAGCAGTTAATAGCTCAAAAGAAAGAGCTTGAACTACTGAGTGTTCTGAGAGTAAAACGATCAAGATCCATTCATTAGAAGAGGAGCTATGAGAATTCGAATTGCTTGATTGAATGTGTCTCATAAGAAATGTACAGGGAAGAATCGCGTTCGAGTATAACTTGAGTAAGGTGGGAGTTGAGTAAATTTCAATGATTGATGACATATCTGTGTCTAAATACCTCTCATTAAAAAAAATTGACGGAAATCGGCCGGATAGGACGGCCAGACGGACTGACTTTAGTTTTCATAAATTTTTTTAATGTATAAGATTCAACAATATGTTCCCAAAAACCGTATTCAAAATAACGATATTACAGCTCCAAATAAGATATTCACAGAGAGCGATGAAAGGTGGATTGTTAGGAAAAGCAAACAAAAATATGTCCTTAAGTGCTTCCAAAATTGCCATTGACGCTGAAAATTGTTGACGCTGAAAATGCAATCCGGAAACCATACGAAGAATATTAAAAAAAAAACAATTTCCATGCACGTACAGCGCGAAACAAACCATTCATCAGCCCAGAAAGGAGATCTAGTCGTTTAGCCTTTTCCAAAAACTACGTTGACAAAGACGATTCATTCTGGAATACAGTTATTTTTGGTGATGGAAGTAAATATATGTCTTAAAATTCAGCTGGATCCCAAATATTTAAGAAGAACTGTAAAGCATGGTGGTGGTAGTATAATGGAATGGGCTTATATGTCATCCGCTGAAAAATATCATTTATTGAGACCATAATGGACAAAAAGCCTATTTGAAAATCCCGCAGGATAATTTACTTCAAAGTTCTGTTAAATTGGGTATTAAAGATTTTTTCGGGTTTTACCAGGATAACGACAAAAAGCACAAATCGAATCTTTTTCAGACTTGGCTTATATGGAACTGTCCTAACATTGTCCAAACTGCAGCACAATCACCAGTTCTCAAAGTTATTGAAAATCTTTGGCATATTCTTGAGATTAATATAAGACAACATCAAATCACCAACGCAGAGACTTTGAAAATCGCTTTAAAAAAAGAATGGGAGAAAATATCACCAGAATATGCCAAAATGTTGGTTGCATCAATGAAGTCCCGAGTGAGCGATATTTTAAAAAGTAAATGATACCCTACCAATTATTAATATTAGTATATCATTAGATAGAAAAAAATAAATTATGAAAAAGATAAAATTAAGTTTCGAAAACGAAATTAGATGTGGCCCTCTTATTTAATGAAGTATCCTAAATGTTAAAATTTTTCTTTATGTGAAAGATTTTTTGTTATTTTTTTTTTACTTTTAAAATAAAATGTACATAAACTTAAAACTCTTTATCGTTTATTCAATTTTTTTTTATTTTTTGTTAGAAAATTAAGATGTATGTCTAATGGTAGTAACACACGAACTACAACTATCCGATGTTTGCCGGATGGGTGTTTCTGACCCCATCCATAAATTGACGAGGACAACTCATCTGGATCAAGACCTATAACGAATTCTGCTACTAATTATTCTATTCATAACCTTATAATTCTATTCATAACCTTATAATTGTAAAATTAGGTACGTCTACTTTCAGTATATAACTAACAGAGCCCAGCCCTCGAAATTCGAGTGCAAATTCTAGGAAATTTTATTTTATCATTCGATTTATTTCTTTCAATGTTTTTTAATTAAGTTTATTTCATTGTAAATATTTGTTGAACACACAGAAATAAAGGCCACCTTGTATGTCACCTAAACGTATTCAAATTTTTGGCAATTCAAAATTCAACACTGGGTAGGTGTTATGCAATTATTGTAATGAAATCTGTACGTTAACTTTCGTGTTGCATAAAGTAAAATTGATTGTGCATGCATAACTTTCCTCAAACTCAACGTATTTAAACAGTTAATCTGTACGTCAACTTGCGTGTTGCAAACTCAACGAATTTAAACAGTTAATAGTTCAATAGAAAGAGCTTGATCCACTGAGTGTTCTTAGACTTGTGTCAACAGCCTACGTTAATTAGAACTCGCGTGTTGCAAACTCAACGAATTTAAACAGTTAATAGTTTAAAAGAAAGAGCTTGATCCACTGAGTGTTCTTAGACTTGTGTCAACAGCCTACGTTAATTAGAACTCGCGTGTTGCAAACTCAACGAATTTAAACAGTTAATAGTTCAAAAGAAAGAGCTTGATCCACTGAGTGTTCTTAGACTTGTGTTAATTAGAACTCTAGATATAGAGGTTTGTTAAAGGAACATATTGAAAAAATCTTGAAAAAATTTAATGTAAAGTTGATTGTTCACGCATAACTTTCCTCAAACTCAAGGAGTTAATAGCTCAAAAGAAAGAGCTTGAACTACTGAGTGTTCTGAGAGTAAAACGATCAAGATCCATTCATTAGAAGAGGAGCTATGAGAATTCGAATTGCTTGATTGAATGTGTCTCATAAGAAATGTACAGGGAAGAATCGCGTTCGAGTATAACTTGAGTAAGGTGGGAGTTGAGTAAATTTCAATGATTGATGACATATCTGTGTCTAAATACCTCTCATTAAAAAAAATTGACGGAAATCGGCCGGATAGGACGGCCAGACGGACTGACTTTAGTTTTCATAAATTTTTTTAATGTATAAGATTCAACAATATGTTCCCAAAAACCGTATTCAAAATAACGATATTACAGCTCCAAATAAGATATTCACAGAGAGCGATGAAAGGTGGATTGTTAGGAAAAGCAAACAAAAATATGTCCTTAAGTGCTTCCAAAATTGCCATTGACGCTGAAAATTGTTGACGCTGAAAATGCAATCCGGAAACCATACGAAGAATATTAAAAAAAAAACAATTTCCATGCACGTACAGCGCGAAACAAACCATTCATCAGCCCAGAAAGGAGATCTAGTCGTTTAGCCTTTTCCAAAAACTACGTTGACAAAGACGATTCATTCTGGAATACAGTTATTTTTGGTGATGGAAGTAAATATATGTCTTAAAATTCAGCTGGATCCCAAATATTTAAGAAGAACTGTAAAGCATGGTGGTGGTAGTATAATGGAATGGGCTTATATGTCATCCGCTGAAAAATATCATTTATTGAGACCATAATGGACAAAAAGCCTATTTGAAAATCCCGCAGGATAATTTACTTCAAAGTTCTGTTAAATTGGGTATTAAAGATTTTTTCGGGTTTTACCAGGATAACGACAAAAAGCACAAATCGAATCTTTTTCAGACTTGGCTTATATGGAACTGTCCTAACATTGTCCAAACTGCAGCACAATCACCAGTTCTCAAAGTTATTGAAAATCTTTGGCATATTCTTGAGAGTAATATAAGACAACATCAAATCACCAACGCAGAGACTTTGAAAATCGCTTTAAAAAAAGAATGGGAGAAAATATCACCAGAATATGCCAAAATGTTGGTTGCATCAATGAAGTCCCGAGTGAGCGATATTTTAAAAAGTAAATGATACCCTACCAATTATTAATATTAGTATATCATTAGATAGAAAAAAATAAATTATGAAAAAGATAAAATTAAGTTTCGAAAACGAAATTAGATGTGGCCCTCTTATTTAATGAAGTATCCTAAATGTTAAAATTTTTCTTTATGTGAAAGATTTTTTGTTATTTTTTTTTTACTTTTAAAATAAAATGTACATAAACTTAAAACTCTTTATCGTTTATTCAATTTTTTTTTTATTTTTTGTTAGAAAATTAAGATGTATGTCTAATGGTAGTAACACACGAACTACAACTATCCGATGTTTGCCGGATGGGTGTTTCTGACCCCATCCATAAATTGACGAGGACAACTCATCTGGATCAAGACCTATAACGAATTCTGCTACTAATTATTCTATTCATAACCTTATAATTGCTTACTTCTAACTTCAATATAGTTCACTAAAGTATCAATTTATAACCCCATCCTTTAAGCGATGTCAAAGCAGTTAGATGTCCAGATTTAGGGAATATAAGCTTATCCTAAAGATTAAAAAGAATATGCATACAAACCAGCTTTAACATTAAAATTTTGTCTAATGTCTAGTTCTCATGTCCCCATGAGACTATCAACATATTAACGGAAATTATTCATAGAATACAATAAAACAAGTAAAAAAGTTCCTTGCCGGTGTTGGCCGAATATGTGATACTCTATACCATGAGGGATACGGCTTTAGGTTCAAATTTTTTTAACCCTATTGAGTGATGTCATTAATGTGTACATATATATAAACTAAATTTGAGTGAGATTGTCATGCACTTTTCCCAAAATTACTCGTAGTTACAAATAAAATTTGTAAATAATTTAAACTTACATATATTTTTTTTTTTTACTAAATATAGTCCTACATTTTAGATGCTAATCCCAAAATTCCGGGTTTTTTTGATTATAATGAATTCCATATCCCAGGATTCTGAAGCCGAGGATTTTGGTAATATTAAAATAGAAATCAATATATAATATTAATAGGCTAGGCGATTTCTTGTGACCGATGTTTTGTTCTACCGTTTGATCCCGATTTTGACAAAACTTATATTATTTGAAAGGTATTTCTTTTCAGCTGTTTTCCAGATTTCCAAATTTTTAAATTTTATCCTTTATTTTGAATAAATTGCATAAAACTAAAGGAGATAATAAATGATGAACAAGTAATATTAGCGCACAAACCAAACAAAACAATAAGCTCTCTTTTCACACAACCAAAAACTAAAGTAGACAAAAAGGAACAAAACAATGTTGTGTATCAAATTAAATGTGTAGGCAAGACAAACGAAACCTGCGATAAAGTGTATATAGGAAAACATAACGAAGCTTAGGCACAAGACTAGCTGAACATGAAAATGACAAAAAAAAATAAATTAACAACAGCATTATCGCAACATTGTTTCGATACTGGACACTCAGCTGATCTCGAAAGCGTAAAAATATTAGACAAAGAGAGAAGAGAAAATAGAAGATATACTCTTGAAAGTCTAAGAATTCAACAAAAGTTTAATTGTGCAATAAATACATCCTCCTTTGTATAAAGATAAAGATAATTTAAAATTATTATAATTTATACTGTGATATTTTAGTTTGTCATATTACACTGTGGAACAAATTCAGGTTAGCAAAAGTTAGGTCGATTCTGAGAGTGAGGGGTGAAAATAGAGGCTAAATTAGAAGACCCGTATCGCGCCGTTTGTTTATGTTAGTTCGAATTTTTTTTTAATCGACCTTCGAACTTTGCAGTCAAATGCCGATTTTCAGCATATTGTTTATATGGTTTTTTGGCGATAACTCGTCGACTAATTGATTTAAAAAAATTGATTTAGAAAATTTTTGTGGTGCTTATGAAGCAAAATGTTGGAAAAATAATTTTTTTTTCATGCTTTTTGAAAATATTTCCCACAAAACTGTCTTTTTTGCTTTCTGTTTGATCTATAATATGCTTCTCAGTTTCTTCAATAAATTTCATTTGAACAGAAAATGGTCTTAGTCGATAATTTGCGTTAAAAATCCCAAAACCATTAAATAAATAGCGATTTAGGTGGAAGTAATTAAACAGGGAAGTTCCAAGAATTAGGAATTAGTAAAACAACTTTTTTGTTTTCAACCACCGCACAGGTAGCGATTTTTTTTACGCACTCAGAATTCGTTCCAGTACCAACATACCGAAGTATTGATCTTCAAACAGATATCAGTACTACAACCGCCGCTGCTACATCCATGGATTTCTTCTCAGAATACGACCCTGCTGAAGGTACATCCTATGAAACATCAAAGGACCCAATCCTAGTCACACAAAACCAATTGGATGGAATTGTTGCAAATTTGTGTTTGACTCAGAAAAATTCAGAACTACTGGCTTTATTTTTGAAAGGAAATAATTTGCTGGCGAAAGGTAGCAAAGTAACAGCATATCGAAAACGCCAAAAAGAGTTAGAAAAGTTCTTCAATGTGAATGATGCAAAAAATTTCGCTTATTGCAACGATATTGAAAAGTTAATGGAGACGATAGGGTTAACCTATAAAAAAGATGATTGGCGTTTATTAATCAGCTTAAAAGTTGTGCTTTTGCAGAAGACAAATAGAATGCCTTCTGTTCCGATTGCGTATAGCACTGACACTAGTGAAAATTTCGATAATTTGAAACACATTCTGGAAGTAGTCAAATATAACGAACACCAGTGGCGCATTTGCTGCTTCCTCAAAATAAATAGTTTCATTGATTACAGGCTTAACAGCATCTGGCCGTCCAAAATATCCGTGTTTTTTGTGCGATTGGGATTTACGATACGGAGAAGGTATTAAAGGAAGAAACCAGTACAAACAGCATAACTGGAATAGTCGCATTGGACGGAAATGGCCTAAAGACAATAGGCTATACGAAAGTCTTGTTCCTGAAATGAAAATTTTGTTGCCGTTGCTCCACATTAAACTTGGCATTGCTAAAATTTTTTTGAAATGTATCGCAAAAAGACCAGCAGTATTCAACCGCTTAAAAGACATTTTCCCAAGACTAAGTAACGCCAAAATTCAGGAAGGGGTTGTTAATGGTCCCAACATACGGAAACTAATGAGTCGTCAAGATTTTTACCAAGTTCTGACAGACCGAGAATTAAATGCATGGCTCGCATTGAAAGCAGTCATTAAAGGACTTTTGGGTAAAGAACGACTACAGGCAATCTGTTGCAAACATGTTGGCAGCTTTCGATGAAATTGGGGTTAATATGTCGTACAAAATTCATCTCTTGCATCAGCATCTTGATCAACTCGCTCAACAGTTGCCAACTGAATCTGATGAGCAAGGCGAACGTTATCACCAAACTGCGCTTCCATTTGAAATAAGGTAACTATAGAGTGTGCATATTTTGAATTCCTAGATTTTTCTAATATCTTTGTCAGTTTGCACAATTTAAACATGTTAACGATTGAAAACTATTTTCGTTTCAGGTACAGAGGAAAGAAATCTCCAGATGCAATACTCGCTGAAATTTGTTGGTGGTATAAAAACACCTTTGAAGAAAAGGAAGACGAGGAAAAAGAGGAAGAAGGGGAAGACAAAGATGAAATTCCAGAATATCTGTTGGACGAAATTATCGAGCTTTCTGATGATGACGACGATGACCAAGATATTAGAGAGAGCAGTGATGTTGATCCACAGCCGCCTGCTAAACGGCAACTGGCCAAATCATTAATTTAATTTATTTAATTTTTTTACTTAAAACTTTTCATAACTAACATTTCAAAAATATATTTTTTTCCATATTTTTATAAATTTCTTTTTCAATGTTTCTTCAAAACCAACACTGAACAAAACTGGTACATAAAAAATGAGAAGTAAATTAATATTAAGCTGGAAAACGCAAGTTTTGTATTATGATTGTTTTCCTTTCAAATGAAATTTATTGAAGAAACTGAGAAGCATATTATAGATCAAACAGAAAGCAAAAAAGACTTGGTTTTGTGGAAAATATTTTCAAAAAGCATAAAAAAAAATAATTTTTCCTACATTTTAATTGTTGCACAGGTCTCTAGCAATAATTCGGCTTTTACAGATTGAAAAAATATCAATTAGTCGACGAGTTATAGCCAAAAAACCATATAAACAAAAATCGACATTTGACTGCAAAGATCGAAGGTCGATTGAAAAAAATTCGAACTAACAGAAACAAACGCCGCGATGCGGGTCTTCTAATTTAGCCTCAATTTTCACCCCTCACTCTCAGAATCGACCTAACTTTTGCTAACCTGAATTTGTTCCGCAGTGTTATTTTTACATTTATTTATACAATTTTGTGTTTTTTATGTCGTATTATTTATGTCGTAAAAACTAAATGTGTTAAATGTGAAATTGACGAAAGATTATATGTAAGTTTATTTATTATTAATGTTGAGGTTTGTTATTATAGTACTAATGAGTATTCCTTTGCATATTAATATTGTTGCCAGATTAAATAAAGAAGAAGTTGGAAAATCCCAACGAAACGTCGGATGGAAAACAATAAATAATATTTTACTTGATTTTTGAAATAGGACCTTAAATGCCCGTCAGATTAATTTCTAAAAATCTCATAGTAATATACATAAAAAGGTCGAAAATAAACTCTAATTGCATTTAAAGTTGCTACTAACACGTACGAGTTCAGAAAATTATACATATGCTATGTGCGTGTTTATTAAATTTGTTAAAGTGTTTGTTAATGAGTTTGTTTTCTTGATTCACAATAATAATAAAGCAAAAAAGTGTTGGTTTGTGAATTGGTTAGGTTGAAAAATAAAGTTGCCTAGAAATTGCACTCGAATTTCGAGCGCTGGAATCTGCTAGTTTATTTTAAAATACGAAATAAGCTGATGAAAGTGGATTTTATTGTTCTATTTTTTCGAAGTAAAATTATTCAATTAAATGTTTAGTTTTAAATAAAAATTAATGTTTATTGTTCAGCAGATAGTATTTGAATGAATGAAAAATTTTCAGGAAAACAAAATATCAAACTAACAAATATTTCAATACCAAAATAATTATTTTCAATTTAGCAATTGATATATGTAAAACAAGGTATAATATAGAAACATATCAATTCCTCTTCGCCAATTTGTTGCGCACTTCCGGTGAATAAAAAGTAGGTCTTCTTTTTCTTCGGGTTGATCGTCTAACCGAAAATGGCGGATTACGCTGTGTGGAATTTGTATGTTCTTCATGTGAATAAAGAGGTGGATTAGTATTTAAAATATTATCATTTAAGACTTCAAAACTAGGTTGGGGTTTTTCAACGGGTAGCGTAGAATTTGTATTCGATAGGAGTTGCGATGCTTCTAAATACTGAAATGATTCAGATGTTTTTGTTTGGTTACTTCTGTAAGGACGAAGTTGATTTTTATGACGTTTGACGAATTTGCCATTACCAACATTAACCAGATATAACATATTTCCAAAAACTTTTTCGATTTTTCCTTTAATCCATTTATTCCCCCTTCCAAAGTTTCGGAAGTATACTTCTTGACTTAAACAAAATTGTGGTGAAGGTGATGTATTTGATTTTGCGGAAACAGTGGGCTGCAGAAGCGATAATAGTATATGAGGTTGACGCCCATGTAAAAGGTCTGCTGGCGATTTTCCAAAGGCATTTGGAGTGGCTCTGTAAGTTGTGAGATAGGCTATAAGAGAATTTTGTAAGTTTTTACCATCCATAATTTGTTTCTTCATTGAAGTCTTAAAGGTCCGTAAAAACCGTTCAGCTTGACCATTAGACGATGGGTGAAAAGGAGCTGTTGTAGGGTGTTTTATCCCGTGAATCTTGCAAAAATTTTGAAACTCATGTGAAGTAAACTGCGTACCGTTATCTGTAACTATACATTCTGGTAATCCCTCAATTGAAAAAATATTCTGGAGTGCCCTAATTGTTGAAAGTGTTGTGCTATTTTCCATTTTCAAAACATAAGGAAATTGTGAAAAAGAGTCTACACAAATGAGCCACATAAATTGTGCGAATGGCCCAGCAAAATCTAAATGAATTCTCTGCCAAGGTTGCGATGCTTGAGGCCACGGTGAAAATTCTTTTGCTGGATTTGAGCTGCACACATTACAGATGGAGCAAGATGAAACTAGGTTTAAAATGTGATCATCGATTTTAGGCCACCAGCAATATCGTCGAGCCAATTGTTTTGTTCTAACGATGCCCCAGTGACCTTCATGCAGAAGTTTGAGAACTTTTCCTTGAACTTGTGTTGGTATTACAACCCTATTGTAATCAGTTTGTAGAATAATTACACCGTTAAAAGCTGTTAAATTTAAACGACGTCGAAAATACGGTAGGATATCTTTTTCATTTATGTTATCAGGCCAACCATTCATTATGTAATGAAATACTTTACTTAAAACTACATCAGTTTTAGTTAAATCTGCTACCATTTTAGCATCCAGTGGAAACTTTTGAAATTGTTCTATAAAATTAACTTCATAAATGTCTTCAGATTTATCAAAATCAAGATCTTCTTTATGAGGAAGTCTGGATAATGCATCAGCATTTCCATGTGATTTTGTGTTTTTGTACTGAATTGTGTATGTATAACCAGCTAATATTAAGGCCCACCGTTGTAACCTGTGTGCTGTTGTGACTGGAATTCCTTTTTTAGGATTGAAAATTGATACCAGAGGCTTATGGTCTGTAATTAAAATAAATTTACGGCCATACAAATAATCATGGAACTTTCGAACTCCAAATATAATCGATAAACCTTCTTTTTCAATTTGGCTATAGTTCTTTTGATGATCATTAAGCGTTTTCGACGCGTGAGCTATTGGACGTTCAGATCCATCCGGATATACATATATGAGAAATCACTGCGCCGATACCATACGAAGATGCATCAGTGGCTAAGATTACAGGTAATCTTTCATCAAAGTGAACAAGTTTTGTCATCTCAATTATTTGACGTTTTAGCTCCTGGAAAGCTTTTTCTTGTTCATGGCCCCAATGATATTTCTTGTCCTTTTTACGAAGTAAATTCAATGGACCACAAACATCGGAATAATTTCGTATAAAAGTGCAATAATAATTTGCTTTTCCCATAAAAGATTGAAGTTCTGCTAAATTAATTGGTCGTGGTAAATTTTTAATAGCTTCTGTTCCTGACTCAGATTGTTGAATACCTGATCCACTGATCATATGACCCAGATATTCAACTTTAGGTTGCATAAATTTGCATTTTGAAAAATTGCATCGCAAGCCGCTTTCTCTTAATCTTAAAAAAAGTAGTCGAAAATTGTTAAAATGCTCTTCATCATTTTGACCAGTACAAATAATGTCATCTATATAGTTAACACAACCAGGAATGTCACTAATTGTTTGCTCAATAAAACGTTGGAATATAGCAGGTGCACTTGCGACACCAAAAGGCAGACGTTGATATTGGTAAAGCCCCAAAGATGTGTTTACAACAAGTAAGGCTTTGGATTCCTCATCCATCTCAATTTGCAAATATGCGTCTGATAAATCAATTTTAGAAAATAGCTTACCATTCTTCAGCTTATGAAATAAATCACGAATTCTTGGAATTGGATATTGCTCTATATCCATCTGAGGATTAATTGTTACTTTAAAATCCCCACAAACCCTGATATTGTTATTTGGTTTAGGTATAATAACAAGTGGTGAAGCCGATTGACTAAATTTTACAGGTTTCCAGATACCTAAATCTGTCAAGCGTTTAGCTTCGGCTTTAAAAGATGCATGGAGAGCATAAGGAATAGGTATATGCTTGAAAAATTTTGGTCTTGCATCTTCTTTCATATAAATATGTGCTCTAAATTTATTGCAATGGCCTAATTCACCATTAAATATCTCGCTGAACTCTTCACACAACAACTTAAGCTTTTTGTTTTCTTCTAATCTAAAAATTTGGACACTCTTAAACTCGTCATACCAATTTAATCCAAAAATATTATTACAATATTCTGAATTGGCAACAATAACTTCTAGGACCTTAGTTTCCTCTCCTAGTTTGACTTTAGCTTGCATTGCACCGAGTATAGGTACCTCTGAATTATCGTACCCAAACAATTTTACTGTAGTGTCATGTAATTGTGGTTTGTTTAACAATTTATAACCCGATAAACCGATTATTGAGCGAACTGCTCCTGTGTCAAACTGGAATTTTAATGGCATGTCATTTATAGATAAATCTATAAACATCTTGTTGCCTGATCTTGTGATGGTATTGTAAAGAACATTGCAATTTATAACTATATCGTTTTCATTTAAAGTTTTTATTTGACTACGATTACTTTGATTAAAATTTGGAATGGACTTACATACATGTGCAATATGACCGATTCGTTTGCACTTGTAGCATTGGGCTTTCAAATATTTGCAATTACTTTTTTCAAGATCCTTAAAACATCCGCTGCATGATGGCAGTTGAGATCTTGCTTGTTGACCATATCTATTATGCTCCAGCTGAAATTTCTTTTGACGGTGATGTTGCTGCTGACACTTATTTTGAAATTGATTTGAATTTTTGAATTTTTGTTGCTGCTTCAATGCGAAGATGTCGGCTTCATGTGGTGATGTTTCTTTGATACTATTTAAAGTTTTCCGTGTTGATTCGAAAGTTTCTCCGATTTGCAATACTTCTTGAAGAGAAGGGTCCTCTTTGTGTAATGCAGCTGTTCGCACTGGCTCGTCAGGACCATATAAAACTATAATATCACGTATTAATTCGTCGATATACTCACTACAACAATTTTCACTTTTGCAAACAAAATTACATTCTCTAGCCATACCTCTTAACTCCGATACCCACTGTTTATACGACGCACCCTCACGTTTTTGCCTCCTGTAGAAATCATATCTAGATTTGATGATGTGCGTCTTTGACTTAAAATGGCCTCCGAGTTTTGCTACAAGATCTTGATACGAGAGTTGCTGAATGATGGATTTACCTACTAGTTTTTGGAGTAATCGAAATGTGCTGTCTCCTACCCAGGATAAAAGAAAAGACTTCTTCTTTTCGCTATCTTCCACGTTATAAGCTTTGAAATGCTCCTCTAATTGACTCCTGTATGAATCGAAGTCGTGTTGTTCCTCCTCAAATGCATGAAACCTTGGAACCGCTGTAGTCGTTTCAATTCTGCTGTTTGATGGGCTTATTCCTCGCTGACTAAATAATTGTTGGAAAAATTGTAGCTGTTGCTGTTGCGCCATCATTTGCTGTGTCCATTAATTTTGTCTTGCAAAAATATCTGCTAAAACTTTCTCCATTCTGGTTTCGTTTAAACCTCGTCGCCAATAAAATGATTCAATTAAATGTTTAGTTTTAAATAAAAATTAATGTTTATTGTTCAGCAGATAGTATTTGAATGAATGAAAAATTTTCAGGAAAACAAAATATCAAACTAACAAATATTTCAATACCAAAATAATTATTTTCAATTTAGCAATTGATATATGTAAAACAAGGAATAATATAGAAACATATCACGAAGCTAAACTATTTTTTATGTAATTAAAAATTAAATTTTTTGTGTAGATTATGTGGTCCAACATGATTCGTTTAGCTACAAATCGAATATACAGTGGGTGACAATACTTTGGAAACCTTCACAAAATTCTAAATTCGCAAATTTTGTTTTTTTTTTTAAATAATTTCGCGTTAAATCCTAAAATTATGTTTGTTTGCGACATTACTCTTGGGTGTGTTCTCTATTCAAAGATAACAAATTTGTTACAGAAAATACATTTGTAAACTACTGTATCAGAGTTGATTAAAACAATAAAACCTTACCCATAAAAAACAAAGTTTTATTATACTTCCTTTCTTTCTATTCACATTAACATTAAATGCCCTTACACCAATTTTCAAAGCTCTCCCTGTTATAGAACTTGAGATATTTAATATTGAATAATTATTTTGTATGGGAGGTGCCGCCCCCCCCCCCCCCCCACTAATCTGATCCAATCGAAAATTTGTCAAATAATTTTTATCGCCGCCGCGAGTCTGCACGCAAAGTTTCAGCGGATCACGGGTTAAAAATTGATCCAAAGTCTTTTCGGCAGACAGACAAAAAGGAAACTACGGGTTAAAATAAAGGAAATAAAAATAGAAGATGGTATGAAACTACCAGTTAAAATAAAGGAAATAAAAATAGAAGATGGTATGATTAAAATGTAATAATAACACAATTGTACTTTTCAATGTTTTGATCTTATAATCTTATATATTAAAAGAATTTATGAATAAACTTTGCATTCCAGATTTTTTTCAATATTTTTCTTCTCTCAAACCTCTATTACTACAGTTATAATTAACGTAGGCTGTTGACATAGGTCTAAAAACACTCAGTCGATCAAGCTCCTTCTTTTGAGCTATTAACTGCTTAAATTCGTTGGGTTTGAGGAAAGTTATGCGTGGAGAATCAACTTTACTTTTACTGTACGTTAACTTATCTAGGCATATTTTGGCATTACTGTACGTTAACTTCTCTTGGCAAATTCGTTGGGTTTGAGGAAAGTTATGCGTGGACAATCAACTTTACTTTTACTGTACGTTAACTTCTCTTGGCATATTTTGGCATTACTGTACGTTAACTTCTCTTGGCAAATTTTGGTATTATATTATAAAAATTAATATAATATAATATAATGCTGCGGTCCTCTAGTTAATTATTATAAAATTAAGCAATAGTAAGTTTGTGAGAAATATTCTATGAATAAATTCATAATTTCAAATATTATCAAGAAATATAGTGAAAGTGATACAGTAACGACTCTCAGTCAAAGACAAGATAATTTAATAGCAAGAGTACAGTTGGCACATAATGGTGTGTTTTGCACCATTTTTGGGTGCGTCCTAGGAGTTGGCAAGATTTGCAACGATTGGATTAGGGAAAAACTATCGGACTTTAACTTTATGCCTTGAGATTTCCAAATTATCTGGAATGTTTATCAATCAAAGGACAATAGTAAAACTCCACATGGTGATTGTTTACCGTCAGTTGTTGTTATATATTTAGAGGCCTCAACTACGCGTTGGGAACTTATTTCGCTTACGATTTCGGCTTTAGGAACCTTATTTAAGTACGGAGCATAGATTGTGCCTTTAGAAAAATTTAGAATTTTATGATAATTTATCCAGTGAGGAGTAAAAAGTTACCATCTCTAAGTTCGAACACAGATATTATCGCCGATTGCCGATATTACTACTAATTTCGGATCTGCTTTTTTATTAAGTTCAGGAAATACATCAGTTATTTTCTTAATACACTCTGAGGAATGAGAAAAAATAATCAACCGTACAGCGCAAGAGTTAGTCGATGCCTGGCATGGTATAATTTAATAGCAAAAAAGAGTTTGAAAATGTCAAAAAATGCCTCTTAAAGAGGTCATTAACATCTGAAACTAAAAATATATGTACGAACTGTTTCTCGACGAACAATTGAAGCTGATCTTGATATTAGATATTAGAGAAAAATTGTCTGGCTCTCATAAATTTAGCTAAAGAACACATGAACTGGTCAAGACGGAATTAGAACACTGTTCTCTTTTCAGATGAGTCCAAGTTGAATGTAAGAGGCCATGATTGAAGAACGTTTGTGTGACCACAAAACGGAAAAAGTCTAGAGCCAAAATATACAAATAAAACTGTTAAGTTTGACGGTGGCAATATTATGCCATGGGGTTGCTTTTCCGGCCAAGCAATGGGTCGAAATCATGTAGTAAAAGATACTATAACTAGAATTGGATACAGGCAATTTCTAAATGACGTAATACGCGGAGGAAAATATGCCCCTGGTCCGGAGTTCCAGCATGACAATGAACACAGTAGCCAAGCTGTAACTGAATGGCTACAATCTAATGCAGTTAGTGTTTTGGAATGGCCAGCCCAATCATCATATCTCAATTCCATAGAAAATGTTTGAGAAATTGTAGATCGAAAAATACGAACGCAAAATTACACAAACAAGACGGATCCCATAGAGTCAGTTACTTCAGTGTTCCAGTGTTTCAAAGAATTGCAATGGATATCATCAACAATTTAACTGACTCCATGCCTCGGCATTGTGAAGGAGTAGTAAAAAATAATGGAATCCAAAGAAAATATTGAATCCAGAAATAGAGGGAAAGATTTCAATAATTTTGTTATTTTTGTTATTTTTTTCTGAAGTTAAGCTATTTTGTGTTAGTATTTAATTTTAATAAATAAAACATACAAACTTTTAAATTAATAAAAGAGTTTTAAATTTTATTAACAAATTTAAGGGTTCAAGTCGTAAAAAATATATTTTGTTAAAAGGTTCCAGTGTATTGTTACTCACAGTATCTGATTATCGGGGCCTTAGGGTCTCAATTAAAATTTAGCAAAAGTACAGAATTCAACAGATTTGTGACCTGTAGTTTGTGTTAAGGATTTTTTTACATGCAAATACAGGCAAGTGGAGAGCACAGTTAAATCGACTAAGAACGCGATTCTGAGTCGACGGAATCAAATAAAATATTTGCGATTGTTACAAACATCAACATAAACTCATTACAGCTGGTGCATATAATGGTTTAACTTATAACAAATACCGTTAATCGATCAATTAAATGAACTATCAATACCATAATAATTCCCAATCGAGCCTCTAAGTTTATACACCTGTTATCTCTTCAAAATAAATATCTATGTTCAGGAAATATACGTTTTTGTGATTGAAAATATTTCATCAATATTCATATATGCCTTTAAATTTATCTTTTTTTTTATCAATATCGCGAAATTGATAAGATATCATAGACTAAAGTAAATATTTGTATTCTAAACAAAAATGCATATTATCGAATCCTTTACAAACACTAAAATCAGTTATATTTAATCTGCCGTTGGCGACATAACACCAATCATTATCAAATGTGTACACCTCTTTCATTGGAACTAGAAAATGTGGCCAAAGAAAAATGTAAAGAATCTGCTGAAGTTCGCCGGACTTCTTTGATCTGCTTAAAGGCATGGTTAAAGAAAACTCCTCATTTAAAGGCTCGTACGAATGATGGTTTGTTGTTGTCGTTTTTACGTCATTGTCGTTACAGTTTGGAGGATACCAAAAAACGTATTGATTATTTTTATTCGTTGAAAAATGTTTTTCCTGAAGTCATGTCAAATCGAATATTGAATGAGTCATTAAAGAATTTATACCGACAGGGGTAAGTGAAGAAGTTTAAGAACGCAATATGGTTTAGTAGTAGCTGTCCGGCAAGGTGTATTTGCTTGATATGCAAAAAGAGTCAAAAACATAACGTGAAGTAATATTGTAAAAGTGTTATTCCGTTGTTAGTTTCATTTTTATGTCTAAAAAATTTAAAGAATTTTAAGTGGAAACTCGCGTCTTGAAAGAATAGAAAATAAATTAATTTGAATACGGTTATACAGAATTTGACGGGTATGGGCCGGTACATAGGAAGTAGGGTTATGTTGCAAAATAATTCGTGCCCACAAGTAATGAAAAAATAATATATTTTTTGAAAAAGTGCCAATGCTAGCGACTACATTATAAGAAAACCTCTTCGAATAGTTGTGAACTGCGTTTTCCAAGTCTTTGTATTTGAAATAATTTCTCTTTTTTTTTTGCTTAATTAATTAATTATTTGTTTTATTGAAACAATTATTTATGGGGAAATCTTGTTTAAAAGCGACTATAAAATTTTAAAGAATGCATTGGTATTCAATGAAAGATTACCAAATATATTCCTTATAAGTAAAATGTTAAAAAGTTCGTTATAATATATTAGTATTTCATTGTATTTACAGTTAGAGTCAAAAGAGAGTGGACACTTACAATTTTTATATTCAAGCTTTTATTTCGAGTGTTTGTATTTGTTTTCAATTAATCATTTTTTTTTTAAATATTATTTTTGAAAGTGATATTTAATGTTCTCTTGCGAGGGTGGTTCCAGAACAATCAAACCTGTTGAATAGATGGCGGCAGTGGCAACCTTACAAAACATATATTTTAAGTTTCCAGACGTCACGTCATATATTATTTTTTTTGTGCCATCAAAAGTAAAAATGGAAAAAATTGGTCACCGATATGTAATTCATACTTTCATTTGAAAGTTCTCAGTCCAATCAATATTAAAGCCGAGGTAGATTCTACTCTGGAGCAGTCTGCTTCTTCACTTATGACTATAAACGAGTTTCAACGAGCAGCCAAGAAAAACACCGTAGTGTTCGAACAATTGAGGTGACTACGCCAGAAACGGTTAAGAAAATCCACAAAATGGTATTGGATGATAGTATGTGAATGCTGTCCGCAAGATGGGTTTCTTCAAAACAGAACAAAAATAGATTCATGAAGATGTTTCAATAGAGTTTGTGGCGATGTTTCACCGCAATAAAGTCCAGTAAGCATGTATGAGACATGGGTCCACAACTTCAAACCTGAGACAAAAAACATTAAAAACAATGGACTGAAATGGAAGAATCGTGTCCAAAGAAGGCGAAGACAGTGCCATCTGCAGGCAAGGTTATGCCGTCCGTATTTTCGAATACGCGTGTGATAATTTTTATTGATTGTCTTAATTGTAGCGTTTAAGAGATGAAATTATGGAAAAAAGGCCGTATTTGGCGAGTAAGAAAGTGTTGTTTCCTCAAGTCAATGCACCAGCTATTATTTTGATGGACAAAATCCATGAGTCAAAGCTCGAATTGTTTCATCACGCACCTTAGCCAGATTTAGCGCCCTCGGATTATTTTCTGTTTCCAAACTTGAAAAATGGCTCGTTGGTAACAGATTTGCCAACAATGATGAGGTGGAGTCTGTGATTGATGGCTATTTTAAGGAGCTATACAATTCTTGCAATAAACAAAGTAACAAACCTATTGAACATCGCTGGGAGAAGTGTATCGAGCTAAGAGGAGATAATGTTGAGAAATTAACAAAATTTTTTCCAAAACTTGTTGTGCTTCTTTGTCAGGTCGGGTTGTTCTGGGAGTAATACTTAAATATTACGAGTTTAAAGAGGGTGTAGACATTGTAGCTCAATACTTTAAGTAATTTACCATTTTCTGCTATTGTTTTAGTGTTGATGTTGTAGACTGCGTTTTTGGCATTAAATAAAGGATTTCTGTGTTTTGATTTAGTAGCATTCGAAGTTAAAGAGTTTTCAAACGTTTTTTTCTTTTTAAAAATGGTTAAGCAAATGTCCATCGAGAACTTGTGCTTAAATTTAATTATGAAGAAAGAACACTGCGTTACTGATTAACGGAAAACACATTAACATAAAATATAAAAAAATTCTGAAATGTAGACAATCAGCCAAAGTCTGGCAGGCCTAAGAAGTTTAATGAAACCGAAATACGGTTAGTTTTATGAATCATGAAAATATCGCAGGATGTATCTGAGTCATCCGGCACTAACGTAAGCACCAGTACAATACGTAGGACACGATAACGGGAATCTAAACAGAATCTAAATTTTGTGACAATGCATCGAAATAAAAATCATTCTTTTTAGTAACAAGAGCAATTTTGAAGATTTTATTTAAAATGTGCAAATAGTGCGTTTTCTGAAAAGTGCATCGTCTCTACATTAAATAATGGTGTCGGTTCGGTAATGATGTGGGGATGTATGGCGGCTGGCGGTATAGACAAATTGATCTTCATTGCAAAAAACAAGAAATCCAGTGTAGAACAGCTGTGCTTGGATCAGCATTGGATCTTTACACAAGACAACGATCCCAAGCACACTGCTCGGGCCAAAACAACTGAATTAGACGCCCCAATCATCGGACCTCAACCCCATAGAACATTTATATCAACTCTTTGATCGCAAAATCCGAAAATGGGCAATTACTATCAGAGCTATGCTTAATTTTATTTTAATGGATGAATTGTGAATTCAAAAAAATTGTTCCTTGCTGCCATTAAGGCAAAAGGAAAACAAACAAAGTATTCAAATCTTTTAATTCGATTAAAAATTATATATAATATTTAACTGTACATTTTCTTTTGACTCGTAATGTAATTTTTCGGTACCTTCTGCCAATTTTTCAATAGCTCTTCGATTTTGCATCAAAACAAGAAGAAATTCTGCTTTAATATGATGAAAATTTTAATAACTGTAATTGCTTCTTCACTTTGTAATAGAGGTTTTGTTGTCTGCTCATAATTCTGTTAACTTATTAACCCTGAACTGCAATGTCTAACTTATTTGCCATATTCACTTTGACAGCAATGTTATACATATTTTCTGACTGATAACTCAGTAAAGTTTTGAATAAAAGATATTTTTTTCGTCATTTTATTCGTCAACATCGTCACCTTTTAGCTCGATACATTTAGTACAGCGTTTTGTCAAATATTTTATTTCAAAGTCTTCAAAATAGGCGTTTGTTTAAGTTTTGCTTCAAATCTGTGTCGAATCTGTCCCACTGCTGTGATTAATATTCGTTGGCGATCGTTTCACCCTTTTGAAGGTAATTGAAGTGAATGATACCACATGTAATCCAGAAAACTGTCGCCATATTGTTACACGTTCACCCAGAGAAGTCCACTGCTTTGATCCATGTTCCGTTTACGGTTACGAAACGGCGCAAACACTACTTTCGGTTGCACTTATGGTCTACTGTGAGGTATCGCGGCACCCGTCGCACGGATAGCTTTTTTTTGTCCAAATCTACATGTAAAATGTGATGTATCTGCTCAGTTGAGATGCATACAGCAGCAGCCACCTCAAGCACTTCCATTCTCCGATCGTTCACATCATTCCATGGATTTTATCTTATTTCGGCGATCTGAACATTAACGTCACTTGTGCTGGTAAGACCAAATCGTAATTTAGTAAATTAAGTTGATAGGCAGGGTCCTCATAGTATTTATCAAGCCTCGAAATAAATTCTTTTTCCATTTTTGAAAAAATTCACTAAGTAGTGTGCTATCAACGGCTGTCGAACACAAACTAAATGATGCAGCTTGCTCAAAACAGATGGTAGTTCGCAGGAGCAGTGTTGATTTTTACTTAGCTACGAGGAATGTTCAAAAAGTCAAGTGTAACTGACAGTTACATCAAAAAATGACAAGAACATCTCACCATCTCAAATCTATGGGCAGATTTTTATAATGCAGAATTGAAGAATTCTCTTTTAAACCAAATACAAAATTTGACTTAGTTTGCCTAAATTAATATTTAATTCAAAATTTTTTAAATATTTTCGAAATCGTCATAATTAGAGGGAGGGGGCTGTACATCAATCACTTTTTTGGTCCTATACCAAATGCGGCCCTCTATATATATATATATTCAGTCTAGACATATATAACTGGACAGTCTACTACTGAAACCATTATTTCCAATAATTTCTCTTTATAATTTCGATAAATCTAAAAAAAAATTATTTTAAAGCATTCATACTTTACCCATAAAACCTCTAAGCGCCAATGGACCGCGAATTCTTATCTCACAGTATAGAAAATATGATCCAAAAATAACAAATCCCAGAGAAGCTTTCAAATTGCTTTTTATGCTTCTCGAAATATTGGCTAATGAAGATCCACATGCTAGTGTGGCCGGTGTGGCCTATGTGGTTGATGCTCGAGATGTTAGCATGGAGCAAATGTTGCAATATGATCCATTTCTATTGAAGAGAACATGGACGTTGGTTGAACATTGCCTACCTATCAAATTTTCTGAAATACATTTAATAAATATGCGTAAAGAAGGAAAGGCTACATTTAATTATGTCACATCATTTTTACCCGCCAAAATGCCAATAAAAGTTAGTATAATTCATCAAGGTAAATTTTAACTAGCAAAGTTAACACAATCTTTAAAGTGGCAAGATATTAAATTGTTGCTACGTAGCAGATAGTGTAAACACGTCATTATATTACTCGTATTATAGGAAAATGTAATTCTTGATTACCATACAAAAATTTTATTTCAGTTCATGGTTCATAAAAAAGCTGAAGATTTATATGATCATATACCAAGGGATTCTATGATTGTTGAATATGGCGGCCATAATGGTTATCAATTTGAAGCCTTAAAACACTGGGAATATATAATGCTCAAATATGAAGATTACTTTGCTGATGATGACAGCTTTCGTAGCAATGAGAAATTAAGAGTTGGAATTAATACTAGCGTTGAAATTTCGGAACTTACCGGTTTATGTGGCTCATTTCGTAAATTGGAAGTTGATTGAAAAGGAAAGTACAGTTTTGAAGTGTTTTTTTTTTCTTTATTTTATTAAATTAAAATTTTATTAGCTATTTGATTTAACTTAGGTTTATACATACATAAAATATATTTATTATAAAGTTAATGAATTTGTAAAAATAATAATAATACAAATAAAAATTAAAAAACCTTTGGTATATCCTGTATCCTTTTTTATAATTTTAATATTTTACCTCACTAATTTATCTTACAGTTGTCATAAATAAAGATTACGGTGACACTTTTATTTAAACTTTGAATTTTAAGGCATAAGACGACTTGCAGACATGCCTCTCATAGTATTTAACTATTGCTGAAAATAATTAATGTTGCTTCTAATAACAGGGTGAAAGTATTAAACCAATATAGCAAAACGTCCAAAGAGTTTGGAATTGTCAGGCCGAACTTCTTTATAGCCACTTATATTTGACCTAGACCCATCTTATATTTACCGATCGACACAGAATCACTTTCTGAAATTAGCTATCAATTTAATGGATAAAAAAGGATCCAAAAAGCGATCGTTTTTCGTTTTTCATACAAATTGAACATCCTATGAAAGGTATTTGCTAAACGTATACATAACGTGACCATACGTCCCGTTTTGAACGGGACCGTCCTGTTTTCGGCTACTTTGTCCCGTTGTCCCCGACAACAACTCGGGGACGCAAAAATGTCCCGTTTTCAGAAATTCGAAAAAAGAGATAGTTGATTTGTTCAAAAATGTAAGAACAAATCTTCAAATTCGTCAAAGATAGTTTTTTTTAATATATGTATGTTTAAATACATCACAAGTCAGCTGAAAAATAATTTCATCTAAAAAATATTTAAAACGATTTAACTGAATTTCTTATGAATTTGGTTGAATCAATTCATGATACATAAACTTAAATTACTGTTCTTAAAAAACAAAAAATAAAAAATTAAACCCCCTATCAAAATAAGAATACGTTGCGTTTTACTATAATCGAAATAAACTAATAATTGAAATAAACAAAAAACAAAAAATAAAAAAAACATTGCAAAAAATAGAAATTGCAGTTCTATAAATTTGCTTGGTTAACCTGAAATGCAGCAATACAAAAATCATCTTCTCTTCTTTCTTTGTTGCGAATATGAATAAATCTATAATATTAATAGGCTAGGCGATTTCCTGTGACCGATGTTTTGTTCTATTGTTTTATCCCGATTTTTACCAAACGTATATTATTTGAAAGGAATTTCTTTTTAGCCATTTTGTAGATTTATAGATTTTTTAATTTTTTTGCTTTATTTTGAGTAAATTGCATTTAAAGTTGCTACTAACACATACATAAAATTATACATATGCTATGTGTTTTATTAAATTTGTTAATGTGTTTGTTAATGAGTGTGTTATCTTCATTCACAATAATAATGAACCATAAAAGTGTTGGTTTCTGAATTGGCTAAGTTGAAAAACAAAGCTGCCTAGAAATTGCACTCGAATTTCGAGCGCTGGAATCTGCTAGTATGAATAAATTTATTACGAAACACAAGAGACAAAAATAGAGTAATTGTTTTTTTTTTATAATGAAGTTTTTGTACTTAATCAAAGAGTTTTAATATAGAAGAGGCCAAAGTGCAGTACAGAACAAAAACTAACTTACCCAAGGATGGAAAATATGTTTTCTGTTATTGTACCATCCAGACACACAAATTGTACTTTTTCAATCCTCACGGTACCAAAATTTTTTCCGCTTTGTTTTAGACAATTTTATCGAATTGAGTCAGATTTGCTTAGACACTAAAAAGACTTAAAAAAATTTAAATTGACGGGGTGAAACAAAATTTATCGTGAATTTTATGTAGTCGTATAATAACCACAAAACTTTGTAAAATTTTACTATAATTTTTATAAATGTCACACCTTTTTTTTTCTGTGTGTCCGCCTCCCTTGGTTTCTTCAGCTGCTGTAGACACTTGTAATATATAAATTGCCAAAAATTGAAGCAGCAAAGGAAATTAACAAATTAAAAGGGAATTTGTTTCAGAAAGAGACAACGCACTGTCTTCCATATTCAGTCCCAAGTTAATTAAAAGAATAAAAATAGAAAATAAATATAATGTTTTAATTATAGAGAATAATAATAAAGCGAAAAATTTGTGAGAAATATTCTAAGAATAAATCGATAATTTAAAAAATTATATAGTGAAAGAGGTACGTTGATGACTCAAGATTTATGAGGCGGCCCCCGTAAAACGAGTCAAAGACAGGATAATTTAATAGCAGGAGGGCTAAAAAATTTTCAAAAATGCTACCTCAAAAGGTCAATAACAATCTGAAACTAAAAATATGTACAAGTATTGTTTCCTGACGAGCAGTTACGGCTGATCTTGGTTGTTATCATCAAACGAAGAAATCACTGATGTCGCATAAATTTTGCTAAAGAACACACGAACTGGTGAAGACGGAATTGGAATACTGTACTTTTTTCAGATGAGTCCAGGTGTAATTTAAGAGGCCATGATGGAAAAACGTTTGTTCCAAAGAGAGAAAGACTAGACCCAAAATATACAAATAAAACTGTTAAACTTAGCGGTGGCAATATTATGGTATCGGGTTGCTTTTCAAGCCAAGGAATGGGTCCTATTGTTGTAGTAGAAAATACTCTAATTGGATGTGGCAGGCAAATTGTAAACGATTGCAAATTGTAAATATGTCCATAGTCTGGAATTTGGCCAGTTCGAATAATACGCACACAAATTGCACAAGCAAGACAGATTTCATGGGAAAAAAATGTCAATGTACGAGGGCGGCTCAATAAGTCCGTGACTTTTAGAATGCAACACAGTTTTTTGCAAAAAAAAATTTTTTGTTCAACATAATCTCCTTTTAGCTCAATACACTTAGTCTAACGTTTCTCCAATTTTTGTATCCTTTCCAAAAAATAGGAGTTTTTAGGTCCATAAAATAGGCATTTGTTTGATCAATAATTTCATCGTTGGAGATAAATCTCTTTCCACCGAGTCATTTCTTTAGGTTTGGAAATAGGAAATAGTCACTGGGGGCTAAATCCGGATAATATGGCGGATTGAATACCAATTTGTAGCCCAATTCATGGAATTTTACCAATCCTTTGAAGTTGTCACACGATTACGTTTATGGTCAATTGAGAGCAAACGCGGCAGCCATCTTGCAGACAGCTTTCTTAAACCCAACAGATCATTTAAAATCGAAACCACACTGCCATATGAAATGCCTATGGCATTAACAATCACACGCACTTTTACTCTTCGATCGGCCAACACTATATCGTAGATTTTTTCGACATTTTCGGGTGTATTGACCGCAATTGGCCGTGCAGAACGTTCAGCGTCATTTGTATTTGTGCGACCACAACGAAAGTTAGTAAGCCACTTTTTTACCATTGTAATCGATGGTGCAGAGTCCCCATAGTATTTATCAAGCTTTTCCTTGGTTTGATTGACGGCATTTTTTTCGCAAAAAATAATGTTTAATGAACACTCGAAATTCACTTTTTTCCATTAAAAAAAAAAAAAAACCGAGGTTGTATGTTTTGAACAGGTGTTAAACGCAAAGTAAATGACGGAACTTACTCAAGATTTTACAGTAGTCTATTAACAGGTGGAAGTTCAAAAAGTCACGGACTTATTGATCCGCCCTCGTATATTATCAACAATTTAATTCAATTATTGTTTCGTCAACAGCATAAAAATTAATACTTTTAATTTTTGTTATTTTTTTCTGAAGTTAAGCTATTTAATGTTAATATTTTTTCTTTTTGACCGTTCAAGTCGTCAAAAATATATTTTCTTAAAAGTTTCGATTGTGTTATTACCAAGGTTCAGAAAATACACACATGAAACACACAATGTTCTGTTCAAAAGTAGCCAACACATATCTTTATTTTCGTATCAATTATGTGCGTTTCTAAATTTTCTACGGTGCCCAACACAACCATGACTGTGTTCGTTTTAATATTTCGTTATTTACACGAACATTTTTGTATCACGTACTTTTTGTTTCAATCACACATAAAGCACACATTTTTGAGTGTTGCTTTATTTGAAGTTCATGTTCTGGTACGTGTACTAAAAAAAAAAAAAACAGAACATGTACAATAAACAGGTTCGAGTTCAGTTATATTTTAAGTCGTGTTGTGGCTCGTTTAGTAAGAAAAAACAAAACATCTACAATAAACAGGTTCGAGTTCAGTTATATTTTAAGTCGTGTTTAAGTCGTGTTTAAAATATAACTGAATTCGAACCTGTTTATTGTACATGTTCTGTTTTTTCTTACTACACGAGCCACAACACGACTTAAAATATAACTGAACTCGAACCTGTGTTCGAGTTCAGTTATATTTTAAGTCGGTTTTAAGTCGTGTTTAAAATATAACTGAACTCGAACCTGTTTATTGTACATGTTCTGTTTTTTCTTACTACACGAGCCACAACACGACTTAAAATATAACTGAACTCGAACCTGTTTATTGTACATGTTCTGTTTTTTTTTCAGTACACGTACCAGAACATGAACTTCAAATAAAGCAACACTCAAAAATGTGTGCTTTATGTGTGATTGAAACAAAAAGTACAGTGTGTGTTTTTTTCTGAACTCTGGTTATCACTCACTGCATATACGTGTACATGTAAAAAAAATTTAAAATAATGATGTATGTTTGATTTAATATAAAAAATATCACTCATGCGTATACATCTCTACTTCTCTGCTAATAAATAATCATATGCCCCGAATATAGTAATTGATAAAAAGTAAAGAATCAAAATTTTTTTTAAATTTCATTCAATAGTTCAACATTATTTACTGAAGCTATTACATGAATACTGAAATGAGTAATCATTAATATTTCTTGAGTTATAGCTGAAAAACTAAGAAAACAAATGAAGTTTGGCCTGAGAATGTCACAACCTTTGGACGTTTTACTATATTGGCCTAGCACTTTCACCCTGACTTATGTTTTCTCACCTCCCACCACAAAAAGTCTGTTGTAAAGTGTAATTAACATCAGTGGATCTTATGATTTCATGTGCTATAATTGGAAAAAATAAAGAAGACGTCATGAAGACCTCTTTAGGATATTTTGAACTATGAATATAAGTGCCACCATTAAGAAGTTTTATTAATATTTTTTGCTAACAGACGTAAAATATTATTCTTCTCCATCAAAAAAAAAAAAAAATATTTTGCCACACACATTCACATCATATCGGTTTATGTTGAACATTTTTGCTTAAATGTTGCATTCAATGATGTATGTGTTGTGACTGATGCTGATATGTCTGATGCTTTAATAGTTGTTCCTCGCGTTGTTGAACCATGTGTGCTTGCATGATTTTTTAATGCTGAATTTCCTATACTGCTGCTGGTGCTACTGCTACTGCTTAATAGTGTAGTGGATGTTGTAGTCACACTCGCACATTTGTTAATGTTTTGTACAATCAAATTGAGACAATCTAAACTGGAACCATTCGGCGATGATGAAGAATCGTAGGAATCTGCAAAAGGGCACATATAAAATGGCATTAAAATTTTTGCAATCATTCTTAATATTTATATATGTATATATATATATATATATATATTTTTTTTCAACTAAAACGTTTTAGAAAATTTAAACTTTACATTTTTTACAAACAATGTTCTAATTTCAGTTTCATATGACGTTACAACAAAAATTTAATAAAAGGTGACAATTCTTTAAGCTTCTATTTGACTTTTAGTTAATAATATTATTGGGCATTTAACTTAAAAATGAGGGGGATTTACAAGAGAATTCAAAAGTTGAACTATATCACATCTGACTATACTGTAACTATTTACAATTTGTGTATACAATATAGTTTGTCTGAGGTAAAAATTGTTCAGCATTTGCGGGAAGTTATGCTTTTCTCCTTTAATTCGAAAAATAGTACTGCTGAAAGCCATGAATTGTTTTCGGAAGTTTTGGTAAATATACTCCATAGAAAAACATGCAAATTCTGGTTTTGACGCTTTAAAGAGGTGATTTGATACCAAACGTCTAAAAGCAATGGGATAAACCAAAGAGTAAAGAAATTTTTTGTCACACTAGCTGCAGCGGAAAGAATTCTGCATGTCTAAAATGCCGCTTCAACAGTTCCAGTACGTGCCGTACGTGTTGAAGCGGAGATACGCCTGATAGGAGATTCTGCATGTCTAAAATGCTGCTTAAATAGTTCCAAAAAAACTAGTTTTTGTATTGATAAAAAGTGAATTCATAACGACAATCCAAAGCGCAAGGAATTGCTTGTGGAGCCCGGTCAATCAGCAGACACCCAAAGCCCGATCAATATACATACCGCCAAAATGATGTATTTAGTGGGATCATAAGGATGTAGTTCATAATTAACTGATAAAACGAATACATTTTATGCTTTTGAACCGAACATTGAAGGAAAAATGGGATATCAGATACGGTCACATGTTGCGCGAGCAGTTAAAAACTATTTGGATAATATGGGATGGGAAGTTCTAATCCACCTTGCCCCTTCTGACTACCACTAGTTTCGAGCGATGCAGTATGCTTCACTTCAATGAAAGGTACTAAAAATTTGCTTGATTCGCTCCTAGCTTAACAAGATGAGGCTAGGAATACATAAATTTATTGAAAGATTCGGAAGTGTCAAAGGTTCCGATGAACAATACTTTGAATAATAAGTTCATTCATTTTGTTACTGAAATAAGGCTATATTTTTGAAAATCCCTCAATTTTAGTTATATACCCAATATGTGTTACTTCTTCACTGATTGATTACCTTTTAAACAACATAGTCGTATTGAACTAGATCTATTTATGGCCACAATTGAAATCATGACCTAAATAGAAATGTCCCTATAAAAAGCATTTTCAAGAAAGTATCGACTTTGTATAAGAGTTTAAATAAATAACATTTTCTTAAAGATTATTTAATTAAGGATAAAAATAGCACATTTGGTAATCTGTGAATCAATGTTCTATATAATTTGAACTATGCATGCACTAATTACCATCTCTTTGTTGGACTTATACTACATGGAGTGAAAACTTCGTGGCCTAACATAGATGGCGTGACAAGTGCCAATTTTTTTCTGCTTATGCAGTAGGGCCAACTGTTAGAAAAATTGTTTAAAAATTTGATGACATTGGATTAATTAGAAAAAAAGTTACCGTTATAAAAATGATGCTGCTTTTAAAATTTGAGAAAAAATGGATTGCAAAGAGTTTCGTGTTTTGATTAAACATTGTTTTGGTGGGGAAAAATACTGTCCAAGCCAAAGAATGGATTGATAAATATTTTGGTGAATCTTCGGCATATTCAATGGTAAAAAGTGGTATTCCGAAATTAAACGTGGTCGCAGAAGCGCAAATGATGCAGATCGTTCTGGTCATCCAAATGAGGCAGTTACAGAAGAAAACGTATGAAAAGTGCTAGTTCGGCATATACTATATGATCATTTAAATATGAAAAGGCTTTCTGCTCGATGGGTGCCGCGATTTTTAACAGCTGAATAAAAATTGAAACATATTCATGATTCAAAGTATGCTTTGGAGATGTTTGAAGTGAATTTAATTGAACTTTTATGTCGGATGTAACGTGGATTCATTATTATACACCGAAGTCCAATAGACAGTCTGCGGAGTGGTTACAAGCGCCCAAAAGCCGACAAAAGCGGCCAAAGACTCAACAATCAGCTGGAAAGTTAATGGCCAGTGCTTTTTGGGATGTACGTGGTATAATATTCACTGATTACTTGGTGAAAGGAAAAACAATAACTGTCAAGTACTACGTGAAGTTATTGGACAGACTGGATGAAAGAATTAAGAAAAAACGACACCACTTAAATAAGAAAAAAATATTTGGTTATCACGACAATGCACCGACGCATTCATCTGCTTTGGCTTTGGAAAAATTGAAGCCTTTACACAATGAATTGCTCTCTACCGCACAAAACTCCGATTAATTAGAAATACCGTTATTTATTGTATAGCACAAATGCAAAAAGTCTGTTTGGGAAAAATAAACAATTAATTCCTTTATTTTATTTTTTAACAGAAATATCAAAAATATTAAAAAATAACATCAAGTTAATAATTTGCAATACCAGCTTTTGCTTTGATGGAATAAAATGTTAAATTTTTCATAGAACTTATTAATTGTCTCATAACACCTTGATCAAGTGCTTCCCACTCTTTGAAAATTGAAATTCTTAACTCATTCACATTCATCAATTAAAGATTTTCAGCATAAATTCTCCTGACGAGAATTCCCGATATGCTTTCGATGGGATTAATATCAGGAGAGCAAGCAGGCCATTCCAAATCAACGACATCATTCGAGCTTAAAAATTATTTAGTGATCTTTCTGGCATGACCAGCCGCATTGTGTTGTGTTTCCTGCATTCACATGACAAAATGACAATAAACGCCATGGAAGTAGTTCACAACAATTATCACTGTTCATTTTGGTGGACACGCGTTGGAAATCAGACAACATTCTTCAACATTCCCAAATCAATAGAACCACCCCGAAAGTTTTTTCGAGAGAAACATTGGAGTTCTTTTCGTAGGTCACGCCAGTAACTACAATTCCCGTCAGGACCATCAAACTTACATTTTTTTTTCATCTGACAAAATTATCTTTTAAAAGGTTTTAAAACTCTTTTTTTCATTTTTTTTTTCCTGAATGTACAACATGTCGAGAAAGTTGTGTCAAAATTTAAAGTAAAGTAGATACAGCGTTTCCAGTGACCGGCCACATACGGTATATCGTATATAAATCAGTTTTTAAAAAACTTTAAATCGATTTTCTCGCAAATATCATGTTTGAAGTCCGTGAACATCATAACTCAAAATCTACTTGACCGATTCTTTTGAAATTTTACACACTATTTCTACACATAACTCACCAGGTATTTACGAAGAGTTTTTTTATTTTCCATTTTCTTCCCCATTTTTTAACAACAAATCCGCCGAAATTTTATGCCAAATAATAAAAAATAAAAAATTAAAAAAAAACTCTTCGTGATTACCTCGGGAAACATGTCGCCCTTTTAACGCATTTCGATTTTTATACCCTCTACACCTTAGTGGCAGAGGGTATATATAGGTTTGTCATTCCGTTTGTAACGCATCGAAATAAATTCTGGAGACCTCAAAACCATATATATTCTTGATCATTATAGCAAGGGAAGTTGATTTAGCGATGACCGTCTGTCCGTCTGTCTGTGGAAATCACGATCACGCCGTCAATATTTAAGCTAAATCGTTCGTTTTTATATAAAATCGTTTATTAACATCCCAAAGGAGTTGCTATTTAAAATCGTCAAAATCGGTCAAAGGGGTCACGAGTTATGAATGAAACTTTGAAAAAACTCTTGAAAAAATAAAATTTTTCAGTGTGTTTGTTGCTTTTCTTAAGATATGTTGTATATGTTGTAATTCTTCGTATTGTTGAAGTCATTACAGTTGTGTGTATATTAATACTGCACGTGTCACAATGGCCTAATCAATTAAAAATTAATAGAAATTAAAAATAAAAATTAAATGTTAAAAATTAAAAACTAAAAAAGAAAAATGGAAAATGGAAAATTAAAAATGGAAAATGAAAATAGAAAAATTAAAAATGGGAAATGAAAAATTAAGAATTGAAAAGTAAAAATGAAAAATGAAAATTGAAAACTGAAAAATGGAAAATGAAAAATGGAAAATGAAAAATGAATTGACAAAAGAAAAGTTAAAAATTGAAAAATAAAAATTAAAAATGGAAAATTAAAAATGAAAATGAAAATGGAAAATGGAAAATGAAAAACGAAAAAGGAAAAATGGAAATTGGCCAACAAGAAATCCAATTAACTTTAAATTTAATTGGTATTCGGATTTAATGTTTCAGTATCGGCAACAGTTTCAAAGTGGTAGCCGTATCTAATATTGGGTGAACTGTATCAAAAATTCGGCACAGCCAAATTTAACACTCCTACTTGTTTTATTTCACATGATCCGGTAACGAGTTATGATGTTCACCGCAAAACATCAACGCCTCCGGAGATTCGCTGTCACGGACATATTTATTAAAATTTTGAATAGAAATTTTTTTCAAAGATTCTCCAAATGTTGTGCTATAACGTGTATATGAAATGAATTATGAAAATGAATTATGAAAATACGACTTTTTTTAAACTTTTAAAACCCCCCCCCCCCCCTCAATACAAGTTTTTAATTTACTAAGCAATTAAATATTTTAGTTGTTAAAAAAAATTAACTTTTTCAGGAATGCCTTTAACTTTTTGGTAGAAATGGCCCACTTTTTCCTAAACTCTTTTTCATTGTGCCCTGATCCTTTAAAGTCATTTAGATGATCCATAGGGCCAAATTCTGACATATGGAAAACTAGCTTGTTTTGTTGAAAACTAAGACAATATTTGTTTGGTACCATTCAATAGAATTTTTCTCTAATGGTAAGAAGCGAGGTTGCAAAAACTGAGGACAGATCGTGTGTTCCTCGATGTATTTCTGTGTTTATTGTATCAGAGTTTAGGATTGCCTGACCAAAATTTTTTTTGTGGAAATTTTGAGATCTCTTGCAGATGATATTTTTCTGGAATATTCCCTCATCCGTTACAAAGCTCTTAAAAATGGAAGATTAAATTCCTCTAACAATTTTTTGTTTGCTCTTTTGCCTCCCAAAGGTTTTTTAAAATTTCTGTGGAAGTTTTTTTTCACTTTGTATGTTTGTATGGAAGTTTCAGAGAAATTTCCCATCGCGGCCATTTTTCGGACAGAGACTTTCGGATGAATGGTAACCTTTTTAAAGTGTGAAATTACATTTTTTATACTGGAGCAGGATTTTCTTTTGATGAGGAGCGAGATCGAAAAAATCTTAACACAAGTTTTTCATTTTTATCAAGATATCCTTGAAAAATATGTCACTTATTATGCTTAATAACAAATCTGTTCATTTGCCGTTAGTTCGATTGAAATGAGTGATGGAATAGAATTAAAGGTCTGCCTTCAACTGTTTTCAATATTATTAGAAAGTATCAGGAGAATGTAAAAATTGATAGAAAACTTAGTTTAGGAAAGAAGAAAAGTCCACATGATGTTTTGCAATGCCAAAGAAATAGAAAGAATATTGAAAGAGGTTCCAACACATCCGGTAGAAAAGTAGCCCGATTAGCCCAGTGCTTGGACTATTAAGTGAGATAAGTGAAAGCCAATTTAGGTTTAAATAAACACAAAATCTTCTGCTAATGCTTAAAGAAATGTTGAAGATAAGTTTAGGACCCAAAAGCAGACGAAATTTAAGCAATATGCAGTTGCGGCAAAAGAAGTAAATCAATTGTAATAACGGGCTTTGTAAATGCCGAAATTTATATAAAGAAGTGTTTGCAAAAACGAATCATTCATATCTTAAGACATTAAGACATATTATTGGCCCGATTTGGCATTTTGTCACTGCAGTAAGAAAGCTCTTGACTGGTACATGAACAATAACTTGGTTTTTGTCGGAAAATCCTCCAATCTGTCCGGAGCTAAGGCCAGTTAAGAGATATTGGGCTCTTGTGAAAGAGCAACGAAAATTGAAGAGTATCCGGAAAAGAGCCATAAGTTTATACATATGTAGTGATTAGAACTATAAAAGCTCCTTTTTTGTAAGCTCTAATATAATTGTAATTAAATAAAATAAAATATCTACGTCCAATGGTTTCCTTATTATTATTAAATTTTTTAAGATTTTTTCGATCTCACTCCTTAGTCAGTAGTTCCTTAGATTTTTTATAACCTCCAGAAATATTAGTCTGGGACACTGCAATAGAAAACCCTTACAAGATATAAATAAAAAATTCAAGAAACGGATCTGAAAATAAGAATAAAGGAATTGAAAAAGTTAAAAATCGATCTAGAAATAGATCGGTGGTATTTTATATTTTTTTCGTACGATGTGGAGATTTTGATTTTCGTCGGAATCAGCATATCGTCGTTCGTAAGTTATTGTGTTCTATATGATTTTTTTTGATTAATCCATGTTTAAGTTCTAATAGTTCTTACTCTTAAAGGCGTTTTCAAAGATGAATTTTTTTTAAACAGAAAAAACCACAAACTATAGTACTTTCGTTGGTAGGAAGGTCGCAACAATTTTATCGGTTCAGTTTTTTTTAATTAGCAACTAAACTTTAGCAACTAAACTTTAACAAAAAGCATATAGAACACAATAATTTACGAACGACGATATGAGAAATAAAAAACAAAGTTTTGTACCCATTTTAAATATATTTTATTTTCAATTTGCTTACATTTTTGCTTTAATCTGTTATATTTATGCAGTGTTGTAAAACATATTTATTCCGCCATTTACAATACTGAAATAGTAAATCGTTTCGTTTCGTAACGAGTAAGGAAATTATAAATATTTACGCTATCGAAATAAATATCGATACGGAGCTATTTCGATCACGACGGCGAAATTAGACCCTAGATTGCAATTCTATAGAAAATTTATGGGGAATTCTCGAGATCAAGAGCTTAGAGATACTATTAAAGAATGCTAGACGGAAATTTGTATTCAAACACTTAAAAAATTAGTAGACTCAAGGCCTAATCGAATTTATTCTGTCATTAGAAATGATGGACGTCAGACATAACTAATATTAATAAAGAAAGAAAATTAAATTTTTATAATTAATTTTTAAGTTTAAGCTTTTTTTCTTATAATTGTAGCAGAATGCGTGCCAACAATTGTTTCATCCTAATTTCAGTTTTTACCATTTTAGTAAAAAGAAAGGGAAATATATTTTAATTTTGATACCTTATTTGTTAGCCATAAAATAAACAAATCGCTTTATAAAACAATTTTGTCTCTTTAAAAAAAAAAAAAATGGTGAAAAAATGGTTGATGCGTGCAAACGGATGTCTTGCACTGTATATGTTTATGATAATTAATTATTCATTCTAATTTTATTTTTAATTGATGAGTCTTTAAGCTATTAGCTGTAGAATTTCTAGGTTTTTTCTCTGAACTGTTTACAATTTATACTAAAGCCACATAAAATAGATCTTAATACAACATAACACGAAATGTTCTGTCAAAAAGTTCATACAAATTTGTTTGTTTAAAAAATGTTACAAATATAAAGTTTTATAATTTATTTAATATACCTGTAAATCCAATGGAATCATTTTCTTGAAGATTATGTCTATGAAACATATACGCACCTGTGTACGAATTCTGTAATAAAAATGCAAAATAAATTAAATTTCTGTAAAAAAAAACTAAAAATAAAGCAATTAAGAGATAGATAGGAACACACGCAGACAAATTTTTTTTTAAATCTTGTTCATGAGTAACAACCACACAAGATTTAATAATAATAATAATAATAAAAAAAAATTCAAGTATCCTTCGTTTAATGCAAAGTGTGGTAAAAATGCATTTAAATGCGTATTCATTAATCCCACAAAACAAATCTTCAAAACAATAAATTTCTTTTGAAAAAGTCAACATCGAAAGACAACGTCAAAATATGTGTGTTTTGTACAAATAATGACAATTTTATAATTTCAACTAAAATATAAAAAAATAAACATTTAAAGAAAAATTAGTCTAATGATGAGATTAAGCCAAAATTTATGTTTTATAATTGTTGGCAAATTTTATAATACACAATTCATATGTAGACTACGTACACGTATTTATGGATGCTTCCCAAATTTGAATCCAATTAAAATTCATTGAACCACAAACAAGATGCCAACAATTTTGCAAATTGTAGAAATTGTTGCAATTGTTCTTTTGTTTTGTTCTTCTAACAGCTAAATTTTTAGTCGTTCTTTTTTTCTTTTTTAAATGGAACTGTGTATATGTTTACTAGGGCAGCATTTAATTGTAAGAAGCCGATTGTCACCCAAGAAGACAAACAACGGATCATACATTTCAATTTTTTAGTTCGGACGCTAGACTTGATGCTTTTTACTTGTATAATTTCTCTCTAAAATAACTCATCGCATTAAATATTCCATATATATATGTCACCCCAATGTTCATAGATGTTGTTAAGGGTGTTATTAGACTTATAGCAAATTAAAATTTATTTTATCCTATATTTTCATATTAATTTACATTCTTATAACATATTTTTAGATCTGTTGTAGTTTTTGAATACGCAGACGACATGACGTCAAATCATAAGACATTTCAGACATAAAATTGGTGTTGGTACAATCTGACCATAAACTGATTTAAGAGTTGCAAAAATCAAAAAGGTTTTTGGAAAACCGCGCTGATATGTGAACAACTAATTTTGTAATCAGAATTTTGGCAAAGCAAGCAAAAAATTTTGGGATAAATTTTTTTGCTGGCTTCCCTATAAGAAAAATTTCAAAAATAAACGGATAATAACCATATTTCAAACCGTTTTTGAATTTTGGGGATTAATGGTCCAGCATAATCAACATATTAGATTAAAAGTTATCTCCTAAAAATATTTCAATTTACGATCAGATTTTTTAACGATATTCCTAGCCAGGTTTGATGTATATTTGATCGGATCTTAAGATCCGAAGATAATTATGAATCTTATATATAAAAATGGAGTTTTATCTGGAGTCTCATCGTCGCATTTGTTATCGAAATTTCTTATCGAAATTATTTTTTTATTTTCCAAAATAAAATACTGAGAATAATTTTACTCTATCATAGTTAGTTATGGCCTCTAGTTAAGCATAAAAGCGAATGAACGTCTGACGTTTGTCCGTCTTCTTTAAGTAGTAAACTAAAATATTGAATTTCGATTGATTTTACTCGATATCGGATGAGACGATTAGCCCAATGTGGTTTATAGCAGGCTCTGCACTGATGATTTTGAAATTTTTACAGAAGCTAACTTCCTATCTGGAAGAAACACTAAGGTATACTTTTTATATTTCAAGTGGGAGTGGCACCTCACATTTTGAACATTTAATGCCTGGAACACTATAATGGAAAGAATCCTGAAACTTTGTACAAGTATATTAGTTACCAATGTGTGTAGTAGCATTGACAAAAATATACTAGATTGGATCAGTGGTTGTGGCAACTTCCATATAAAGGAAATATGGAATATGAAATATCTGGAGCACTATAATAGTTAGGGCCTTGAAACTTTATCTGAACCCATAATTTATTAATGTAATGTGGTCTAGTGGCCGTGGGAACTCCCATCAAAAAAGAAATTTGAGTGCTATACAAGCAACAGTCAGCCCATGAAATATGTAGTTCAGACATGACTGCAAAGTAGGTGTGGCGCCTTCCATACAAAATAAATATTTAATATTTATTATATATCTGGAGTACTTTAATAGTGAGAGCGTTGAAAGTTTGCGTTGAAAGTAGTGAGTAGTTATTAATGTAAGTAAAAATGGGCGGGATCGGATTAATGGGCATTTAACCCCCCCTTTCCCCCCCCCCCTCCCATTCAAAAAATATCTGAATTACAAAGAACAAAAGCAACAGTCTTGAAACATACTGTAAAGCCATGAGTTGTTTACGTGAGCAGCTGAGGAATAAAAATAGGCGTGATCGAAAAGTGTATCAGAATTCGTGACAGCAAACTTCATATTAATTCAAAGTTGGACAATATGCATCTTTCATTAAAAGACTGGATCAAATCTCCTATACAGCTGTCTATAGTCGTATGACTAAAGCGGCTATTTAGGCGTGACGTAGAGTATCGTGGTCTAAGATTGTGTATAATTTTTAAATTCTTGTTTTGTATAATCTGTAGCTTTTTAGTATGAGTTTTGGCAGTTCTTTTATACCACATATGGCATACATAGATCAGTATTGGTAATTTACACATTTTATACAAAATGGTTTTGTTTTTCAAATTTATTGTTGATTTTCTGTTGAGTAGGGGAAAAGTGTCCGTCGTTTATATTGATGTATACTTGCATTTGAAATGCTATTGTGGGTGTACCTTTAGGTGATTTGTTGAATGGAAATATAATTGTCATGGCTTTGTCTTGGTTTACTCTAATTTCCATTTAACATAAAATTTTTCAGCAGAAATTAAGCTTTTTCTCTTGTAACTTGATTTTTAAGAACCACGAAGTCAGCAGAAAAATTGAGTACAAAGTAGGCGATAAAACAGAGCCTTGTGGAAGACCACCAGGAATATTTTTAGGAGATGAGTGACAACTCTCTACTCTGACGACGAAATAATGAAGAAAAATAATGAAATCGAACATATTTGGTTTATATATCAGGCATGTTATTCAAAATTTTACTGCTAATCCCATCTAACCTTGGGGCTTTGTTATTTTTAGAAGTAAGCACTATCTCTTTTATTTCCGCAGTGTCAGTTAGCTCTTTGTTAAATTTCTAAGTACTCCTTTTTCTAAAGGCATCGTGGATCATCAGCTTTGTGATTAATGTTTTTCATTTTTTTCTTTATGCAATTATGACACTTGTAAATAACTGGTCCTTCTCTATCAGTTTTATATAACATGCAAACGGCATAACCATGATTGCCTGAACATATAACATTCCTATAACAATGTTTAGCACCCTTAGCGTATTCCTCCATATTTTCTCATGTTTTGTTATTTGTTCATGATTAAACTCAATAACATAAAGCGCATCGTCGGCATTTGACATCTTTGTTTTTATTTCTTTAATAGTTAATGGTATTATATTATGTCTGTCTTTAAATTCGTAAAAAATTGTTTTTGTATCTAGATATGGAAGGCTAAACAGCACTAGTTTAAACTTCTTATTTCTTATTTATTTCATCTATACTAATATTATAAAGAGGTAATGTGTGTGTGTTTGTTTGTTTGTAGGAGGTAATCTCCGTCACTACCCATCTGATATTCCTGAAATTTTCACAGCGTCTTACTGCCGATATGGGAAGTGCTATAGCTTATAATTTTTTAAATATTTTTAGTGGGCGTGGCACCACCCACACAAAGTAAATTTTTAATATCATATGCATATATTGAGTATTATGATAGGGAGAGCATTGCAAATTTGTGTGAGGTCACCTATTGTTAATATAAGTAGCTACGCCGGAAATGGGCGGGATCGGACAAGTGGGCGTGGTACCTCCCATACAAGTAATAATTCAATATTATATATATCGAGTACTGTGATAGAGAGAGCTTTTCAAGTTTGTCTGATGTCACCTATTATTAATGTGCGTACAAAAAATGTCGGACAAAAAATGGGCAGTATCGGACCAATAGGTGTGGCACCTGCCATACAAATTAAATATAAAATGTCATATATCTAGAGTACTATTACAGTGAGAGTCTTGGGACTTTGTGTGAGCCCATAAGTTATTCATGTGATTAGTTAGACAAAAAATGGGCGTGATCGGAGTAGTGGGCGTGGCACCGCCCGTACAAAGTAAATATATGATATCATATAACCGGTGTACTAAAAAGGGAAGCTTTGACACTTTGCACGACATCATCAGATCTTAGTAAGAGTAGTCGGACAAAGAATTGGAGGGGTTCACATCAACGGGCTGGGCACTCCCCATGCAAAGTAACTATTTAATGTCATATGTCTGGAGTACTGCAAACGAGAGGGCTTTGTGAGCCGATAGGTTCTTTGTATGATTAGTCGAACAAAAAAATGGGCGTGATCGTAGCAATGGACGTAGCACAGCCCATGCAAAGTAGATATCTAATATCATATAACTGGTGTTCTATAAAAGGGAAAGACTCGACATTCTGCACGAGTACATCAGATATTAATGTGAGTAGTCCAATAAAAATTGGGCGGGATGGGACTAGTGGGCGTGACAGCTCCTATATAAATAATATGAAGTACTACGAAAGTAACAGTCTTTCGTTAAGTACAGTAGTTATCAATGTGATTGTTTTGGAAAATATATCGCCAAAATCAAAAATTCGCCAAAACCGAAAATTGCGAAAAATAAAAATCGCCCAAAAAAATCTTCAAAATCAAAAATGGGCAAAATCAAAAATCGCTAAAAAGAAAAATTGCCAATTGACATTCTAAGTTGCCAGATCTAATTTTGATAATCCATCTTCTTCTCATGGACAGCTACATGTACCTTGCTCCAGGGTAGGAACGCCGAAAAATCTGATAATTGTTGTACCGAATGAAAAAACAAAAAACATTGTATATCAGCAAGTATTCATATAAAAAAAACTATGCTAATAATCTATACTAACATAATAAAGAGGTAATATGTGTTTGTTTGTTTGTAGGAGGTAACCTCCGTAACTACATATCTGACCTTCCTGAAATTTTCACAGAGTCTTACTGCGGATATGGGAGTGCTACAGGCTGTAATTTTTTTTTAAATATTTTTAGCGGGCGTGGCACCTCCCATACAAAGTAAATTTTAAATATCATGTATATTAATATGATAGAGAAAGCTTTGCAAATTTGTCTCAGGTCATCTATTATTAACGTGAGTAGTCAGACAAAAAAATGGGCGGGATTGGACAAATGCACGTGGCACCCCTACACAAACTTAATATTAAATGTGATATATCTGAATTACTGTATTAGTGAGAGCCTTGGGACTTTGCGTGAGCCCTTTCATAACAATTCGGAAGGGAGGGGGAGGGTGTAGCGAAGCACACCGGGTTACATCTAGTAATATATAAAATTGAAGCTTTGATTGGATAAGTAGTATAATGGTTAAACCCATAATCAGTGCGAAACTCTGAGCATTGTCTACAATTATTGGTGGAACTTTAGCTTTAGAAGTTACAATTTCACCTTCTTCAATACTTGTTGAATATTAATTGTCATCTAACAAACGAAATCTTGATTCGCTCTCTGAATCATGATTGTGAACCTTGGTGTTCAGACGAGTGTTCTTGTTTCATTTTGACATTTATATTTTTTGTGCAAATATTTGAAGACATCCTTCTACACTTTACGTTTCACTATTTCATTTTTTCCACTTTTATTTGAATATATATATGTAAATATATACTTTTTATTTGTTAAATGTTTCTATTTATTTTATTGTGCAAATTAATTTTTTGTTTTTTCTTTGTTTATATATTTTTAACAGCTAGTTCAGATAAACTAGCGATAATTTCTTATCAAACTTGGAGATGACACTCAATGTTTCTAGGTTCACAACTAGGTTCATTTTGAACCAAGTAAATTCGCTCTCAAAATTTTGTATGGCGAATCATGTAGATTCAATCATGATTCGGGCGCGAACCGTGAATGAGAGAGCGAACTGCGAATCTTGCTGTCCGTGTGAACATAGCATTAGAGCCAAGAGTTCTGGGTTTCTCCATGGCAAGTTTTAAAAATTAATAAATTAATATATTTAATATAAATTAACATTGAAAAACGCGAGAACGTGCAGCTGATACCGTAGTGCTGATACTTTATGAAATTCAATTAATTTTTTTTTTTTAAATACAATTGATACTTTCTGAAATTCAATTGATGTTTTGGAAAAGGTTTAGACATACTATAACATAATTGTGCAAATCCTGTTATATTGAAGAGTCAGAGTCGGATTTGGGGTCGGAATCGAAGTCGGTAGTTTGACCATCGACTCCGCAGCCCTGGTGACGAATATTTAGGCGGCAGGCCCCGTAAAACGATTCAAAGACAAGATAATTTAATAGCAAGAGAGTTTAAAAAAATATCCAAATGTCGTAAAGAGATCATTAGCAAACTGAAACTAAAAATATGCGCTCAACAGTTTCCCGACGAGCCATTGAAGCTAATATTGGTTGTTATCGTGCTGTGAAGAAACCACTGATATCAGAGAATATCTGGCTCATCTAAATTTGCTAAAGAACTGGTCAAGATGGAATTGAAATACTGTTCTTTTTTCAGATGAGTTCAAGTGTAATTTAAGATGCCATAATGGTAGAACGTTTTTTGTATGAAGCCCAAAGAGAAAGGACTAGACCCAAAATATACAAACAACACTATAATAAGTCTGCCAGCGCCATTATTCAGTATGGGGTTGCTTGTCGGGCCAAGGAATGCGTAAAACTCCTGTCGTAAAAGTTACTGTAACTGGAATTGGACACACACAAATTCTTAATGACGTAATGTATCCACACGCGCAGGAAAATATGAACCTGGTCTGGAAGTTCCAACATTGACAACGACCCAAAACACACCTCCAAAGTTGGAACCGAATGTCTAATCTAATGCAGTTAGTGTTTTGGAATGCCAGACCAATTACCAGACCTCAATCCTATAGAAAATCTATAGGAAATTATAGATCGAAAAATACGACGATGAAATTACACAAACAAGACAGATCTCATAGCGGCAGTTAATTCAGAGTGGCCAATGGATATCATCAACAATTTAACTGAATCCATGCCGCGGCGTTGTGAAACAGTACTAAAAAATAATGAATACCCAACAAAATAATGAATCCAAAAATAGAGGGAAAGTTTTCAATTATTGTATACTAAAGGTTTCCAATGTTTTTTATTATACCGGTCGACTCAGAATCACTTTCTTATCCGATCTAGCGATGCCCGTCTGTCATGTAAACGTTGTAATCAAACTACAGGTCGCAAATATGAATATATTTTGATAAAATTTTGTATATAAGCTTCTATCGACCATAGCGTGAACGCTATGGCGAATGTTTAGACCGAGTCCTCATATAAATGACCCCTATAAAATCGACTTAAATTGCCATTATCATATAGATCTCGGTCAAATTGGGTTTGTGTGTGTTTATTACATCCATTAATTAGTAGTCCAAAAATAAACCCTATAGGACATTTAAAAGATATGAGTATATTCAAATATGAGTATATTTTAATGAAATCTAGTATATACGCTTCTATCAGCCATACGATGAACGCTATTGAAATTGGTGAAATTGGTCTCCATGCAAATGACACCTATGGGATCGACTTAAATTGTCATAATATCGAAGTTATCATATAGATTTCGGTCAAATTGGGTTTCTATATGTTTATTATATGCATTTATCAGTTTCCAAAAATAAACCCTATAGGACAATTCTTAGCCATAGTCTCCATATGAAATCTTTCAAAAAAAAAAAAAAAAAATATTGCACAGAATTTTCTGAAATTTGGTTTGTATATGTTTTTGCAATAAATAAGTGACCTTACCAGATATGCCCAGGATCGGCCCATTTTGCTTCCCAGTCTCCATAAAAATATAGCATCCGATATGAACTTTTTCATATCCGAAGACAAAAAAATAATAATTAATATATCTAATTAGTTGGACCCAAAAGATAGAGCCTGTAAGCGCATGGTATAGGGTATCGTATAGTCGGTCTAAACCGATTATAAATTTCTTACTTGTTTTTTTCTGAAATTAAGCTATTTTATTTTAATAGTTTTTCTTGTTTAAACAAATATTTAAATCAATAAAAAAGTTTTTAATTTCATGATCCAATTGTTGAACGGTCAAGTCGTCAAAAATATACTGTGTTAAAAGTTTCCATTGTATTGGCACTCACTGTATATCTCGAGTACTATAACAGTGAGTTCCTTGATCCTTATTAATATACGAGTTCGTTTTGTAATTTCGTTAGATATTGCAAATATATTATTTTTCATGTATATAATGTAACTAGCAGATTCCAGCGCTCGAAATTCGAGTGCAATTTCTAGGCAGCTTTATTTTTCAACTTAGCCAATTCATAAATCATCAATTTTATTGTTTATTATTATTGTGAATGAAGATAACAAACTCATTAACAAACACATTAACAAATTTAATAAAACACGCATAGCATATTTATAATTTTATGTATGTGTTAGTAGCAAATTTAAATGCAATTTACTCAAAATAAAGGAAAGAATTTAAAAATCTGTAAATCTGCAAAACGACTAAAACGAAATACCTTTCAAATAATATACGTTTGGTCAAAATCGGATAAAACGGTAGAACAAAACATTGGTCACAAGAAATCGCCTAGCCTATTATTATTATAGATGTCTTGAATTTTATATTTACATTTCTAGCTAACGGTTATAATATTCTGATATAAAATTACATTGAAATCATAAATCATACACAAATTAATGCGCCAATAAAAGAAGTTCTTAATAGACATATTCCTAAATTCCTCAATGTTAATTTTCAAGTAAATTTTCCAAGTTATTTTAAAAATACTTTATTAAAAGTTTAAAATGTCATTTAAATCAGTGAAAATGTTTAGAATTTCAATAAAATATAGTATACAGTATGTAATTTCCTAAAATTAGACTCGTTCAAAAATACGATAGGTAATTATTGCCACCCATATATATACAATATATACAAACATACAAACATACATACATAATAAATATAAAAATGAAACAAACTTTAATTCACACTTAGTTTTTTTTCAACAGATTAACAAATTACATGCCAGTGTTAATTTTTCGATACCACCACTAAAAAAATATTTTAAAAAATTGAATAACAAAATTTTACGTTTAGCTAAAAAAAATCTTCTGCATGTTTTGAAGAAATGCGAACTACGGCAGTTTCTTCTTCGCATTATTTAAAGGAACAAAATATAAATAATTTGTATCACTTTAAAATGCTTCAGTGATATTCAGTTTGAGTTAAATTTTTCCCCCATTTATTTTTTTTTTTTTTCTAAACCAAATCTGAATGAAAATCATAAGATAAAATAATATGTACAATATTTTAAAATTAAAAAAAAAAAAATGTATCTAAAAGATTTTTATGAAATGTACAAATTTGCTAATTTACCATAAAACCTGAGATATTTATTAAAATCTTAAATGTTTCTTGATGATCCTCACTCAGGAATAAAACATGCACTTTACATGTTTTCCTATTCAATGTATTCATAGTAAAATTTTCAAATATTTGTTGTTGATGTTGTTTATACGTGATTTGAGAACAAAGTTTGTTGTTAAAAATCTTCAAGAAATTTTAATTCAATTTTGGCAAAACTCCAATAAATATAAAGGGCATAAAAATTAAACCAACATAAAAACCAAAGTGACTTGTATAAATACATATGTATAGGGGTTTTGGTTTATTTAGTTTTGATTTTAAATTGACAACATTACCCAGTGTAACGTAATGTGACGCCTAAAAATTCCATAATAATATTTATAAATACTTTTATATAGTTTTAATTTTTGAAATTATGAAAATCATAAGTATGCATAAGTTTAATATTGTGGATTTATATATTACATCCAATAACTAAAATATTTTTTGTTTTTTTTTTTTCAAATTTATCTTTTTCTTCCTCTGACGAATAATTAGGTTTTTCTTAGAACCCTATTTTTTATTATTTGCATAGTGTTTCAGAATGTACAACTTGAAAAATAAATAGTTGATGATTAGTTCCTGCTAAGATGGTAACAAAAAGCGAAATTCAATCTTTTCGAATTGGTTTGCTGGGAGGCTGTCGTCCTTACAAAATTAAGCATACTTTTTTTTATCTTATTTGAAGAAACAGAGAATTTTTTAAATCTCTCTCATGGTTTTAATTTTTTATATGTATATATTTTCATTTTGGACATGGTTCATTAACTCGTACTAGGATCATTGCTTTTTATTTCTTATTAAAAAAGAATTAATATTTTATGTAAGGTTTAAGTTAAAAAAAAAAGAGTTTCATATTTTAAATCTCAACTTCCATATGTGTTGCTGTAACGTTTCCGCTGCATTAATATTATTACTTTTTTTATTATCTTTAATACTTCTACACTTCTTTTCGTAAATACTTTAATCTGCCCATTCAGGGAGTTGTTTGTCGTTTTAATAAAAGCGCCCATTTGTCTGTTGTAAAATACCCAGTTTTTTTTTTTTTAATAAAAATTATAAGTGTTTTTAAACATACAAGTTTTTTTAACCTATTTATTTTATAATTAATGTAAATCACTTAAGCCATGTTTTTGTTTTTATATTTTTCTTTTTATAATATACCGCAAACAATATGTTGCATATTTGTAAAAAGAATGCACTTGTTATAGGGACACATGAGAGAATATACTCGTATTTATATTTATACACCACACCGCTCTGTGGTAGGAGGGGGAATATTGAGTTTGTGCTGATATATGAAATTGAAAATATTAAAAAAAGTAATTTATTTATATTCGTCGACTTTCTAAACCGGAAAAATAAATAAATGGCAATATATTTTTGAGGAGAAAATTTTTTCATTTAATCATTTCTGAAAATCAATTGATGTTTTCTGATATACAATTGACTATTTCTGAAAGTAAATTGAAGTTTTCTGAAATATTAGTGATTATATCTGAAAATCTATGAGTGTTTTCTGAAAATCAATTGATGATTTCTATATACAATTGTTACTTTCCGAAAATTAATTGATGTTTTCTGAAGTACACTAGGAAAAGGTGTAGATGCGCTAAGGTGTTTGCGTTCTTAGATGTAAAAACCTTTTGTGTTGAGCCTGATACATTTCTAACTCAATCTTTTCAAATTCATTTTATTCTTCAGCATAATCGCCATGATGTGAAATGCACTTCATCCAACGATGACATTGCCATTTATGTAAAAACTCTTTCTCTGTAGTAATCTTTTTTCAAGTCATCTTTTTTTGTACTCATGTCACGAAATATCGTGAAATCTTTACCGAATATTAGTTATGGCTGGTGCTACTGACTAAACAAAATCTGGATATTAGTACAACCATCTGTATTCGAGATCACAGATTTTTAGCCCCATGTAGTAAATTAATTTGATATTGATGGACAGATTAATTTGAATTTAGACAATGTTTCTGTTGAATTTTTAAAGGATGAAAATTTTTATTTGGGTACAATATCTTAAATTACATTCAGATCATATTATATATTTTTTCTCATTGAAATGCAATTCATAGAAATAAGAAAGAACAAGCAAGAAAATTATAGTGGGTCTAGACGATACCATATACCATGGTTTAGAGAACCTATATCTTCGGTCCAACTAATTGGATGTAGATAATAAGCGTAAACCAAATTTGAGTGGCATTATTATTAATTTTTTTTGGTGCAGATATGAAAACGTTCATATCGGGTGCTATATTTATATGGTCACTTATATTTTGAAAAAACATATACAAACTAACTTTGAGAAAAATCTGTGAAATATTTTTGTTTTTTGATAGATTTAAGTGAAAATCGGGAAGCAGCTCCATATGGGGCCTATGACCAAGAATTGTCCTATAGGGATTATTTTTAGACTATTGCTTAATGGATAAAATAAACACATACAAACCCAATTTGACTGAGATCTGTATGATAATTTGGATCTTGTGGCAATTTATGTCAATTTCATAGGGGTCATTTGCATGGGGACTAGGTCTGAACATGGACCGAATTTCACCAATTTGAATAGCGTTCATATAGCCGATAAAAACTTACATACCAAATGTCATCAAAATATATTCATATTTACGACCTGTATTTTGATTACAAAGTTTACATGAACACACAGGCTCAGAAAGTGATTCTGAGTCGTCTATCGGTATAATAAACGATGGGTCTAGGTCAAATACTTTTGGTAGTTACAAACAGTAGCACCCTTTTATTATACCGAATGACTCAGAATCACTTTCTAAGTCAATTTAGCGATGTTCGGCCTTCTGTCTGTCTGGCCGTCTGTCCGTCCGTCTGTGTGTCTATGTAAACCTATTAATCATAGGACGAATGCTATTGAAATTGGTGAAAATCGATGCTTGTTCAGACCTAACACCTATAAAAATAACCCGTATCAGACTGACTGAAATGGTCGTATGATCCGGATTATCATATATATATATCGATAAAATTTAGTGTACGTCTGTACGTGTCTGATATGCCCAATAGTCAATTTTTCCCTGCTACAGACGGACAAAATAATGCTTTTTGTCAATATAAAAGTAAGCAATTTTATTCAATATGTAATTCTTAACAATAAATAACAAAAAAAAAAAAAAAAACAACAAAAAATAATAAATTCTTCTTAAAATAAGCAACAACAAATATGTACTTAATTTCTAACGGACAACGAATAATCGGACACAACTCAAATAATGATAAAAGTCCCGTTATATGTACAAACAAAATAGCAAATTAATATTTTGTGGCGTAGCCTTTGGCGTTAACCACAGCCTGAAGACGGTTGGGCATGGACTGTACCAAATTCGCATAGACTTCAGGAGGAATTTCATTCCACTCCTGGAGCAATGCTTCTTTGAGCTGGCCAATGTTTGCAAAGTTTCTTTTATACACTCTACGTGCTAATTCTTCCCACAAATGTTCAATAACATTTAAGTCTGGTGATTGTGGAGGAGGCTGTAAAATTTTGGGGCAATTGTGTATCAGCCAAAGCTTTGCAACAGCAGATGTATGTTACGGATCATTGTCCTGGTAAAATGCAAAATTATCTTTAATGCCCAGTTTTTCTGCACTTTGCTTGACAGTTTCCTTTAAAATGTTGAGATAGTCAAATCTATCCTTTTTACCATCTATAAAATGGAGTTTGCCTACCCCAGCACTGGACATACAGCCCCATACCATCACAGATCCTCCTCCATATTTCACGGTTGCACGCGTGTTTTTTGGTTCAAACTCTGTGTTTTTTTGACGCCATACATATTGTCTACCATCTGAACCGTGCAGGTTAAATTTGCTCTCATCTGTATATAAAACCTTAAAAAAAATAAAAAATTTAAAATTAAGCACCTTAGAGTAATGAAATACATCGTTACCATCTTCCAGAATTCAACTGGCTTCATAAAATATTCTCCTGAAAATTGTATTCTTTTTTTATTTACTGCACTAATGAATGGCTTTTTTCTGGCTTTCCTGCCATTGAAGTTGTTGTTGTAGAGCGTATTTTTTATGGTGCTCGCACTGACTATTTTTCCGGTCCTCTGCTCCAGCGTGTTCTTCAGCTCCCGTGCAGATTGGAATGGATTTTCTCTGATGTCATTTAAAATGCCCCTTCCCTCTCTGCTCGTGAGCAACTTCCCTTGGCCTTTACGGGTTTTGTATGTCAATCGAAACTCTGCATGGTTTCTGGTAATGTTATCATGTACGGTTGATTTGCTCATACCAGCCAAATCAGCAATTTCTCGAACAGATTTGCCTTCTCCACTCCATATAATGATAGCTTGCCTTTTTTCAAAGGAAGCTTGCTTCTTGCGTTCACTCATATCAAAATTTGTGCACTAATGTTATCCTAATCAACTAATAACTAAAAAATATACCAATAAATCAAACTAAGCAAAACAAATTCAAAAATAACGGGATTTTTATCATTATTTGAGTTGTGTCCGCTTATTCGTTGTCCGTTAGAAATTAAGTACATTTTTGTTGTTGGTAATTTTAAGAAGAATTTATTGTTTTTTGTTATTTTTTTTTTTGTTATTTATTGTTAAGAATTACATATTGAATAAAATTGCTTACTTTTATTTGAACAAAAAACATTATTTTGTCCGTCTGTAGCAAGGAAAAATTGAAAATATGTATAAATAAATACTGTTCGATTATTCGTTGTCGCTAGTGTATATGTTTTTGAAAAAAGTAATATAAAAATAATTCGACTTATCCAACCACTCAACACAAAAATGGTAAGTACTGTTAAATGAAAATTTTGTGAATATAACAAAAAGATCAAAAATAATGAAATCGTTCGTTACGTTTTTTATATATTTATATTATAAAGTTTTTGATCTGTTTGTAAGTATTTAAAATTTTTGAAAAACAAATTCAACTTTCGTCGCTAACTTCGCACCCTTTCGAACCTGTTGGAAAATGAAAAATGAGAAATAAAAAATAAAAAATGAAAAACGAAAACCGAAAAATTAAAAATGAAAAAAAAAAATTAAAAATAAAAAAATTTTGAAAAATTAAAAAAAAATTAAAAATTTTGAAAAATTAAAGATAAAAAATGAAAAACGAAAAATGAAAAATAAAAAATTAAAAATTAAATATAAATGAAAAATAAAAAATGAAAAGTGAAAATTAAAAATTAAAATGAAATATGACAAATAAAAAATGAAAAATAAAAATGAAAAATAAAAAATGAAAATTGAAATATAAAATACGAAAAATGAAAAATAAAAAATTAAAAATTAAAAATTAAAAATTAAAAATTAAAAATTAAAAATTAAAAAAGAAAAATGAAAAATGAAAACCATAAAATTAAAAATAAAAAATTAAAAATTAAAAATTAAAAATTAAAAATAAAAAATTAAAAATTAAAAATTAAAAATTAAAAATTAAAAATTAAAAATTTAAAATTTAAAATTTAAAATTTAAAATTTAAAATTAAAAATTAAAAATTAAAAATTAAAAATTAAAAATTAAAAATTAAAAATTAAAAATTAAAAATTAAAAATTAAAAATTAAAAATTAAAAATTAAAAATTAAAAATTAAAAATTAAAAATTAAAAATTAAAAATTAAAAATTAAATATTAAAAATTAAATATTAAAAATTAAAAATTAGAAATGAGAAACGAAAAATTAAAAATAAAAAATGAAAAATGAAAAATAAAAAATTAAAAATTAAAAATTAAAAATTAAAAATTAAAAATTAAAAATGAAAAATTAAAAATTAAAAATTATAAATTAAAAATTAAAAATTAAAAATTAAAAATTAAAAATTCAAAATTCAAAATTCAAAATTCAAAATTCAAAATTAAAATTTTAAAATTAAAAATAAAAAATTAAAAATTAAAAATTAAAAATGAAAAATTAAAAATTAAAAATTAAAAATTAAAAATTAAAAATTAAAAATTAAAAATTAAAAATTAAAAATTAAAAATTAAAAATTAAAAATTAAAAAATAAAAATTAAAAATTAAAAATTAAAAATTAAAAATTAAAAATTAAAAATTAAAAATTAAAAATTAAAAATTAAAAATTAAAAATTAAAAATTAAAAATTAAAAATTAAAAATTAAAAATTAAAAATTAAAAATTAAAAATTAAAAATTAAAAATTAAAAATTAAAACTTAAAAATTAAAAATTAAAAATAAAAAATGGAAAATAAAATATGAAAAATGAAAATTAAAAAGTTAAAATTTAAAAACAAAAATTGGAAAAAATAAACATAGAAAAGGGAAAAATTTAAAATAAAAAATGAAAAATAAAAAATGAAAAATCAGAAATTAAAAATGAAAAATAAATAAATAAAATGCAAAATAAAAAATGAGAAATAATAAATTAAAAATGAAAAATGAAAAATAAAAAAAACAAAAATTTAAAATTAACCGGTTGAAATAATAAATAATAATAAGTATTTTTACATTAGCAGAGCCCCTGCAGTTGAGTGCTGTAAGTGATACATAGATGACGCTTTCTGTTTGATTTTAAAAAAGCGCCATAAAAAATCATTTATTACTAGATGTTTATACATCTCCCCTGTGATCGGACTCACATGATTTTTTTTTAAATAATCGTTTTATCGAATAAGTCTTAACCGGTCAACAACCTTGTACAGTAACATAGTAATAGTAGTAGTTGTAGTAATTCTTTATTTAATTTAGTTTTTTTCTAAAATGATATTACACAAAAACTTAAAGAATGATAAAGATTAAAAAAATAAACTATATAATAAAAAAAATTTTTTTATACCTAAAATATATTACATTTCACTTTAATAATTATATTCCAATATAAGCATTTTGAAAAACTCCCAATCATTGGTAATGTACTGCAGGATATTGATACTGATACTGTAATTTTTTTAAATATATATTGTCGCAAGTTGTTTAAAACAGGACATCTACCAATGAAGTGCTGTAAATCTTCAATTTTCGATGGGTCTATGTTCTTATAAAGAGGGTCTGTTTACTGACGTCTATTTACTCGGATTTCTTTATTTTTATTTTTCAGAGTTTCTGTCATTATTAAGTGCTTTTCGTTCCATTCCCCTTCAGACATATCTGATGATCATTGTGTATCATGTTCGCTACCTAACATAGTCAAATGTTTAACCCATGAAATATTTTTTTCTAAAGCTATTAAACTTAGCTTATGGGGCAATCTGTCTGAGGAATCGAAAATTGTACGGCATATATACTGCATAAGTTTAATGTGCATCATCCATTCCAATTAAGGATACGTTTTATGAAATATCTTTGACTATTATATATATCTTCAAAATATGAATGACTCCATATTTGGGCACCATATGACTGAATGGACTGAGAAACAACATTAAACAGGTAGATTTTAGATCGCAACATTATATCTTTTTTACTTAGAGTGTATAAAATTTTTTGCAGAGCTATTTATTTTTTATACATGTTTTGTAAAAACACATTTTGGAGTTAGTATCAAGATCCATTTCTCTGTAAGTTCACTTTTGGTTATCCTTCCGCCATTTATAAAATCCATTATCTTAGATATCAATTAACTTCTCCAAATGCAGCAATACATTTCTAAATTGTTCATCGAGTCTTGTAAACCTATCTGCTTTTAAGACGATATCGTCTGCTTATAACAACAATCTAATATCCATATTCCCAATCATTATACCACCTCCTAGTTCTTCATAAGAATCATTTATGTGCAACGAAATCCGAAGTGGGTATACCAGACCCCTGACACAGTTTCGAATTTTTCTGATAGCTCCATTTTATTCCATGTAGAGTATGTGTTTTTGTGCACATTTTCAATAAATTTTACAATTTTTGTGAACACATCAATTGAATTTAGTTTAAAGATTAAAGATTTTCTAGCTATATTATCAAAAGCAGCTTTAAAACCTACGAAGAATGCGTAGACTTTTCTCTTTTCAGTATAGTGTAATATTGTTGTTAAATTATATATGTTGTCTATTGTAGAATAATTATCCTGAATCCGGCTTGATTCCGCTATGAAACCCATTCAAATTATTGCAATGCAATTCATAAAGGATATTCCTCTATAGTTTCCTGGCAAATTTATATCTCCTTTTTTCAAGTTTGGAAATGTTACGCTTGTTACATAAAAGTTATCCAATTGCATATTGTTGTACGGCTTTTTGTAAGAGTTTGTAAGTTATTTTATTACTTGGTTCGGATTATTTTTAACAAATTCTTAAGGGATTCTATCCACTCCTGGTGCCTTGTCTGTTTTGGCCTTTCCAAGAACTTGATAAATTTATGCGGGAGTAAAATTATCGTCCACAAACCTGCTGTTTGTACAGTTTCTCGAGGATTTTAATAGGAAGCATATTGTTTTTTTTCCTTATCTGAGCTTAGAAGAATGTTATTTTCGCTTAATTGATGTGAGGTACTATTTCTCATTAACATGTAGTGGAAATTGGATCTAGATAGTATTATTCGTCTACAATTGTAGATCGCAATCCGAGATTTTCGTATTATTGGTTTAATGACTACATTTTGAAGCTTGAAGATTGAGTGCGTACGTTTTTTTAATTTTATATGTAACCTAGCCTATAAGTTTTGTCTACCTTACTGGGTCAAGTCATTAAATAAGAATTCAATAATTACGTATTGTCATATATTTGTTGTCATGGGTGCATATACGTCGAATTAATAAAAATAGTGTATGGGATTGGGGTCTTTCGCAGATGTGGAAAGCTTTCTGATTGCCATTCACTTGGGAATGGCCAGAAGTGATTCATTTGTTGAAATTCCCAAGCAACTCACACTTCCGGTTTTAGACCAAGTATCCCCTGGTAATGTCGCTCAGACTCCCGTCTGTCGATAGCTAACGTGAGAAGGCGACAGTTTTGAGTAGCCTGACCGGCATGGTAACACCAATGCGTCTCAGGTAACTAGGTGGCGGACGATGTCCCAATTAGTCACTGAAGCTCAACTGTTTATATGCCGTTTAGACGGCGCACCTGCCTAGAGGTTGTTGGCAGCCCCAACGCTAGGATCGGTCGCTTTGGCCCAATCAGTCAATCGTCTTAAACAACCCGATTACAGAAACGTCAACAAATGAAAATAATAACTCTCCCTCATCGATGACGACCTACCGCTTTAAACAAAGGATTATGATTGGAACATGGAATGTTAGAACCCTCTCTTCTCCATCGAGACTTGAGCAAGTGTATAATGAATTTGTCTCATATAACCTGGACAGCCTCGGTATGAGTGAAATTAAATGGCTGAATAAGGGCTCTGAACGGCTTGAAGCCGGCCATTTATTTCTTTTTTCTGGCAACGATAGATACCGTATGAACGGTGTTGGCTTGCTTTTGTCACCTATGGCAAAACAGGCGCTCATTGAATACGTGCCCATTTCAGACCGCCTAATAAAGGCTCGTTTTAATTCCAAATACAGGAAGATATCTGTACTTCAATGCTATGCGCCCACCGAACCAGATGATAACAGATAAGACCCGTCGTGGCGCAGATATTTACAGTGATCATCAACTTTTAGTTGGGACTTTTAAACTACGTCCAGCAGCTCATAAGCGCTATACAAAGCGCAAAAAGTACAACTTACCTCGTCTCCTAAATCCTCAAACACAGTCGGCTTATGAGGACTTACTGAAGAACAAACTGCAACCAAATGGACATCTCCCTTGGCAAGAAATTGCACAAATTTGTAAGGATAGCGCAGAATAAGTCCTTGGTATTCGTAAACGCGACCACAAACCTTGGCTGAGTGAACAAACATGGCAACAGATCAAAGTCAGAAAACAGCTAAAACACAAAGTTGACCGTGCAAAAGCAACAGAGGAGAAACAAAGATATAGACAGGACTATGGACAGGTTGCACGTAATGTAAAATCAATGGTAAGAGCAGACTGTAAAGCTTACTATAATAATATTGCTTCAGATATGGAAAAAGCCGCAAATACTGGCAATCTACGGGATGTCTATTCTGGCATAAAACAGCTCAGCGGGAAAAAATTAAAAACAACGTCATCAATAAAGGATCAAAACGGAAACGATCTAAGTACCATTGACCAACAGCTCGAAAGATGGCGGCATTATTTCTCAACAGAACTCGCAAATGTTGAAGAAACTTCCTCCCCTTCGTTAGTAGCACGCCGCAATCCAAACCGGCTAATATCAACGTCATCACCAACCTTACATGAAGTACAAAAAACCCTGGAGAACCTGAAGAACCAAAAAGCTTCCGGTAGTGACGACATCCCAGGTGAACTCCTAAAAAATGGTGCAATAACACTTGCCAAATCCTTAACCCCAATTATAAGCGAAGCATGGGATACAACCTGTATACCTCGTTCTTAGAAGAAAGGCGTAGTAATAACTGTCCCCAAAAAGGGTGACTTAACGTTATACAAAAACTGGAGAGGTATTACTCTACAGAACGCAATATGTAAAGTAATGTCGCTTTTAATTTTGGGTGGAATAATGCCGGTGGTAGAACCTCTCCTCCGCAAAGAACAAGCTGGATTTAGACCAAACCGCTCTTGTGCGGACCATATCAACACACTACGTATCATCATTGAGCAATCCGTTGAACATAATTCACAATTGTATCTTCTTTTTGTGGATTTCGAGCGTGCATTCGATACACTGTCTAGGAACGCTCTATGGAATGCATTGGCTCTTAAGGGTATCCCTGAAAAGATAATCAATCTTATTAAGGAACGCTACAATGACTCAACTTGCGTTGTGCGTTTTAACGGTCAGGATAGCCAACCTTTCCTAATAAACCGTGGGGTTAAGCAAGGCTGCGTCTTATCGCCAACTGTTTCTAATTCTCCTGGATTGTGTTATGCAAAAGACCAATTTAGATTCACCGCGTGGGATCCGTTAACTTAAACGAATTCCTTAATGATATCGACTATGCCGATGATTTGTGTTTAATGGCACACCGTTTTTCTGATATAGAAGACAAACTCAAAGTTCTCACGCAAAATGCTGATGCGGTTGGTTTAAGAATCAATGTTAAAAAGACAAAACTGCTAAGGATCGGTAACACTTTAAATACACCCTTAACATTGAATGGTGAGAATATCGAAGATGTTGTGTCCTTCTGCTACCTCGGAAGCATTCTTACAAGCGACGGTGGCTCAGAAAATGATATAAATAATAGAATTAATAAAGCTAGAGTTGCATTTCATAGTTTATTTAAAGTATGGAGATCAAATAATATTTCTAGAAAAACTAAACTCCGTATATTTCAATGCAGTGTTATGTCAATATTATTGTATGGCTGTACTACTTGGGGTACTTCACAACAACAAATAAGAAAACTTCAAACATTTGTTAATCGTTGTCTAAAGCAAATTCTTGGAATATTTTGGCCCAACTGGGTAACAAACGAACAACTTCTCACGCTATCCAACTGTCAACCAATAGCAACAGAAATTTGCAAACGTAAATGGTCCTGGATAGGCCATATACTTCGGAGACAAAGTGATGATATTGCTAGATCTGCCTTAGACTGGAACCCCCAAGGTCAACGCCGAGTCGGTCGACCTCGTAACACCTGGCAACGAACTACTCAACGTGAATGTGAATTAGTGAACATAACATGGAACCAAGCCAAAGCACTTGCCGTAAATCGCAATAGATGGAAAGAATTCGTTGACGCCCTATGTTCAGCAAAATGAACTTTCGTATAATTATTTATCATTACTATGTTTTTTTATTTTTATGTTTTATTTTTCTGTTTGTAATGATCAATATTTATTATGAATAAAGGCTTAAATATATGTAGATAAACTAAAATTTTAAAGTAAAGTCAACAAAAGCTTTTATTGTTGAATGGTCTATATCCAGTTTGACATAAATTTTGACATAATTATTTCCAAAAAACTAACTGGCTAAAAAAGAAAGACAAACATGTTTGCAGTTAATAAAATTCATAGATACGAGTATGCTGTGTCATTTAGTGTGTGTGGTCTTTTGGAAAATTAAAAAAATAAAAATATAGGTATTAATTTTTATTTGTATTTTGTAGACAGATTCGTTTGTTCTTCAATATATTTTTTTTATTGCTAAGGGGGAACACCCATAATTATAATATGCTATAAATTTAATTTAAATATTTTTTGTTGTTATTTTCTTTTAAATTTTATATCATAATATATGTACGCTTAAATATTCTTGCTGTAAGGAAAATTTTTTAAAAACAAATTTGAAGACATTTAAATTATGGTTGTTTTAATATTTTTTTTAAAGGGGCTGCTTGCCTCTGCTACTACTTTAGGAAAATGTGGCAAATACGGATTTCATTTCTTTGCTTGACTTTCTTATTCTTATTTTTCCTAGTCAATGACACTGAAATATCATTATGTTTTATCTTTGTTTTCTTTATGTAAGGTATGTACGAGAGGGTTAATGGGCATTACAAAATAAAAACTTAGGAAAAAAAAACGATCATCATGTTTTATGTCTGGTTGACAAATTGTGCATGAGAATAACATGACAACAAAATAAAAATCGTATTTATGTAAGATGTAAAGAAAAACTTAGCCAAAACGTGTCGTAACGCGATCGTAAAAAGGAAGTAAGGCTTCCAGAAAGTTATAGGGTAAAACAAAAAACATTCTAACACAGAGCTTTTACTTTCCAGGTACTATTGGAGAGAAAATAACACTGAGAAGGAAAATACAAAAATTCATATCAGTTTTATAGAACTATTTGAAAGCTAAACAAAAAATTTAAAGGAAAATTGACATTCGATAATCTTAGGTAAATTAAAATTCGATGGATTTGCATGTTTTTCTTTAAATTTTAAAAATGTACAGTGCAACTTCGACAATCCGGACACAGAGGTTTTCGGCTTTCCCCCCTCTCAATTTCATCTTTTAGACGCTGCAATAAGTTAGCATAATACTCGCCGTTGATTGTTTTTTTCCCTTTGAAGATAATCAATAAAAATTATCCCACGCACAAAAAGCAGACGCCATAACCTTGTCTGCAGATGCAACTGTCTTCGTCTTCTTTAGACAAGATTCTTCCATTTCAGTCCATTGTTTTGACTGTGCCTTTTGGCTCAGATGTGAAGTGATGGACGCATGCCTCATTCATGGTTACGAATCGACACAAAAACTGCTGTGAAACAAACAGTCAATTAAAACATCTTCACGACACTGCTTTTGTTCCATTCTGTACAAACGCGGTACCCATCTTGTGGAAAGCTTTTATATCTCCAAACTTTCGATCAATATGCGATGTATAGCACCTTTTGAAATGCCTATCATTTCAGCTAGCTCACGCACCTTTAGCCGACGCACAATGGCTCCATTTGAGTTTTTCCGTTGCAAAAATCATAACTTTTGAACCAAATAAGATAATCCAAAAATTTAAAAGACATATATGGGCTAGCAAACTTGAAATTTGTGGAAAATCAATTTTGTGGGAAATAAAATAAAATATTTTTTACAATTTTTTATTTTTTATTTTTCGATTTAAAGGCTTTTATGATTTTAACTTATCCCAGAAAAGATTAAAAAAAATTTTTTTTTTAACTCTTTCTTTTAACTCATACTCTCTGTCTGTCTGTCGTGGGGCAATCCCATTCCCACTTATCCAATTGATCTGAAACTTGGCCCATGGTCTTGTTGTGACTACAGATTTATTTTGGGGTAGTCACGCAGAGTCACGCATTGTCACGCACAGTCACGGATTGATCAAAATGTCATTTCCCCTCATCCGATTGATCTGAAACTTGGCCCATAGTCATGTTGTGACTACAGATTAATTTTGGGGTAGTCGCGCACAGTCACGGAGTGATTTAAACCCCATTTCCCCTTATCCGATCGATCTGAAACTTGGTCGACAGACTTGCTGTGAAAAAAGATTAACTTTGTCATAATCACGCACAGTCACGCATAGTCATGCTCAGTCACGGAGAGATTAAAACCTCACTTGCCCTCATCCGATCGATCTGAAACTTTGTCCATAGACTTGTTGTAGCCAAAGATTAAATTTAAGATAGTAACACACAGTCACGGAGTGATTTTAAACCCATTTCCTCTAATCCGATCGATCTGAAACTTTGTCCATAGACTTTTTGTCACCAAATAATAACTTAAAGATAGTCACGCGTAGTCACGTACAGTCACCGAGTGATTTTAACCCCATTTCCCCTCATCCAATCAATCTGAAACTTGGTCCATAGACTTGTGACCAAAGATTAATTTTAAAATAGTCACGCAATGTCACGCACAGTCACGGAGAGATTCAAAACTCATATGCATAAGGAAAGAAAGAGTTTTAATAAAAACTTTGTTTTTATGGGTTAGATTATTACAAATATAATTATAAACAAGTAAGAAAATTATAGTCGGTCTAGACCGACTATACGATACCCTATACCATGCGTTTAGAAACCCTATCTCTTAGGCCCAACTAACTGGACATTGAAAATAAGCGTAAACCAAATTTGAGTGGGATTTTTATTAATTTTTTTGGCTGCAGATATGAAAAAGTTCATATCGGATGCTATATCTATAAAGGGACTAGGTCCAAAAATGGACCGATCTTGACAATATTTGGTAAAGTCACTTTTATTTTGAAACAAGTAAGAAAATTATAGTCGGTCTAGACCGACTATACGATACCTTATACCATGCGTTTAGAAACCCTATCTCTTAGGCCCAACTAACTGGACATTGAAAATAAGCAAAAACCAAATTTGAGTGGGATTTTTATTAATTTTTTTGGCTGCAGATATGAAAAAGTTCATATCGGATGCTATATCTATAAAGGGACTAGGTCCAAAAATGGACCGATCCTGATCATGTTTGGTAAAGTCTCTTGTATTTTGCAAAAATATGTACAAACAAAATTTGAGAAGAATCAGTGCAATATTTTTGTTATTTAATAGATTTAAGTGAAGATCGGGAAGCAGCTCTATATGGGGTCAAAGGGATCATTTTTGGACTACTCATTAGTGGATGTAATGAACGCATACAAACCCAATTTGAGTAAGATCTATATGACAATTTGGATCTTATGGCAATTTATGTCGATTTCATATGGGTAATTTGTATGGGGGCTAGGTCTGAACATGGACCGATTCTCACCAATTTCAATACCGTTCATCCCATGGCCGATAAAAGCTTATATACCAAATTTCGTCAAAATATATTCATATTTGCGACCTGCAGTTTGATTACAAGCTTTACATGGACACACAGACGGACGGACGGACGGACGGACGGACGGACGGACGGACGGACATTGTTAAATCAACTCAGAAAGTGATTCTGATTCGATCGGTATAATTAAAGATGGGTCTAGGTCAAATATTTTTGGTTGTTACAAACAGCAGCACAAAGTCATTATACCCAAACCACATAGTGGTATAGGGTATAAAAATCTTCGATATTTATCAATTTATTGGCTAAGTTAGAAAGTAATCAAGCTCAAGATAAAATGTTATTACTTTTATCAGTAACCAACCCAATCAGTAACCAAAAGCAGTAGATAGTTTGTTTGGTAAAAAGTTAAATTCATATACCTTCGCAGAAATCAACCTAACGATCCAATCAATGAGGTGGACTATTTAAACTTTTTCCATTATAACAAACTAAAAAATATAAACCAACTTCGAAACAAATATATTTGTATATGAGTACATATTGCATACTACAATATACGTCTCCTCCGTATTTTTAATTTATTATTTTCTATATTTACAAATATAAATATAAAAAATATTGTTTGCGATCTTTATCATTTTACTGATTGAGTTAGAAATTAATCACGCTCAAGATGAAATGTTTTTACTTTGTTATATTGGAAAAAGCTTAAATTGTATAACACTTTACTTGGTATGTTTCAACAAAGTTATAACTTTAACATTTTACAAAACAAACAATCTACTGGTTAATGATGAGGGTGGTGATTCGACCCGAAACAGCTGTCATACAGAATATAGACAAATTTTTTAAAGAAATGTGCTTAGCTTTTTGCTATATTAAGAGTAAAAACCTTTTATCTTTAGCATGATTAATTTCTAACTCAATCTCTTCAAAAATAAAAAAAATTTAGATATCAGTTTTTAAGTAATTTCATCACAAAATTTCGATCATGTAATAATGACATTTGATCTTTCGCAAAAAACATTTAGGCACATGTCCTTGTAAAGGATATCTTAATATCCTTTAAGACCTTGTTTAGAGTTGTAGGTTAAGAAGTTTTGAAGATAAACACATTTATTCTAGGCTACTTCATTAAGTTTTTTTTCAAACAAATTTTTCACGCCGCCATATTTCAGGAGGAGCTAGAGGTCCAAAATTTTTGAATATTTCTTATCCTAGTAAAAAGGAACGTCTTCGTTGATTATAAATACGGAACTACCCATACGGTCAACTACAAATGTTTTACAAGTGGAAAATTTTGTCTTTTTTTAATTGAGTACTAAAATGATCCATGAAAATGGCAGATGCAGAGTTAAAATGTTCAACTGCAGAATTTCTTGTGAAAATTTATAGAGGGCATGCATCTAAGCACAATATTAAGCTCACAGCAAGATTTACACTTCTTTTCTATTTATTTCATACAGTATTGGGCAAAAAACTTATGACTTTCAAAGATCATAATGCACTCAAACAGAGCCCAATTCAAGACCCAGAATTTGATGTCGGATTAAAGAGAAAACAAAATTTCCGAATATTTTGATAAATAAAAATCTAGCCTTTTTTTAAATCTTGAAGGCATGAAAATCGTAAATTTCTGTATCTGTATACATCGATGATATCACTTTTTATTTTCCATTATCATCAATTTTAATGGAAGAAGAATATCTATTTTCTCGTTGGAACGAAGATTTAAAGCACAACGAAAAAACAATTTGATGATTTATGGCATTGACATTATCACTGAAAAATACGATTTTTTTTTTGAGAAACATTCAGTAAAAACTAAATTTAGAACTGAAAAGATTTTAAAAAGATATAGGGACATTTCTGTATTAAACTTAAATAAGCCGATTTTTTCAAACACCTGTAATAGATGTGGTGGTATTTAGATTTGAACGTTTTTTGTTTAAACATTTTTCTTTTCTTTTCTTTTCCTTTTTTTTTTTGTAATTGATTTATTTTTATACTGCAATCAATATTTTGATAATTTTGTTGCTACTTTTACGTTCTGTAATTATTTGCTGTCCATTCAAAAAATTTTATTCTTTAATAAAACATTTTGTGTCATCGGATTTTCGTTCATAGTTTATAAATGTTTTGGGATTTTTTTTTTATCTCAAAAAGCACATTCATCAAACTGTGATAAAAAAAAATAAAAAATATATAAATTGTGGTGGTGGATCTTTTGGAAAATACAAAAACTTTGAAAATAATTTAGTTTTCCGGCGTTAAGATAACAAAAAAGCATAAATTTAAATGTTTTATAGATTTTCAATACAAACGAATATATTTTGCTTTATAGAAATTAAATAGCGCTATAATCGGTAAGACCGATCGTGTTAATCGATTTCTTTGAAATATTTAACGGTAAATATTCTTAAAAGGTTTTCATTCAAACCTTATATATTATTATGAAGAGTTAACACCAGAAACTTAGCAACAAAAATGTATTACAGATACATTTTTGTACAACAAAATTAAGATGTGTACGTATGTATTGTCGAGAAGTCGAGAAAAATTTGAATGAAGCAATTTGTATAGGAGGCACAAATGGATAACTCCCCGCGCACTTGCGGCTTTCTAAAACTCAACTGATCATTTAAAATCGGAGCCAAGGAGCAATATAATATGCCTATGCATCAACAATCTTTTGGACTTTAACTTTTCGATCGGCAAACACCATATTATACATTTTTTCAACATATTCTGGTGTAGTGACCTCAATTGGCCATCCAGAATAATCGGCGTTACTAGCGCTTGTGCAATCGCATTGAAATTGATTTTGCAAAATCCCCCCAAATAACTATTCACATTTTTCCATTTTTTCAAAAGGACTGGAGGTTGTATGGTTTCAATGATTACAAAAACAAACTTAATGACGAAGCTTGCTCAAAATTTTACAGTAATATATTACAGTAGATCGAGGGAGGTTCCCGACATATAGTTGCGGCAATAGTTTCCAAAAAAAATTACTTTGGTGAAAAGTGGCAACCTTACAAAATATATGTTTTAAGTTTCAAGGCGTCACAATGTTTAGTATTTTATTTTTGAGCCATCAAAAGTTAACCATCTCAGTGAATTTGTAAACATTATTTAATTCAATTCTTCCATTTGAAAGGTCTCAGTCCAACAAATATTAAAGTCGAGCTAGATTCTACTCTGAGGAAGTCTGCTCTTTCGTTTACGACAGTAAAATATTGGGTGGCAGAGTTTAAACGAGGCCATACGAATTGCATAGACGAACATCTAATTGAGGTGGCCACGCTAGAAACGGTTAAGGAAATCCACAAAATAGTATTGGATGATCGTTGGCTGAAGGTGCGTGAGTTAGCTGAAATAACAGGCATTTCAAAAAGTTCTATACATCGCATATCGACCGAAAATTTGGTGATGAAAAAGCTGTCCGCACGATGGGTGTCGAGCTTTGCACACAGTAGAACAAAAACAGTGTCGTAAAGATGTTACAATAGAGTGTTTGGCGATGTTTTACCGCAATAGAGACGGTGAGACAAAGTGACAGTCAAAACAATGGACTGAAATGGAGAACATAGTCCAAAAAAAGCGAAGACAGTTCCATCTGTAGGCAAGGTCATGGCGTCTGTTTTTTGGGATGCTCGTGGTATAATTTTTATTATAAAAAAAAAAAAAAAATTAATCAACGGCGAGTATTATGCTAACTTATTGCAGCGTTTAAGTGATGACGTTAAGGGGAAAAGCCGCATTTGGGAAAAAGAAAGTGTTGTTTCGTCAAGACAATGCACCAGTTCAGACATCCACTACTGCGATGGACAATATCCATGAATGAAAGTTTTAATTGCTATGGCTTTTCGCCATATTTAGGTCCCTCGAATCATTTTCTGTTTCCAAACTTGAAAAAATTACTTTGCCAAATTGTGTGTTTTTATTTATTTATTTACATATTTATTTATTTATTTATTTATTAATTTATTTATTTACTTATTTATTTATTTACTTATTTATTTATTTATTTATTTATTTGTTTATTTATTTATTTATTTATTATTTATAATAATAATGTTTGTACAATAAATTAAAATTATTTTTATCTAAATTGAAATTTAAAAGGATTGAAAAACTATTACAAAGCTTTAAACGTCTTGTAATTGGTTCGTTTACCCCATAATTCGTACGATGAAAATCTTCATAAAATAAACGCTCGTGACGTAAATCACGATGAGGAGTATGAACCCTGTCTAAATCAGACAGCATCACAACATGCCGCACCTGTACCTCTAAAGTGAGTCAACTCAAAATTTACAAATTTTCAGTAGGGGCAAAAAACGGTTTTTTTAATATTTACTATAAAATTTAAAAACAGTTGTTTTATTGCAAAGAATTGCGAATAATAAATATACAACAGTAGTTGTTTTTGCGATTTTTTCAGTGATCATCAAAAATTACAAGTTTTTTGGGTGCAACTCAAAATATGTCCTTTTAGTGGATTCTAAAGAAGCTACTCTTATAACACAAATAGGGTTACGACTGTATTTTTTTTTTTGCGAAAGACTAGAAAAATCTATGTAAGATTTTTACAGTGGATAGATATGACCACTGTGTATCGTTTTCTTGCAAAAAGTGAAAATTGAAAAATTTTGAGTTGACTCACTTTAGACGCACAGGTGCGATATATTATTTGTTAAAATATTAAATATAAACATTATAGCAAATGATGATCTACGATCCCTTAAAGATTGTAGTCATAGAAATTTACACCTGCTTTCGTAAGAAAGCTTTCATAATAAGGACTCCAGATTATAGAACAATATTCCAAATTACTTCTAACGAAAGAAACATATACAGACCTGTTCTTGAATCGTTGTTATTTGAATAAGAATAAATTTAAAATAACATGAAATTTAAATTTTTGTGTTTCTTGAAAACACAAATTTTCTACTTTCATTTTTTTTTTTATTGTCAAATGACATGAAACATATGGTTTAGCTTCAGAACCATATGTTATCTAGAAACCGCGTTGTCATATGGTTCTTTAGCCAGTTCCACAAAAAACCTTGAGTAACTTTTGATTGTTTTTCCTTAAGTTAATAAAAAAAGTAAAACAAAAAAATATTTTCTTTTAAAATAACATTTTACTAGTTCATTTAATTGTTTTTGTTCTTCAATTTCATTCAATTAAGAATGACTTCTCTTTATACCCTATACCAATATGTGGTTTGGGTATAATGACTTTGTGCTGCTGTTTGTAACAACCAAAAATATTCGTCCATCTTTAATTATACCGATCGACTCAGAATCACTTTTTGAGTCGAAATTGCAATGTCCGTCCGTCCGTCTGTGTGTCCATGTAAAGCTTGTAATCAAACTACAGGTCGCAAATATGAATATATTTTGATGAAATGTGGTATATGAGCTTCCATCGGCCATGGGATGAACGCTGTTGAAATTGGTGAGAATCGGTCCATGTTCAGACCTAGCCCCCATACAAATGATCCCTATGAAATCGACATAAATTGCCATAAGTTCCAAATTATCATATAGATCTCAGTGAAATTGGGTTTTTATGTGTTTATTACATCCATTAATCAGTAGTTCAAAAATACTGCCTGTAAGAAAATTCTTAGTCATAGGCCCCATATAGAGCTGCTTCCCGATCTTCACTTGAATCTATCAAAAAACAAAAATATTGCATAGATTTTTCTCAAATTTGGTTTGTAATAAATTTTTTCAAAGTATAAGTGACTTTACCAAATATGGTCAGGATCGGTCCATTTTTCGACCTAGTCCCCATATAAATATAGTATTCGATATGAACTTTTTCATATCTGCAGCGAAAAAAATTAATAAAAATGCCACTCAAATTTGGTTTATGCTTATTTGCTATATCCAATTAGTTGGACCGAAGAGATAGGGTCTCTTAACCATGGTATAGGGTATCGTATAGTCGGGCTAGACCGACTATAATATGCTTACTTGTTTTGAAATAAGTTAGGCACCACCAAAGAAAATTCTTCATTCAAATAAATTGGATTTGACTGGCATCACTACTGTTTCAAACATAAACAAAGTTGTGGCAGTCATATGCAAAAAAAAAAAATAAGAATATTTAAGTGAAATATTATTTTAAAATCCTTTATTTGTAATAATTAGTGCATAAAGAATCTATGTTATAATTGAAAAATTTATAATGAAAAATATATTGTGCAAATAAAAAGTTTTTATTATAGTTATAGAACAACATCATCTCTAAAAGTGTGTTCTATTAACATCGACCAGTGATTACGAGTTTTTTTTCTTTAAATCGGCGGAAAAGGTAGACGTTTTCTAAAATCGTTTTTTTCATAAAACCAATGTCGAATTTTTTAAAATAATGACAAGAATCAATAAAAAACATGTTAAAGATCAAATATCAATTGTTTTTTTATCTTTTAAGACCAGTTTAGTAGAAAAAAGGGCATTTGTTTTGATTTCACAAAGCCTTTTGTATGTGAATTAAAACAAGAAAAAATATTCTTATTGAAATCATAGAACAGCATAAAACTCGTAAATTTAAGAATTTTTTTATTTACGAGTTTTTTTTTTTTTGATAGTGATTTCAAGAACAGGGATGATAATGATTTTAATGCGAGTCCGCAGTATTTCGTTTAATGAATTCCAACATTGCATACGTTTTAGATTTTATGTAATATATATGATTATGAAATTTCAACTCGGAATCCTAAATCTTTAACTTCACTAACTCTCTTACAGTGTAATTATAAAAAACTGACAATGAGTATATGACATAACGCAACATTTATCAATATTTAAAACAAGCCTGTTTAAACCACACCACTCTTTCAGTGATATCAAAGCTTTTTGAAGCATAACTGAATGTGATATACTTGTAATATTCGTAAATAATTTCAAATCGTCGGCAAATAATAACGGTTTACAAAATTGCAAACAATCAGGTAAATCATTTATAAAAATTAATGGGCCTAAATGTGTTCCTTGAGGAATACCAGAATATGCATTAATTACATTTTTAGAAAAGCAGGAACTAATTTTAACTGTTAATTTCCTATTCGTAAAAAAACTTTAAAAAAACTGCAACAAATCTATAATATTAATAGGCAAGGCGATTTTTTATGACCGATGTAAGTTTCACAGTTTTACCCCGATTTATCATTTGAAAGGTATTTCTTTTTCGCTGTTACCCAGATTTTCAGATTTTCATCGTCTGAAATATTTTTTTGGAGTTATGATCGTTTAAAGTTGCTACTAACACACATAAAACTATACAATGTTATGTGTGTGTTTACTAAATTTGTTAATGTGTTTGTGTTAATTTGTTGAGTTTGTTTTCTTCATTTAAAATGAATTGAATTGTGAAGCATACCTTTAAGGTCTTTATTAAATGAAAAAATAAAATTTCCTAGAATTTGCACTCTAATTTCGAATGCTGGAATCTGCTAGTTTCCATTAATACCAAATTGGTGAAGTTTGCCTAATAAAATATCATGATTAACTGAATCAAAAGCCTTCGAAAAGTCTTTGCCAGGTCGGGTTGTTCTATGACCGCCCTCGTATATTGACGGCAGCAGTTTTGAGTTTTAATTAACTACGAGGGACTTACTAACCCACTCTCGAATTAGATTGTTTATGTTTAAACATTTCCAATAATATATCACCATCAAGTAGAAACGCTTTCAGAACAAAATATCTACAAATCAATGGAGACCAAAACGTTACAATTTTTCAAATGAATTTGAAAGATCGTTAAAATTTTATTCATTAAAACTTAATATTTTAATGTTTCGTTATAATCCAAAAATAAACTGCTTAAACCTATTAAACCCATTTTTGGTCAGAGTCATATAAAAAGTTGAATTAACTTAACTTATCAATGATAAATGTTCAATTTGGAAGTAATTGAATGTTAAGAATCAATTTTAAGAGATCTACATGTTGTAGGGTATACAAAAGAACCTAAAATTACTAACTCATTATACCATGACCACACAAATTATCATTATAGATCCCGGTCAAATTTGGTTTGTAGGTGTTAATTACACCCATCATTTAGTAGTCCTGAAATAAACTCTTTAGGACACTTCTTAGTAATAAACCGCCTACAATTTTCTTAGTCATAGTCACATACAAAGCTGACTTCACTTAAATCCTTAATAAATAAAAATTATAAAAAAACTCTCTTTTAGTCAAAAAAAAAATAAAAAAAAATTACTTACTCTTTTGGTCAAGTTTAAGTACAATTTTAAAAATTAAATTTTCGGTCCTTCTTAGAATGTTCAATTTGGAATGGAAATTTATTTTAAAAGTAATTTTTATGATATGTGACCTTCTCCGAGAAAAGGGACCTAGTGTGTCAAAAAACGGGTTGTGTCAAGAACGGTGGATTCTGGTACCTAAAAGGGTGTAGAAACTTTAAATGCGTTTTTTTTTCTCAAAACTTAATTTTCACACACTAGGTCCCTTTTCTCGGAGAAGGTAACATATATGAATGTGAAGAGTCTATCCTTAGAGGTCAACATGATGTAGGCTATACAAAAGAAATTAAAATTACTAACGCGCTGAGATGTGTTTTGTTTAATTTTTTATTTTTATTTGATAATCATTCAATACCCTATACCACTCTGTGGTCAGTGTATACTGAGTTTGTGCTAATGTTTGTATCTACCGGAACTATCTCACCAAGGTCCATCTTTTATTATACCGATCAACTCAGAAACTTTTTCTGAGTCGATTTACTCGATGTCCGTCCATCCGTCTATCTGAATGTCTGTATGTATCTGAGTCAATGAAAACCTTGTAATCAAACTATAGGTAGCAAATGTGAATATATTTTGATGAAATTTTGTATATAATTTTATATGAATGAACGGTATTGAAATCATACAAATGACCGCTATGAGCTCGACTTTAAATTATCCTAAGATCCAGATTACCATGTAGATCTCGTTCAAATTTGGTTTATGTTTTTATTAGACCCATTAATTAGTCTCCAAAAATAAACAATTTTTAGTCATAGCCCCATAAAAACCTGCTTCCCGAACCACGTAAAGCTATTAAAAAACAAAAATATTGTACAGATTTTCCTCAAATTTAGTTTGTATACATTTGTGCGAAAAAAAGTGACTTGACAAAATATGGTCAGGATCGGTCCATTTTTCGTCATAGTCCCCATAAACACTTATGATAATTAATAATAATATGTACACTTCATAAATTTCTTTCCACAGTAAAACAAAATAAGTTTTATGATATTTGGAAATAAATAAGGTTAATATTCATTCATTGTGGTCGTCTTATACAAAATTATAACATTATTAACTTAACCCTTTCACGACCGAACCTAAACTGCTGGAAAATTTTTATTTTTTTTGTGGATTCTCGTACTTAACGACCCAACATTTCTAAACAAAAGTGCCTTCAAAAATATTTTTTTTTTCAATTCCTTCAAGGAAAAAATCAATCGGACATATATATCCCATTGGCCGTTAACGGTCAAAATTAGTGATTTTGTGGTTTTGTATTTGTTGTAAATTTTTATATATAGATCACAGAGAATCGATTGCTACTTTTTCAGTTTGTACTAAAAATGGAAAGGAAAATCGGACAAATAATTGATTAATGTGTATTTTAGATATATTTAGAATTAACCTTTTTCTAAGTCTTTTTATTTATAGTTTAATTAATTGTTGATTTAATATTATGTATTTTTTTACTGAATTTTGCTGAATAATAAACCGATTCCAAATATTTTGATGTTTCTGAAAACCATAAATACTGGTCCATGTTATGTTAAAATTTTAATGTTTTTGGTTCAATAACTTCCGAATTAATGACATCCAAATATGATTAAAAAAACATAATTTTCAGGCTTTGGGGTCACCGTCTTAGGTCCTGAGAATACATCTGCCAACTTTTTGGTATGGTCTGAAAGCTAATCTGAAAGCCGGTTGGAAAATGTGGAAAATATAAGAAAAAATAAAAATGCGACATATATATCCCATTGGTCGTGAAATGGTTAGATAGTTAATAAACAAAAAATTAATATTACAATAATACTACAAGGTGTCTCACTTTACGAAAAAACTTTTTGGAATAACTTGACAATCTTTTAAAATGCATAAAATTGTTTATGCAAGACATCTCCAAACTATTTGTAGCATTATAATTTTCTTGATATTATCATTAAATGTTGAATGGTATAATTCAGTTTTTTTTTATTATACACACCTGATCATAATAATAGATACACCTTATTAATTAATATTAAATTGATCATAAATCCAAGATTTTCTCTTTTAAACTTCTGGATTTTTTATTTTCCTAATCAGTTTGATGAGGCAATGCCATTATAAAGAAAAATATGGCAAGCATGTTGTTTGCAATTAATTTACAGTTAGGAATTTATTTTAATTACGTAGAATTGTTGATCATAATAATAGATACACTTGACTAATTTACCGTTTTCTTTTTGCAACAAATTAAAATTGTTAATTTTTTGTTTTGTTTTACATTAAGCTGTAAGTACATTTTTATTTTAAAGAAAAATATAATAAATTTAGTGTAAGTATTTTTTAGAAAATGGGAAGAAACAAACATTGTAGCAATGAAGAGAGACGAGTAGTTCAAACCATGAGAAAACAGAGAAAATCATTGAGAGAAATATCAAAAAACATTGGAAGGTCTTTGCATTTTGTCCAAAATGCCTTTGCTAAAAAGAAAACTGTAGAAACACATGGCAGACCACATAAAACAAGCCAAGAAACTGATAGACGTATTATTATCATTGCCAAAAAAGACCCTTTCAAGACTTCAAAGGCTATTTCTGCAGAGATTGAAAATGTAGTCAGTGCTCCAACAGTTCGTCGTCGTCTTCTGCATGCTAAATTACCCGGAAGAATTACTAGAAAAGTTCCACTTATGCGTAAACAAAATATAAAGATGAGATTTAATTTTGCAAAAAAAAAATGGCGAAACATCCTATGGAGCGACGAAACAAAAATTAATTTATTTGGAAACGACTGCCAAAGGAATGTGCCCTAAATGCAAAGAACTCCACGTAAAGTTTATAAAAAAAAACAATTAAACATGGTGGGGGCAATATAATGGTTTGGGGATGCTTCTCGTGGTACGGTGTTGGCCCATTATATTGTATTGAAAATACAATGAACGCAGATGGGTATAGGGAAATAATGCAAAATGTAATGCTTCCATATGCTAAAGAGGATATGCCATTACTTTGGACTTTTCAACAAGACAACGACCCTAAACACAGTTCCAGGTTAGTTAAGAATTGGTTCTCGGAGAATAATGTTCATGTTTTAAGCTGGCCAAGCCAATCTCCAGATCTAAATCACATAGAAAACTTATGGAGTGAATTAAAAAAAATAAGACTTTCCAAAGAAGTTTTCAATAATAAGAATGATTTATGGGAAAAAACACAAAATATTTGGTACGAAATTCCATTAGAAACTTGTCAGAATCTGATAACTAGTATGCCAAGAAGAGTGCAGAAAGTTCTGCAAACCGAAGAAAGATGCACTGGGTACTAGTCTTACTTTAATATTTCTTAATAACTTAATATTAAGAGTTTTTTAATTTTCTAAAATGTATATATTATTATTATCACCAAATGAACGTACTTAGTAAACATATAATTTAATTTTTATTTTGTTTAATGCTATAAATGAAAAATATTTAGTTGTTTTGTTTCTTTAATTGTTATAAATAAAAATGAACTGATTTTTTATTTTTTCTATTATAACAAAAAAGTCTTTTCCTTCCTTAAACAAAATATATTTAGGTGTATCTATTATTATGATCAGGTTTGTATATATGTATTTATATATATATGTCAAGTGACCCAACTTTTGAAAACGATGTCTTCCGATCGGGATGAAATTTGCACCAAGGTTAGTCCCATAAGACAGTAGTTTAGACACAATTTTTCAACAAGATCGGTCCAGAATTCTCTGAGTTAGAGGGGGTCAAAATTTGGCATTTTGGCCAAACAGGTGTTTTTTCTCATCCATGTAACTTTTCGCCTATTGTTTTTAGCAAAATTTCTCTCAAATAGTTTAGATAGCCATTTCTTCAATCTTTCGGAAGAAAAAAATTTAAAAAATAAAAAAATTTTTTGACTTTTTTCTGCAAACTCAAAAATTTTTTGACTTTTTTTTTTCAAAAAATGACCTTTTTATTTGCTCAAAAGAAACTTAGGTTTTTTGCTTTAAGAGCTTTTTGATCCTATTTTGTACCACTTTCTTCATTCTGTTTGACATACTGTATATAAGATTTTGACATGTTTCTGGTGTAATTTCGAACCATGCCTTCTTTGTTTTCTCCCATAAATCCTCTTTATTTATAAAAACTTCCTTGGACATCTTTTGTTTAAGTATGGGGTTTAAGTCTGGTGTTTGGCTATGCCAGCTTAAAAGATTGACATTGTTCTCCCTGAACCAATTCTTAATCAATGCTGAGGTATGCTTTGGGTCATGATTATGTCGAAAACCCCAAAGCAATGGTATTTCTTCTCTTGCATAAGGCAGCATAACATCTTGCAAAATTTCGCTATACCACATAGAATTTATCGTATTTTCTATGCAATATATTGGGCCTACCTCATTCTATAAGAAGTATCCCCAAACCATAATATTTCAGCCGACTTGTTTAACAGTTTTTTTTTTTTGTGAATCATTTGTTGTATTCTTTTTTTTAATGGCAAGGAACGTTCCTCTGATAATCGGCAATTGCTTTCGGGGACTTTAACATGTACCATTTTTGAGATTTAACAAGGTGGCGATCAGTTTTATGTGTTCTACCACGGCTGTGTGCAGTTAGTTTTCTATTTTACTACATTTTGGAAAAAGTTAACGGAACACCCCAAGCTTTTTGATATTTCCCGTAACGTTTTTCTTTCCTTTCTAAAGTTTTTAGCGATCCGTCGTTCATTCTAAGAGCAATACTTTTTTCTGCCCATTTTCTTAAAAATATAGACTCTTTTTAATGAATTAAATTCCTTAAATTGTAAAAAATTTTAAATATTTTTACCGCTTTATATGAAGCAAAAATATGATTGTACTTATTATTATGATCAGTTGATTTTAGCATTTTTAATAAACCGTTAAATGTCAAAAAATAAGTAAAGGTACCACTTGTCATAGTTTTGTAATTAATAACATTGCCACATGGAGAAATTTACAAAAGAGTAAATTTTCTTTTTAAATAATTGGGATTTGTCAGATATTAACATTTCAATATTTACAACCTAAATAACACGAAATTGTTTGCTTGAATTTGGAATATTTATTTCAGCACTATGTGCTTCTTTTATTTAATTTTCTTATTAATTTGTCTTTTTTAACAGCACTATGTGCTTCACTATATTTTTCAAGACTAAATTACAAATGTTTGTTTTTAATACTTATAGCTATGGAAACGACACACACAAGCTACCAATAATGTGCTAAGGTAGCAAAAAGAGGTGTGCTTGCAGTGCAAATCGGACACTTTGTTTTTTTTTTTTTGTAATTTGTGAAATAGATTGTTGACTCGCAACAATACTGGTTTTTAAGTAAAAGTGCAGATGCTGTGGGAAAACAATTGCAATTTAAAATAAATAATGCAATTTAATATTTCGAAATAAATAATGTGTTAACTTACTCGTATATATACATAGCATCCGATATGAACTTTTTGATATCGGCAAGCGAAAAAAATTTATTCTAATTCCATTAAAATTTGGTTTATGATTATTTTCTATTAGTTGGACCTAAGACCCTTTATCTAAACGCATGGTATAGGTAATTGTAAGTCGGTCTAGACCGATTATAATTTTCTTACTTGTTTTTTTTTTTCATTTGTGAATTATATTCTGTTAATCCGATAAAGTTGTTTATTTATACGATTTTAAAATGTTCTTTATGGCAATTAACAAATTTTCTTGTGTCGTTCGTCGCACTTGTTCATAATAAAACGTAATGAATGTGATTTCTTTCGTTGGGCGAAACGTTCTTCTAGTGGAGGCGATGTGGTCTGTCGGATGTCCCATTTATTTGCAAAAAAATGTTCATAATTTTTTATTAACCTTTTTATTAATTTTAAATGGTTTTAATAAATCAAAATTTGTTGTTTTCATATTTATAAAAATCTCTGTTTTTTTTCGTATATTTATTTCTGTGAAAAGCCAAAAAAAAAAAAAAAAACTCAGGAATTATTTATTGAAACAAAAAAATTATTCAGAATTTGTTGAACAAAATCTTAATTAATTAAAAATTTGTTGAACAAAATCTTAATTAATTAAAAATTTTATAAGTAAGACTTATTATTAACCCTCGAGGACTATCGTCTGGGTGGAATCCACCCATAAGGCTGAATTTCTTAGAGAAGTATATAATTTTTCATGAAAATCATCACTTAATTATAATGTAATCCTCATTTGAATGTTTATTGATGTTAAGAAGCATTATTTACTCGTTTAAACTAAGCTGATATTTACATAAAGCCAGTTTATAAAAAGGCTTGGGTGGTTTACACCCTCGATAGTAGTGGCGTTTCACGATAGTAATCAGTAATGAAATATTTTATGTGATCGCTAATATAAAATCATATTCAGTTTTTTTGAATTGGCACACACAAGAGTGTAGAGCAGTGGCAGACAACTGATGGCGCTTTTATCAGATGTTAATTTGAACCAAGAAGAAGATATTGGTGGTGAAAGCTGTGATGAAAGCGGTGATGAGGAAATAATGAGCAATCATGACTCTGATACTGAGCAAGAATTTGATGGAAATGAAGAAAATGATGTAGTTCAATACATTGGGAAAGATGGAACTATTTGGCAAAATGTTCCATTTCCAATAACGCGAACGACGGCTGAAAATATATTCACTAATGCTCCAAAAATAACAGCTACGTCACAAATGTAACGTGGGAAATTTTTTTTAATTTTGTGGACCTTGTTGCGGAAAAAACAAACATTTACATCTTGAAAGTGCAAGTAAAATACAAAGATTTGAGAAATGCACGTATAACAGATAGAGATGAAATAAATGCTTTATTTGGATTATTGTATATCGGTGGTCATGTAAACGTAAGAGATTTGTGGGCTTCAGATGGTATTGGGCTAGAAATATTTACCGCCACCATGTCCTTCAGTCGGTTCCTATTTCTAATGCGATGCATTCGTTTCGACGATGTTAACACCCGTCTGGAGCATCGAAAATTAGATAAACTAACCCCAATGCGAGAAATATTTGAAATTTTCAATCAAAATTGTGAAAAAAAACTTTTCCTGTGGCAGTTATATCACGGTTGATGAAAAATTGGAAAGAATTCGCGGACGCTGCAGTTTTAGGCAATACATTCCTAATAAGCCAGCAAAGTATGGTATTAAGATATTCTCCGCGGTAGATTCAGCAACAAATTACACATCTAAATTGGAAATCTATTGCGGCCAACAACCACTAGGTCCATACAATTTATACGCAGAAGCAGTAGTAAGACGAATAACCCAACATCTTCAATGTTCGGTTCGAAATATAACGACTGACAATTGGTTTACGTCTTACAGTCTAGCAGAATACTTGTTGGAAAAAAAGACGACACTAGTGGGAACCATACGTAAGAATAAGCGTGTCTTACCCCCCTCATTCTCTCAACCCAAAGATCGGGTAATTAAGTCGACAATTTTTGGATTAAAAAAAAAAAGCTAAGATTTTATCGTACTATCCAAAACGGAATAAGTGTGTTTTGTTGCTCTCTACATTTCATAGAGGTGGTAAAATACTGGATGGACCAAAGTGTTGACCAGAAATAGTTGACTTTTACAATAAAACTAAAGGAGGAGTCGATACTACTGACCAGTTATGTGCTACATATAATGTAGCCAGAACTTCTAATCGCTGGCCTTTGGTGGTATTCTATTCACTCATGAACTTGGCTGCTATAAGTGCACGTGTAGTACTGCTATGAATCAACTTTGCCTGATACGAACTCAATCTATGATGATATGTTTAGTAGCTGTAATGAGTAACTAAAATTTGTAAGTATTTAGCTCACTTTTGAGCAAAAATTTTACTTTGTGCCGAAAAAAATTATTAAATAAGTTTTTCTTACATACATTTTCCGCTTTCCAAATCAGTCATTTTTTATTCTTTTATTTTTTTCTCTAATTGCTATGTTCCTAAGTAAATCATTATATAAAAAAAATAAAATGAATTACATATAAAATATTGTTGTTTTTCAGTAGTTAGGTATTCATTCTTAAAAAGAAATTGATTATTTTTATAGTTTCATTTGACAGATGAGAAACGCAGATACTAACTGAGTATGGGTGGATTACACCCAACGATAGTACTGACGTAAGTGAAACAGACGATAGTCCTCGAGGGTTAATTGAATATTTATTTTCTTAAAATTTTCACTTGCTTATTTTAGATACTGAAGTTCTAAAATCAAATCAAAAATTTAATATTTTAATCTAAATGTTATGTTCTTAGTCATATAGTTTAAAGTTCTAACTAAGACCGAGTTTTTTGGGATCTCAAATAAACTTAGTTTAGTTTTAAAATTTATACGTTTAGAAAAATCTAAACCAGTTTAATTGTCATCTAAAAAATATTTCAGCACAAATAAAACTCTACTTACCAAATAGTCTTGCTGACATGATTTACCACTTAAGCTATCTGTCATATTGTCCATTGCTCGTATTGGTGATGTTTCCTTATTAGAAAAAAAAATATATTTAAGAAAATTTATATTTTTTAACTTCCTTTTTTCGTTAAACTTACTTGCAATAGGTCCTCTAGACTTTCAATATATTCAATAGCATTACGTAGTATTTCAACTTTAGGTAAACGTTGATTTGGATTGGAGGAGGTTCGTCGTTTCAGTACTTCAAAAGCCTCATTTACCTGTAATAAATTATTTTCTTAAATACCCAAACATAGTATCACACACAATTAATAAAATTTAAAATAAATTTGAGAAAAAAACCGACACTGCAAAAAATTGTTGAAAAAGGTTATCCTACTTAAGATTCGTAATTCAAATTTAAATATGCGTAAAATTAAAAGCAATCCAATCATCTATATCAACTGGTAAAATCTATTTTTTTTTCTTGGCTTTATATTTCATTAAATTTTAATAAGTTTTTCTTAAACCATAAAAATAATATGTAAACTTTTTAATGAGTATTTAGTTGAAGATTTATATTTTGTTCCCCCCAATTTTTATATCTTTCTTACTTTCGACCAAAACATAAATTTTCCAAGTTTTATGACATTTTGTTTCTTTCGGATGGGTAATTCGTTTTGGCAATATGGCCTAACTCTTTCCTTTTTAATGGCTTTTTTTTTCTTTCGTATCGTGTTATTAGGAACATAAAAATGAATACTTTTCAAAGCCTTTTAGCAGATCGTAAAAAAATTTAATGCAAATTTAGTGGTTTTAAACACTAAGTTGTTAAAATTACACATCTTAATTTGTTGAATTTTGAATTGCATGTGACGTTTATGCTCTTGTTCTATAAAAATAATGATGATTTTTTTCTATAGATAAAGCTATAAAACAATTAAAATTACAAAATACATATAAAATAAATGTAAATGGTACATTGTTATCTGTGTCATAATTCTGGTTCCAAATTAAAATTTAAAAATCTTAACTAACAATAACTGTAACGTAACCACAATTTGGTGCCATGGCTTTTGACCAAAACTTATTTGTTTATTTTTTATATGAACTTATTTTAATGGATAATATAATTTTTATAAGTTCAGTTTATAATGAATCGAAAAATGCATTTGTGGTCCTTAAAACAACTCGAATCACTATAGCGATGTTCGTATGTCCGTCCGTCCGTCTGTCTGTTGAAATCACGCTCTTTCACAAAAAACCTCATGATCATATTGTTTGTCATCATTTCCAGCAGGTTGCTATTGAAAACGGGATAAATCGGGCATCAATATGCCAAGATATATCCAAAAATATGAAGACACCTCTAAAAAAAAATGCTAAAAATTCAGTGTCCTTGTTGTAATAATATCGTATTGATTTTATCAAATTGTTTACTTTTTCAAATATTTTGTTTACATTTGTTATAAATAGTGCAATGAGTCCAGACATGAATTTAAACTTAAAACCCATGTGGAGGGTATCAAAGACAGCCAAATTTAGCACTCCTACTTGTTTTGATCTATGAAAATTAAATAAAAACCACTAAGAATACCTCCAATGGTTATAATTGATTTTAAAAAATAACCATAATTTTATTTTGAGTATGATTGTCACTGAAATATCTGAAATATATTTGAAATTTCATATCGAATAAGCTTATAGTATGGGTACTAGGAGCAAAAATTATCCGAACATGACTTTATTTAATTATAATGCTTAGTATGAGTACAATTATTCACCTCGATAAAAAAAAAACCTACATACACACAGAAAACAGATTTATTGCGGCTACCGAAATTATTGCGAACCGAGTTGCGTTGAAGTTAATAACCTAATTCCGAGTTGATTAATATTACAATTCTGCTGTCTTAATAGCAAATATTTTATCACCATAGACAATGGTTAGCTGAAACAGTCGAACTTCCCTATAATGAATCTGCTTTGGACCAGAATGTCACTTCATTATATAGACACATCATTCTACATAAATTATATATTTTTTTTTTTACATTTATTTAAAATAATTAGGTACTTTAGTTTGGATCAAACTCTGCAAAGTTGTTTTAAGTTGTAGAAGTAGCGAAATTGTGCTGGGAGGAAAATAGACATGCTCAATATTTTATCTTTTACCTTCTTAGGATGCAAAGTGCAGTTACCAACAAAGAATAAAATTGTCCTTTTTTGAGACGCGAATGTTTTGTTCAGCTCTAAAAACCATTTCGTAAAAATGTCACTTGTCTTCCATGCTTTTTTGTTGAACTTATGATCCACATCTAGAGATCGTATTCCTCTAGGATATTTTCTTTTCCTATGACAAGCAGTCTTAGCTTCTCTAAACCAGTCATATTGCTTGCTACTAGGACAGTTATTATCTCTTTGCCCTGTTTTCCAACAAAGCATTTCTCATTTTTGAATGTTAGTGTTTAATCTGGTAAATATTTGAAAAACAAACCAGTCTCAGTGGCATTAAAGATGTCATTTTGATCATATATTTGTATACATCTCGGTAAAACGTTCATTATCCATTCATCACGATTTCTTATGTTGGCATCAGAACATATCCCACATAAGGGGTTTGCTACAATACCATGCCGTTTTTTAAATTTGTCTAACCATTCTGTACTACCCTCAAAATCTTTGTGTCCCAATGAGTCAGCGAACTCTTTCGCTTTTTGCATTTATGGTCCAGATATAGGAAGAGCCAGCGAACTCTTTGTTTTTTTTTTGCATTAATGGTCCAGATATAGGAAGATACTTACCACGCGCAGAGGTTATCCCTTTGCGTATTGCTGCCTCAATAGCCTCAAAAATACAGGTTGGAGGCATTTTACGTTTAGTACTTAATTTCTCGTCTTCTACATTTTTTATTATTACTGCTTTCTTTTAAATATTTGATGAAGTGCTGGGAACTAAACTGCTTAGCTATATCTTCTTCTTTTTTGGTTACTTCTTCTTCAACTTTATTAATTACTAATAAATTTTTTTTTTCGAGGGAAATGCTACTTCGGTGCGTCATTTTTGTTCACTGAACAGGCGCAACTGCATTCAAAATTTTTATTGATGGGATTTTCATCTTTTTTTAAACTTATTTTCATCGTTTGGGGATTCACTAATTATATTTTACTTCCTTTTCAGTACACAGTGTTGTTAGTATGCGCAGCAGAAATTTTTTGGAAATAATTTATTGCATGAGTACAAAAACGGATGTGAGGTAAACTTACAACTGTAAATTTTTTTCATTATAAAGAAAAATTCATTGCATGGAAATTCTTTATGTTTTTTAAGTTTATCTATTCCTAATATATGCTGATGACATAGTCTGTAGCTGATTTACGACCATACAATCTACTTGCCAGCTCTTGGAATCCGCCAGGTTTCGGACCATGGTGTGTTCGCGGTCCCCACGTTAAGGGGGCGTGCCCCTCGATCGGGTGGTGTGGGTAACTGTGAGGCGGGGTTCGGTCGCTTAACAAGAAAAAAATTGGAACCGAAAAGCTGTGTTTTTTAAATCAATTCATTGTATCGAAGTTTACTGTAGAGAAGTTCGACTGTACAACCCAAAATACAGTGGATAACAATTCGGTAGACGAATATTTTTTCGGTTTGCATAAGGATACATTTTGTATTTATATTTAGAATTACATAAAAAACTGCAATTTTAATTTCTCAGTAAATTTTTCTACTCAAAAATATTTTCATGGTTAAAAGTTACTAACAAAATTAAAGTTGAATTTAATTGCAAACTAAAAACGTCCAATAGGCACCAAAGGGAACTAACTTATATTAAATTACGAGAGCTTTTATAATGTACTAGATGTAACCTGGTGTGCTTCGCTACCCCCCTCCCCTCCGCATCACAATGAAAGGGCACACGCAAATTCCCAACGCTCTCATTATTACAGTACTCCAGATTTGACATTTATTATTTACTTTGTATGGGGGTGCCACGCCCCTTTGTCCGATCCCGCCCATTATTTGTCTGCCTACACTGTGTCATAGAACTCGAGACATATGATATTGAGTAGTTACTTTATATGGGAGGTACCACGCCCACTTATCCGATCCCACCCATTTCTGGCATAGCTACTAACATTAATAATAGATGACATCACACAAATTTGCAAAGCTCTCCCTATCATAGTACTCAATATATATGATATTAAACATTTACTTTGTGTGGGAGGTGCCACGTCCACTAAAAATATTTAAAAAATTATAGCTTATAGCACTTAACATATCTACAGTAAGACTCTGTGAAAATTTCACGAAGATCAGATGAGTAATTACGGAGATTACCTCATACAAACAAACAAACAAATACACATTACCTCTTTATTCAATTAATTATTATCTATAATATTAATAGGCTAGGCGATTTCTTGTGACCGATGTTTTGTTCTACCATTTTATCCCGATTTTGATCAAACGTATATTATTTGAAAGGTATTTCTTTTTAGCCGTTTTGTAGATTTACAGATTTTTAAATTTTTTCCTTTATTTTGAGTAAATTGCATTTAAAATTGCTATTAACACATACATAAAATTATACATATACTATGTGTATGTTTAGTAAATTTGTTAATGTGTTTGTAAAAAAAATGAGTTTGTTTTTTGTGTTGGTTTGTGAATTGGCTATAATTGATTAGCATAACTTTAGGGTCTTTATTTAATGAAAAAATAAAATTTCCTAGAATTTGCAGATGAATTTCGAGGGCTGAAATCTGCTAGTATAATATATTATATTAGTATAATATATTAAATTAAATTAGTATAATATATTATATTAATTAAATTTTATTAATTAAATTTTTATTAATTATTAATTAAATTTTCAAAACAAAAATAACTTAATATCATGGGCCTTTGATTTTGAGCTCCTTTTTATACCCTATACCACTATGTGGTGTGGGTATAATGAGTTTATGTTGATGTTTGTAACTACCAAATTTATTTGACCTAGATTTTATTATACCGATCGACAAAAAGTAACTTTCTGACTCAATTTAGCGATGTCCGACCGTCTGTCTGTCTTTCCGCCTGTCTGTCTGTGTATCACTAATATAAATATATTTTGATGAAATTCCGTATATAAGCTTTTATCAGCCATAGGACGAACGCTTCAGATGTATCACTCATACAAATGACCACTATGAGATCGACTTAAATTGCCAGATTATCATGTAGATATCGGTTTAATTTGGTTTATGTATGTTTGTTATTCACATAAATACTTAGTCCAAAAATAAACCATTTTTAGCCATAGTTCCCATATAATGCTGCTTCCCGATATAGTTGGTTGGTTCGTTTAGATGGTAGTTCACCATCTGTGAGTAAAGTCAAGTGACTCCACACGACTCGAAAGGAATATTGTAAAAGTACTAGATCCAATCTGTGATATTAAGATAGTGGATAAGATCAGTCAGTTCTAAGTCCGATATACCAGATAGGTCATCCGGTATGTGTCTGCCTAGTGTTATGATCCTAATACTACCCAAGATTCACAACAGCAGAGGAGATGATATACTGACTCCTCTTCTCCAGGTGTTCTGCAGCTGAAGCAGTGATCATTCTGCTGAAGTCCGAGTCTTCCTGTGTGTTTACCGATCAGCCAATGACCCGTCAACACGGCCGTAAGCTTTGATATGTTCTTTCTACTCCTGCTGAGGAAGTATTTAGTCCGTCTTAAGTTATAGTGAGGCTTGGCAGTCCTGCATATGTCAATACTCTTCTGCTCGTAGAAAGTGCACTGAAATTCCTCCCGTAATGATACCCAGTACTGTTGCGACTGATACCGCAGAAGAAGTATCAATGGCAGGACCTGTACTTACTAGATCGTTTGCCATTCCCTATGGGCAAGGACACTAACAAGAGAAATCACAGAAAGGCAGCTTAGCTTTAATAGTTTCTCCTTGCATTGTCCTAACATTGTAAAGATGGTAATGATTGTTCCATTTTTTGACCAAGTTCCCATAGCAAAATAGTATCCGATATGAACTTTCTCATATCTGCAGGTCGAAAATTAATAAAAATGCCACCCAAACTTGGTTTTATTTTCTATATCCAATTATAACCTCAGCAAAGTTTGATCTATGACCCTATACCAGTTAACATTTTATACGCAGAATGTATGGTATATTTCTATAAATTTTTTAAAAGCTGAAGTATGTTTTTATACCCTATAAGTTAAGTTATAATGACTTTGTGCAGATGTTTGTAATTTTACCCTATACTACTATGTGGTTAAGGCATAATGACTTTGTGCTGATATTCATAACTACCAAAAATGTTTGACCTAGACCCATCTTTTATTATACCGATCGACTCAGAATCACTTTCTGAGTCGATTTAGAGATGTCCGTCCGTCCGTATGTCTGTGTGTCCATGCAAACCTCGTAATCAAACTACAGGTCGCAAATATGAATATATTTTGATGAAATTTAGTATATAAGCTTCTATCGGCCGTAGGATGAACCCTATTGAAATTGGTGAAAATCGATTCATGTTCAGATTTAGTCCCCATCAAAATGACCACTATGAGATCGACTTAAATTGTCATAATATCCAAATTATCATATAGATGTAGGTTAAATTGGCGTTGTGTATGTTTTTTACATCCATTTATCAGTAGTCCCCAATATAAAGCTGCTTCACTTAAATTTATAAAAAAAAATTTGTACAGATTTTTTCTCAAATTTGGCTTGTATATGTTTTTGCAAAATATAAGTGACTTTACCAAATATCGGTCGGGATGCGTCCAATTTTCGACTTAGTCCCCATATAAATATAGCATCCGCAGCCAAAAAAAATTAATAACAATGCCACTCAAATTTGGTTTATGCTTATTTTCTATATCCAATTAGTTGGACCTAAGAGATGTGGTCTCTAAACGTATGGTATAGGGTATCGTATAGTCGGTCTAAACCGACTATAATTTTCTTACTTGTTTATTATAAATTTGCACACTGCTGCCAGATCATCCTTTGAAAAACACTGGATCATTCATACCACGTTCACTTATCACACAATAAAATCATTCCTGGGAGTTGCGTCTTATATTATACTAGCAGATTCCAGCCCTCGAAATTCGAGTGCAAATTCTAGGAAATTTTATTTTTTCATTAAATAAAGACCCTAAAGGTATGCTAATCAATTATAGCCAATTCACAAATCAACACAAAAACAAACTCATTTTTATTACAAACACATTAACAAATTTAATAAACACACGCATAGCGGTGTATAATTTTATGTATGTTTTAGTAGCAACTTTAAATGCAATTTACTCAAAATAAAGGAAAAAATTTTAAAGATCTGTAAATCTGGTGAACAGCTAAAAAGAAATACCTTTCAAATAATATACGTTTGGTCCAAATCGGGATAAAATGGTAGAACAAAACATCGGTCACAAGAAATCGCCTAGCTCATTAATATTATAGATATATTATATTATTTTCGAGTACTTCCTGAATGGAAAACCCAAAATAGTATTTTGACTGCCAGTCCTTGCCTTTAATGGTAACTTATGACACATTTAAACTGAGATGAAGCGTATAAGTGATTACAGAAAGTTGACGCAACCTGGGTCAGTGTTTCTTTTCTATTTAATGTCTATGGATTGTAAATATTTTTTGATCGTGTGCCATTCGAATCTTCTTCCCTGCTCATACGAGTTTCTACTATGGCCAATGGATTTAGCTTTTAATTTATTCTTAACTCTCAAGTATAAGTATATAAGTGTAACCTACATTTCCCGCCTGAACCAGGGTTTCTTCTTACTTTTATGTTATTCCTTACTAATTTTACTGTCTTATGTATGATAGTTATACCCTATACCACTATGTGGTTTGGGTATAATGACTTTGTGCTGCTGTTTGTAACAACCAAAAATATTTGACCTAGACCCATCTTTAATTATACCGATCGAATCAGAATCACTTTCTGAGTTGATTTAACAATGTCCGTCCGTCCGTCTGTGTGTCCATGTAAACCTTGTAATCAAACTGCAGGTCGCAAATATGAATACATTTTGATGAAATTTGGTATATAAGCTTTTATCGGCCATGATGAACGCTATTGAAATTGGTGAGAATCGGTCATTGTTCAGACCTAGCCCCCATACAAATTACCCCTATGAAATCGACATAAATTGCCATAAGATCCAAATTGTCATATAGATCTTACTCAAATTGGGTTTGTATGCGTTCATTACATCCATTAATGAGTAGTTCAAAAATGATCCATTTGGCCCCATATAGAGTTGCTTCCCGATCTTCACTTAAATCTATCAAAAAACAAAAATATTGCACTGATTCTTCTCAAATTTTGTTTGTATATATTTTTGCAAAATACAAGAGACTTTACCAAACATGATCAGGATCGGTCTATTTTTGGACCTAGTCCCCATATGGATATAGCATCCGATATGAACTTTTTCATATCTGCAGCCAAAAAAATTAATAATAATCCCACTCAAATTTGGTTTTTGCTTATTTTCTATGTCCAGTTAGTTGGGCCTAAGAGATAGGGTTTCTAAACGCATGGTATAGGGTATCGTATAGTCGGTCTAGACCGACTATAATTTTCTTACTTGTTTTTTTTTTTAAATCCCATGTCTTTAAAATGGCGAACTATTCCTTTTATATTTTGGATGGATTTTCTTCACAAAATTTACAAATTATTTTGCGACGTTCTTATTCATTGAATAACGTTTCGAATACTAATTGATCAGAAAAGAATATGGTTTTATTTTGAAATTGGCAACTAGATACTTCATTTATATTTTTAGAGAAAAATGGTATTGCTAAAAGCGCAATTTTCTATAGAGCCTTTAAAGTTGTATATATATTTTTTTTTGTGGAAAAATCGTACGCTTCAAAAAATTACAAGTAAACAGCCCATGATATAAAAACATGGCACATTTAATACATAAAAAATAGACCAAAATCAGTTCCAAATAAAATATTTTCTGATGTTGATGTTCGGTATTTACTACATATATAAAACAGGTTCATTGTGTCTACCGAATTTATTTACAGCAGAATAGCGATGTATTAATAACTGAATTTCGAGTTGATTACGATTACAATTGAAAATGGTTGGCTGCTTTAAAATTTCTTATTATGGAATCGAAAATATAATTGCTAATCTCTGGATCAATTATTGAAAAGGATTTATGGAAGAGTGTTCTTGTTACTAGCTGTTCACTAATAATTGAAATCAGAAAAAGCTTCAAATATTTGCTATAGTTGTTAATCATAGAATGGAGTATTTTCAACCTATTTGGATAGAAGAGTTGCTACAAAATAAGTTGAAACGCACAATAAATCATGGTGACCAGAGGAAAAGCCTCGATATAATAAAGAATAATTTTCCAAAATCGCTTAAAAAATTTTTACTTGAGGATCAATGGTATTCCTACGAAGACTATGACTTCCAGGTGGTTTCTTCTACATTAATCCCCCGATTTCCGGATGATCTTTGTATGGAATTTCGAAGTTACAGACGTGACTAATATAGCAATACAGTTCGTTTACGGACAGTATTTCAATATAGTTTTCAAACATGAAAACTTTTAATTTTGTGAATCAGTATGCTTTTCGAAAATAGTATTTATTAGTAATTCAGTATTTTAATACATTTTCAAAAATACAAAAAAAATATTAAATTAAATATTCAATTTTTGAATTAGTAGGTTTTGAAAAAAATTATTTTGTAGAAATTCATTTTATAGACATAAGTAGGCTCCTATAAATATATTTCGTTATATGCTAGAAGTTTTTATTGGTAAACGAACTGTTAATATTAATAAAGTGAAGTGTGCAAAAAATGTAAGTAAAGCCATAACGTTAGAACTAAAACTTAATTTTTTAAGACAATTTGATTGATGCATGCGAAAAAATAATGAAACATCGAAAACTTTAGGCCCTCCTAAAATTAACAAAGCATTTTTCATGAAAAAAGAGTGAAATTATGCAATATATGGAACGAATGCTTGTCGTGTGGATGGACCATTAAACACAGCTATTATTCAGGAAAAAGTAAAAAGCCTTCACATGGATTTACTAACAACAAATACAGAAATTTTTCACTCTGAACCGTTTTAGCTAGCAAATGCTGGTTTGATCGCTTTAAGAATCGGCACTCTTTGGGAGAAGCAGCCATTGTTCAGGCAGCAGAAATGTATTCAGAAGAATTCAAGAAAATTGTTGACAGCGGTGCGCATACCCCACAGCAAGTGTACAATGCAGACGAAAAGGGCCTTTCTTTTGGAGAAGAATGCTAGAAGAAAAATCAGCATCATGTTTTAAGGCAGCAAGCGATCGCATTGCGATTTTGTTTGGAGGAAATGCTGCAGGTGGTCACAAGCTAAAGCCTCTACTAATATATCATTCTGAAAATCCTCGAGGTTTTAAAGGCAAAAACAAATCAAAATTTCCTGTTATCTGGCGATCAAATAAAAAAAATTGGATGACGCTACACGTTTTTAAAGACTGGCCAAATAATTTTTTTCAATATCAGTGACAAAATTTAGTTCTGAGCAAAATATTGCGAACAAATACAACTCCGTTGTTGCAGCCAATGGACCAGGGTGTAATTGGTAATTTCAGAGCTTTCTATTTGCGGCGAGTCTTCAAGAATCTCTTTGAGTCTATTGATGATACAAACTAGCTAACAATTAAAGAATATTAGAAGTAGTTTAATATAATGAAGACATTAAAAAGTCTAGGGATGAAGTAAAGAATACTGCAATGAACGGAATATGGAAAAAAATTATGGCCAGAATGTCTTTTTGTCTTCGAGACCCCTAAGTCTTACAAAACACTCAAGAAATTGAAACAGGGCTAGATGAAATAAACTCTGAACTTATGGCAGAAAACCTTAAATATTACGAAGAAGATATTTCAACTGAAGAATTGATAACAATACTCGAAAGTCCTCAGGAAACAATAAGGCACTACGCACGGTGAAAGTTCACATATTTTAACAGGACAAAATATGTCAAAAGCTTTCTCTCTTATTAAAGAAGCTATGGACATATTTTCCGATAACGATGTCCCAGCAAAAAGAAGCCGAAGGTACCCAGACAAATTGAACATACACATACATATACATACAGCAAAACAAACATCACTGAAATCCTATTTAAAAAAAGTGTTGCATCTCCTAATGTTGAAGAACATGACCAATATATTACAGATGACAGCTCAGATGAACGATCCACTAGCTCAATGATGCTCATGCTACATAACAGAACAAAGTAGCATCACATACATATTACATGAATTTATTAATTAATTTGAATTTATTATAATTTAAAATTTGATTCCTCAAAATGAATACAAAGACATCATTTTCTCATTATTTTATATTGTATACTTATGTAAAACTATATAACGCACACAAATATCGGTTTCGTTTTCCAGAATTTCACACTGCGGACAGATTGTGAGGAACGGATGCAGTGCGTAGTATAATATTTCTAGAATATTGAGGTATTCTCAGATAACAATAATTTCGAAGCGCAATTCGGACTACCCATGATATTATTTAATTTTCTACATGGTCCAGTGTTCAATCGGAAAGATTACTTTCCCTTGATAAGACGGACTTATGGACATTGACGGAATTATTTACTGGACACTGTAATCTTAGATATCACATAAGGATAAAAGGTCAGTCTGTTACAGGCACATGTAGGTTCTGCGAACAGGGGGTGGAAACAACAGAACACATTCTCTGTGATTGTCCAAAACTAAGTTGTAAAAGAAACTTTGGACAGGGACATTTCTTATCTCATGCCAAATAGGGTAATTCGCATTATAAGGAGCCTTAATCTTTAATCGCAGCCGTAAAGCCATTTTAATCTAATCTAATCATATGGTCCAAGCTTTCCTACTGTAGGACCTTTTTTGTGGTTCTAGGAAATATCGCCCAATGCAAAATCGCCAAAAAAAAAAAAAATGAAAAAAGCCAATTGAAAAATAACCCGAAAAAAATTTAAAATCGCCTAAAAAAAAAATTTTACTCTAAAATATGAAAAATGTCTCAAAAACATAAAAATAATCCAAAACAAAAACACCCAAAAAATAATCGATATTTTCCATATGAAGTTAATTAAAATTATGCAAAACTAAATATTCATTTAGTTTATTTTTCAGTATGAAATAAAAAACCCAAGAAAATATATAATGAATTGGTTTTGCTTATGTTATGTATTCATATAAATATTCAGTTAGCAAATTATTGAAGAGTGTCTTGTAGAGCTATTTGGCGATTTTTTGTTAAAATTTTTCACCTGCACAGCAAGGTACACCCAGCGTTTTAAAAATGAGCTCGTTAAAAGGAGCTCCTTTCACTGTCCACATTGTCATGCAGTTGTGCAAGACACTCTTCAATTATTATTTTAACTGCGTACTAAGTATCTATAATATTAATAGGCTAGCCGATTTCTTGTGACCGATGTTTTGTTTTACCATTTTATCCTGATTTTGACTAAATGTATATTACTTGAAAGGTATTTATTTTTAGCCGTTTTGCAGATTTACAGATTTTTAAATTTTTTCCATTATTTTGAGTAAATTACATTTAAAGTTGCTACTAACACATACATAAAATTATACACATGCTATTTGTGCTTTATTAAATTTGTTAATGTGTTTGTTAATGAGTTTGTTATCTTCATTCACAATAATTTGTTATCTTCATTCACAATAATAATAAAAGTGTTGGTTTGTGAATTGGCTAAGTTGAAAAATAAAGCTGCCTAGAAATTGCACTCGGATTTCGAGCGCTGGAATCTGCTAGTTTATATGAATACGTTAAAAAATAAATTTACACTCGATATATAACTATTACGAGGTAGATGTGAAGATCAAACAAAACAAATATTTGTTTACAGTAATTTTTATGGATTTCGACTACAATTTACTAAAATTAAAAAATCGGAAAAAACCGTTAAAAATCAGAATAATAGATGATTTTACTGTTGGTCTTAAGGAAAAGAAAACTTGTGAGAAATATACTATGAATAAATCCTTAATTTTAAAAATCATCAAGAAATATCGTGAAAGAGGTAGAGTGACGACTCGACTTCGACAGGACAATATAGCAAAAGAGTTTAATAAAATTTCCAAAAATGTTAGTTAAAAAGGTCAATCTGAAACTATAAATATGTGTTCCAACTATTCCCGACAAGCAATTGAGGGCGATCTTGGTTGTTATCGTCCTATGAAGGAACCACTGATATCAAGGAAAAATCTTCTGGTTCGCAAAATTTGGCTTAAGAACATATGAACTGGTCATGACGGAATTGGAATACTGTTCTCTTTTCAGATGCGTCCAATTTTATTTTAAGAGTCCATGGTGGAAAAACGTTTATACGAAGACGAAAGAGAAAAAACAAAACCCAAAAGAAATAAATAAAACTGTTAAGTTTAGCGGTGGTAATATTATGGTATGGGGTTTCTTTTCAGGTAGTAAGACATACTCTAACTGGAATTGAATACAGGCAAATTCTGTAATGTATTCATACGCAAAGGAGATTATGCCCCTCCTAATCTGGAAGTTCCAACATGACAATGACCCAAAACACACTTCCAAAGTTGTAACCGAATGCAGTTAGTGGTTTGGAATGATCAGCCCAATCACAAGATCTCAATACCATAGAAAGTTTATGGGAAATTTTTGATAAAAAAAATACGGACACGAAATTAAACAAACAAGATAGAGACAGAGTGGCAAAAAATTTCAATGTATATCTTCAACAATTTAATTGACTCCATGCTTCGGGGTTGTGAAGCAGTACTAAACAATAATGGATACCCAACAAAATATTGAAACCAAAAATAGAGGGAAAGTTTTCAATTGTTATATAGTAACAGTTTCCATTGTTTTAACAACAGCATAAAAATTAAAATTAAGTTTCGACAAGCTATTTATGTTAATATTTTTTCTTTTTTAAATTAATAAAACCTAAAAAATTTTAAATTAATAAAAGAGTTTATAATTTTATGATTCAATTTTTTCGTATTGACCGGTTTAAGTCGTCAAAATTATATTTTGTTAAAAGTTTCCATTGTATTGTCATATAATGCACATAAATTTGAATAAATAAATAACAAATCGGTATGAAAGTTTACAAATGCCGGGATTGGGGATCGGGATTTTGTAAATTAAGATCTCGGTTTTTTCGGGATTTTCCTGTATTTTGGGATTTTTTTATTTTATAATTTTCAATATAAAAAATCATAAACTTTTAAATAATGCTTCTTAGGCTTGTTTCAGTAGAAATGCCAGTTAAAAATAGAAACTGTGTTTTCATGAGCTCACAGTGTGAGTGAAATATTTAAAAAATTTTGTTAATTATTTATTATTATTAGTGTTTTCTTCGACCTTTTTATTGTTATTAATTTATAAATTGATTAAGCTTGAGGCCAATTTTTTTGGACTTTTTGTTGTTTTTTATTTATTTAATTTTTTGCTATCCGCTGGATAGCATCTTCAAGAATATTATTTGAGTAACAATAATTAAAAACTAATAACTATGCGTCCTTACGTTTTTACATTTCATAAAAAAATGGCCACAAGCTTAATGAATTTATAAATTAATATTAATTATTATCTCTATATAGTTAAAATAAAAGTCGGGTTAGTCATACCATTTATTACTCAAGAGCTATACCGATATTAATGATTTTTGATTTGTTGGATTCGTCTCCGTCCCGAATAGTAGAATAACTATTAAAATATCAGAAAATTTATAGAAAAAATAGGCGAATTTTCAATATCCTATATCTTAAGTAATATAAAAGAGAGAGTAACAATACTTTGTGTGATTTTACAGCTTATTAGTGTGAGTGGCCTTGCATAAAATGGGCGCGTGACACTTTCCATACAACGTTAATCCTCAATATCACATCTCTCAAGTACTATGAGAGGAAAAGATTTGCAAATTTGTGTGCAGTCATCTGTTACTAATAATAAGAAGATGAAGGAGTGAATTTTTGAACTGAACGCGGTTCGTCCCCACACTTTTTTAGATTCATTCGATCAGTATCAAGGATTTTAGAAAATCGAAATGACTAAACTAGAGCGCATGTATCCGGAAATTCACGCAAGAATTCGGCGGCATGGACAAGAATTGCAAATTTCAAGCATCTCTTAGAGCTTATACCCACTGAAGATCTGAGTCTCCACGCTTATAAAGTTTGACACAAGAACTGACCAATGCAGCGATCAATGACCATGTGCAGCGAGGGGAGTTCATTGAATGGATTTGTGAACATCAACAAGTGTATGCTGATCTTTCTAACAAAGTGATTCTAAGCTATGAAGCACATTCTCACCTTGATGGCTTCGTTAATCGACAAAATTGATGCATTTGGGTTTCAGAGAACCTTCATGTGTTTGGCGAAACACAAATGCATCCACAACGTGTCACTGTTTAGTACGGATTTTAGGCTGGAGACATTATTGGATCGTACTTCTGCGAAAATGAGGCAGGTCAAGCAGTGCATGTAATTGGCGCTCGATATAGCGACATGATAACAGAGTTGTTTCTATCTAAATTGGATGATATTTGATGTGGACGACATATGCTTTCAACAAGACTGTGCCCGTGAAACAATATAATTACTGCATGAGACATATCCTGGGGCCAAATCACCGCATTCGTTACCGAAATTTTTCGATCGAAATCATTTTTTTATTTCCCAAAATAAAATGTTATGAATAATTTTTCTTTCTCAAAGTTGAAGAGTTATGGCCTCTGGCTAAGAAGAAAAGCGAATCGTGGACGAGCGTTTGTCCGTCTTCTTCAAATAATAAACTAAAATATGGACTTTCGATTGATTTTACTCGATATCGGATGCGGTGATTTGGCCCCTGGTCGGGTACTCGCTCGTTTCGGTGACCAGAATTGGCCCCCTAGATCGTGTGACTTAACACCATTGGATTTCTTTTTATGGGTTTATTTGAAATCAAAGGTCTGTGCCAGCAAGGCCACAACCAACCTTGCTTTGAAGGAGGAAATTTAACGCTACATCGACGAAAAATTTCAAAAAAGAGCGTGTGGCCATTTACTCGATGTGATGTTTGTTCCGTACATTATCCTATCCTGTGAAGCTGTATTTTCTGTTTGGAACACCTTTTATAACAACATAACATATTGTTTTGCATTTGAGCCAACGCCCAGCTCAAACCCTTATAATTGTATCTCAAAATTTATAAAGTAGGTTCCTCCCACACCATTCATATGGCATTTGTAAAAATTCAAATAAATAATACGAGAGTTATTACGCGGTCTGTTTTGATCTCTAAAAATTTATTTTATAATCGATATTTTTTGTATGTTCTTAACAAATGGGGGTTCCATAAGCATGAACTTTGGAAGGACATTCAGACCATCATAGATTTTCGATAATAAGAACTTTAGATGTTAAGTAGTTAAATTGAGACACAAATATCAATGGCTGTGATTCCATTACCCGAACTTCTATAACTCGAATATTCTCTAACTCTAAACGGGTTGGCAGCAGCGTTAAGATAATAAATAACTTGCAATTCTCCTTCCGTAACTTGAACTTCCATAACTAGAGGTTTTCCATAACTCGTACGAAAATACAAACATATGAATTCTATAACACGAAGTAAATTGCAATTTCGAGCAATTTCGCTTTACATTCTCCTACGAATCCGGTTTTTGTTTGTGTAAGTGTCAGTTCTATGCATAAATCGTATTTTTTTGTTAACATGGCATCTAAACGTCTTTTAAAATGTTTGTCGAATGAAGAAAAATATAAACTAATCAAAGAAGTCGAAGAAAAGGAAGCAGCTGAAAAATATGGTATCCCGCCTAGTATGGTCTCAATAATTTTTAATAATAAGGAATCAAATATCACGTCATTAGAATCTGGATTTCATCTATGTTGTAAAAGGATTAATCACCCAGTATTTCAAAATATCGACAAAGCAGTCCTCGATTGGATTGTAGTAGCTATCGTTTTGGTGATAATCATTTTATGGCAAGCACAGGTTGGCGTGAACAAAACCTTAAGCAATGGCGTTAGTGAAGTGGACTGCGAAAAATAGAAAACAAGACGTTTTGTAGAATTTATTATAAAAATACTGTGAACGGGATTTTTTTATTGTTTATTGCTAATTGTCCAGTACATCCAAAAGACGTACAAAGTAAACTGAATGCTATCTATACAGATGCATTATTCCCACCGAATACGACCTCTAAATTGCAACCGCTTTATCAGGGACTTATTCAAAACTTAAAAGTTTTATATCGTAGCAAAATGGTAAAAAAAAACCACTAAAGCGCATAAAGGCAAACGAAAGGCAAGATACTATTACGCTTATGGATTGCATCAATCATGTAATAAAAGTAAGTTTGGGATATTGATGTCAGTAATCAAACCATAGTAGAAATTTTTTCTTTCTTTATATACATCAACACTCAGAAGATTCCCCTATTAATTCAGTGCACCGTATTGATATCACGAAAATATGTTGTGGGTAGGAGAAAAGTGGGAGTAATATTTGTGGATATTTGACTTAAATTTATCTAAATTGTAAGTGACCAGAAAAACCTCGGCGGGTATTTTATTCCACATAGGGCTTGTGCGATCCACTGGACAATAGGCTACAAATGGATGAGATCTACTAGATGAGCGAGTAGTGCGTAGAAAAACATGGTATCTAGGGATGAGTTCACTTATCTCAGCAGAACACTTCCCATTGTTATATCTATAATACAGTGTAACACAATCAACATTCCAACGCTGCTCCAATGTGGCAATAAATTTGGTTACCCCACTGCAGGGGCGGCAACCTGCAGCTCGCGAGTCACATGCGGCTCTTTGGATGTGAAGCTGCGGCTCTTTAGTTCCATTATTTATTTTATCAAAAAAAAAAAAAAAAAAAAACATTAAAGATCATTCCAATCGATTAACGAGGACTAGGCACCGATTCTATCTCTCAGCCACTTGTACTGAACTTGTATTATTTGCCGCGTAAAACTGGCACACAATAAGAAATCAAATTTAGAGAGATACTTCACTAAAAAAATACTCAGTTTGCTGTCGACGAGCTCCAAAAACAAAAACAGCAATCAAGTATACGGACGGAATCTACAATTACACTAGAAATTGCAAAACCATTCACAGATGGTGAGTATGTCAAAGTTTGCTTCATACGTGCATCTGAAGAACTGTTTCGTGTTTTCAAAAACAAACCAGGAATCTTGAAAAAGTCAAAGATTTGCCACACTATCCGCTAATACAGATAGAATAGCTAAAATGTCTTCAAATATAACATATTTGCAGGTGGAAGATATTCAACTTTCTTCTGCCTTATCACTTGCTATAGGTGAGTCTTGCAACATAAAAGACACGCCACAAGTTCCCATTTTTGTCAGATATATGTTTTCCCAAGGTCCAAAAGAAGAACTTCTGCGATTGCCACCGCTCTCGGGACAAACTAGAGGCGAAGATATAGTGAATGCCGTGCAAAATTGTCTTGAAGACAATAAGATCAATTTAAATAAAATCGTTTCAATAGCAACTGATGGAGCCAGAAGTATGACAGGAAAAAATAAAAGGGTAACAACGGTTCTTCAGAGCAAAATAAACCACGAAATTCTTATGTTTCACTGCAAAATATACCCAGAAGCGTTTTGTGCCCAAACATTTCCGTCCGAAATAGTTGAGGTCATGAATTTGGTAATCAAGATTTTTAACAGCATCTTGATAAAAGCACTCTACCATTTTCAGTTTAAAGAATTCTTAAACGAAATGGAATGTGGATAAATACAATCCTAAATGAAAAAGGCATTAATCACCCTGAATTAGAGAACGACAAATGGTTGCAAATTTTTACTTTATGGTAGATATTACAGCGAAACAATGAGATATTACAGCGAAACAATTAATTCTTTTTGCAGAACATATTCAGAGCGGTAAATTACTTCATTTTCAATTTCTAAAGTAATATCGCGATAAAACCAGTGCAACTGTTGACACAAATTACTTCAGCACAGTTATAAAAAAAAATTAAAGATTAAAATTAAAATCAACAAAACCACTCTAGCATTCATAGTAAATCACCTCAACACAAAAAGTAACGAAATCCACATTGAGCCATTTGGAATTGATACTGGATCTCCAGAAATGCAATTGATCGATTTAAAAAGTACAGATTTGTAAAATTGAAAATTTGGAGAGCTGAAAAGCAAGTTGGAAGTTGTTCAGAAATGTATTACGTAAAGCAACAAAAGTGGACAGCTTTAAAAGAAATGCCGCGAGTTGTGGCACTTATATTCGACGCATGGAACAGACTTCCAGATTGCTACAGTGAGCTGAATAAGTTGACGTTTGGAGTGCTGACTATCTTCGGATCGACATATTCGTGCGAGCAAGCGTTCTCTTGCATGAATATAATTAAAAGAAAAGTAAGAAGAAAACTAACAAATTTAGAGTCGTGTTTGAAACATAAACAACAAGTTATGAGCCAAATTTATCCAAAACCATGCAAACCATTGTATTTGTTTGCTACTTATATTAATAATAAGATCAGATGAGGTGAGGTATCTCTTACACCGATTTAGGAATCCTTAACACTTGAAAGCCTTTTTCGACAATTGAAGACTGTGTTTATTCAGTGAATTTTCATGCCCAGAACATCAAGAGCGTCTGATTCTTCAATATCAATATCATACAGATGGATGCAGATGACATTGATGACTCAATGGCCCGACTATAGATCAATAAACAATATTGGGTCTTACGAGCATTAAAATCGACCCTATTCACTAGACCCCACTGAGAGATTGTCGAAAGGTCTTGATTGAGTGTGTCATTTATATATCGCCTCCAATCTCCCTAAGGCTTGGCCTTTGATCGAACGAATGTGAATGACAAATATTGCTGTCATCTGCAAAAGAGTAGTTAGGATCGGAAGTTTGATACAGAAGGTCATTAAGAAAATAAGAAAAAGTAAAGAATTGTATTGATGAAAACCACAAACTAATTGAAGCTGATTATAAAGCGAACAAAATAACTTGCTACTCTTCAGGATTATACTGAAGTAGATAATGAGCTTTGCACAACTGGCTTTCCTACAGATGATGATATTGTTCATCATTACTGCCATGAATCAAAGGATCCAATCTTAAGAGCGAAACGAAGAGTGATGACGAGATGATGTAGAAAATTCTTTTATATTTGCAAACGAATGACACTACAACTGGTGAGCAGTATAAGGCTTTGAACAAATTAGAGTCACTTTTTATTAAAAATAACAGCAAAAGAAAAGAAATTTTCAGTCACTAATTTCAGAATATTTTACTTCACTGTAACTTATTTATTACTGTTTTCTGTGAGTGTCTGTTTTAAATAAAAATACTTATTCATCATTTGATATGCGTACATGTTTGCAATTGAGTTTTTTTTTTTTTCAACAAAAAAAATCTCCGTAAGTCGATGTTTTTTTTTTGGATAACGGTGTTTCGAGTTCAATTGTATAATAATTTTAATCGCTGTGAACAAGTTTGAAACGATCATTGATCGGTTGTAACTAATTGTGTTTATTGAATTTAAAATAATATAATTATTTACTGAAAGGTTAGTTATGCTGTCCGGTTTACCTTTCTTAAACGTCTGCGCTCCCGCATTGTGGCCGCCTTCCGACGATCTACCGTAACACTTTTCTTTTTACAAGCTTTGCAAGCCCACGTCAAGCAGGGTCGTGACGATTGTGCATTGGCACAAACTAAAGGCGCTAAAACGTGTTCTTCCGAACTTAAACTATTTTCATCGTAATCCGTAAATATAGGCGAAGGTGTTAAATTATGCGAATCACTTGATTCATTAAAACTGCGGTAGTGACAAGAGCTCGCGTTATTCAGACTAGACGATTCGGGGGTGTTTAAAGTGACACTATTGAAACGACTTAGAAAAGTATGTAACTGTTGTTGTTGTTGTTGGTGCTGCTGTTGGTGATGATGATTTTGGAGTTGCTGATGATGTTGCTGTTGCTGTTGTTGTACAACATTATGCTGCTGCATATTTAAATGATGATTAATCATTGATTTTGTTTGATTTTCTAACAAAATATTAGTATATTCTTGTTTTATTGTTGTTGTTACACTATCGCTTTGATTATCACTGTTGGTGGTGTTGTTGTTGTTGGTGTTTAAATTTAAAATATTTAAATATTGTAAATTTCTTTGATATTTTGTCATGGTATTAGCACTTTTTGTTTTTTAATACATTAATTTATTTTTTTAAATTATATAAATATTTTTTTTTCTTAAAATGGTTATTTCTCTTTTCAGTTTAATTATTTAAAGAGGGGTGATATTTTTTAAATATTACTTTAATTTAAAACAATTTTATATTTACTTTTTTTTATTTACAAAAATTCACAAATATTACCGCGCTCGATATAATTATACCGTTTGTCTTCCGTTTGCCGCTTTTATGTTTTGTCATCGGCGACACTCATTATACATTTGATGACAATTTTGTTTTTTGAATATTCACATCTCAATTTTATGTCTTCTTTAAAACATATTTGAGTTGAACACTCAAGATTTTCATCTGCCTTGAGTATTGCTATTTTTAAATCGTCTGGTAATTCGTTAATTTTTCTAATACATTGAGTTTCGAATAATAATTTCTTGAGTGCTTCAATTAAATAAAACACGCCTTTCTTTTTGTACATTAGTATCAAAAATTAGGACTAAGTCGGTAGACATTTTGTAAATTTTATTTTGAATATAACAAATATTTAACTGCGGCTAATTTTTAATACCATTCACCATTTTGTTCTCTTAACCCATTTAGGTCCGATGCCAATAGTTATTATTAATATATCTCATTTTCGATAGAAAGAAAATCTTTATGTTAATTACAAGCGAGCTGTTTTTTGAAAAAAGATCTCAAAATTAACTCTTTAATGGGAATTATTTAATAATGTTTTACAGAATAAAATAAAGAAAACTACTTTTTTTACAAATCGCAATGACAACTGCAAAAACTGTCGTCCAAACTGTAACAACCAAAGCCATTTATTCCTGTTGGGAATAAATCTCAGCTACATGCTGTCTGTACTTTTTGGTAAAAAAAAAAAACAAAGAGGAGTATTAAATTCAGCTGTACCGAATCTTTGATACCCTCCACCCATGTTCTAAAATCATTATTATAACCAATGTTGTTAAAACCAAGGTCCTGGTTAAAACTAAGAGACAAAAGGCTAGATTTCACATTATCATAGGTATATTTTTTACAATGATGTGTAAAATTAATGTGATAATTACAAACATTTTAGGTATTTTCGTGCTTTTTTAATTGAAAGTACGATTTACGATGTCAATAGGTTGATTGCTAGCCCCTCCTGCACTGCAACCAAGTAGATCTATTGTGCACCCTCTTTCAGTATTGTTACTTTTCCTGTTTATCCTAATCCATTACAGCGTTTAGGAACTTGATGATGACGTTCACTGCCAATGATTTGTATGTTTCTTCCGAAGTTTCAGATTCGCCAAATGTTTTGTACCTTGGATATGCAAACGCTGGACATTTTGCCAGTATATGTTCCATGGTTTCATCGTCCTTCAGGCAGTATCTGCACGTTTTATCTTACGCCAAATGCATTTTATATAGGATGTAGTTGCACGTATAGTGCCCTGTGAGTGCCCCACATAGGAGTCTTAGATTGGATCTGTTCAATATTAGGGCATCCCTGCTCCTTTTTTCGCTTTGATGCAAGAATTTTTTCGAGTGTTTAATCCATCATCTTTTCTGGTGAATCCGAATTGAGGGTTTTAACCAATGAATGGTCTTTCCGCTCCTCGTCTTACCTGTTCATCGGCTTTCTCATTTCCCTCACACCAATTATGACCTGGTACCCATATAAGCGTCACCTTATTATGTTCAGCTAGTTTATTTAGGGCCCTATGGCTTTCGAATACGGATTTATGGTGGCATATTGATTTGTCCAGCGCTTTTAAGACAACCTGGCTATCTGACATTAGCCTGACATTGAAAGTAATTATTACCCCAGTATGCATTTTTTTTTATATCAACTTGAGGTGCACTTGAGCTCAAATGCATTTCTCAAAACTCTAACATAAATTCTCAATAGCATCTCAATAGTCCGATTATAGTCTTCTAAACTTAAAAGGCGCATTTTTTTTATTGATAAATCAGTACATGTAACATTCGCTTTACGTAGAGGTAACTGTCCTAGGGTATCTCTGAACAAAACTAATATTCCACAAAATGATAGTGTAAAATATCTAGGATTACATATAGATAGAAGATTAACATGGAAAACCCACATTAAAACTAAAAAAGAACATCTAAACATAAAATCCAAACGCCTTTATTGGTTGTTGGGACCTAACTCTCAATTAAGTCTTGAAAATAAAATAATAATATACAAAACTGTACTCAAACCAGTTTGGATGTTTGGAATACAGTTATGGGGAACAGCTAGTAATTCCAATATTGAAATACTACAACGATATCAATCAAAAATTTTAAGGTCAATTGTTAACGCACCATGGTTTGTATCAAATAAAACTATTCACAACGATCTATTTGTTCCCATGGTTAAAGATGAAATTAATCGATTCAGCGCAAACTACTTACACAGATTAAGTAATCACTCCAATTTACTGGCTATATCCCTGCTAGATGACACGAATGAGGCCCAAAGACTTAAAAGGCATCATGTTCTTGATCTACCATTTCGAAAATAATTTCTTACTCATATATTTTATAATTTTTCTTTTTGATGAAAATATTCAATATTTTTCTAGTTGTAAATACTTGTAAATACTTTTGTAAAAATAAGTTAACCAATGTAGTGTAGTATATTGTTGTTGTCATTGCAGTTCAATAATTGATGTTAATATTATATCGAATTTGCTTATTATCCTTAAATGGATAGATTGTAAATAAAGTTATGTATTAAAAAAAAAAAAGAAATTTTTTTTTTTTTGATATGATGATTTTCTTAGTTATCAAATTGAGAAATTGCTTCAATTGATATCAAAAGGATGGTATGGAACTGCCACATAAAAAAAATAATTTATACAAATTTTTGAAATAAAAACATTGTATTTTTTGAATTTTTGAATTTAAATTCTTATATATGACGTATTTAATATTATTACATGTTAATATTATTTTAACCCTTTCAAACACTTTGTGCAATATATTGGGCATTTGATTTTTTTCTATATGAAGGTATATAGTGTTGGTGTAAATAAATGCATTTTAACATTTAGTACCGTAATCAAAAGAGTGTTTTCTAAGTTTTACAGATATGCTAATTACATGTGTAATTTTGCATCGATTGTCGATAAATTGATTTGTTTTCAAAAGTGCTTTTCATTGCGAGATATAGTAATATTCAGTGTTTGTTTAAAATGATAAATATATTATTTTAAGTTCTAAAAAATACGTAAGTGTTACTTGAGTGGTTGTTAAGCCATTTGTATATTAATTCCATTAAATTAAAATAAAGTTTTCAGACGTATTTAAATGCATGTCAATTATGTTGGACAAATTTACTTTGTGGTTGTTTTTATACCCTATACCACTATGTGGTTTGGGTATAATGTCTTTGTGTTGCTGTTTGTAACTACCAAAAATATTTTATCTAAACCCATCTTTTATTATACCGATCCAATCAGAATCACTATCTGATTCTATTTAACGATGTCCCTCCGTCCGTCCGTCCGTCTGTGTGTCCATGTTAAGTTTGTAATCAAACTGCAGGTCGTAAATATGAATATATTTTCATGAAATTTGGTATATAAGCTTTTATCTGTCTTAGGATGAACGCTATTGAAATTGGTGAGAATCGTTCCATGTTCAAACCTAGCCCCCATACAAATGACCCCTATGAAATAGACTTAAATTGCCATAAGATCCAAATTATCATTTAAATCTTATTCAAATTGGGTTTGTATGTGTTTATTACATCCGTTAATCAGTAGCCCAAAAATGATCCCTTTGGTACAACCCTTAGTCATAGGCCCCATATAGAGCTGCTTCCCGATCTTCACTTAAATCTATCAAAAAACAAAAATATTGCACTGATTCTTCTCAAATTTTGTTTGTATATATTTTTGCAAAATACAAGAGACCTTACCAAACATGGTCAGGATCGGTCCATTTTTGGGCCTAGTCCCCATATAGGTATAGCATCCGATATGAACTTTTTCATATCTGCAGCCAAAAAAAATTAATAAAAATCCCACTCAAATTTGGTTAATGCTTATTTTCTATATCCAGTTATTTAGTTGGGCCAGAGAGATAGGGTCTCTAAACGCAAGGTATAGGGTATCGTATAGTCGGTCTAGATGGACTATAATTTTCTTACTTGTTTTTTCTTTGTCAGTATTACGCTTTATTTGATGAATTGGTTTCAAACCGACCACACAGTGAAGATGAAATCTTGACACACTTAGAAGAAACTTCAGATCTAAGTGATGCAGGAGAAGATGATGAATTTGATCACTAGTTTCCTCGTAGAAAGCTTCCTTAATAAATAGAGCAAGTTAATTGCCACGAAACATTGGCTGAAGAAATTGAAGATGGGGAAGTGTTAGTTGCGGCTCTAGGAGTTGAACTGACCCACTGGATGGACTTAGTACCAGAAAGCCCTTGCGTTTCTGGAAGCAACAAAGTCCAATTCACAAAAAAAAAGGCATTGTATGGAAGAATAGACCCATGCGAAATCAAGAACTTGTTACATTTGATCCGCCAAATGATAATATTTTGGAAACGCCATTTCAATATTTCGAAAAATATTTCTATGATGCATTTTTTGACAAAGGCGCATATTATACAAATTTATATGCCGTTCAGCAAGGTAAATCATCTTTCAAACAATCCAACGCTGTTAAAATGCGTATATCTTTTGGGCTTTATATTATGATGAGTTGTTTGAAATTTTCTCGGGTGCGAATGTACTTTGAGAAGCGTTGGGGACTGCCTTTGTTTTTTGAAAAAATGATGGTCAACCGTTTCTTTTTATTACGTAACTATATATATGTAATAGATACTTCAGCTCGACCAAAAAAATGTCACGATAGAATGTGCAAATTGAACAGGTGCGTCGTCGTCTTCACCAATTTCCTTTGGAGGCAAATCTTTGCGTGGACGTGCAAGTAACTCCATTCAAAGGAAAAATTTACTTTACAAACCATGTCCATGGGGTATCAAAGTGTTCTTTTTATGAGGTAAGACTGGAATGCCCTCTGATTTCATTATTAACCAAGGTTATATAACACCACTAATCAAAATATTAGTCAAGACCATAGGAAATGGACTTGGCAAAGCGCATTCCAATGCATTCTCAAGGTCACAAATTATATTTTGATAATTACTTCCCTTCTCTTCAAGTATTTGAAATTTTTCTGGATAGAGGTATTTGTCCACCAGGAACGGTACGAAGCAATCGATTTAGCAATCCACCTTTGCCAGATCGAAAAGTACAAGAGTTTCTACTTCAGAATGCTATACTGAGAACGCAAAAGTGATATTTATAAGCTTGGTTTTACAATTCTACCTGTTTATTGTTTATTTCTGAACGAGTTTATAAATTTTTGTTATTCAATTCTCAGGTGGTTTGAAAACAAGGTTGTAAATCTAGCTTCGAACTTCGTGGGAAGTATGTAGAAGTAAACCGTCCTGAAGTTGGGCGTTTATACAATAGAAATATGGGTGGATTGGACCGATTGTTCAAAAAACTCTTTAATTATTTGCAAAAATGTAACGTATAAAACGCGGAAGCAATTGTTTTGCAAACTATCACTCAAAATAAATGTTTTTATTACTTTTGTATCATTTAATTATACTTACTGACTTATAACTTACAAGAAATATATCCCCTGAATAAATTTGTCCAATATGTTGGACAACACATTGCAGCCAGGTGAGACAATCTACGTATAATTCAGATTCTTACTCAGCACCCCCAATTAGCTACCACTGAAATTTTCAGATTTTTATCTCAACTAGTTCAATTTAATGTATGAAAAAATAGATCAATTAATTCCATTTATAAATGCAATCAGCATAAATGTAAACACATACAATTACATATTGGTTTGTTTATTTTTTAGTGATGTATACACATTTTTATGCTCGTTGTTGTTCAAATGTACAAAAAAAAAACAAAAGCTACAAGCAAACAAAAATGTGTATGCATTGCTTACACATACATATCTATATGCAGATGTGCTGTTACGTATTATAAACATTTTTCACTGTTTTTAGTTTTTTATATGAAATTATATTGGGTGTGGAGGCTCGAAATGCAATACCAAACTGCTGCAGATTATGATGAACATTTTAGGTCTAAGTAGCACGAACTACTCCAAAAATTGCGGACAGGAGAATGTTTTCAACAGACAGACGGATATCGCTAGATCGACTTCTCTTTTTATAAGGATCAAGAATATAGTTTATGGGGTGTCCCGAATTTAAATCGATGAGTTACAAACGGATTGACAAACTGATATACACCCTCTGCACGGTGGTGTGGAGGGTGAAAAAAATAAAGGCAGCAACAAGTGGTTGAGCCATATGTGTATCATTACGCACTCTATGGTTAAGATATACAAGACTTTAATATCTAATGTAGTTTTCTTTTTTTACAAAAAATGTTGCATATTATTTGCACTTTTTTCGTAAAGTGTATTTTTTATATATTCTGAATTAAGGCAACCTCATCTTATGCATCAATCGAAAGGTCTCAAAGTGCTGTGTGTATAAAATGCAAAACATTTTGATTATTATCCTCTTTAAAGTTATAAGGTGAAAATATTAAAAAAAAAAAGGGGGAACAATAAGGATGTCCTGAAAGAAGGCAATGGCTGCAATTTTTTGTGATTTACGAGGGCTCGACTTTGAGTCCTTTCGATTGAATATATAAAAAAAAATGCACTTTTCGGAAAAGTGAAAATAAAACGCGACATTTTTTGTCATAAAAGAAAACGGCATTAGTTTCAAAGTAGAAAAAATCTATAAATCGAATTAATTTTAAAAATATATAAATTATAAATTTTTAATATTTATTTAATTTTTTGACACATAAATATGACAGTTATTCGCTTTTTGGAACACAAGCAAGGAGTTATATCGAAGAAATCTTAGCATACATAAAATGTTATAATAAGGAAACCGTTAAGCTAGTTTTTATTTTTTTCTTCAATAGAAATTATATTAAAGCTTACAAGCAAAAAAATAACTTTTATAGTTGTAATCACAACTTATGAACGAATGGACCTTTTCCGGACACCTTTCCTTTAGGGGTTTATAGTGGGGTCTGTCCCTTATTTTAATAGGTAGTCCAACTCCGTTTAAAATCTTCCTCATTTTGAGACACCTTTTTGTGCTATTCAACTATTTTTGCATTAGAGCCAAATATCTCTCCACTGGCCACAGCTCCGGATAGTTTAGAGGATTTGCCTCCTTTGGTACAAAACCGTAGATCTTGCCGTAGTGACAGAATGCCAAATCAGGCCAAAAATATGTGGACACATTGTGTTGGCTTATGAAAGGAAGTAGTCTTCTTTGCAAATACTCCTTAATGAAAATTTCGGTATTTATAGAGCATGTTGTAGCAAATGACTTGCTTCTTTTGCCGCAACTGCATATTGGTTACAGAACCAGGAACTTTTTTTGAAAATTTTGTCTGCTTTGTGGTCCTAAACTTGTCAACATATCCTCGAGCATTAGCAATATCAAAATTTTTGTCCAGAAGCTGCACTTACGTTTGTGCCAGTACATACGTTTCGTCGTCCATTATGCAACAGAAGAATTTTTTGTATGATGCAATTTCCGTGCTCTGTTTTTGGCCTCTAAATTTCTTGCACCATTCCTGTCTGAAACTATTTGGACTTTGTGTGTTTTCAAACTTAAATTGGATTTTACTTTTCGCACCAAATAGTCCGAGCACTGGGCTAACGGAACTGCTTATCTATTGGATGTGTTGGGAGCTTTTTTCAATATGCCCCCTATTTTCTTGGCCTTATAGACATCTTGCTGACCATTCTATCTTCTCGAATCAGGTTTCCTATCAATGGTAAAATTCTCCTTCTCTAATAACATATGATTTTTTGGCCGTTGATTTTTTGGCCAATTTTTTGTGGAACCCAGTTGGATTTTGTTGAAAATTTTAAATAATTTTAGCACGTACTTCTATTTCGTCACTCATTTTAATCAAACTAACAACAAATAAACAGAGCAGAGTTAACAGAACAGAGATAAATAAAACTGTGCTTGCGAAAAGTTAAGAAACATTGGTTTTTGCAATTTTGACCTATGGCTTTTAAAAGATTTATTTTTATACTCCATACCACTATGTGGTTTGGGTATAATGACTTTGTGCTGCTGTTTGTAACTACCAAAAATATTTGACCTAGACCCATCTTTTATTATACCGATCGAATCAGAATTACTATCTGATTCGATTTAACGATGTCCGTCCGTGTGTCCGTCCGTCCGTCTGTGTGTCCATGTAAACCTTGTAATCAAACTGCAGGTCGCAAATATGAGTATATTTTGATGAAATTACATAAGCTTTTATCGACCATAGGATGAACGCTATTGAAATTAGTGAAAATCGGTCCGTGTTCAGACCTAGCCCCCATACAAATGACCCCTATGAAATCGACATAAATTGCCATAAAATCCAAATTATCATATACATAGATCTTACTCAAATTGGGTTTGTATGCGTTTATTACATCTATTAATGAGTAGTCCAAAAATTATACCTATGGGACAACCCTTACTCATAGGCCCCATGTAGAGCTGCTTCCCGATCTGCACTTAAATCTATCGAAAAACAAAAATATTGCACTAATTCTTTTCAAATTTTGTTTGTATATATTTTTGCAAAATACAAGAGACTTTACCAAACATGATCAGGTTCGGTCCAATTTTAGGCCTAGTGCCCATATATATATATTTTTGCAAAATACAAGAGACTTTACCAAACATGATCAGGATCGGTCCAATTTTAGGCCTAGTGCCCATATAGATATAGCATCCGATATAAACTTTTTCATATCTGCAGGCAAAAAAATTAATAAAAATCCCATTCAAATTTGGTTTATCTTATTTTCTATGTCCAGTTAGTTTGGCCTAAGAGATAGGGTCTCTAAACGCATGTTATAGGGTATCGTATAGTCGGTCTAGACCGACTATAATTTTCTTACTTGTTTTTTTTTTATTTTTAGCAACTTTTTAAAACACAGTTCAAAAAAGAATATTCCTTTTAATGCCTAAAATAGGCATACATGCTATAATAATAAATAATTTTTTTATTGTATTAGAATTATATGATACATTAAATGATACTATAATAATAAGAGTATAAAATGAGTGTGAGCAACAAATAGATAAAAAAAAAATATATGTTCTTTTTATGAAAACTGATTTTAAAAATCTTTTGCAATTTTTCCTTTATTAAAATTTAAAGCTGCTTTTCCAAAAACCGAACGGTAAAAGAAAATGGAGTAACAAAATGTTAACCTAAAAATATTAAATTCGACATTGTAAACATGGAATATCAACATGCAATGCACATAAATTTCCAAATTATGAAGATACATAACATAATTTTATGCTACACCCCGCTATAAATTTATACAAAATACCAGTCACGTACAAAACAGAAAAAATTTAATTAAAATATTATTTTTTATTAAAATAAAAAAATATTACTCTTCAAAATTATTTAATACAATAGAAGTATATTTAACTTGGGTCCAAATGAAACAAATTATACCGTTTCAAGAATAACTTTTAAGGAATTGGATAAAATCTTGAAAAAAGCTCGTTTTTTTAATTTAATCTGTTATGAAAATAGTAAGATTCTCGACTTCTTCTCTTACATTTGCGTTAAAAAGTTGGTTGAGTCACACCTGGGCGGAATTGACGAACTGCGTCATAACTCAATATTACAACATATCGCACCTGTACCTCTAAAGTGAGTCAACTCGAAATTTTTCAATTTTCACTTTTTGCAAGAAAACGATACACAGTGGTCATATCTATCCACTGTAAAAATTTTACATCGGTTTTCTAGTCTTTCGCAAAAAAAAAAATGCAGTTGTCACCCTCTTAGTGTTATAAGACTATCTTCTTTAGAATCCACTAAAAAGATATATTTTGAGTTGCACCCAAAAAACTTGTTATTTTTGATGATCACTGAAAAAATCGCAAAAAGAACTACTGCTGTATACTTATTATTCGCAATTCTTTACAATGAAACAACTGTTTTTAAATTTTATAGCAAATATTAAAAAAAAAAACCGTTTTTTGCCTCTACTGAAAATTTGTAAATTTTGAGTTGACTCTCTTTAGAGGTACAGGTGCGATATGTTGGGTACGACCAAGGACCATATCAGGGACCATATATACTAGAGGATGTGCAAAACGCAATTAGATCCACTTATCAAGAGGGAAAAGATGGCTATAAACAAAAGTTGATGGATCCAGCAACAAATGAAATGTTTATAAACCGGGATTTATGAATCCGCCCAGTGCAGAGTGTTTCTATTAAAATTTCTCTCTCTCTGTTAAGAGCTTTAAATAAATGAGTGAAAAAAATGAGAAAAATACGATTTTATATAAAATTTTTATTATTTCGTAACAAAAGAGAAAATTTAATAATTTTGTAATTTATGTATGTAAATGTGTAAAAAACAAAATTAAATAAATTTGAAAAAAAATTAAATTAAAAAAAAAAAATTACATGTGCTGATGGATTTCATTTGGTAAATCAAACAAATCAAATGCTAATAACACATGAATATTTTTTTTTTATTTAAATAAATTTAAAAAAAATAATAATAAAAAAAAAAATAAAAAAAATTTTACATATGCCGATGGTGGGATATGATATGATGCCCATGTATTGCATTTGGTAAATCAAACAAATGAAATGGTAATAACACATGAATATTTTTGAATAAATTTGAGAAAATTTAAAAAAATAATAAAAAAAATGTAATAAAAAAAAAATCGTTACATATGCCACTGTTGGGATTTGACATGATGGTGTTCCGACGTTGCTAGCCCTTTCTAAGGCCGAGGCCATGCAATGAGCGACAAAGCGGCGAGCGGCAAAGCGGCGAGCGGCAAAGCGGCGAGCGGCAGAGCGATGAGCGGGAAAAAATTAAAACATATGAAATACTACTGAAGTGGCCATACAATGAGCGGCATTTCTGAGCGTTTAAGAGGCGCCGCGCAGGAATAGAACTTGTTCTAATTTTTAGTTGTTTTCTGAGCGGCAAAGAATAAAATTGTCAATCTGTAGCGCGATTCAGTAACTTCTTTTTAACGATAATCGAATCGTTAGAAAAAGAAAACAACAAAATTATCGATTTTGGTATTCAGTAAAATTTTTAAACGATATTCGCTATTGTTAAAGTCAGCTGTTGTTGTTATCTTAACGACAACCATTTTTGTGTTGTTTTTCAATCGATAAAAAGTTAAAAAGGTTGAAATGTAGTCATACATAAATAAAAATAATAAAATAGTGAAAATATTTTGCTTTTATTATAAAATCTTTTTATATAAATAATAAATAATAACATTGACAATGGCATTTTTACAACTAACCGCTCAGAAATGACGCTCAGAAATGACACTCAGTAATAAGCCACTTGCCGCTCAAACTTGCCGCTTGCCGCTTTGCCGCTCATTGCGTGGCCTCGGCCTAAAGCTACAACAAACTTAATTAAGAAAAATATTTTTTTATTGTCTTTAGTTTTGATGTCTAAACATCTATGCGCTCAGGGGGGGGGGGGTAGAATCCAATTTCACAATACAATCACAAAAACAGCGTAAAGGAAAATCGGTGTGTGATATATGTAAGTGTATTGGTGTGTTTAGTAAGCAGAACCGCCGAGTTCGCTGTCTGTTAGGCAAAATCACAAATCTTTTTCGTTAATTTTAAATATTCATGCTATTGACCGCTAGGTGTGTTGTGTGTTTAACATGTTCACAAACTTACAGAAAAATAGTCAGAACGCTATATAAAAACATATTTTTTTAAGTATTACACTGGGTTTGTAATATCTCTTGAAAGCTACATATCGTCATTTTTTTTACAGGAGAAGCAAAAAACATGATAAAAAAAAACTACTTTAAACTTAATACAGTAGACGCTCGCAAATTAGAACCGCTTTGTTTTTGAGGCAATTCTAATTTCTGAATTATTCTAATTTCTGGACGTTTTTTTTTGAAAAAAATTGAGTAAATTTACTTCCAAAAACTTAAATAAAACTCTTTTTAATATTCTTTAATTCAATTTTATTTGATAAAAACAAGAAAACAAAACACAACAATTCAGTCCAATACATCAAATGTATTTTTTTAAATTAAAAATATGAATATAAAAAAAACGAATGGCAACAAAACATAGCAATGCAGTCCAATTACATCACATGTATTTTTTTTAATTAAAAACTAAAAAACTGTATTTAAAAAAAAAATAAACAATTAAAATTAAACAATGGCTAAGTTAACAACTAATCTTTGTTTGACATATAATCAGTTATATTTGTTTGTTTTTTTGGTTTCTTTAAATCCGAAATATCATGTCGGAGAGCCAAAAGATTACTAATGTGCTTAGTTGAAAACAATTCACTGTTATTGCACCATTTTATTAAATTATTTACGCTTTCAATGGCTATAGTATTAGAGACAACTGATGATACTGCAACAACGTCGTCTTCGCTGCTATCTGAAGACTCACCATCGCTACTGAGAACATAAACAGACCCGTCATCAAACATATCTTCATTCCATCTGCCGATGTCTTCTATACCGATGCAATCGTTGGGAGCTATTTCTTTTAAAAGAGCTTGAGTCATCTGAATAACTTCGTTGCAGCCCTGATCTATTTGCAACAATTGTGCTATTGGCACGTCATCGTCGCTGTCGTATTGGTTCGAGTCCCAATTGGACAACTTTGACCAAGATTTCTTCATAACACTTTGTGGTACCGCATCCCAAGCTTGTTTCAGTAATAATATAGCATTGCGGATCGAATGGGATTTCAAATGATTCTTCAGTTCACCTCCTTCAGCAATTACTAACTGAGAAAGAAACATACTTCTATAATTGAGCTTTGTTAACTTAATAGGGTTTTAATCCATTGGTTGTAAAGCTGCTGTCACATTTGGTGGAAAGAATAAGGCAACTATGTTTCCATCGTCACTTTTAAGTTTCTCAATGGGTGTATGAGCGGAGCAATTATCTATAAGCAAAATAGCTTTCGGAGGCAAATTATTTTCCTGAGAAAAGCGGATCACCTGTCAATTGAAAAAAATTTTAAAATTATGTACTGAACCTGAAATCAATATTTTTGTTTACCTCTTTAATAAATATTCCGTGAAACCATTCGTGAAAAATCCGAGAAGTCATCCAAGCATTTTTTGAAAAGTTGTAATGCAGAGGATTATTGAAATTTTTAAAACACCTGGGTTTTTTTGCTTTTCCAATTACCAATGGAACTAATTTGTGTGATCCATCAGAGTTTGCACCAAGTAGGACTGAAATTCTGTCTTTTTGAATTTTATGTCCAGGGGCGTTTTTTTCAAAAGCAGAGACATAGGTTCTGTCTGGTAGGCAACGAAAAAATAATCCGGTTTCGTCGACATTATATATTTGTGACTCCATTAAACCCATCTCAGCGATCTTTGCACGATATCGATGAATAAAAGGAGTGACTGAAGCAACATCACTGGAAAGAATCTCGCCACAAATTTTTAAAAAACGGATACCGTGTCGCTTCTTAAATTTGGTAAACCATCCATCACTTGCCCGGAATGCATTTTCATCTTTATCGGGATATTCCTCTCTAAATATTTGTTTAGCTTTCCCTTTTAATATTGGTCCAGTCAATGTACACTTTTTTTCTCGTTGATTTAAAAACCACTCATACAGACGACTTTCCATTTTTGGATATTCAGCGCTGTGCAAAGATTTATTGTTTGCCTCCTGATATGTGTTTGAAACAGCATTTAATATTGCTGTTCTATGTGATTTGATGTAGCTGATTGAAGATGTTGTCACATTAAAATCTAGGGCTAACCGGTTCCCTTGAACGCCTTTGTCAAGCTTTTCTAATATTTTGACTTTAGTTTCCAATGATAAAGTGTTTTTTTTACGTGTATTTAACATTTTAAATGATACACTTTCACTATTTAATAGAGACTGCCAAATAATATGTACACGCGTATCAAATTTCACAAATAAACTAGCCAAAAATGTACATAAATGCGACAAAAAAAACAAATAGGGAAAAACATATATAATTTGGTGATTCCCCTTTTTAGTTTTACTTTATTCAAACAGAATAAAAATAAATTGTGGATTTCCTGTGTATTCAAATAACAAAAAAAAAACGCTCAGAAATTAGAATTTTAAATTCGAATTTCAGAGCGTTTAATGTATTGCAAACATTGATTCTAATTTCTGGACGTTCTAATTACTGAAAGCTCTAATTTGCGAGCGTCTACTGTACCCAAATTTTAGAATCAAGCTGAAAAATAAAGATGGATTTTGTTTTATGAAAACAAATTTATGGTAAAATAGTAGTTTTTAAGTAAAAGGCCGTAATTACAATACAAAAAGTCAATTTTGAACTTTTTGTTAGTTATGGCCTTTTGTATTTTAGATGACGATATAAACCTGTTTTTTTCAAAATGATGACTTCAAAATCGGTCAAAATTCTATCCTGGAGTTTATATTATAGCTGATTAACAAATGAAGTCCTCATCTTCTTTCGATTAAAAGGCCGCCCTTGATAGTTTATTTTCCAGTGCATAACAAATAAGTCCAAATAGCGCTAAACATTTTCTGCGACTCCAAATCACTAATAGAAACAATAATAACTTTTCGGTATTGTAGTGTCAACTACTTTTTAATTCTGAATTTCAATAGATATTTTCTGAAATTAAATTGATATTTTCTGAAATACATTTGATATTTTCTGAAATATATTTGATACTTTCTGAAATACATTTGATGTTTTCTGAAATACATTTGATACTTTCTGAAATACAATTGGAAAAGCTGTAGATGTTTACACATTTTCCCTGTGATCGGACTCACATTGATTTTTTTTTTATATTAAATCAATATGATGATGAATATGAATTAATGAATAAAAAAAAAGAAATTAATTTTTTAAATAGAAATTAAAATTGTTAACTACTTTTATTTAAAAAAGATATTTTTTGGGTTAAGCATTATTTAATGTAAATTTTTTCATTTATTTCTAATTTTTAAAGTATGTAATAATTAAAATATTTTTACAAATACTAAAAACCAAGCAAAAATCCATTGAAACCATCCATTATAACCCACTGCACCACAACATTAGATCCCACTGCACCAGTAGATTCAACTGAATATCTAGCAAAATCCCACTTCACCACAACATTAGAACCTACTGCACCAGTAGATCTAATTGAATAAAAGTAATTATATTTCTGTAAATTCTGTAAAATCTTTAATATTATGATGATTTACAAATTTTGCAAAACTTTTATTTTAATTTTTTCTGCAAAAACATTAGTTTGTTTCATCTGTAATGATATAAACTTTTATTTTCAATATTTTTTTAACATTACATATATTAATTAATATAATTTATAAATTTCTTTTACAATTTAAATAAATTTCAATTATCGTAACATTTTTATCGTAAATTGAGAACGAAAACGATTGAAAATATATAAAAGAGAGAGATTTGGTTCCAGCAACGCAGATCTCGGACCCAATTTTCAGCAACATGTTTATAGCCTTGACCATATATAATAGAGGATGTGCAAACTGAAATTGAATCCATGAAAACTGAAAATGTAAGAGGGAAATGATGGCTATAAACATGTTGCTGAAAACTGGATCCGACATCTGGGGTGTTGGGGCCAAATCTCTCTCTTTTATATATTTTCAATCGTTTTTGTTCTCAATTTACGATAAAAATGTTACGATAATTGAAATTTATTTAAATTGTAAAAGAAATTTATAAATTATATTAATTAATATATGTAATGTTACCAATTTATTTGTTTTTTTTACCAAATGTAATCCAGTGGCATATGTAACATTTTTTTTTATTAAAAAATTTTTTTGTATTATTTTTTTTATTATTATTTTTTAATTTTTTTTTTTTTAATTTATTTAAATAAAAAAAAAAATAATCAAAAATATTGGTGTGTTATTACCATTTTATTTGTTTGATTTACCAAATGTAATCCAAGGGCATCATATCAAATACCACCAGTGGCATATGTAATTTTTTTTTAATTACATTTTTTTTATTATTTTTTATTATTATTATTTTTTTTATTTTTTTTTTTTTTTAATTTATTTAAATACAAAAAATATTCATGTGTTATTACCATTTAATTTGTTTGATTTACCAAATGTAATCCAGGGCATTATATCAAATCCCACCATATGTAACAATTTTGTTTTTTATTTAAATTTTTTTTTCAAATTTATTTTTTTTAGTTTTTTACACATTTACATTATATTGAAAATATTTCTATAATTAACAAAATTATTAAATTGTCTCCTTTGTTACAAAATGATAAAATTTTATATAAAATCGTATTCTTCTCATATAATTTTTATCGTAAAATTTTTTTCACTCTTTATAATTTAAATCTCGTAACAGAGAGGAGAGAAAATTTTATAGAAACGCTGCATTGGGCGCATGGATCTCGGTTTATAAACATCCATCAACTTTTGTTTATAGTCATCTTTTCTCTCTTGATAACTGGATCCATGGATCTCGGTTTATAAACATCCATCAACTTTTGTTTATAGCCATCTTTTCTCTCTTGATAACTGGATCCAATTGCGTTTTGCACAACCTCTATTGCATGTGGTCCTTGGTACGGCTACCACTTTAAAACTGTTGTCGATACTGAAACTTTAAATTCGAATACCAATTAAATTTAAAGTTAATTGCTTTAATTGTTGGCCAGTTCCTATTAAATATAATTTCTTGTTATAAAAAACAATGCATGTAGGAAACCTATAAGTTCCCTAAGTACTTCATAGAACACCAATGAAATTCATTATTTAATGTATGTATTCGGCGTTATAATAACTAAAGTTTGATCCTTATAAGTACGTTTTGAGGCTTTAGAAGCCATACGATCATTCAAAAAAAAAAAAAAAAACAAATGATTCTTGGCTGAAAATTTCCAGATATTAATTTTAAACACCAAACAAACTTTAAAATATTTTTTCTGAATTAACTAGTAATATGTTAATTTAAGGCTACATTTAATACAAAAAAAAAATAAAAAAAAAAAAACAATAAAAACAGCTAAAAAAAAAATTCCAGATAAAAGCTTATATACCAAATTTCATACAAATATTTATTTGTATAATGGCGACCTTTAGTTTGCGTGCCAGGTTTATGTGTACTGACACACGGACGGGCGAAAGTCGTAAAATCGATTAAGAAAGTGATTTTGAGTCGATTTAGTATAAGAGGTGTGTCTGTGTAAAGAATTTATTATTGATAATTACAAACATCAACATAAACTTATTAAATATTTTTTGTAAAAAAAAAATTCTTCTTAACATGCCAAGATGAATATATATTTTATATTATTTTTGAATTCACCTAGTTTATAAAAAAATAACATAAATTTGGAATGGAAATAAATATAAAACAATTATTTTTTAATTTTTAATTTTTAATTCTTAATTTTTAATTTTTAATTTTTAGTTTTTAATTTTTAATTATTAACTTTTAATTTTTAATTTCTAATTTTTAATTTTTAATTTTTAATTTTTAATTTTTAATTTTTAATTTTTAATTTTTAGTTTTTAATTTTTAATTTTTAATTTTTAATTTTTAATTTTTAATTTTTAATTTTTAATTTTTAATTTTTAATTTCTAATTTTTAATTTTTAATTTTTAGTTTTTAATTTTTAATTATTAACTTTTAATTTTTAATTTTTAATTATTAATTTTTAATTTTTAATTTTTAATTTTTAATTTTTAATTTTTAATTTTTAATTTTTAATTTTTAATTTTTAATTTTTAATTTTTAATTTTTAATTTTTAATTTTTAATTTTTAATTTTTAATTTTTAATTTTTAATTTTTAATTTTTAATTTTTAATTTTTAATTTTTAATTTTTAATTTTTAATTTTTAATTTTTAATTTTTAATTTTTAATTTTAAATTTTTAATTTTTAATTTTTAATTTTTAATGTTTAATATTTAATTTTAATTTTTATTTTTTATTTAAAATTTTTAATTTGTACTTTTTTAAAACGAAGGGTATTTTTTTAAATAGGATACTTTTTGTTTTACTTATTTCATATTGGCGATTTTCTTTATTATATCGTGATAACGATAAAAAATTAGTGGCAAAACTTGCTTTGGCTAATGTAATACGTGAAGTATAAATATAAACACAACTACTATGACTAAAACAATAAGAAGAATTACAACATATACGTACATATCTTAAGAAAAAACAACAAACACATTGAACATTTTTATTTTTCCAAGGGATTTTATTTATTTTCATTCATTTTAAATAGCAAGTCCTTTGGGATGTTAATAATCGATTTTGTGCAAAAAAGAGAAGTCTAAGCTTATTTATTGAGTGTGTGATCGTTATTTCCACAGACAGACGAACAGACGGTCATCGCTATATCAGCTTCCCTTGTTATAGTGATCAAGAAAATATATGGTTTTGTGGTCCGGTATTTTTTTCGAGGCGTTACAAATGGAATAGCAAACCTATATATACCCTCTGCACAGTGGGAATATTCACAAATTATTTTGATATTTTATACCCTATACCGTTCGTCTGTCTGTCCGGCCTTCAGTCTGTGTGTCCATGTAAGCCTTGTAATCAAACTATAGGTCGCAAATGTGAATATATTTTGATGAAATTTGCTATACAGTAATTTTGACATAGCTGCACATCCAATTTTTGCACGCGTTTATGTGCAAATAAGCCAAAAACATTCTTAAGTTAAATTTGCTTACCTGCTTTTATTGACCAGGTATAGAATTATGGTTTCCCTCTTTCGTGTTTTTGAGATATTAAAATGACTAAAGTTGGCTTTTAGCGTTTTTTAAGATATTTTTTTTTACCGTTTTCTCTATCACAAAAATTTGACATCACCATTTATTTTGTGTGTGTATTTTTTTCGACTAAAAGTGGGACTGTAAAATAAACAAACTTAATAACGTCTTTTTCACTCCACTTGTTTTGATTTTGTTTTTCGTAAGAAAGCTAAATGTGATTTTTTTTATAAAAACAATTTAAAACTTTAAACAATATGAGGCGCTTATCTTAAATGTGTAGGTACAAAAAGTGCACTTAAAGAAAGAAATTATTATTGAATTTTGAAAATAAAAACCAAAACAACAATTTTGTGCAATTATAGGCAAAGTGCACTTTAGAAAAAGGCAGTTAAGTCAAAACTACTGCATAAGCTTTATCGGCCATAGGACGAACGCTATTGAAATTCGCTGGCGAAATTCGGTGCATGTTCAGATGTAGCCCCCATTCAAACAACCCATATCAGACCGACTAAAATTGTCGTAAGCTCCAAAATATCATATCAGAATATCATATCGATAAAATTTCGTGAGTGTGTACGCACTAATCAGTAGTCCAAAAGTGAACCCTGTAGACGAAAAAAAACAAAAAAATTACATAGATTTTTCAAATTTGGTTTATCTATGTTTTTATAATTTTCTTACTTGCTTTTTTGTTACTTTAAATAGTTAATTTACAAAAATAAACAGACGGAATAAAAACCTTTAAAAAAAAGAATGAAGAATGTACATTAAAAAAAAGAATCACACTTTTTGATAAAAATTTTTTCAAAAATTTCGAAATGTCGGGATTAAAAAATAAAACCCCAAGATTTTGGTATTTGTCGGAATTTCGGGATCGGCAACCCTAATCATGATACATTATCCGGGGGAAAACGTAAAAATATAAATATAATTTTATATAAAGAAAAAAAATACGGTGGAAAACTAATTTCTCTTAAAATATATTGTCAATTAAAAATTATTTTCCGGTTTTATGTTAATTGCACGAACAACAGTTAATACGACACCAATTAAAAGTAAAAGTATTCATAATTTCCCTTTTTGATATTTAAAAATTTTCATAATTCGAATAGCTGCACTCGCCACTTCATGCATTAAAATCCGTATTTTATATGTAAATGAGAGGCTAATTCGTGTTTACCTATTAAAATTCGGTTAAGTTGTACCATGCTGTGATTTTACTACTTGTTGACACCCAATGAATCTTAGTTTGACTTTTGATATTGCACTTCATTGATAATAAATCAATTTCCTCTTAATTCTATCTTCTTATATTTCAATTGGCTACAAAGCATTTAAAATAAAATAGTAAGGATATATTAGTCCGACCATAAGATACCCTTCAGAATATATCTAGTTGTAGATTTCACTGATAAGGGAGAGAAAATTAAACATCATGTTTATTGTCTTTAGCCTTTGTTGAATATAAATAGAATTTGCAATAAATTCAATGCAATCAATTTGTTAGTGCATGTTGTTTCATATTTTGCTATAAATAACAATTTTGTATAACTTGTTAATAAATTTTAAAAGAAAGTTTTTAACGTTGATGATCTATTTGTCAAAAATTTTAATCTATAAAAAAAATATTCCGAGATAAGTGATCTGTCATAGATAACTAGATTAGGAACGTTGTTGAATGTTGTCGGTTATTAAGTAATATTATAAATATTATTAAGCTGATATTTTTACTATATGTTCTAAAAGAGATAATACAGAAAATGTATATTTCGCAAAAAATTAGCACCCTTTAAATATACTCCAATAAATTCCGTCGAGTTGGTACAGTTATTTTCCCTGTTTAGTACCTTTTTGACACCAAATCATCAAAAGTTTATTTTTGACAATTTAAAATAAACTTGTTTATTTCCATAAATTAAACTTTCAATTTAGATTTGCAAGAATTTTTTTATATTAATAAATAAATAATCAATATTAAAACATATTTTTATACCCTCCACAGCAGTTTTCAGAAGGTAAAATTTGAACACCATAAAAATATATGCGCATTCGTGATTCATATAATAAGCAGAGTCTTTCACAATTACTTTAAAATGTCGTTACCAAAAATGGCGACGCACAGTGGCTAAAATTTTGATTTCATTGGCCAAAAGTCTAATTTTTTTTACCGATTTTTAAACGCCATTTTGTAGCTAATATATCCAGATTAAGGTAGACGAAAAATTAGTTTAAACTATTGCTAATTGTGGGCGTGGCATGTTGTCAAACTCAGAAATAGGTGTTTTTTTCGTTTTTTTTTTATCAACAATAAATGGTTACTACTCGCAAGTTATCATCGATAATGACCTGCGGTCTTTTTTACAAGGTTGGTAGGATTGCAGTCTTTAGTTGTTGTAAGCGGTTACAACCCTACCGCTTAATATTAGGGGTGTTCTGAAATATTTATTAAACTATTATATTCGTGTCAAATTTCAACTTTAGTGGAATAGAACTTCACCCGGAGAAAGGTGAAAGTATCCTCTTTAACCCTATATATACTTTGGCACCCGCCACGACCCGCTTTTTCATTTTAATGAAATTACTCAAAAAAAAATTTAAATTACGGTAATTTAAGTATACAATGGTGCGTTAAATTTGTGCTTAAATTTATAGCTTATAATAGTCATTATTTGTTCTATTACCAGTAATGATATCTGCTTACAAAATACACCACCCTTTTGATATATTTGTAAATAAGAATGTCAATACACAGAGGATGTAATTCATTTGTAACCTGTGTTTTTTATTATCATACCTTTTTATACCTTTTTATTTTACCTAACAATGCACTAATGCAAGTAGTAAAGAAAACACACACAGGTAATTCATTTGTATAGTGGGTTTTTTATATATTATTTTATGTAGTAATTCCACTAATGCCATTTTCGTACCTTTGTATTTTACCAAGAAACGTAGTATGATGGCTTATGGAAAGGCTTATATGAAAGTGACATTTGAATACAAACTCAATTGCTATAATATATTTCAGTCGCAAATAAAAATATTGAGAAAAATATGGAGACCTTCAGTTATAAAGAACTGGCCGAAGAGTATTTAAGGAACAAAAACCTGAGAGATGTTCTTCGTTACGTTAAAATAAAATTAAACTTGAATTCGTGTAGCACCGAAATACAAGAGCAATTATCTAATTTCGTCAAAGCACTAAAAAACGCTACAAAGCATTAGCTGCAATAAACAAAAGTTTTATGTAAAAAGCGCAACAAATTAAGATAAGGCTGGAAGACCACGCAAATCATTGGACAACTGCAGCGATAGATCTAAGAGGCGGAACTTTAAAGATGTTAACGATGAAATTGGATCTAAAAATACAAAAGAATATTTCCTACATCAATTACAATCACAGAAACAATTGACAAAAGTGGATGTCATTGATAAAGTTGTTAAAGCTAGTCCAGTGAGAACAAAACGTATTCTTAAAAGTATACCAACTCCGAGCGATGCACAACAGTTCACAAATGAGGAGGCATTAGCATTATTTCTGGATTTTAAATTACCAAAACAGCAATAAATTCAGCGCAGATTGCGTGCGATTGAAAAAGGCATATCATCACATCACTGCTAAAATGAACTGCTTGCCATCAAAGGACACTATCACAGTCACAAAAATTTCGGCACAAGTACAACTACAATCTCTACTTGATCACACAGCCGAACGCTTGCTACAATCAATAAAAGGAAATGAGTTAAAGAAATATGGAAACAAAGTTAATTCTTTTTTGTAAATGGGGATGTGATGGTTCTTCGGGACAAAAACAATACAAACAAGCAGTATTTGAAAATATTTCGGACTCAGATATGTTCATGGTATCATTTATACCATTGAGATTAAAAAAGATTTTGGAAGATTCAGAGCCTTCGACTAGTACAACGCAACTGCCATTAAAATTACAGTTAGATGGGCAGCAAATTGAAGTAAGCTACCAATTAATGCTGACAATGATAGATGGAAAAGTGGGCCAGGCTTTGACTAACACGAAGGCTGCATTCAGCTGCAGTATATGCCAAGCAACATGAAGCCAATTAAACCAAGCCCCGACAAAATCATTAGATAATACCGATGCATATGAATTTGAATTTTCGCCACTACATGCAAAAATACGATTTATGGAACACATACTAAAAATCAGTTGTGATTTGGATTTAGGGTCTTCAGGATCAATAAGAAACAACGAAACTAGCAAAAAGTTAAGAAGTTCAAAAAAGAAACATGTTCAAGATGAATATCGCAAATTTGGATTGATTATAGATCAGCCAAACAAGGGTCAGGCAATACAAATGATGGCAATACCGCAAGAAAATTCTTTTCAGATCCAAAAACAGCATGTGAAAAAACAGGAGTGGATATAAACCTTATTTTCAAATTTAAAATAATCCTAGAAGTACTTGCGTGCAATGCAGATGTGACTCCTAAAAATTAGGAGATTATGCTAAGGAAACTGCAGAGATATATACAACCAAGTACCCATGGAGAAATACGTCTGCAACAGTTCACAAAATCCTTTATCATGCGGAAGATGTCATTAAATATTATTTGGTGCCACTTGGAGATCTATCAGAGGAGGCTCAGGAAAAAAGGAATAAGGATTACAGATTTTATAGAGAGCACAATACTAGAAAAATTTCACGAAATTCCACAAATGAAGATCTATTTAATATTTATATTATTGGCAACGTCAGATCCGTTCATCTCCAGTATTCGAAATCAATGGAAATTAGAACATCGGGATTTAAATGAAGAAGTCAAAAAACTACTAAAGAACAGAAATAACACAGAACAAAATATGGAGTATTTTCAATCAATATTTGAATCAAATGAATAATAATTATAATTGTCTTTCATTGTTATTTAAGTGCGAAAAACTAAGAAATAATAATAAACAGTTTTTCCCATTGTTACAAAATCTATTGCAGTTTTTACCCACATATATATGAAATGTTTTAATTAGTAAGAACGATTTTCTTATCAAAATCAGAATCATTGCGCTAATATTCAGCAGATTGATTTTTGCTAAAATTGACAAATTTGACAGCAAAAAATAATAAATTTTTCTGTAGTAATAGCAAGATTTTTAGATAATATTATTAACGTTTTTTTTAAGTGTAAATATTCTTTGAGTGAAAACAAATTTGCAAATTTGCTAGCAAAAAATTTTAATTTTTTCAGTAGTAATAGCAAAATTTCCAGTTGATTTTACTTTTTTTTTAGTGTAATTTTTTTTTTTGAGTGTAAACATTAAAAAAATCCCACTATTACAAGAAATGCTTGTAATTATTGTTAAAATCTAAATATGACATTTTTAATAAAAAAAAAAAAAAATAAATACCCATATTTCACGCTAAAAGTTAAAAAAAAAAATGAAAAGTTTAACTTTGACCTAGAAATCTTTAATCAATTTTAGTGAAATTTAAACAGACTCAAGTTCAACTAAATATCTATCCATTAGAAAAAAAAAGACTAAAATATATTGATCGGTTCAAAAGTTCCAGAATTTTGGCTAATGAAAAACGATTTTCAGCCACTGTGCGACGCCTAAATCAGAGTCGTTTCAACACAAGATCGTCGTTAACCAATTACACAAGGGAACAAAGTTTTTGTTGATTAGGAACTGAATATTATTTTTAAGGTTATTTGGGACGCTGAATCCAAATCTGTACTTGGTTTTTTTCTATCAGCTCGACTTTTCGCGATATACCGTTATGTTCAAAATTATGGCACTTCCACTACGTATATTGGAATAGCTTGAAAACGGTTCGCCATTTTTTGGTGATTTTAAAAATTGTTTTTTTTTTAAAGATGTACGTACTCCAAATAATTAGATACAGAAAATATGCATAAACCAAATATAAGTTGTATTGTAATTAATAATTTCGGATATGAAAAAGTGCATATCGGATGCTATATTTATATGGGGACTGGGTCGAAAAATGGACCGATCCTGACCATATTTGGTAAGGTTACTTATTTTTTGCTTGGCTATGGCTAAGAAATCTCCAACAGGGTTTATTTTTGAACTACTGATTGTTGGGTATAGCATACACATACCCGATTTGACCGAGATCTATATAATAATTTGGATATTATTGCAATTTAAGTTCATCTCATAGGGACCATTTGTAAGTGGACTAGGTCTGAACATGAACAGATTTTCACCGATGTCATTAGCGTTCATCCTATGGCCGATAGAAGCATATATACTAAATTTCATAAAAATATATTCATATATGCGACCTGTAGTTTCATTACAAGGTTTACAGACGGACGGACGGACATTGCTAAATCGACTCAGAAAGTGATTCTGCGTCGATCGGTACAATAAAAGATGAGTCTAGGTCACACATAGTGGTATAGGGTATAAAAATGGATGTATGTTCCTTATGGACCCCAAAATGGCTGGACCGATCTTGATGAAATTTTCAGAGAATCTTCAGAATAGCTTGGCGGGTAACACCGTGAGGTCTGATTTTTGATTTTCTGTCTGTGGGCGGAGGGGCTGTACACTGCACCTGTAGATATCTGTTAAAACTTTCGGAGGAGTTTGTGCTTTACTACTGTCCGACACTGTTTATTAAAATAAAACCAGATGTTTTCTTAGGGCCAGCAACGCGGACCGAGTCCAGCTAGTATATGTATATAAAAAGCAGAGCGCTGAGTAATCTCTTTAAAAGCAGTTAAGACACTATGTATGTCTACAACTATAGCACCTGGCCCTACATTATTCTTTTTAGACTGATGTATCCCATTTATCTGAGTTTTAAAATCGGGTTTATTCGTATTTACAAACATTACCACAACCAAATTGTACTCTCTACCAGATGCTGGTGTAGGGTATAAAAATAACAAATACACATTTCAAATAATTAGTAATTAAGAAGTTAAAACAAAAACATTCATTGAGAAACTAAAAATATTTCAAATAAAATGAAAACAAAATATTTATCATTGCCACTTAAAATTGATGAGAAACCTAAAATCAAACATTGGTAAACATATTTGAAGTGAAAAAAAAAATTTTTTTTCCTTCAATATGCATAAAGATGAAGTGGGTGGCTAGATTCTACACATTCAAAAGTGGAAAATAAAAACACACAGACAGATAAACAAGCCAGATGAACTACCACAAAAATAAAAAAAAAATAAAAAAGATTTACAAATCAATTTGAGAAGATTTAATGATGATTTTTTCAAATATATTATCTATTTGGACAACAATAAATTAACTTTGAAATTTAAGGTAGATAAAAACGAACACAAACTGTACTTTATCATTAAATTCTAAAAAATGCTTTTTCCTAAGTCACAGCAGGTGGGCTGGCAATTCTATAACAGTCTTGAAAATAATCAGGATCTCGTAAAAATATTATTTATATATATTTTATATTGAAATTAATTTTCTGATTAGAACTCGAGAAGTCAATTTTATATTCTTCAGTCTTGTTTCGGATTTGAACTTGGGTTTCTTCGTTTCTTCTCTACCTACTGCTTTATTGTTGGTTATAAATAACGAATGACTTATGCCGACGGTACACTACATAAGTTCAATGCTCAAGTCTAGCACTTTACAGTGCGTTTGTGTAATGTATGTGTTTGGGGTATTTGTGCAGTTGAACTGATAAAAAATCAAAATGATTTTGATATTTGCTCAAGTTTCCAGTGCCAAACTGGACCACTGAACTTGTGTATTGTATGGTCGGCATTAAGCAAACTGGTTTATTGTAGTGTGAAATTGTGTTTCCTTTATGGGGGGTAAGGTTTTAAAGCCTTTTTTTGCATTTCTCTTTCTGAATGTACAACATGTCGAGAGTGTTGTATCAAAATTTCATGTAATTCGGAGCAAAACTTAAGAAGATACAGCGTTTCCAGCCTCATACGATATCTATATACATATATAAAATGGAATGTGGGTTTGTTTATTTGTTTATTTGTTTGTTTGTTTGTACCTTATAGGAGACCAAACCTCTGGACCAATCTTCCTGAAATTTTCACAGCATTTAACTGGGACTCTGGCATGATTAATAGGGTACTTTTTTTCGACCACGCCCGCTTTTACGCCCACTTTTTTAAAATTATGTAATTGCTCCCATATAGTTTTTAACAGATTTGCTTCAAATTGTATACACATTATTCTCCAGGCGAGGTAGAAATAAACATTTCTTACGCCACGCCCCCTTTCACGCCCCTATTCACGCCAAATTTTGTTCGAAAGTTTTAAACTTTTTGTTCTCTGTACAAATTTGTTCCTTCTAACGGATTTTTTTTTATTTGGTAGTATATTGCTCTTAATACTGTTAACGTCGCCATATAACTATGAACCACGCCCACTTATACCACTAACAATGTTTGCTATACAAAATACTTTTTTTGTAATATGTATTTATCTAAAGTTTTATACACTTTTTATCTACAGGTAATGTAGCCATACATTTTTTTTATTACCAAATCCCCCTTTTTCGCCCCATTTTACCTTAAATTATAATTAATCTGCTTTCAATCTATATATATAAAAATGAATGTGTGTTTGTTTGTGCTTTATAGGAGGCCAAACCCCTGAACCGATCTTCCTGAAATTTTCACAGCGTATTACTGTGACTCTGAAAGGAATAATAGACTATATAAATTTTTGATTGCACAAAGGGGCGGTGCCACGCCCATATAACCCAAAATTTAAAATCGTCATATCTCGGCCATTTTTTAACCTATGGCGATGATATTTGGTATATATCGTACTGAAATTAATAGAAATAGTACTACAAAAAACTGGGCGGGACCACGCCCTTTTTAGAAAAATTAAAATCCATAATAACTTCTATTAAGCCCTCGACTATATAAAGTTGTTAGTGGACAAAGGGGCGAGGCCCCGCCCATATAACTCAATATTTGGCATGGATTGATTTGCTTAATAAGGTGTTTTCTTAAATATGTATACATTCCATGCGAAAGTCGGCGGGCCACGTCCCTTTGTTTCCGATTTGTAGGAAGCCAGACCTGTACACCATTCTTAAACTTTCACAGTGTGAAACTTTCACTCACTACACCCAATTTTTTATATTCGATTATTGATGTGCCAGGCTTTCCACCACATGTGCTACAACTCAAAATTGGAGTGCCCATTATTTTACTGCGCAATGTCGATCCACCACGGCTTTGCAATGGCACTCGACTTGCAGTAAAAAAATGCTAAATAATTTAATAGAAGCGACCATTATAATAGGAAAATATAAAGGAACAGATGTACCTTTGCCACGCATTCCAATGATCCCAACTGATTTACCATTCGACTTCAAACGATTACAGTTTCCTGTTCGATTAGCGTTTGCGATGACTGTTAGCAAAGCTCAAGGTCAATCTCTTCAAGTTTGCGGCTTAAATTTAGCAAATCCATGTTTCTCGCATGGACAGCTTTATGTTGTATGCTCACGTGTAGGGAAACTCACCGACTTATATGTTTATGCTCCAGATGGACAAACTAAAAATGTTGTACATCCTAAAACATTGCAATAATTAATTCTAAATTAAATAAATAATATTTTGTTAATAACCCGAAGTACACCGGGTTCAGCTAGTATCGTATATAAATCAGTTTTGAAAAAAGTTTAAATCGATTTTCTCGCAAATAAATGTTCGAAGTCCGTGAACATCATAACTCAAAATCTACACACAGAAAACAGATTCATTGTGGCTACCGAATTTATTACCAACCGAATTGCGATAATGCTAATGACCGATTTTCGTGTTCACGATGATTACAATTCTATTGCCTTAACAGAATATTTTATCATAATAGAAAATTTGCAGATGATATGAAATTTCTGTTGATACAATTAAGACCAATTCGGTTGGCAAATATTTTTTCTGTGTGTACTTGACCGATACTTTTGAAATTTTACAAACTATTTCTACACATAAATCGCCAGATAATCACGAGGAGCTTTTTTATTTTCCATTTTCTTCCCTATTGTTGTTAAAAAATTCAAATTCACCGAAATAAATCGTGTTTTTCACTTCAAACAACAATGCCTCCGGAAATTCACTGTCACGGACTTGTTTAGTAAAATTTTTAATTGAAAATTTTTTCAAAGATTCTTGAAATGTTATGCTTAACGTGTATTTGAAATAAATAATCCAACGTTATTCATATCTTCAAAAAAACAATTATTAAAATACGACTTTTTTAACTTTTAAAACCTTACCACCTCCCCCCCTCCCACCTTAAGCAAGTATACCGAAAATAAAAAATACTAAAATTAAAAAATAAAAATATTTAATGTATTTACGCTCAACTCTGATTCACTTATAATACTGTCACATACTACCGACTAGTTAATAAATATAAATAGACTGAACCAAAAAAAGTAAAAAAAATTCGTTCGAATGAGGATTTGAACCACGGCATTCTGCGTGTAAAACTAGCACAAACCTTCTGTATTTAACAAATAATATAATAATATTTAAATTAAACAATAATTATATATCTTAATAAAGTACGTTTTAATTTAAATCATACTAAAATTAAACTAATATGTATGTATTTACAAATAATTTAAGCTTGTGTGGGGATTGAAATTTATTAAATAATTTTTATGTGCAACTAGCTGGACCCGGTCCGCGTTGCTGGCCCTAAGAAAACATCTGGTTTTTATATTGCATCTACATTGTAATACACAGTGTCCGATAAAAGTAAAGCACGAACTCCCCCAAAAGTTTTAACGGGTATCTGGGTACAATATTATTTTGCCACGCCCCTCCACCCACACACAAAAAATCAAAATTCAGACTTAACAGTGTCACCCGCTAGGCTATTCCCAGAAAATTTAATTAAAATCGATCCATAAGTTTTTATACAGTATTAAAATTTGATTTTGCTACGACCCTGCGCCCACACACCAAAGATCAAAAACCAGACTTCACAGTGTCACCCGTCAGGCCATTCTGAAGATTCCCTGAAAATTTCATTAAAATCGGTCAATCCATTTTTATATATATAGGTTTTGCAACGCCCTCCGCCCACAGACCAAAAATCTGAAATCAGACTCCACAGTCACACCCGCTATGCTATTCTGAAGATTCACTGAAAATTTCATCGAGATCGGTCCAGCCATTTTGGAGTCCATACGAAACATACATACAAACATACATCCATTTTGATATGTAAGATTTTTTAGTTAAATTTTTATTTGTATAAATAATCATATTACTATTTTTTAAAATAATATATTTTTTTTTACAAAATTTTGAAATATGCAAAAATGTGCTAGAAAATTCGCAAAAAGTTCAACAACAAAAATATGCACTCACGGTAAAGTATGCCAAGAAAATTTATAATAAAATATCCAAAAATTTGTAAAAACAAATACATGCCATATTGGTGCAAATCCTTGGATTCGGAAAAGTATTTGATCAAAATTGAATTTTAATTTTGATTTTCGTTTGCATGAAAATCGCAACACTATAATAACATTTATTTTATAATTTCGTCTGTTTTTAAGAAAATTTTTAGAAGCGAGAGATCGGCACATATCTAGATTTGGTATACAATTAAAAAGTTGTTCGTTCTGAATAACATCGTTCATTGTTTGCAGTTTACTGGTAAGTCGTACAGAGAACTTTTTTCGAACTCGGCCCAGCTATCTTTGCACGAGACCGTTACGCTGTATTCTCGCGGCCGAATTATACTTAGCAGGAAATTCATCTATGGATTACTCAGACACTCCTGACTTCTTAAAATTTTCTTTGATAATTGACTAGTATTCCTTTACTGGTCGTAATTAGGGGCAACTAGGTGGATTATGTTTTTCGGGAATAAAATCGATTCCACTGTTTCTGCACCATAGTCTATTTTTCACTCTAGTCTTTTTTTTATTTTGTCGGAAAAGATCAGTTTTTTATGGCGATTCTACCGTTTAAGCCAGCCGCTTTCAACAATTGATCCGATGAATCGAAATTTGAAATGTTGGGCTTTGAGAGGTGAGTTTTTGTGAGATGACTCAGCTGGAGAACGTGTGTCGGAAGTAAGCCTAGTGCCAACAGTAATAGTTTGGAGTTGCTTTGCTGGCGAAAATGTTGGCGAGGTATGAAAAATCAAAGAAGTACTCGATAAAACCCTAAAACTTATAAGCTGTATATAGAGATCCTGACCTCAATCCTATAGAGTTACGGTGTCCCATATGTCGCAGAGTCCTACCTCTAAGGAAGACTTGTGGAATAAACTGCAGGAAGCATGGAACCATATCACTCCGGAAACTTTGAAAATATTGATTCAAAGAATGCCAAGACAATGTCCTGAAATTAAACGAAATGGATGCGGTCACATGGATTAATCTAAAATTTAAGAAGTTTCAAAAAAAATATAGTAAAAATAAAGAATTATAAGGATTTCAGGAGAAGGGATGTCAAATACTTTTGTACGATAGTATACATATGAAATGTACGTTATAGAGAGAGGTTGTGTAAAACAAAACTAAATTTTATAGTAATTTTTTCGGTAATTTATTTCAGCTTAAATCAGGAACCGAAAGTAACAGTTATTTTGAAATTTTAAAACAAAAAAACATACAAGTAAATGTCGGAAAACTGATTCAAGTATACCATATTCATCCTTATGAACTAGTCCATGATAAAATAAATTGATTTTTAAAATTTTTATTTTTATTTTTTGAGCAAAAATAATAGTTACTACTTGATTTTAATTTTTTGCGAATAAAAATAACAGTTATTTTTTTATTTTTATTTTTTCGAGCAAAATAACAGTTATTTTTTGATTTTTATTTTTCGAACAAAAATAACAGTAATTTTTTGATTTTTATTTTCGAGCAAAATAACAGTTATTTTTTGATTTTTATTTTTCGAACAAAAATAACAGTTATTTTTTATTTTTATTTTTTCAAACAAAAAAATAAAAGTTATTTTTTATTTTTATTTTTTCAAGCCAATATCAATGCTAATATCAAGTACATTTAACATCAGAATTTAATTTTACTAATATTTGTACTTCCAAATTTTCCACTGACAAATTGTACCGCAACTCTCCTAGAATCAGTTTGAGGGCTCCTTGTGTCGCAGGTACAGAATGCACAACAGATGTCTACGTAGCCAGGGAAATACATATTTTTTACTGTTCCAATATTCCATCAAATCCTCATCGACATCCACTCGTTTTTCTGTATAGTTATCAATTTCATAAAGAACTTTGCGAACATTTTCATTAATTATTATGCCGTCATCGTCGTCATCAGAGGAAGATAATTATATCACAAATATTGTAAAATCTTTGAAAACTATTGCTTCAATTTTGTTTAAATTCTACAGTGTTTTTCTTAAAGTATTGAAATCATACTGTAGAAACCATAACAATATTAACTTTTATTTTTGCTCGAAAAAATAAAAATCAAAAAATTACTGTTATTTTTGTTTGAAAAAATAAAAATCAAAAAATAACTGTTATCATCTGACTTTTATGAAAAAAAGTCCCTGGTTTAAATTTGAAATATTGTTTATTTTCCGAAAACATTAAAATGAGTACAAAAAAAAAAGAAAAATTGCTGAGGAAAACAGAAATTATATTACAATGTGAACCGAAAATTTCTCATTTCTAGAAGATAATGGGTCTAATTTGTAATTTGGGAAGACTTCTGAACACATAATACTACCGCGGAAAACATTCCGATTTCAATAAGTATTCAGATGGCGGTAGTAGAAAAAAGCTGTTGAAGAATTACAGATGACGAATTTATAAAAAATTTATGTTCTGAAATTCTTTCAAAAAATTTTAAAAATAAGCATGATATCTTATAAAAAGTTAAGAGATTTACCGCTCTCAGCTAGAACGGTCAAAGAACGAATTACAATTATTCGCTACAGAAATATCAAATATGCAAGTTACGGTTATTAATGCCGCTGAATTAATCTCTTGCTGTGTATGAATGCGATATCACTGACATTGCATAGTGCTGTGTGACGCTTAAATATGTAACATATTCTGGTGTTAAAGTGGAACTCCTTGACTTATCTATAATATTAATAGGCTAGGCGATTTCTTGTTACCGATGTTTTGTTCTACCGTTTTATCCCGATTTTGACCGAACGTATATTGCTTGAAAGGCATTTCTTTTTAGCTGTTCACCAGATTTTCAAATTTTTTCCTTCATTTTGAGTAAATTGCATTTAAAGTTGCTACTAACACATACATAAAATTATACATATGCTACGTGTGTGAGTTTGTTAACTTCATTCACAATAATAATAAACCAAAAACAGTATTGGTTTGTGAATTGGCTAAGTTGAGAAATAAAGTTACCTAGAAATTGCATTCGAATTTCGAGCGCTGGAATCTGCTAGTTAGCAATTAAAGGCCATACTCGAAATATATCAGAAAATCTTCAGAAACTCTTGGAGAATAAAAATATAAATATTAATTGATTCGTATCCATTGCAACTGATGGAGCACCTCCATTTTAGCAAAAAATAAAGGGTTTATTACACATTTCTCGTGAAATTATTTCATTACATTGTATTATATATCAAGAAGTTTGAGTTGCTAAATCCTTAAAAAAAATTCCAAATCTGAAAAAAGTAATGTATGTTGTACCAGTAGTAAATTTCATCAAATCTAGAGCATTGAACCAACGACTATTTGCTACATTTTTAGGCGAACTGGATACCACATTTACGGATTTAGTAACCATTACATCTGTACGATGGCTGTGAAGAGGTAAAGTGCTAAAATGGTTCGCTGAGTGTTTAGATTAAAAAATTATTTTCTTAACACGGAACAGTTTTCACTTCTCACTAGTCCTGAATGGCTTCAAAACTTCTTTTTTTCCTTGATATTACCGAACATTTTACGGTATGACTTATGATTGTATTGGTGCAAAATATGATATGTAATAACTTTTTTTATAAACAATTTATAATTAATTTTCTCAATAATTTAAAAGTATTCTTAACGTTATAATTTATTCCATATAAATAACACAATTATCACTGCATTTAATATTAATGCTAATCAAACATAAATAAAAAATAAACGAATGACAGTAAAAAGGCAGTGTTTTGAGATAAAAGGAAGGCACAATTCATTGGGAAGTGTTTGGAGACAAAATGAAAGTACGATTTTATTAGGAAATGTGTGGAGATAAATCCAGGGTCCTAATTTCGTTATTCCATACAGAATGTTGCTATTTTATTAAACATTTCTTTTTATAAACATTTATAATTAATTTTCTCAATGATTTAAAATTATTCATAACATTACAATTTATTCCATATATATTAAACAATTATCACTGCATTTAATATTATTTTTAATAAATAAATGAAACATGTAACCGGTACTAGGGTTTAAAAAAGACTTTCACGAGATTTTAAACCAATTTCACACTTTCTAAATATATGCTCAGGGGGGTAAAAATCTATTTCACAATCAGAGTTCAGAAAAAAACACAAACTGAATAAAAAAAAACTCGTACCTAACTTAGACCAACACACACATATTTTTATTTTCATATCAATTATGTTTGTTTTTAAATTTTCTTCGGTGCCAAACACAATCATGACTTGTGTTCGTTTTAATATTTCGTTATTTACACGAACATTTTTCTATTACGTATTTTTTGTTGCGATCACACATAAACCACACAGATTCGAGTGTTGCTTTATTTGAAGTTCGTGTTCTGGTACGTGTACTGAAAAAAAAAACAGAACATGTACAATAAACAGGTTCGAGTTCAGTTATATTTTAAGTCGTGTTCTGGCTCGTGTACTAAGAAAAAACAGAACATGTACAATGAACAGGTTCGAGTTCAGTTATATTTTAAGTCGTGTTCTGGCTCGTGTACTAAGGAAAAATAGAACATGTACAATAAACAGCTTCGAGTTCAGTTATAATTTAAATTCGTGTTCTGGCTCGTGTACTGCGAAAAATTGAAACATCAATTCGCGATCTGATATACCCCGATAAAAACGACGACAATTGTTTCAACCAAATTTATTAAAATTTTATTGACCCGTTTTTATGACTTACGTTGCAAATTGTTTACAATTGTCAAATATTTTAAAATTTTATTGGCCATTTTTTTTGTGATTTACGTTGAAATTATTTACAATTGTTTTTATTGACTGGTTTTTATTTTAATAAAAGATGGTAATAAAATGCTTAAGACACAAAAACTTTTTAGCATCATAAAAGTTACACTTGTTGGTTGTTAGGTTTTTTTGCATTACCCGCCCCTATTTTCGCAACTAATTAGTGTCAACCCAATTTTGCGGCATAAAAGACACACTTGTTGGTTGTTAGGATCTTTTGCAAACATTTTTTTTTTTTGGTAACAAATATCTTTAGACACAAACAAATTTTGCATCATAAAAAACACAATCACCCACCCTTAATTTGCGAACCAATTAGTGTCAATGCACAATCCTTTTCTCAATGACTTTTTATGATTTTTTGCGTAAAAACACAATGAATGTCAATAAAAAAAACCCAAAAAAATATTTTCATATTTTATTGTCCCTTTTTTATGACTTACGTTACAATTACTTGCAAGTGTTACAATTTCACTCAATTGATTTTGCAATACATAGCGAGTGCGTGCGTCATTTATTCATTAAAAGTGGTTCAGTTTTCATTAGATCGTGATCTATAAGTGTACTGTGTTATTGTGTAAATTGCAAATATTTTGTGAAAATTAAAAAAATTGGAAAGCAATAATAGAAATAAGTTTTGCTATAAAAAATACGCAACATTTAATAGCGAAACACTCGAATCTGTGTGGTTTATGTGTGTTCGAAACAAAAAATACGTGACAGAAAAATGTTCGAGTAAATAACGAAATATTAAAACGAACACAGTCATGATTGTGTTGGGCACCGTAGAAAATTTAGAAACGCACATAATTGATATGAAAATAAAGATATGTGTTGGCTGCTTTTGAACAGAACCTCTGAACCTTGTTCACAATACAATCACAGAAAAAGAGTAAGACAAAAACGGTGTGAGGTACGATTGTATTGATGAAAAGATTAGGAAGTGTTTGGAGATAAAATGAAGAACTATTTCATTAGGAAATGTTTGGAGATAAAATGAGGGAGCGAATAGCGTTATAGAAACTTTGAAAAATGAAAAATAAAAAATAAGAAATAAAAAATGAAAAATGAAAAATAAAAAATGAAAAATAAAAAATGAAAAATAAAAAACGAAAAATAAAAAATAAAATACGAAAAATAAAAAATTTAAAACGAAAAATTAAAAATTAAAATTTAACCAGTTAAATTAATAAATAATAATAGATATTTTTATATTAGCGGAGTCCCTGCAGTTGTTTGCTATAAGTGATACATAGATGACGCTTTCTGTTTGATTTTAAAAAAGGGCATAAAAAAATCTTTAATTACTAGATGTTTACACATTTCACCTGTGATCGGACTCACATGATTTTTTCTTGTATTTCGGGGAAGAACCCAAATTTTTTGTGACAAATTTTTACTGATCGCGTATTTTGCTTTACTAAAAAACTAACCCATAAAAACCAAGTTTTTATTATACTCCCTTTATTTGTAAATTAAGTATACCTACATGATAAATAACACTGCGGAACAAAAAAAAATAAAAAAATCTGCGGCATTTATTTTGTTAATGGTTTTTGCAAACACTTGTATTAGACATACACAGTATGCATTTACTTTTTTTTGGATTGACTCTGGTTCTCGCGATAAACCGCTATTTAAAAAATGAAGGAGGCTTCACCACATATTTTAGCATAAATCAAGAACGGTTGGTCCGATTTGATTAAATAAAAAATAGCGATTTATCGCGAAAATCAGAGTCAATCCACAAAAAGTGAATTATAGACTTAGGTCTTCATCAGCATACGTAGCAAAATTTAGTAACAATTCCTATGCCGCAGAATTAGTGTTGCCCTGTGTAATTGATTGACTGAAAATGAAACATGTCTAGAAAAATATCTATGTCAAATATGTCAAAAATATCTCTTTATTGTACGATAATTACATTTTTATCGTCGCCACGAGTCTGCCTGCAAAGTTTCAGCTCGATTGGATCGCGGGAAAAAGGTTAAAAATCAATCCAAAGTTTTTTCGCCAGACAAGCAGACACTAGGGGTTAAAAGAAAGGGAGTGCAAAACATTTTAAGTGGATTTGTGCTAATTAATAATAACTAAGAAAATGTAAAAGAAAGTAATCTTACTATGGGAAAGCAACCATAGTCTGATACTTGGAAAATTATTAGAGAAGTAAAGACATATTCAGCCTAAAGTGCAGTTAAATTATCAAAAAACATAACGCAGGCATCAGGTAACTCACTCAGTTTGAGATCGCTTCACAATAAGATCTACATGGAAGGATACCAGCAAGAGACCATACAGAATCACAGCAGTAAAAAAAATTAGGTTCTATCTTTTTGGTAAAAAATATTATATACATATGAGAGCAAATTCGATATTTTCGGGGCGCAAAGGCCCCGAAAAATATGACGTACTCAGAATGAAGCCTTCGAATAAAAGTGTGTTACCAAAACTGTTAAACTATGTGGAGGCTTAGTTGTGGTTTGTGGCTGTATGACGGCAACAGGTGCTGCTAATCTTGTTTTTATTGAACAAAATGGATTACCTAGCCATTTTGAAGGACAACATTGCCCCTAGCGTCGAGAAATTAGTTTTGGCTAGACACTGAATCTTCCAACAGCACAACGACCCAAAGCCTTAATCAAAAATTATGAAAGATTGACTACGATTCCGGATCCTAAGACACTTGATCATTCGCCACAGTCCCCGCACCTTTACCCTATCGAGCATCTGTGGGTGCACCTTGACAGCAAAACCAGACAAAGGGACATTCCGTTCAATGCAGACTTAAAATAGGTCCTATATGAAGAATTGAGTAAAATCTCCCCCGATATAACAAAATAACTTGTCGAGTCGATGCCTAGGAGACTAAATGAGGTGCTTGAGGCCAAATGAAAATTAACCATGTGTGTGTGACCTCCGACAAAGTGTGTGAAAATTAAGTTTTGAGAAAAAAACGCATTTAAAGTTTCTACACCCTTTTAGGTACCAGAATCCACCGTTTTTGACACAATCCCCTTTTCTCGGAGAAGGTCACATATATTAAAAAATTTTAAAAGTTTACTTTTGGCATTGAAGTTCTGTTTTGTTCTTTTGTTTGCTGTTTACTTCTTTTTGACGAGTAAAATTTTGTAATTTTTCTAAATAAAGGGCAGTTATTTCTGTGTTGTATTACTTTCGTTAAATGTTTATAATGAGTTCAACTATTATTAAATAATTGTTAAATGCCTTATATTAATTTTTGACTTTGTGTTAATTACTTAATTTTAATAAAACTTTTAATATGATAATATGTGTTTACCGATAAGGAGCAGCAACCAAGATTTTACTCTGAATTGTCTTTAGGTTATTTAAGGACATTTCTACAATGGTTTTAGGGTATAAGTTTGTACAGTACTTGGGACTTTTTCATTGCCATTTTTATTTCATTACCATTTAATGATAAAAACTCTAACTAAGGAAAATCAATTTTTTCTTAGCAACGTTTAAATTAGGCTTTTCAATAAATGGAAACTAAAAAAAACCATAATATTCGTGGATATTCCACAAATTAACGTAGCCATAAATTCGTTCTTTAATTATATAGCAAGTTAAAAATCTCTACGTTTTGAAAATTTTACTTTTTTCAATTGAGACAATATTATTTTCTCTACGTTTTGAAGATTTACTTTTTTCAATTGAGACATTATTAAATTTTAATGTATTAAAAATCAGTCGAATTATCAATTCCAAAAAATTAATTGCACAAAAAGTTCATTGTCATTGAAAACAGTCAAGTTTAAGTGAAAACGTCAATTAAACCTAATGAATTAGTCCCATGTTTGGTGGTTTGTATATAATTTACAAAACAAAATACTTTTTCAAGTATTAAAGTGTGCATTTTTATACAGCCCAAATGTATGCAAAGAAAATTATCAATACTTTTTATACATTCGTGTGTGTGAATTACATTATTAGTGAAGCAGTGCTTTTGTTAAATATAAATATGAAATTTTCAAAAGAAATTGCGTCATTCATTTGCGATATAAATTGGTAACATGTTGAGAGGAATGGATATTCGAGTAAATGAAATTTTGAGTCATACATACACAAATCCATACATACAACATAAAAATGTTTACATGAACTGAGTAAATCAAAATGAAGATGATACTTCTTAGTTGCTACGAAAAGAGTTGCCAATTAATGTTAATTTATAACACGTAAAATAACCTGTCAAATGCCCTTTAAGAAGTTAAGAAATCGTAATAGTGAAATTTAACGTATAATAACCAACAAAGGTGTTTTAAGTCTCGTGTCAAAGTGACATTTGTCATTGTTTTAATTATCATTTTTAGATAATTGTCAAAATTTTATCACTATAACTAACTTCTTCGAGCTTTTTTAACCCTAGTGTTTCCAAAACAATGAAAACTTTTAAGTAGTATAAAAGAAAATGTATCAAACTCAACCGTTATTTAAGTATTTATAGTTTCTGATGTTTTCTTTCCACTGTTTTTTAAACACAATTGTATTTTAAATGTTTTAATCTTATAATTAATTATTATAAAATAATGGCAAGAATAAAGTTTTGTGAAGAGTTAAAAACCAAAATATGTAATAGGTGATTTTACTATTGGGTTTAAGCAAAAGAAAATTTGTGAGAAATATTCTATTAATAAATCCATAATTTCAAAAACTATCAAGAAATATCGTGACGGCTCAACATTGTGGTGGTACTCCCTAAAAAGATCATTAACAAACTTAAACAAATATGTGCTCAAACTGTTTCCCAACGAGCCGTTAAACTGATATTGAAAAATCGTCTGGCTCGCATAAAGAACACATGAACTGATCAACACGGAATGAGAATACTGTTCTCTTTTCCCATGCGTCCAAGTTTAATTTAAAGGCCATGATGGAAGAAAGTTTGTACCAAAGGGTAAAAGAAGAGACCTAAAATATACAAATAAAACTGTTAAGTTTGGCGGTGGCAATATTACGGTATGGGGTGGCTTTTCGGGCCAAGGAATGGGGCCAAATCATGTAGTAAAGGATACTCTAACTGTAATTTGATACATGCAAATTCTAAATGACGTAATGTAACCACGGGAAATATGCCCCTCGTCTGAAAGTTCCAATATGACAATGACACACCTCCAAAGTTGTAACCTGAATGGCTACAATCTAATGCAGTTAGTGTTTAAGAATGGTCAGCCGAATGACTAAATCTCCATCTTATAGAAAATCTATGGGAAATTTTAGATCGAAAAATACGGACACGAAATTACACGAACAAGACCGATCTCATAGAGGCAGTTAATTAAGCTGCACAAGTTTTCAATGGATATCATCAACAATTTAATTGACTCCATGTCTCTTCTTTGTGAAGCAGTGCTAAAAAATAATGGATACCTAACAAAATATTGAAACCAAAAATAGAGAAACAAGTTTTCAATTATTGTATAGTAAAAGTTTCTATTGTTTTGTCAACAGCATACAAACGAATACTTTTAAAATTTTTATTTTATTCTGAAGTTAAGCTATTTTTTATTTAAAGTATGTCTCTTTTAAATAAATAAAACATACATATTTTTAAATTTATAAAAGAGTTTTTAATTTTATGATACAATTCTTTAGTTCAAGTCGTTAAATATATATTTTGTTAAAAGTTTCCATTGTATTACACTTCCTGTATATGTATTTGTCTTTGTAGATTAATTTATAGTTTGTATATATTTCGTTTCAAATCTAGCTCGTTTTTATAAATGATAAATGATATTATTTGGATAACATTACAAACTGAGAAATTATAAGATTATGGAAATCAGAACAATTGATTATATGCTATAATTTTAAGTTTTAGTGTCGTTAATATAGTATGTAGCAAATATGGTTGTAATTCATTAAGTGGATTAATTAATCACGATTAGGAATCATTAAAATTTTACTGATGACCATGCCAACTAATTTTTGGGCAATTCCTTCTACTTATATCAACGCCAAAGGTGTTTAGTAAATTGTTGAAAACTTCATTACCAATATAATATATTTAGTATTACGAAATAACAAATTCAAAAAAAATGATAAACTAATTTATGCGTCATTTTTCTGATCATAGTGATTAAAGGAATATTCGTGAATAATTTTTACCATTAAACGGTAATGATTTTTTTTTTGTCATTTGAATTAGTTGGTTTAATGCTAATGAAATTTCAATAATAAATTTTCCAAGTGTGGAATTTACGTAGTTTTCATACCAAAATATATTTACTGAGTCTAATACGATGGGATCCCAATTTTACAATATTTTTAACATACGAAATAAACGATATGTTGGCTACTCTACTGTAGAGGAACGAGAGAGATTTATGTTACTTTTAATTTATAAAAAACAAAACATTAAGCATAATTTCTCTTAGCTCTGTATTAAATACACATTTGTACACACACCTGTCGCTTTAGTTAAATTCGCAAATTGAAACACAACAAAACAAAAATTGTTTAATAAAATAAAGTTACTTTTATACACGTGATTATACGTTTCAAGTGCATTCGTATATATTTTTTTTTATTTTTTTTTGTAATATAACATTTCAATGTAATCTAAAACAAAAGTTGAAGTAAAATCAAAACAAAACAATAAACAAAGACGTGCATGTTCATATGTTGATTGGTACATGACACTTCCCAGTTGATGTGATGTGTAAATTTAGTTAGTGGCTAGTGAAACGGTTTGTAAGACGGTGCGTTGTGCGCAAGAATAAACAAAAATTGCAAAAAAAAAAAAAAAAAGTTTAAAATATAAAAAGCGAGTGCTAAAAGAAATAAAAACGATACAATGAGTGTAGTGGCCGTAGTTAAAATTAAACAATAAAAATATAAGTACGTACCTAGTTTAATACAACAGCCTTTATTGAGAAACGTTTTATTTTTCTCAATGAAAAAGTATTAAGTTAAACAATTTAATTTTTAAGCAAAAATAATTTTTAATGCAGGTATGTTATGATATTTAAAGCATACGTAAAACATAACATATACAATTTATTTAAAAGATATTCATATACGTATGTGTGTGTGTATGTTTTTCATTTAATAGCGAGAGAGAAAGTTATTACGTTTATTTTATTTTGTATTTTTATTAACGGTTGCTCTTACATTGATTTAACATTGCTGTTATGTTGACATTGGTTGTATCGCAATATTGCCATTTCTCTTTTTTTATATTTAAATTAACAGATTTAAATTTTATATACAAAATGTTTTCTTTTAATAGTAGTTAAGTAAATATTTATACATATCCAATTAGTATTTTTGTGAAATAATCAATTATTGATTGATCAATTTTGAGTGATTGGTGGGAATTGAATTGAAAATTAATTGTGAGAAAATAATAGTATAAAAATATAACTTCAAAAATATTTCTGTTTAAGTCAATTAAAACTACCTTGTTGAAATTAAAAAAGTTAAATGTGAATACATAGACCGTATTTGATGTTTTGTTAAGATAACTATATTTTTTCAAATTCAGTTCAGACCAGACCCAATTAAGTTCAAAATTTGCTAAATTACCTAAGTTTTACTTTTGTAATTAATCATAAAAAGTTTTGATATTTTCTCGAATGTGAATACATTTAACTTTTGTAATTAATAATAAAAAGTTTTGATATTTTCTCGAATGGATTGTTTAATTGTCATAAATTAAGTATTTAAAATATAATATTACTTTCGAGGATTTACCTTTGCTTTTCTGTGCGATTCTCATATTCTCTCCTTATGATGTGTTGTATATTTATCATCATAAATTCCCCAAAGAGCGAGTTAATTGTTTGATTAATCGAACAATTACCGTTCGACTGAATACCCTAAAATTAAGATAAGTTTATATGCAAAGTTAATATAAACACCTTGTAATAAAGTCTTGGAGAGAAAAACAATAATTTTATCAGCATATCCCATTTGATGCTACATAGACTTTTGCTTAGACTTTTATTAGAACTCAAAAATACATATGTAAATTTATTAATGATGGTCAATTAATCATTAATCATCTATTAATCACCATTATAAAATAAAAAAAATTTTTGTCATAATCCTCTCATAAATCTGCCTCATGTTATTCACTTTAATTTACATACAAAAAACATGAATTTTAACCAAATTTGTTTTTTGTGTTTCTTTTTAAATTTGAACTTGAATTTTAAAGAAGTCTTGAAACAGTTACTTTGTGTATTTTATATTGGAAACAAATTTTATATTTTTGGAAAGCATTGACAACCCTGTTATTGTTGAAGAACGTTTTAATATGTGGTATATTTATACCTTGTACCAGTATGTGGTGTGCTGATTTTTGCAACTATCAAAAATATTTGACCTAGAACCACCTTTTTATTATAACGATCGATGGAGTATCACTTTCTGGGTCGATTTGGTGATGTCCGTCCGTCTGTGTGTATGTCCATGTAAACCTTGTAATCGAACTAGAAACATTTGGTACATAAGCTTTTGTCGATCATAGGACGATTGCTATTGAAATTGGTAAAAAAATGGTCCATGTTCAGACCTAGCCCTCATACCAATAACTTAAACTGCCGTAAGATCTTGATTATCATATACATATCGGTCAAATTTGCTTTATGCGAGTTTATTACCGTGTAGGACCATTTTTAGTCATAGTTCCCATAAAAAGCTGCTTCCCGATATTCACTTAAATCTATCAAAAATAAATTTAATGCATAGATTTTTCTCAAATTTGGTTTGTATATGGGTGCCTCACTTGCCAAACCGATTAACTCTACTTTCAAATTTATGAAAATTTTATTGTCAAAGCGCTTGATTGACGGCTAACTGTTTATATTCAAAACAAATTTCTCTAATAACAATTAAGAGTGTTGAATTCGGCTATGGCGATTCTTTGATACCCTCCATCTGGGTTTAACTTTTACATTAATTTCTGGAGTTATTGCACTATTTATAACAAATGTAAACAAAATATTTGAAAAAGTAAACAACTTGATAAACTTAATACTAAATTTTTACAACAACAACTAAATTTTTAGCATTTTTTAAATTTGTCTCCATATTTTAGGACATATTTTAGCACAGTGAATCCCGATTTACCCCCATTTTAAATGCCAACCTGCTTGAAATAATGATAAATAATATTATCCTAAGTTTACCGAGGTAAATGGTTTATTTTGTGACTGAGCGCGATTTCAACCGTCGGACGGACAGACGGACATCGCTACATCGTCTCGAGTTGTTATAATGATCAGGAATATATATACTGAATGGGGTCGCAAATGCATTTTTCGATGCATTACAAACGGAATGACTAACTGATATATACCTTCTGCACAGTGGTGTGGAGGGTATAAAAAAGTGGTGTTAATGGTGGTGGTTTGTTCATAAATTTGAAAGAGGAGCCAATCGATTTGGCAAGTGAGGCATCCATATTTTGTTGAGTAAAATAAGTGGCTTTATCAAATCTGATCATGATCGGTGCTATATAAATATAGCACCAGCAGGATAGATATGAAATGCCACCCAAACTTTGTTTATTCTCGTTATCTTGAACCGCATGGTATACGGTATCGTATAGTCAGTCTAAACCGACAAAAATTTTTTTTACTTGCTTTTATTAATCTACATATGTATTCATATATTAAAGCATCTACGTCTTTATTACTTGTTTGTTTCTTTTTTGTTTATTTAGAAGATTAGGTAAATATTGTGTGTATGCATCTTATATTTAAATACAGTACATTTTTTTCATTGGACATGTTTTGAAAAATGTGGCAATACGATTAAGAACCTGTGTCACCTAACAAGGTCACGGTGAAAAACTGTTTATGTATGCAATTTTATCCCATATTAATGTTTAAAATAACATAATTTATAAATTAGAACTTTATGCATTTTAATTGAATACAGTTTTTATACTTAATTAGGTCGAAAGACTTAAATCAATCAAATATATTTCTGAATCAAAGAATATATAATTAATAGTATGGATTTGATATTGCTATGATATCCAATTTTAATTGCTCTAGCGATAACCAAACAATATTAAAAAATCCTCAAAACGCAGTTTTTATGAATAAAAATTAATCATCAATTAACCTTTATCTGTATCGTGTTACATACACTTTAGTAGCATAAAGTTTCCATTCCAATGATGTTTGAAATAAAAAACAGAATTTTCATGAAAATCTTAATAAAAACACTATACTATACCCTATACCACGCGTTTAGAGATCCTATCTCTTAGGCCAACTAATTGAATGTAGAAAATAAGCATAAACCAAATTTGAGTAGCATTGTTATTAATTTTTTTGGCTTTGAATATGAAAAAGTTAATATCGGATGCAATATATATATGGGGACTAGGTCAAAAATGGATCGATCGTGACCATATTTGGTAACGTCACTTATTTTTTGCAAGAATATATAAATACCAAATTTGAGAAAAATCTGTTTAATATTTATGTTTTTGATAGATTTAAGTGAAGATCGGGAAGCAGCATTATATGGGGGCCATGACTAGGACTTGTCCTATATGGTTTATTTTTTGACTTATTTCGACCCAATTTGACCGAGATCTATAAGATATTTGAATTTTATGACAATTTATGTCGATTTCATAGGGGTCGTTTGTATGGGGACTAGGTCTGAACATGCACCGATTTTCACCAATTTCAATAGCGTTTATGCTATGTCCGATAGAAGCTTATATACCAAATGTATTCATATTTGCGACCTGTAATTTGATTACAAGGTTTACATGGACACATAGACAGATGGACGGACGGACGGACGGACATCGCTAAATCGACTCAGAAAGTGAAAGTTATTCTGAGTCGATCAGTATAATAACAGATGGGTCTAGGTCAAATATTTTTGGTAGTTACAATCACCAGCAGAAAGTCTTTATACCCTGTCCACATAGTGGTATGGGGTATAAAAATTACATGAAAATCTCGATATTAGGCTTAAGACAGTTTTTCATAATTGATGTGAATCAAAAAAGTATTGTATCTGTTAAAAATTAAAAAAAAAAAAATTATTAGGGGTTCCTCAACTCTTTTTTATTCTTAGAGGCTTTTTCAAATCGGTTTAGCTCTAAGACGGTTATAGCCGAAATATTATGACAAACGTCATAAAATATGTCTAAGCTTGATTTCAGGAGTACATTGAACACTTTTTTTGAGGTACTCTAATATACAGTGGGTGACTATACATCAGAAATTTACAAAGTTCTGAATTTGCCAATTTTGTTTTTAATAATTTCGCGTTAAGTCCTAAAATTATGTAATTTTTTTGCGAGATCACTCTTTGATGTGATCCTGTCGAAATAATAAATTTGTTATAATAAACATAATTAAATAAAATTGATAAACGAAAAAAAGTGGTTTTTTTTTAATAATGACAAAACAATGGAAATTTTTTAATTTTTATACCAGAGATGGTATATATCTATAGTTTCTAACTTTTTCTTTCAACTGTTTTTTAAACATAATTGTATTTTTCAATGTTTAAATCTTACAATTAATTATTATAAAATAATGGCATACATAAAATTTGGCGAAAAGTTAAATAACGGAATAATAAATGTTGATAAAAATTTGTGAGTTGTATATTGTAAATAAATCCATAATTTCAAAAATTATCAAGAAATATCGTGCAAGAGCTACGTTGACGACTCAACATTTAGGCGTCAGGCCCCGTAAAACTAGGTAAAGGCAGGATTATTTAACAAAATCGAAGCTTAGAAGATGGCCAAAAATGCCACCTAAAGAGGTCATTAAAAATTTGGAACTAAAAATATGTGCACGAACTGTTTGCCGACGAGCAATTGAGGCAGATCTTGGTTGTTATCGTTCTGCAAGGACCCCATTGATATCAGAGAAAAATTGTCTGGATATCATATATTTTGCTAAGGAATACATGCTCGAGACGCATTTGGAATATTGTTCTCTTTTCAGATGAGTCCAAGTTTAATTTAAGAGGCCATGAGAGAAGAACGTTTGTACGACGAGCGAAGAGAAAAAGACTAGACCCAAAATATACAATCAAAACTTGTATGAGTTCAATTCATGTACTAAAAGATACTCTAAGGCCGAGGCCACGCAATGAGCGGCAAAAAATTAAAATATATGAAATACTACTGAAGTGGCCAAGCAATGAGCAGCATGTGAGCGGCATTTTTGAGCGGATAAGCGGCGCTGCTCAGGAATAGAACTTGTTCTAATTTTTTTTTTTAGTTGTTTCTGAGCGGCAAAGAATGAAAATGGCAAAAAAAAAATGGCTTTTCTTTGTTTTGTCAATCTGTAGCGCGATTCAGTAACTTTTTTTTTAACGATAATTGAATCGTTAAAAAAGAAAACAACAAAATTATCGATTTTGGTATTCAGTAAAATTTTTAAACGATATTCACTATTGTTAAAGTCAGCTGTTGTTTTTTGCTTTTATTATAAAAACTTTTTATATAAATAATAAATAATTACATTGACAATGGCATTTTGACAACTAACCGCTCAGAAATGACGCTCAGTAATAAGCCACTTGCCGCTCAAACACGCCACTCTGCCGCTCGCCGCTTTGCCCCTCATTGCGTGACCTCGGCCTAACTGGAATTGTATACAGGCAAAATCTTAAAGACGTATATACATATATATGGGGGGTTTCATGTCAAGTGCACCAACTTTTAAAACCGATGTCTTCCGATCGGGATGAAATTTGCATCAAGGTTAGTCCTATTGGATAGTAGTTTAGATACAATTTTTCAATAAGATCGATTTTGGCCAAACAGGTGTTTTTTCTCATCCATGTAACTTATTACATATTGTTCTTAGAAATTTTCTCCCAAATAGTTTAGATAGCTATTTCTTCAATATTTCGGAAAAAATACAAAAAAAAAAAATAAAAAATTTTAGACTTTTTTTTGCTAAATTAAAGCATTTTTTACCTTTTTTTCAAAAAGGGCATTTTTTTTTTTTTTTTCATAAGAAAGCTTAGAATTTTTCCTTTAAGAGCTTTTTGGTCGCTTAGTGGGATGGGAGTGGGGATATCAATCAAAATAAATGTTTTGTAACTCAAGACAACGGTTTTTCAATTTTTCACAAATTCACTATTTTGAATTTTTTCCTATTTGTGTGTAAAACCTTACAAATAAAACTTATACTGAGAAACTAGGTATGTTAACATACCTTCATAACATAACAGAAGAAAATGGTTCTCTGTAACCTGATGGAGTTATTTGCAATATTTCAATCTGAACACGAGGATGTTAGAATTGGCTTCACGAAATTAACCCAAATGAGGCCAAAACATTGCGTTTTGGCAGAAAGCAGCGGAACTCACACAGTACGCGTTTGCATTTACCATGAAAATGTTAAACTGATGTTAAAGGAAATCAACGTAAAGTATTTAACAGATGATTCGGCAGAAGATTTACACGATTACCGCGATTGCCTTAAATTGACTATGTGTCCTATTGTAACAACTTCTTGCCACTTAGGTGAATGTACCAATTGCCCGAAAACCACATTCATCAAAGAAAATTTAATCAACTCTTTAGGTCGAGAATATATAGAGGAGGTCAAATTTGATTCTTGGATTCAGACTGACAGATGCACATTGAAAACAATCATTTTAAATGTGGATGATTTTGTGGAATAAATGTGTACAGGATTGCTAAACTTGAGAAACCATGACTTTTTAGTCAAAGAGCAATGGTCATTCTTCAAGGATTTGAAGATACATTTGAAGTCTGGTGAATTCGTTATTTCATATGATTTCGCAGAAAACTATAAATATGTTTTTTAGGATGTCATACAAGCATTCCACTTCAATAACGACCAAGCAACTATATTCACAGTAGTTATTTACTACATGAAAGATGATAAACTGGAACACAAAAGTATGGCAATCATATCCGACGATTTAAAACATGATACCGTTGCAGTTTATGAGTACCAGAAGAGAATACTAAAATTTCTAAAATCTAAATTTACACTAAAGAAGGTATACTACGTTTCGGACGTAGCTCGTCAACATTTTAAAAACAAAAGTAGCTTGGCAAATCTTATGCCCATGAAAAAGATTTTGGAATGCCAGCTGAGTGGCATTTTCATCCTACTGCTCATGGTAAAGGTGCATGTGATGGTATTGGAGCAAACCTTAAAAGAAATGCAGCGAAGTATAGCCTCCAGTGCTCTCATCAAGATCGCATCTTAGATGCGACTGCTTTATTCCATTGGGCAAAGAGTTATTGTAAAGAAACTAAAATAGTTTTTAGTAGCAAACATTGAAGCAGGAAACATTGAAAACACTGAAGAGCAGATTCGATGCTGCGGTAACAATCGATGGCACCGCTCAATACCATGCTTTTATACCGCTTGTCGATGGAAGACTCAAGTTGAAAAAGTTTTCTGCCTCTATTCAATGCGATTTCTTTCCAAAGACAACAAATAAACCAACAGCGAAATCAACAGCTGAACCTAGTAACGCCAAGAAAGGATTGACAAAAAAAACGCAGTAAGGCAACAAAAAAGCTGGATGAAAGACTGGGTATTTAAAAATTTACAAGACTTAAATACTTCATCAGCTACAATAAATTAAGTATAAAAATAGTTATGATATAAATGGATCTAATGCAATTAAGATTAAATTTTAATAAATTATTTATCTTTTTATTTTTAATATTATTATTATACATTAATTTAATTATTATTAAAAATAAATAAAAAAAATAATAATTTTTCAACATTTCTATAGAAAAAAAGCGATTTTTTTCCTGAGGTTAACATATTCTGGGTATTACAGTATCGAGGGTATAAAATTTTAGTTAGGTATGTTATATACCTTCGGAAAGGTTAATTTGTCTAGTTTCTCAGTATAAGTTTTATTTGTAAGGTTTTACATACATATAGGAAAAAATTCAAAATAGTGCATTTGTGAAAAATTGAAAAACCGTTGTCTTGAGTTACAAAACATTTATTTTGATAGATATCCCACTCCCATCCCACTAAGCGACCAAAAAGCTCTTAAAGGAAAAATCCTAAGCTTTCTTATGAAAAAAAAAAAAAAAAAAATTCACTTTTTGAAAAAAAAAGGCAAAAAATTCTTTAATTTAGCAAAAAAAAAAAAGTCTAAAATATTTTTTTTTTTAAGTATTTTTTTCCGAAATATTGAAGAAATAGCTATCTAAACTATATGGGAGAAAATTTTCTAAGAACAATAGGTAATAAGTTACATGGATGAGAAAAAACACCTGTTTGGCCAAAATGTCAAATTTTGATCCCCTCTAACTCAGAGAGATCCGGACCGATATTGTTGAAAAATTGTGTCTAAACTACTATCCAATAGGACTAACCTTGGTAAAAATTTCATCCCGATCGGAAGACATCGGTTTCAAAAGTTGGTGCACTTGACATGAAATCCCCCATATGTATATACAAATAAAACTGATAAGTTTGGCGGTGGCAATTTTATGGTATGGGGTTGCTCTTCCGGCCAAGTAATGGGCCCAAGTCATCTAGTAATATTCTAAATGACGTAATGTATCTATAGGCTCAGGAAAATATCCCCCAGGTCTGGAAGTTCCAACATGACAATGACTCAAAACACACCTCCAAAGTTATAACCGATTAGCTACAATCTAATGCAATTAGTTTATTTTTGGAATGGCGATCCGAATCGCCAGATCTCAGTCTCATAAAAAATCTATGGGAATTTGTATATTGAAAAAAACGAACACTAAATTACACGAACACGACAGATCTCATAGAGGCAGCTAATTCAGAGTGCTAAAAAATTTCAATGGATATCATCAACAATTTAATTGATTTCATGCCTCGGCGTTGTGAAGCGGTACTAAAAAATAATGAATACACAACAAAATATTGAAACCAAAAATAGAGGGATAGTTTTCAATTATTGTATAGTAAATATTTCCATTGTTTTGTCAACAGCATAAAAATGAATACTTTTAAGTTTTATTTTTTTCTGGAGTTAAACATACAAAATAATGAGAAAGTTTTTAATTTTATAATCCAATTTTTTGTTATTGATCGTTAAAGTCAACTAAAATGTATTTTGTTAAAAATATAAGTACTTTTGGCGTGAAGCCCTCAATATACATTTGTACATACATATGAATGTATATATATATATAATAAAAATATTCATCAAAGAACGCATCAAGTGTTTATTTCTACATTCCAGTAAATTAAAAATTTATTTGGTTACAAGCAACATCTTTAACTTATAACAACCACAGAATACTATATAGGGCAATGAACAAAATATTCCATTTCGTTTTCATTTTGAATATCTTTAAAACTGTGTTGTATTCAAAATTGCGTAAACATTTTGTTTTGAACATTATTTTTCGTACACACGTTTTTGATATACGTATGCATATATGTATACGACATTTATACATAGGAATGTACATAAGTACATATTGAAATGCGAATTTTGTTTACTACGCATTAACTATTTAAAATGAGGCCATGATAGCACGTGCTATATTTGCCTTAAAAAATTCGTATAATAAACAAGTAAATTATAATGAAGGATAAAAATAAAATAAAAATACTACTTCGGGTGCTTATTTTGTTTTTCGATTTAAAACAAGTATGATTGTTTTTATTCCCCGTAACTATTTATGGAATTATTTTTATTTTGTTTTTGTGCTAAAACTGGAAATTTTTTGAATGTAAAAATTATAAAACAAGGATTGTCAAAAACAAAAGGACACTAAAAAAAAAAATTAATAAAAATCGAACAAAAAGTAGATATCATTAACTGAGTTTTTATATACTGTGTATGTTTTTTATATATACAGTTAGTGATAACAAAATATATTTTTGACGAGTTAAACGGTCAATACCAAAAAATTGGAGCATAAAATCAAAAACTCTTATTAATTTAAAAAAATTTATACATAAAAAATGAAAAAATATTAACAAAAAATAGCTTAACTTCAGGAAAAATAAAACTTAATAGGGCCCATACACGACACCATCAAGCGATTGTACAATTAAGATCGAAGCACATACCACACCAGCATGCTGGTACAATAATCATTTCTTTGCAAAGAGCGTATTGAAAACATCGATACGGATAGTGACCTTAAAAAATTTTTTGTTTTATTTTTTACATTTATTAACTAAATACATATCTAATTATTATACATTATTATATATTTAAATTATACGATATTAATTATAAAGTCTAAAAATATATTTTTTATGTTCGTCATAAAATTCCTTCATAAAATTCATCCATGCACTATGTTTGCTCTTCAAAAATTCTATTATAATGAGAAATATGGCCCATACACGACACCAGCATGATTGTGCAATCACAAAAATATCAAACTCATTTTGATTTTGCTCAATCGGATGGCACAATCACACCACATGCCAATCAGCTAGCGTAATCACTTGATTGCGCATGCATGCTGGTGTCGTGTATGGGCCCTATTAGTGTTAATTTCTAAGCTGTTGACAAAGCAATGGAAACCTTTACTATACGGTAATTAAAATAGAGGGACTATTTTCGGTTTCAATATTTTGTTGGGTATCCATTTTTGAGATCTGGCGCCAAATCACCGCATTCGATAACGAGTAAAATCAATCGAAATTCCATATTTTGGTTTATTATTTAGAAAAGACAGACAAACATCAGCACTCGCTTATTTTTTACTCTTAACTAGGGGCCATAATTCGTTAACTGCGACAGAGTAAAATTATTTTTAGTATATTATTTTGGAAAATAAAAAAATAATTTCTATCGAAAAATTTAGTTAACGAATGCGGTAATTTGGCCCGTTTGTATTGTTTTCGTAATTTCGTTTTCGTATTTTTCAATCCACAATTTCCCATGGGTTTTCTTGAGATTGAGATCTGGTGTTTGGGCTGGCCATTCCAAAACACTAACTGCCTTAGATCGTAGCATATTTTCCTCAACATCTGGCTACCTTACGTCATTTAAAATTTGCCTCTATCCATTTCTAGTTAGAGTATCTTCTATGACATGAATTGGACCCATTCCTTGGCCCGAAAAGCAACCCTATACCATAATATTGCCTTCACCAAACTTAACAGTTTTATTTGAACATTTTGGGTCTGGACTTTTTTCCATTGATCGTCGTACAAACGTTCTTCCATCATTCCATCTCTTATTTTAAACTTGAACTGATCTGAAAAGAGAACAGTCTTACAATTCTGTTTTGACCAGTTCATGTGTTCTTAAGTAAAATTTGTGCTAGCCAGACAATTTTTCTCTGATAGGACATATTTTAAGTTTCAGATTGGTAATGACCTCTTTTGGTAGCATTTCTGAATATTTATTAAACTTTCTTGCTATTCAGTTATCCTGTCTTTGACTAGTTCACGATAATTCTTGATGATTTTTAAAATGATGGATTTATTCATAGTATATATCTCACAAATTTTCTTTTGCTTAATAGCAGCAGTAAAATCATGCATGATGAAATTTAAATTCGAAAAGGTGCAATTTATGGTGTACAAAATTATAAGTACAATATTTTGGACATATGTTACATTCGCCACTTTGGCAACACTTTTACATTTAGAAAAAGCTATTATGTTCCGTTATTATTTTCAATTCATTTTAGTAAGTAAAAAGTTGAAAGAACTTCTTAAAATAAATATCTTTTAATAATGGGCCCAAAACAAAGTTACACTGCGGAATTGGCGATCGGGGAATTAATGGATCGTAGTCGTTTTACCATTAGGACATTTGTAAATCATTTTAAAGGAGAAATTAACTTTAAAAGTGCAGGGCTTAGTGGTTGTACGCATAAATTGCAGAAGACATAAGGGAAAATTTTGGTAAGAACGTACCACTCGGAAGTTTAGAGTTGTTGCATGAAGCTGGGTACAACTAACGTGTGTCTGAACGCAAACCTTTCACATCTGCTATCAATCAGAAGAAAAGAATGGCATATACCAAACTGTTTGAAAATGAGCCATGTAGACGAGTGCAAATTTACTATTTTTCGCCTTAATCGAAATCTAGAGTATGGCGAAAACCGAATACTGCATATGCCGCAAACAATCTTTCATCATACAATCACAAAAACAGAGTAAGACGAAAAAAGTGTGAGCTGTGAATGTATTGGTGTAAAAATTATTGCAGCTAATTCAACAAGCCTCAAGTATAACAACGTTAAAAATTTCACAATATAAACTAATTCAACAACCAAAAAGTATAACAAAATCACAGATATAACAATAAAGAAGTATAACAGCTAATTTAACTAGCCTAAATGTATAACAACTCTAAATTAAAAAAAAAAAAAAACTATGTGGGTCCGATCACAGGGGAGATATGTAAACATCTATTTACACATCAATTAAAGTCAAACAGTAAGCGCCATCTATGTATAGCAAGCAACTGCTATGGTTGTTATACTTGATGGGTGCAGTTGTTTGCTATACATTCATGGCGCTTTCTGATGGTTGTTGAATCAACTAAATAAATTTAAATCATAATCTTTGCACCAATACACTTGCATATACCTCACACCGATTTTCCCTTAGGCTGTTTTTGTGATTGTATTGTGAAATAGATTTTTACTCCCCCTGAGCGCATAGATGTTTACAAAAAATATACTGAAAGCCCAAGTACTTCCAAGTCAAAAAAATCTTTAATTTCTAGATGTTTACACATCTCCCCTGTGATCGGACTCCGCCACTGTGCGTGTACTATTGTTTTTTTTTTTTTTGCTTTTTTCGCAAATAGAATTTTCTGTGAGTAATGATTTTGTAAATTTCTTCATTTTTGTGTGAAGTAAAGCAAACACCTTTTATCTTAAAATATAACAAAACATCAATTTTGTTTTAACTTCTATTTTTTACAACAAAAAAAAAGATCATTAACATTTTTCTTATCATTTTGAATAACAAATCGGTTTGCTCTATTTAGGAATATTTCGTTGGGTATACAATTTGAACGAAATGTAATATTTTGTTTTTTTTTTAATTATTTAAATTATGCACTTGTGTAAATTATTTTTACATAATTTTGTTTCCATCTGGCCGCAATCAACCCAATTTTGTCAACAACTCGTGAGCTCGGTAACATTCAAATTGTGAACTAAAAAACTTTGATAACATATTCGTATCCATGATAGAAGCCACTGTTTAAAAAATTGAAATTGCATTTAAATGTTAAAGCAATTGCTATTATTAAGCCCAAACCTCGTCGTAGCAGATTAAGATTTCTTATTATCCTTACAAAATCTCATAAAGTCTGCGTTCACCTTAAAAATTTGTACAAGTGATATAAAACTCACTACAACATAAATACATTTGCAATTTGTTTACATTGTTTAGTCCAAAAAGCAAAAATCCATACTTCTATCTTCACTTTTGAGATGACGGGACGTAAGTGCCTCAGCAAATAAATATAGCAAATAAATATAGGAATCAAAAGTCTGCGTTCATCTTAAAATAAATTTTAAAAAGCTTTTAAAATAATGAAGAAAACCTAAATTTCATAGTTTGTTGTTTAAATTTAATATTTTGTTATTCTAAGATGTGACTCAGTTTGTTTGGCATTGAATTTACCAACTTCTCTGTTACCTCAGCTGAAATCTTCGCCTACTCTGTCTGCACAACACTTTGCACAGTCTCTTTACTTGTTATTACTTGTTGACGAATTCTTTTTTTCTACTAGATCTCAAAAATGCTCAATAGAATTGAGTTAGGGAGCATTTTATCAGAGCCAAAATTTAACGATCTCCACTGTGTGCTTTGGATCGATATCTTGTTGAAACGATATCGTTGTTGATATGTTTCATTTTTATTAAATGTTCAAATATCCTCATTTATCCATTGTCAATTCAATCAATTCCAGCTGAGCCACACCAGAAGCAGCCATGCAAACCCACACGTTAACGTGTTTGACTGTAGAAACAGCGTTTTATTTCTCAAGAGCAGTTCTTGATTTGCGCCCCACAATTTGACGGCCTTTTATACCAAATATACAGAACATACTTTTGTCTGAAAATATGACTTCTTTCCAAAATCTAGCAGCAATCAAAATCTGAAATTGATTACCATGCGGTGGACGGACGGAAAGTATTCCCGTCTTTCCACAATTTAACAATTATTTTTCTTTCTGATAAACTAATTTCTTTACCTTCGATTTCCACATTGTAAAATTATTACCACTTTTAAATAAAACTAGCCGATTCCAGCGCTCGAAATTCGAGTGCAATTTCTAGACAACTTTATTTTTCAACTTATCCAATTCACAAACCAACACTATTTTGGTTTATTATTATTGTGAATGAAGAAAACAAACTCATTAACAAATTTAATAAACACACACATAGCATATGTATAATTATACCCTATACCACTATGGTTTGGGTATAATGACTTTGTGCTGCTGTTTGTAACAACCAAAAATATTCGTCCTAGACCCATCTTTAATTATACCGATCGACTCAGAATCACTTTTTGAGTCGAAATAGCAATGTCCGTCCGTCCGTCCGTCCGTCTGTGTGTCCATGTAAAGCTTGTAATCAAACTACAGGTCGCAAATATGAATATATTTTGATGAAATTTGGTATATAAGCTTCCATCGGCCATGGGATGAACGCTATTGAAATTGGTGAGAATCGGTCCATGTTCAGACCTAGCCCCCATACAAATGACCCCTATGAAATCGACATAAATTGCAATAAGTTCCAAATTATCAGATAGATCTCAGTCAAATTGGGTTTGTATGTGTTTATTACATCCATTAATCAGTAGTTCAAAAATACTCCCTATAGGAAAATTCTTAGTCATAAGCCCCATATAGAGCTGCTTCCCGATCTTCACTTAAATCTATCAAAAAACGAAAATATTTCACAGATTTTTCTCAAATTTGGTTTGTGTATATTTTTTCAAAGTATAAGTGACTTTACCAAATATGGTCAGGATCGGTCCATTTTTCGACCTAGTCTCCATATAAATATAGTATCCGATATGAACTTTTTCATATCTGCAGCAAAAAAAATTAATAAAAATGCCACTCAAATTTGGTTTATTCGTATTTGCTATATCCAATTAGTTGGACCGAAGAGATAGGGTCTCTTAACCATGGTATAGGGTATCGTATAGTCGGGCTAGACCGACTATAATTTGCTTACTTGTTTTATGTATGTGTTAGTAGCAACTTTAAATGCAAGTTACTCAAAATAAAGAAAAAAATTAAAAATCTGTAAATCTGGTAAACAGCTAAAAAAAATACATTTCAAATAATATACGTTTGGTCAATATCGGGATAAAACGGTAAAACAAAACATCGGTAACAAGGAATCCCTTAGCCTATTAATATTATGGATGTGCCACTGAGCTTGTTAAGCGATCAATTATAATAACAGGGAATGGAAAGTAAGCAATGAGAAGAAAACACTTCTTAAAACACTTCAAAAAGTATATGTCTTCTCTAAAATATGTGGTATTTCACTAATAGTTTCCGTTTAAAAGTCATAAAATTATTGCAGATTGAATTTTTCATTCACTATTGAGTAAATATTTCATTATATACAATACAAACATTGGTTTTTTTTATCGCTAACAGAAAATTGCGGATTTTGGTGAAAAGAGGTTTTTATACCCTATACCACTATGTGGTTTGGGTATAATGACTTTGTGCTGCTGTTTGTAACAACCAAAAATATTTGACCTAGACCCATCTTTAATTATACCGATCGAATCAGAAACACTTTCTGAGTTGATTTAACAATGTCCGTCCGTCCGTCCGTCCGTCCGTCCGTCCGTCTGTGTGTCCATGTAAAGCTTGTAATCAAACTGCAGGTCGCAAATATGAATATATTTTGATGAAATTTGGTATATAAGCTTTTATCGGCCATGGGATGAACGCTATTGAAATTGATGAGAATCGGTCCATGTTCAGACCTAGCCCCCATACAAATTACTCATATGAAATCGACATAAATTGCCATAAGATCCAAATTGTCATATAGATCTTACTCAAATTGGGTTTGTATGCGTTCATTACATCCACTTATGAGTAGTTCAAAAATGATCCCTTTGACCCCATATAGAGCTGCTTCCCGATCTTCAGTTAAATCTATTAAAAAACAAAAATATTGCACTGATTCTTCTCAAATTTTGTTTGTACATATTTTTGCAAAATACAAGAGACTTTACCAAACATGATCAGGATCGGTCCATTTTTGGACCTAGCCCCTTTATAGATATAGCATCCGATATGAACTTTTTTATATCTGCAGCCAAAAAAATTAATAAAAATCCCACTCAAATTTGGTTTTTGCTTATTTTCTATGTCCAGTTAGTTGGGCCTAAGAGATAGGGTTTCTAAACGCATGGTATAGGGTATCGTATAGTCGGTCTAGACCGACTATAATTTTCTTACTTGTTTTTTAATTTCCTTATTGGGTAAGCGTGGGCTTTTACAATGTGACAGGTAGTTGCATTTTCTACCTGAAAAGAAGTATAAATAATTGAAAACATGCGAATTGAAAGCCTAACACGTGAAAGTGAGAATTTAAAATATTTTATTGAATTAAAAAAAGTATTGCAAAAAATGTGTAGATTTCAATTAGAAGTCGTCACCATATTATTTCCCAACACAAAATTGGGAAAAGCAATCAAGAAAAGGGCTCAAAAATCGCGTCGAACCATTGACTATATTGTGAAAAATTTCAAAGAGGATGGTACAATTGCAAATAAAAATCGTAGCGGACGGCCAAGAGTAACAAGAAAACGTGAAGACTATGTAATAATAACGACAAGTAAACGAAATCGTCTTAACAGCTCCAGAAACAGCCGCCCGCAAACAGCAGCCGAACGAATGCAGCAAGTGTGACCACAGCAAAACGACGCCTTATAGCGTCTGACTTAAACGGCAAAATCAACATGAAAACTGGGCTTTCTGCGATTGGTGCAGGGTCCTTTGGACCGATGAATCGAAGTTTAAAGTGTTCGGCTCCAAGAGGCGAGCTTTTGTGAGGTGCTCAGCTGGAGAACATGCCTCGGGTGAATGCCTAGTGCCAACAGTCAAACACGAGCAAGGTTCCGTAATGGTTTGGAGTTGCTTTGTTGGTGAAAAAATTGGCGAGTTATGCAGAATCGAAGGAATACTCGATAAAACCCAGTACAAAACGATCCTGAAAGATCGTGCCATGGTCACTGGATTAAAAATTGTGGGTCGGAAATTCGTATTTTTGCAAGATAATGACCCAAAACATATAGCAAATATTTTTCAGCAGTATTTAGAGACTCAGGACGCAACTGGAGCCTGTGATGTTATGGAATGACCACCACAGTCATCTCACCTCGATCCTATACAGTTATTGTGGGATGGATTGGACAGGAAGTACGAACTACCTATACTAAATCTAAGGAAGACCTGTGGAATAAAGTACAGGAAGCATGGAACAAGATCACTCCAGAAAAATTTATTCCAAGATGTCGTGAAATTATGCGAAATGGTCATATAGGTGGTCATATCGATGAATCTAAAATTTAAGAATATAGTGTAGTTTCAATGAAATATTTTTGTAAATAGTAAATGTAAATACTAAAGAATGTATGTTTTAAATTTGAAGAGTTTTTATTGAAAATAAAATGAGATATGGACATTTGAAATTTATGGAGGAGGGGTGGCAAATTCTTTTGTGCGGTAGTGTTCATCCCAATATCTCAAAAATGAAGGGACAAATCTGGATTTTTTGCTGTTTGAAGTAAAGAATATAAGCAAAAATATGTGTATGAAAATAAAGTTGGTTTGAAGTACAAATTTATGTTGTGTTTTTATATCACTTGTACAAATTTGTAAGGTGAACGTAATCTAATAGTAGGCAACAGTAATTATTTCAAATTTGTTTCTTAAATTTCACGAATATGACGGCGAATCAATAAGTCCGTGACTTTTAGAATGAAACACAGTTTTTTTTTTCAAAAAAAAAAATCTTTTTTTTCAGCTCAATACACTTAGTCCAACGTTTTTCCAATTTTTGTATCCCTTCCAGAAAATAGGATTTTTCGAGGTCCATAAAATAGACATTTGTTTGAATAATAATTTCATCGTTGTAGCTAAATCTCTCCACCGAGCCATTTCTTTAGGTTTGGAAATCGGAAATAGTCACTGGGGGCTAAATCCGGAGAATATGGTGGATTAAGTACCAATTCGTAGCCCAATTTATGGAATTTTACCATTGAGACTGCACACGTGCGCTCCCGTGCATTATCATGATGAAAAATAACTTTTTTCGTGGCCGTTTTTTTTTAAATCCTCGTTAAATCGGTCCAATAAGTTGGCATAATATTCGCCGTTTATTGTTTTTCCCTTTTGAAGGTAATCGATGTGGATTATCCCACGTGCATCCCAAAAAACTGTTGCCATCGCCTTATTGGCCGACAAACTTACCTTGGCCTTCTTCGGAGCCGGTTCACCCGGAGAAACAAATTGTTTTGACTGCTGCTTGGTGTCCGGAGTGTTGTAATGGATCCATGTTGCATCCACAGTTACAAAACGTCACAAAACGCATTCGAATTGCGGTTAAACAACTCCAAACAATCCTTTGAAGTCGTCACACGATTACGTTTATGGTCAATTTAGAGAAAACGCGGCACCCATCTCGCAGACAGCTTTCTTAAACCCAACTGATCATTTAAAATCGAAACCACACTGCGAACGTTCAGGTCATTTGTATTGGTCTGACCACAACGAAAGTCAGGAAACCCATTTTTTACCATTGAAATCGATAGTGCAGAGTCCCTATAGTATTATCAAGCTTTTCCTTGGGTTGATTGACGGTTTTTTTTTCGCAAAAAATAATGTTTAATGAGCACTCGAAACTCACTTTTTTCCATTAAAAAAAACCACGAGGTTGTATGTTTTGAACAGCTGTTAAACGCAAAGTAAATGACGGAACTTTCTCAAAATTTTACAGTAGTCTACTAACAGGTGGTACTTGATGGGAGCAGTGTTGCATTTCATATAACTTCGAGGGAAGTTCGAAAAGTCACGGACCTAATGATCCGCCCTCGTACTACAACGGATTCTTATGATTTTATTATAGACACTTTTTTAAAGGAATGCTTCTTTAATATAAAAATTTTCAAATTGTCGATCAATTTCTTATCAGTCTACAATTAGGCTTTTCTGTTAGACTGTGCGGTTGTTTACTAAATTCAGTTTTTGTTTTTCTTATCATATCTAAAAAAGAAATTTAAAAATAAATGAACCTGGTAAAACTTTTCGCTTAACTATAATTTAAACAAACGAACTTAATATATTATTTGTTTTCTTTTGTTGAATAATTTGCGCACGAAAAGAAATGTATAAAAACACGCCAACTTACTTGTAGACACAATAGAACATTAATACATTTGATATCATCATTATGAGTGAAAACCCATTAAAGGAAAAAATAAATATGTGTAATCTCCCTAACATCCTAATAATAAAGTAAAAAATATGTATTCCCTAGGTTCTACTGTACTCTCTCGTTATTTTGCAAACAACATAGAAAGAGTAAAACAAAAAACACAACAAACAAATTTATGCAAATTTTAATATATATTAATAAAAAAGACAGTTAAGGATTTTTTAAAAATAAAATTTTTATTAAAAAAAAATAAGAAACACTTTATACAAATGGAATATTTAGAATAAAATGGATTTGCGGCATTGGCAATATTTCATTGAACGACGATTTCTATGTTCTGTCATATTCTAGCCTATGGTAGACTGATATGCAAAGACGGAAAAACTATTATTAACATTGTAATTTCCATTTAAATTTTAAAAACTAATTTTAAAAAAATTACTCAACCAACAATCCCTTATAATCTTATAATTAAATTTAAAATTCGTTGCAATAATTCTTTTAAAATATTCTTCATAGGTTATATTCAAGTCTTCAGAGTCGTCTTCTTATGTTTAAAATAAATTTGTTTATGGAATTTATACATGCTAATCTAAAAAGCTTGTTTTTTATTTAGAATATGCAAACAAAAACAAATATATGTATATGTAGAAAGAATCTAATAGTCGGGATAGGCCAACTATAACATACCCTATGCCATGAGATTCGAGAAAAAGTCTTAGGTTCAATCATGCTATGTGACATTATTAATTGACATAGAAAATTATCATAAACCAAATTTAAATGATATTTTCACTTAGTTGTTGAGTTTAGGTATATTTAAGTTGATAGGGATGTTAATAGTATATGTCGACTAGAACCAAATATAATCGAATTGTCATCATAATTTGTGTGATCACTTATATGAAAATGATCACTTATATAAAAATCTATGTGGTTTGAATGTCTGTAGATAGCCTAAATTGAATATCGGGCATATATGATAAAGATGTGATATAGATGTATGTGCCAACTGTTACTAAGATATAGAGTAGACTAAGATTAAGATATTTCAAGTAGAACTAATAGGGGCCATTTTTATGGGGGCTTCCGTACCGAATTTCAGACAAATACCTTTACAACTTAAGCCTGTAGTTTGCGCACACGGTTTACAAGGACTCACAGACAGACGGACATCATTAAATCGACTCAGATGTCGATCGGTATTATAAAACGTGAGTCTAGGTCTGTTTTGTTTTTTGCTGGATACAAACATCAGCACAAACTTATTATACCCTGACCATAGAGTACAAAAGCAAAATATCATAATAAACTAATACATACATACGTATGCACATAATCCAATACGTAAACATTGAATTTATTATCTAGATTTATGAAAATAAAATTAATTAATTAAAAAATAATAAACTTATTTTGGTTGAATTTATGGAAACAGAAGTTAAAAAAATTTATCTTACATATTTAGACAATATGGAAGTACATATATGAATCTAAATTTGTGTATCAAATTAGCAATCTAGCAAAATAAAATTTACAAGCACCACAATTCTGAGTTTAAAATAAAAAAATTATCTATTAAAAGTTTGCCATATAATGGAAGTTTAAGCATTGCTTGCGAGTTATTGTCTCGTCTTTTGAATAGCTTTTCATTTAGAAGTAATTGTATTTTTATACCCTATACCACTATGTGGTTTGGGTATAATGACTTTGTGCTGCTGTTTGTAACAACCAAAAATATTTGACCTAGACCCATCTTTAATTATACCGATCGAATCAGAATCACTTTCTGAGTTGATTTAACAATGTCCGTCCGTCCGTCCGTCCGTCCGTCCGTCCGTCCGTCCGTCTGTGTGTCCATGTAAACCTTGTAATCAAACTGCAGGTCGCAAATATGAATATATTTTGATGAAATTTGGTACATAAGCTTTTATCGGCCATGGGACGAACGCTATTGAAATTGGTGAGAATCGGTCCATGTTCAGACCTAGCCCCCATACAAATTACCCATATGAAATCGACATAAATTGCCAAAAGATCCAAATTGTCATATAGATCTTACTCAAATTGGGTTTGTATGCGTTCATTACATCCATTAATGAGTAGTCCAAAAGTGATCCTTTTGACCCCATATAGAGCTGCTTCCCGATCTTCACTTAAATCTCAAATTTTGTTTGTATATATTTTTGCAAAATACAAGAGACTTTACCAAACATGATCAGGATCGGTCCATTTTTGGACCAAGTCCCTATATAGATATAGCATCCGATATGAACATTTTCATATCTGCAGCCAAAAAAATTAATAAAAATCCCACTCAAATTTGGTTTTTGCTTATTTTCTATGTCCAGTTAGTTGGGCCTAAGAGATAGGGTCTCTAAACGCATGGTATAGGGTATCGTTTTTCTTTGATTTAGTTAATGCTTTCAGTACTTTTTTGTAATTTCTCCGTCATTAGTTTAAAGCTTTCCAATCGCAAAAAAGTTGAATCTATTAATCACATTAAAGAAATGTCTTTGAACCCAATAGGTTCGGATCGTAAGTTTCTGATAATTGTAGGTATTAGATTATGTGGGGACTAGGGTAAAAAGTTTGGTACGATTACCAATCATTGGCAAAAACTGTACTACAAAGTTGTGTGCGTTATAAAAAACAAACCTACAAACAAATTAATAAAAGCACCTAATAAAATATTTTAATCAAGTTGTTAACATAAATTTAAACATATGTTAGATATTTTAAACAAAAAAAAACACAAATTTAAGTTTAATCTAATAGATTTAATCTATACGCAAGCACAGTGAACTGAGCACGTGTTAAAATGTTAAAATTTCAAAAATTATTAAAATTTCAATTTAAATTATTTTTGGCTGTACTTTACTTACTTTTGATGGCTATTACAACCGGAAGTCGGTTTCAGCCTGAAGCAAAATAGAACGCCAGTTATTTCTGTCTTCTGCATGCTGGCACCAATTGGTAACTCCAAGTGATGTTAAATTTTGTTGCACCAGGTCGTTCCAACGGAGATTGGGTCGCCCTTTTCTCGTTGCCCACCGATGGGTTCTTCCTTGTGCGACTTACGAGCCGGAGCATCATCGAAGCCAACGAAGTCGTCGTATTTTAATACGCTTGACTATATCCACATCGGCATATAGCTCGTACAGCTCGTAATTCATTCGAATTCGGAATCCATCATCACCGCATAGAGAGTAGATCTTGCGGAGGATTTTTCTCTCGAACACTGTGAGCAATGAATGACTCATCTGATCTTTTCATTGTCCATGTTTCAGCACCATATAGTAAGACGGGCAGGATGAGCGATTTGTAGAGTGTTATTTTTGTTCGTCGAGAGAGGGCTTTAATTCTTAGTTGCTTACCAAGTCCAAAGTAGCAGACTTACTCTCCGCTTAATTTCTAACTGAAATCGTTGCTATTACTAACACTGGCACCTAAGTAGACGAAGTCTTTTACAACTTGAAAGCTATAATTCTCGATAGGTACGTATTGCCCGAGACGCTGAGATACTCTAGCACTGGAAATAAAATACTTCGTCTTATCCTCGTTCACCTTTAGGCCCATGATCTTTGACTGCTTTTAAAGTTTTGTAAAAGATCCACTTACTGCTCGTGTGTTGCGACCAATGATGTCAATATCGTCAGTATAAGCAAGCAGCATTACACTTTTGTTGTAAATAATGTCAGTGGTTTTGATTTTAGTCTCTAGCAAAATCTTCTTCATTAGAAGGTTGAAGAAGTCACATGATAAGGCATCGCCTTGCCTAAAACCTCGCTTGGTACAAAAAGGGTCGGAGAATTTGTTCCAATTTTGACGGCGCTTTTTGTGTTTCGCAGCGTCATTATACAAAGTCGAACGATCTTTGCTGGAATACCAAGCTCAGACATGGCAACATAAAATTTTTCCCTTATCGGGCTATCGAACGCAGCTTTATAATCGACGAATAGATGATGGGTGTCGATTTGTTTTTCTTGGGTCTTTTCCAGGATTTGGCGCAATGTGAAAATCTGGTCTATGGTGGATTTGCCAGGTCGAAACCCACATTGATATTTTCCTAAAAGGTTGTTGGTGTACGGCTTAAGACGTTCACATATTAAGGATGCAAATATCTTATATGCAACGGAAGGAGGCTTATACCCCGGTAGTTAGTGCAGATCTTAGGGTTTCCTTTCTTGTGGATAGGGCAGAGGACACTGAGATTGCAATCATCAGGCATGCTTTCTTCTGACCATATTTTGCATACGAGTTGGTGCATGCACCTTACCAACTCTTCGCCACCAGTTTTAAATAGCTCAGCTGGGTGGCCTGCGGCTTTGTTGTTTTTTAGCCGGGCTATAGCTATTTGTACCTCCATATAGTCGGGGGGCGGTATGTCGATGCCGTCATCATTGATTAGCATTTCAGGCGCATGATCTACAATTGCGGAGTTATTATCGTCATCGCTTGTAAGAAGATTGAAGAAATGCTCCTTCCACAACCTCAATGTGCCTTGCGCGTCGGTTACCAGACTGTACTGGGACAATGAAATACCCAATTTTCACCTATTTTTGGTATTCTGGTATTTACGGCAAATTTTTGAATTTTAACTAACAAGAGTCATATTATAGAATGCTTAACCCCAATTTTTCTCTCATTTGAAATCCCTTTAAAAAAAATGTATTAAAGAAAATCAAATTTTATTGTACAGAGAATTATACATACACTCACTGTTGGTTAATGATACATTTCAAACAAAAGAATTAACACATATTTTGCTACGGATCTGTAATGCGTCATGTCTCTCAGTTAATAATTAAAAAGGGGTTTGCAGTCAGCCGCGTTTAATTTTTGACAGCATTGAGTCAAAGAGATAAGGAAATAAGCTTAGATGTTACAAATCTTATTATTCAGCATTTAAAAAAATGGCTAATCGTTGCTCAAAATTGCTGAAATTCTTGGACATCCCAGGTCTAGTGTACACACCGTTTTAAGAAACTAAAAAAATAATAGGAATTTTAATATTAAGCCCAGAAGTGGGTGTCCGCCAAAAATTATTTAACGTATAAAACGACATGTACTGAACGAAATTGAAAAAAATCCGAGGACATCGGCTGTTAAAGGTGGGGCGGGGAGGGAGGGGGTTGGGGATGAGGTTTGAAAGGTGAAAAGAGGCGTATTTTAATTTTTTTTTTTTGAAGATATGAATAATGTTTGATTATTTATTTAATATGCACGTTAAAGTATAACATTTGAAGTATCTTTGAAAAAAATTTCAATTAAAAATTTTAATAAATAAGTCCGTGACAGCGAATCTCCGGATGTGTGAATAAATTGGTAAAAAAAATTGCCACTGTTCATCCAGATACAGTAAGCATTGTATTAAGAAATGGACGATATCATAGCCAAGTGCCTTGGAAAAACCCATTTATAAAGCAAATAAATGACAATGAAAACTTTTGGAAAAACGAAAGTACAGTCAACTTAAGGTGCTATTACATGATGTGTTTTTTACATATGTACTGTCAAATTTTCCCACAACAAAAGTTGTACACATCGTGTGATACACATGAAACATTGTTTATGTACAATACATGAGGAAAGTCACAAGTACATTTTTCAATTAGAACAGGTTCTATTTTTGCATGACAAACATATGAAAATACAACACTGCTTGTGGCGAAAGAAAAACAAAGTAAATTTTAAAGATTAATATTGAAAGAAAAATAAATTGTGTAGTATTAATTAACAATTAAAATATATATAATTTTTTTTTAACAATAAATTTTTGTAAATTCACAAATTAAATCAGCTGTTGTTTACATTTAGAGGTTATGTCATACGGAAATACATATGCACGTGTGATAGCAAAAATTATGAATCGTATGTAAAAGGCAATTTTGACAGACATGAGGAATTTCATATGGATAAAAAAAGTGACAGTACATATGTAAAAAACATTTCGTGTAATAGCACCTTTATTTCGATGTGATGGAAAGCAAAATGTTTTGCGCAAAAACAATGAAGGCGGTGCAATTATGGTATGGGCGGCAATTATCGGTGGCTGGAGGGGAGTAGATATAACGCTGGATCGATTTATGTATTTGAACCTATTAAAGGATAATTTGAAGGTGTCGGTATCCAAAATGGGTATATCTGGAAGCTGGTACTTCCCACAACTTAACGACCCAAAACATACAGCGGCTATTGTAAAGGAATGCCTGCTGTACTAAAACCGCATTGCAAATTTATGAGAGAAATGAATGGACCGCAGGATAAGAAAAACTGCAATATGGAACAAACGGGACCTAAAAATTTCTCTTGTCAAGGAATGTGATAAAATATCTTCAGAAGCCACCAAAGAAGGTACATCAAAATATTAAGGGAGTATGTATACTTTTCTGTCTATTAAAAATTGAATTTCTTTAATTTTGTAATAATTTTTTTTTTCAAAAATAAGTTTTTTTAAAAAGCGTTATTTTTTACAAGGAATTTCAACGAAATAATTTTTGGTTGATAAAAAAGGTAAAGTTTTAAGTAAAACGCATTTTGTTGGGAAGAATTTATAGTTTTCTCTGACATTATATATCTATATATGTATTAATATGTGAAGGTAAATTTTTTGTTCCCTTTTTAAGCAATATGCGGGCATGGAGAAGTGTGAAAATTGACATAGTTATAGTTCATATGGAGGAGAAGCTGAGAATGATAAAATTTGTGTTTAATCTGTCTTAAAAATATATTAAATAAAATAAAATATTTATAATAATTCGTTACACCCTGTTAATGCGAATGATTTAAATTATATATCAGACGCTCTGTGTTAAATTGCGAATTGCTAAAATAAATTGTTTATATATGTGACCTTCTCCGAGAAAAGGGACCTAGTGTGTCAAAAAACGGGTTTGGACTTAAGAGTGGATTCTGGTACCTAAAAGGGTGTATAATAAAATGAAATGAGATAGATTTCTGATAAAAATTTATTTACCCCATAAAAACGTACAAAACGAACTTGGGAAAATCGATAAAAATGAGAAAAACATTAAAATTTTATTTTTTTTTTTTATTTTTTGTTGTTTTTTTCGTCAGTCTTCGAATTTTTTGGAGTTTGGACTTTTTTTTCGGTGTTTCGTGATCTGGTACTTCGATTTTCTTCCGTTTGACAATTTCAGTTTTTTCTTTTTCGGCGCTTCAGCTTACTTTTTCTCGTGATTAGTAACAAAATTACAAAAGAACCAAAATTGCGAAACAACTTTTGAGATATTGATAACACTCGTTATACAGTTGGCACAAGACTGAAGCGTCACTTTATTCTTTTCCTTTCTTATAGCTATTTTTACAATGTTCTTCGTATTAGTATACGCACATCAACCCTTTGCTGAGAGCGAACAGATAGCTGAGAGCGAACAGAGCAGCAACAATAGCAAAGGTATTGTCACACTAAAAGCGAAAAAAATACGTCACTACATAGGCATGACGTCACCAAAGTCGGCACCCAATCATAACTAACCATACCAAATCGCATCTCCCAACTGAAGATGTGTTCAAAGTGATAATGCGTTATGAAACTTTAAATGCGTTTTTCTCAAAACTTCATTTTCACACACTAGGTCCCTTTTCTCGGAGAAGGTCACATATATAGATTAAAAAAATATTTCAAGACAAAATTTGCATGAAAAAATAATATTTCCTAGAATTTGCACTCGAATTTCGAGTGCTGGGCTGTACTAGTATGTATATCACAATTCAACACATACCAAACAAGCGGATATAATAATTTTGTACCATCTTATAAAATTTACTGGGTTGTCCTAGAGTGTATAGAATAAAATCAAATATGACTTTTCAGTTTTTTTTTCCTTGTTTTTTAATGTTTCGTAATTATATAATACATATGGGCACACAGACATATCCACAGTGTTATGTTTATTCTATTATTTCTCATACAATAATTAAAATAACATCTAGTTAACGAAAAATACATTTTCGAGATATATTATTCAAACTTATTATTTGTTACCCACCAATTAGAAATAACGTACAGGAAAATATAATCCTTAGCTTCCATCCGATATAAAGTTCATTTTCCCCTAGGCAGTTAGTTCACTGTGCTACGTAATGAACATGTGCCTAATAAATGTATATTGATTAGACTGTTCCCTTTATTTAATATTTTTATGATTTTATTTTTTGAACCTTGAGGCTAAGAAATAAATTTCAAACATTTTCTTTCAGGAATAGTGATAGGCCACTTTGCGTTATACATATTTGAAAAAAAAAAATTTTGGTTACCCACATTTTTTAAATCCTAGAAATTTTATATGTGCATTTTGGTCTGCTGGGATCAGCGAAAAGAATATATTATTTTTCATAATAATTTTTAATGACTTTTTCGACTATGCTATACCCATTTTTATATTTGTGAAAAATGCAAAAACAAAAAATTAGCCCTGTGTGCACACATGCATATATATTCTAAACAGATTTTTTTTATAAATATTTTGATTTTTGAGCCCTCAAGCGGATATATACATGCTTAAAGTTGAAACATAGACTATTAATTTAGCGGTTCATTATTGTTTTTGTTGTAAGAAATCAACTCATTATAATTAGAAAATAAGAAAAGCATTACGAAGTTGTTCTCTTTATGTTAAATATTGATTCGGAAACTTTATGCTCCAACACATTTGTAACACTATATATGTATATTGGCAAAATCGTTTTTAAAATTAAAACTAGATTCTCATTTTGACCCCTTACGACAAATCATGAGTCTTTCATATATTTCACAAATCAGTTGTTTTTAAAACGTTCTGGAATGTTTTTCATATTAATTTACTTACATTTTAAATAAAATATAAAAACAGCAGAGTTTCTTAAGGCTATATGTTCCTAAACAAGGTTCAGAAAATACACACATGAAACACACAATGTTCTGTTCAAAAGCAGCCAACCCATATCTTTATTTTCATATCAATTATGTGCGTTTCTAAATTTTCTACGGTGCCCAACACAACCATGACTGTGTTCGTTTTAATATTTCGTTATTTACACGAACATTTTTGTATCACATACTTTTTGTTTCAATCACACATAAAGCACACATTTTTGAGTGTTGCTTTATTTGAAGTTCATGTTCTGGTACGTGTACTGAAAAAAAACACAGAACATGTACAATAAACAGGTTCGAGTTCAGTTATATATTAAGTCGTGTTGTGGCTCGTGTAGTGGAAAAAAACACAACATGTACAATAAACAGGTTCGAGTTCAGTTATATTTTAAACACGATTTTAAGTCGTGTTGTGGCTCGTGTAGTGAGAAAAAAACAGAACATGTACAATAAACAGGTTCGAGTTCAGTTATATTTTAAACACGACTTAAAATATAACTGAACTCGAACCTGTTTATTGTACATGTTCTGTTTTTTCTTACTACACGAGCCACAACACGACTTAAAATATAACACCTGTTTATTGTATATGTTCTGTGTTTTTTTTCAGTACACGTACCAGAACATGAACTTCAAATAAAGCAACACTCAAAAATGTGTGCTTTATGTGTGATTGAAACAAAAAGTATGTGATACAAAAATGTTCGTGTAAATAACGAAATATTAAAACGAAACAGTCATGGTTGTGTTGGGCACCGAAGAAAATTTAAAAACAAACATAATTGGTATGAAAATAAAAATATGTGTGTGTTGGTCTAAGTTATGTTTTTTTTACATATATGTACGAGTTTTTTATCCAGTGTGTGTTTTTTTCTGAACTCTGTTCCTAAATAATTATTTTTTATAAATTTATTTACGTTTATGTCTGATCAAATTCACTTAAATGTGGGACAGTCTACTGTATATCACCGCATGAAAATAATATATTTATGTATGTATATACGAGTATGTGTGCAACAAATTAATAAACACTAATAAAATTTAGCAAAATAATGTGAAAAAAATAAATTGGATGATGTCTGTCTGAACAACGAGAAAAAGAAAAAAATTTGTAGTTTTATTGTTTGTTCAAAAATTAATGATAAGTACAGAGTTGCCAGATTTTGGGTTTTGTCCTCAACCTTGGGGTTTTTAGCCAGTAAAAAGGACAAAAATTTCAATTGAGAAAAATCAAATTTTTATGGACATATTAACGATATTTGGAGGATATTCTAAAAGAATATATTGTTTTCATAAAAATATACAGAGGAGTTCGGTTCGTCGTCTTGAATTGCATTCCATTTTTCAATATCGATTTCAGTGTAGGTTTCATAAAATAAATAGCGTAACAACTAAATCAACAAGTAGACGAAAACAAAGGTCAATAAAATTAACTCCGGGATAAAAACTTGCAGTAAGCTCTGTATGTCATGGACTTCTCTATATTTTTCCTGCAATTTTTTTTATCGAATTAAGCACAAAAGAACATCATCCTCTTCATCTTTGCTTTGATTTGGTTCTGTTGTCTTGAAGCATTCTAATAAAGCCTTCCACCATTTCGCTATTACATTTGGACCCAACTGATTACAAGCAAGCATTAAAATTATATTTTTTAAAAACTGAGTGATCTCATCCTTCCCAACAATTAGTAACAGCAAATGTTTCTTGTACTACAGATTAGTTATGCGAATCACATTTTTATCCATGGGCTGAATCAACGAATATAGAGCCATCAACAGTTTGTCAAGGAATAGGATAGCTTTGGTTTGTAAACCCTTTTGTTGCAAAAAATACTTTGGACCTAAAAATAATTAAAATTTAAAAAATGGCGCTGCGAACTTAGGCCCCAATGAACAAATGCCCAAAAAAAAAATTTAACAAATGCCCTAAAAAATTGAGGCGTAAGTTCGCTATGAACAAAAGCCCCAAAACCTTAAAAAATACCCCAAAAAAATGAACAAATGCCCCAATTTTTCAAAAAACCAAATAAAAAATGAATTTACGCCCCAAAAAACATTTCGCGCAAATTTTTCACATATTTTTATTTAATGTTTTTTTTCGCCAAATATCTATTCAAATGAAACTTTGCATACTGCTCTCAATATTTATCCTACAATAAACGCCTTTAAATTCAGTATTCTTTTGCGGCAGCAACATTTAGCTCGCAACCCCACAGCATATCTTGCAATGTTTGCAAACTTTCATAGCATTTTTGCGTTTTCTCTTATCCATCAAAATGTAAAATATCGGAATGATCTGCAAAAAATATGTTTTGGGCGGATTACAAATAAGTTAACGACAACTGAGCGGCGCGGGTGTGGCTGCCAAACCCGTACGGAAGCAACGCGCGGACGCGGGCGTGACGCGCTCGCGGAACACAGTTACGATAAATTTTATATGCACTGATTACTTCAATTTACAAACGATTCCCGATATTTTTTCAGTTTACGAGAAAATGAAAAACTACAAACAAAAATCAATAACATAAACCGGTTTCGTGGTTTATTTTTGAAAAAAAAAAATTAATTTGGGCCCCAAACTTACAAATTAAAAATGCCCCAAAATATTTAAAATCTGTATAAAAAATGAACTTTTGCCCCAGATACCATAGAAATTTTTTGGGGCATTTGTTCATTTTTTTTGGGGCATTTGTTCATTGGGGCCTAAGTTCGCAGCGCCTGAAAAAATGCTCGTCCCTCATTGTACCTGAGGAACGAAACAATGGTGAAATCATACATACATCCATCCACTCTTAGAGTCTACTGGGATGTCATACGCCTTAAAAGAGCGCGGCTGCTTTGCAAGCCCAATTATTAATGGTTTGACTTTGTGCTAATCGGTTGAATTTGTGCATGCAAGAACAGTTATTCTGGAATTTTCTGCTTCTCTCCCCGGAGCTGTTTTGTTTTCAATTTCACCGACTTTGTAAATTTGGTTCTTGCAAATCTTCAACTTGTAAATAATATTACTAAGTTTATGCTAAAATGGCTCATCTGCTTGAGTAGCCGATGACAGTTTTACGAAGAACACTTTTGTCAGTCGAATTCCAAAACGAGACTTAAACTTGATAACCACCTGAAGCTGGCATGAAAGCTACCTTCTGTTTCCTTAATATCAGGGGTGCAACTTTATTGCCTTTTCCTTCATCACTGGGGAATGACTGGACAGTTTTTTTCTTTCTTTCATTGCTTTACAAACCATTTGGGAATACTCGGCTTTTATAGGAGACTTCCTCTTAGATGCTCCACTTGTCTGTTGAGAAATAATATTACGTCTCTTTTTATTTGTGTCCGAATTTGTTGATTTACCTACTCCATATATCTTTTCCGATTTTTTCAACAATTTCAGATTTTTCCTTTAACGAAAGGAATTTTCTCGGAATACCTTATTATTATTATTCAGAGACTTTTAAATACACATAAAAAGCACGGGGAATACCCGTTTTCATTTCAGAATCTTTTCAGAGTTTTTTGTTGCTTTCTGTTTGAAGTTGCTTTCAAAATTTTGTTCATTATTTCTGTGGTCACAAGCGATAACCGCCTAAGTCGACTTAAGAACGATTTGAGTTATGTATGCTATCATATTCCACTAAAAACGCTTTATATTAATATGAAATCCCCATTTCTCTAACACTGTTTAATAAAACGTTATTAATGAAAACATACTGACCTAAGTCGTAATTAAGCCCCATTAGTGCCGGTTTACACATGAAAGTTTTCTTGCTGAAAGTCTTGAGTTTATAGGTGAGACGGGAGAGAAGAATGGCAATGTTACATGCTTTCATGTACTCTGAAATTCTCTTTTGTTTCTTGCTTCGCAATTGTCAAAGAGAAGTTATTTTACGTTTTCTTTCATTATATTTTTGTGCTGCTGTTTGTAACTACCAAAAATATTTGACCTAGACCCATCTTTTATTATACCGATCGACTCAGAATCACTATCTGATTCGATTTAACGATGTCCGTCCGTCCGTCCGTCTGTGTGTCCATGTAAAGCTTGTAATCAAACTGCAGGTCGCAAATATGAATATATTTTGATGAAATTTGGTATATGAATTTTTATCGGCCATAGGATGAACGCTATTGAAATTGGTGAGTATCGCCATGTTCAGACCTAGCCCCCATACAAATGACCCCTATAAAATCGACATAAATTGCCATAAGATCCCAATTATCATAAAAATCTTAATCAAATTGGGTTTGTATGTGTTTATTACATCCATTAATCAGTAGTCCAAAAATTATCCCTATGGGACAACTCTTAGTCATAGGCCCCATATAGAACTGCTTCCCGATCTTCAACTAAATCTATCAAAAAATAAAAATATTGCACTGATTCTTCTCAAATTTTGTTTGTATATATTTTTGCAAAATACAAGAGACTTCACCAAACATGGTCACGATCGGTCCATTTTTGGACATAGTCCCCATATAGATATATCATCCGATATGAACTTTTTCATATCTGCAGCCAAAAAAATTAATAAAAATCCCACTCAAATTTGATTTATGCTTATCTTCTATATCCAATTAGTTCGACCTAAGAGATAGGGTCTCTAAGCGCATGGTATAGGGTATCGTATAGTCGGTCTAGACCGACTATAATTTTCTTACTTGTTTTTATGTTTTGTTTGTGTTAAGAAAGATAATAAATTGAAATAAAGTTAATTTTAATGAAATAAAATGATAAAGTAAAAATTAACAAATCTTGAATTTCAATACAAAAATTTCAGTGTGTAGACACGGATGAAAGTTTAAAAGAGAATTTCAAACAGTTTCAGAAAGAAAAATTTCATGTGTAAACCGGGACTTACACCCAGCAAAAATTTCGTAGTAGCAGCTCATTGATTTTTGCATTACCAATAATGACCTACCACTGACCACTGCATTACTTCTAAAGTGAAAATAAGGCGTTACTAATAATGTGTTACACAGCTACTTATATTTCATGCCAGCGCCTTGTGTACTGCATTAATTCAAAGTGAAAATAATGAGTTCCTAGGCAACTAGTTACCTCCAATTACATCCCCGTGTTATAATAATGAGCTTATCAGGCAAACTTCAACCAGTTACATCTCATTCTAAAACCCATTATTTGGTAATGTTTGTTTTTCCTGGGCATTTATATCAAAAGTAATTTTTGTCGAAAGCATGCCATTCGACGATTTGGGTTATATGTATTTGCTATCATGATCTTCTAAAAACTCTTTATATTTACGTGAAATCCCCATTTCTCTAACACCGTTTTTTAAACAGTTATTAACGAAATCATTCTGACGTAAGTCGTAATAAAGCCCCATTACATTTATATAAAAAGTAATTTTTCTTAAAAGCATGATTTTCGACTTAGGCGGTTAATGCTTGTGACCACAGATTTAAAGGTTTTCAATTGTTTACTATTTATAGAGCTCCATGTATAAATTTAGGCGTTCACTATACCCAGACACGACTGTATTTTCATAATGTGATGAATAATTGAAATACTTCGCAATTATCCATAAACACCAGTTTTACGCAATAATTTTCATTTGTAATAACGCAATATTCAAAATTTTTAACTATTTAAAGCAATTTTAATTTATTTTATAATATCTGTCAATGAATTTTAATAATTTGAGTATTTTAGGGCTTTCCTGATTTGGGGACTTTTTGTCGAAAAGTTTGGGGATAGAGAAGAAAATTATCTGGCATCCCGAAATAAGTACCAGACGATAGTATTAATATTTATTTGCATATGGTGTAGTTAGTATATGTACTCATTTAATTCATAGAATAAAAAAATAAAACTATAATCGGTATTTTTTTATTAAATTTTGCGATAAGTACATAAACCGACTTATATTCCGAACCGAAGACTTTTTACGAAGTACCGAAGTAGCGAACTTCATTTCAAGATGAACTTGTTGATACCAGATATAGTTAGGGGTTTTTTTGTTTGATAGGCTGTACGTGGCTTTAATTTAGATAGTAATGATTTGTTTCTGTAATCTTCAGTAGTACCACATAAAAACATTTCATCTTAAAATTTGTATTCAATACAACATAAATATTATTTTTGTTCAAATCAATTTAAACTATCTTGTTATATATATATATATATATATATATATATATATGTATATATATATTTGTATATTTTATATACATATTGTAGGTGTTTAATTTATTTTACAAATTTCAATATTTTTAATATTTGCATGTGTTAATTCTTGTAGTTAAAATTTGTTGTTGGTCTTTCACTAGAAAATTTCATAAATATATTCCACGATAAACAAATTGAAGACATAACCATACTATCTTAAATTTAAGAGTAGGGTATACGAAATAACGTCACAAATTGGAAAGAAAATATGAAAAATACACACAAAATATTTACTTAATTTTGAGCAGACTTTTTTTTTTGTCAAAATCAGTTCCCTGCGATCTTTTGCCGGGAACGAAAGTAGATTCTCGGAAGACATACAGTGAAATAGTGACATAATATAAAAAAATAATTATACAAAATAAACAATAAAACAAAATTTCAAATTTACTTCCAGATTTTTAAGAAACTCGAATGAAAGTTACATAAACAACTATAAACAAAACCAAAAATACCAAAAATGCAACAAATATAAATTAAAAATATTGAAACAAAAAATTTGGCATGAATTCCAGATAAAAGTAAAAAAATGCTAAATTTTGTTTATAAAGTCAAAACTACATACAAAAATTTTGGAAAAAAATAACCATTTTGGAAAATAAATTGAAAAATCTTATTGAAAAAGTTATTGAAATCTATCGATGTCTAAGATTAATTTGCAAAAACACGCACAAAGTGAAAAGCATAAAAAGCGGCCTGATTACCGGCATCTCTCAAGGAAAAGTGAAAGAAGGCCAACTCAAAGCGTGCTAAGCAAATTGAAAAAGATCTCATTAATAACAGCAACATCTACCCATAAATTAAGCTAACATTTATTTAAATTGAGTACTTTCTAATTTCTCATAAACTAAATCTACAAATAAAAAAAAAAAAAAAAATGGGTGATAATTTTAATATACGCTCTCCCCCGCCCACACTACAATCCAGATCGTCCGCTTATAATTTACCGGAACATTTTGAAAATCTTTTCATAAATGGAAATTTTGCTGAAGAAATTGACAATAATAATTTGGCAGCTGGAGCAAATCGCTTAAATGGACATGATGCACATGAACCCAACTGCTGGGTTTTCGGTTATGGTTCATTGTGTTGGAATCCCGGTTTCGAATATAGCAAATGTATAACTGGTTATATAAAAGGCTATAATCGTAGATTTTGGCAAGGAAATACAACACACAGGGGCACAATTGAAAAGGTAAGTTCTGAAAGTTTTAAATTTACTACAGAATCTTTAAAGTCTTAGAAAAGAGAAATATAAATATTTGCAAATTTTTTTTATATTAAATTGGACAATTATTTGGTTTTTTTCAAAATGCATTGAAAAAATTTATAAAATCATTTATAAACATACATATATATTCGATTCTGTAATAACAGATATAACTGGAAATTTTAAAACAAAATTGGACAAATTTAAATTAACACTAAAATTTTTAAATAATAAAACAATTGCATATTTATTAAACTTCAAATTGCTTGAGAATGAATTTTTTATAATAAACTTAAAAACTTTAATATTTTTCTTATTCTAATTAGATTTAGTTTGTTCTGATTTGTGCTACTACTTGTCCTGAAAGTACTTGACCAGAACTCCTCTTTTATTTTACCGATCGGCTCATTTTCTAAGTGCATTAACCGATGTCTGTCTGTGTACTCATGTAAACCTTATACCCAGATAATCGCCATATACAGTGGATGACAATATATTCCAAACTTATTAATAATTTCGCTTTTAAATTTTTCTTTTTAATAATTTCGCGTTAAGTCTTAAAATTATATTTAGTGTGTTCTCTAGAGAAAGATAACAAATTTGTTATAAAACTAAAAAAAAAATATACAAACGAAAAAAAGTAGTTTTTAGTGATGCCAAAACAATGGAAACTTTTAAACTTCTTTAGCAGAGTTGATTAAAACAGTAATATAGAAGATGGTAGGAAAGAAAATGTATACAATCTTAACCGTTATTTAATTATTTGTAGTTTCTGACGTTTTCTTTAAACAGTTTTTTAAATATTTCTTAATGTTTTAATCTTATAATTAATTATTATAAAATAATGGCAATAATAATGTTTTTTGAAGAGTTAAAAACCAGAATAATAGATCATGTTACTGCTGGTCTTAAGCAAAAGAAAATTTTTGAGAAATATTCCATGAATAAATCCATAATTTAAAAAATTATCAAGAAATATCGTGAAAGAGGTACGGGGATGACTCAACATTTAGGCGGCAGGTCCCTTAAAACGAGTCAAAAGTGGGATAATTTAATAGAAAGAAAGTTTAAAAACTGTCCAAAAATGCTACCCAAAAAGTCATTAACAATCTGAAAGTAAAAATATGTGCTAATTGGTCCTGAACTTGGTTGCTATCGCCCTATGAAGAAACCACTGATATCAGAGAAAAATCGTCTGACTCGCATTAATTTTCCAAAATATCACATGAACTGGTCAAGACGGAATTTTAGTACTGTTCTCTTTTCAGATGAGTCCAAGTGTTATTTAAGAGGCCATGATGGAATAACGTTTGTACGACGACTTAAGGGAAAAATACTAGACCAAAAATATACAAATAACACTTAAGTTTGGCGGTGGCAACATTATGGTATGGGATTGCTTTTCGGGCCAAGGAATAGATCAAATTCATGTAGCAAAACATACTCCAACTGGAATTGTATACTGGCATATTCTAAATGCATAATGTATCCATACGCGGTCTGGAAATTTGAACATGTCAATGACCCTAAACACACCTTCAAAGTTTTAAACGAATGGCTACAATCTAATGCAGTTAGTGTTTTTGAATGGCCCAATCACCGGATCTCAATCCCATAGAAAATTTATGGGAAATTGTAAATCTAAAAATATGGACACAAAATTACACAAGCAAGACAGATCTCATAGAGGCAGTTAATTTAGAGTGACAAAATACTTCAATGGATATCATCAACAATTTAATTGACTCCATGCCTCGGCATTGTGAAGCAGTACTAAAAAATAATGGATATCCAACAAAATATTGAAAACAAGAAAATAGGGATAGTTTGCAATTATTGCATAGTACAGGTTTCTAATGTTTTGCCAGCCAATAGCATAAAAATGAATACTTATAAGTTAATGTTAAATTTTTTTTTTAAATAAATTAAACACAAAAATTTTTAAATTAATAAAAGAGTTTTTAATTTTATGATCCAAAGTCATCAAAAATATATTTTGTTGAAAGATTCCATTGTATTGTCACTCACTGTATATTGATGAAATTTTTTGTATAAGCTTTCGTTGGCCATAGCATCAGCGGTATTGAAATTGATGAAAATAGTTGCATGTTCAGACCTAGTCCCCATACAACTATATCCAAATAATGATATATGAACAGTCACAACTCAAAATTTTCAAATATTCAGGAGAGGCAAAAAACTGTTTATTGTAAAACTGATTGTATTATTTAAAAAAATGTAGTTTCATTATGAAAAATGTCCATTTTGAGGAAAGTTTTGCTATACTGTTTTTTTAAATTTATATTGTATTTGTGGAAATAAAATATAATTTTGAGTTACGACTCTCTGACTGAAATTTTTTCATTTGACTAGTGATATTATCTCAAGTTGTGCCCCAGATATAACAGTATTTTTCCTGTTAAAGAAGACAGTTATGAGAAATAAATTTTTGCAGTAGATAGAAATGTGTACTGTGAATTAATTTATGGAAAAAAGTCAATTTTGGAAAATTTTGAATTGTGACTCTTTTGTAGTTAAGGTACGATATGTGTTTATTACACCCATTGATTTGTACTCCAAAAATAAACCCTGTATAATCATTTTTAGTTATAGCAGCTTCCCTATCTTCACCTAAATCTATCAAAAATCAAAAATAGCGTACAGATTTTTCTTAAAATTGGGTTGTTAATGTTTTTGCGAAAATTAGAAATAACATCCGATATGAATGACACTCATATTTGCTTTAAGCTTATTTTCTATATCCGTTCAGTTGGACATAATATAGTTGCTCTAAACCGACTAATTTACTTATTTTTTGTAGTAGTAATATTCCTTTTTTATATCACAAACGTTTTCTTGAATAGATAAAATATAATTACCAGAATCTAAAAATCGTTTTGTTTTGTAATTAGAAACAAATATTTCCAAAAGAAGAAATATAAAAGATAAATAAAACATTTGTATATATAGAAAAAATATACTTGAGCCTGATTTATTTCTAACTCAATCATTAAAATATACAATTAACAAAAAAATATGTTCGCCTCCAATTGGATTTGAACCCACAATCTTGTTTTTAATTCAATGTACGAGTATATAAAAGTGGCAACAAGTTCATGGTTCAAATCTCACAGAAGCCAATAAATTAAGGATGTTTTTATAAAAAGAAGTTTTTTTTTTAATTATTTTAAAACAAAAATATTTTTTAATCTAGGTCATGGTGACTTGAATTTTGTTTTGAAAATCGTTTCAATAAGTAATCTTAACTTGATTCGCTGTTGTAATATAATTAATTAATTATTTATACCACTATGTGGTTAATGTATAAGGACTTTGTGCTGGTGTTTGTAACTATCAAAAATATTTGACATAAACCCATCTTTTATTATACCGATCGATTCAGAATCACTTTCTGAGTCGACTTAGCGTTGTCCGTCCGTCCGTCCGTCCGTCGGTGTGTCCATGTTAACCTTGTAATCAAATAACAGGTCGCAAATATGAATATATTTTGATAACATTTAGAATATAAGCTTCTCTCGGCCATATGATGAACGCTATTGAAATTGGTGAAAATCGGTTCATGTTCAGACCAAATGACCCCTATGAGATCGACTTGAATTGCCATAATATCCAAATTATCATATGGATCTCGGTAGAATTGGGTTTGTGTATGTTTATTACATCCATTTATCAGTAGTCCAAAAATAAACCCTATGGTACAATTCTTAGTTATAGCCCCCATATGAAGCTGATTCCCGATCTTCACTTAAATCTATCAAAAAACAAAAATATTGCTGAGACATTTCTCAAATTTGGTTTGTATATGTTTTTGCAAAAAATAAGTGACCTTACCACATATGACCAGGATCGGTCCATTTTTCGACTTAGTCCCCATATAAATATAGCATCCGATATGAACTTCTTCATATCCGAAGGCAAAAAAATTAATAACAATGCCACTCAAATTTGAGTTATGCTTATTTTCTATATCTAATTAGTTGGACCTAAGAGATAGGGTATCCAAACGCATGGTATAGGGTCTAGACCGACTATAATTTTCTTACTTGTTTTATATTCAGACAACGTGTTATAATATAAACAATCGTTAACAATGGACATTCATTGAAACAAATTAATTTAAATATGTCACTGTCTGTAAATAAAATATAGTATGCAAGTAAATAATACTCTCATGTTAATATAGGTTATATACATATAATATATATTTTTTTCGATCCGAACTAAAAGGTATTATATATTAATAGCCATTAATTTATTTATTATTATTCTATTTGTTTATTATTATTCAATTGGTTTCCTAACACCCTTTTTGTGTTAAGTGTCTCGCAAATTACAATTAAATTATATTTAGATAAACTAATCTACAAATCAAATAAACGTATAAGTAATATCAACAATGGGTGGCATTAACAAATAGAAAAATAAATTATAACAAATTTCACATGCAGCGAATATCAAAATAATAATAAAAAAAAAAAAACAATGTGCACACAGTCTAACAAAGCTTTACATACGGGAGACAAATTTCTGTTGAAGAATGAATTTACTTCCATTTTTTATACCCTATACCACCATGTGGTTTGGGTATAATGACTTTGTGCTGCTGCTGTTTGTAACTACCATAAAATATTTGACCTATTATACCGATCGACTCGGAATCACTTTCTGAGTCGATTTAGCGATGTCCGTCAGTCCGTCCATCTGTGTTTCCATGTAAACCTTGTAATCAAACTACAGGTCGCAAATATAAATATATTTTAATGAAATTTGGTATATAAGCTTCTGACGACCATAGGATGAACGTTAATGAAATTGGTGAAATTCGGTCCATTTTCAGACCTAGTCCCCATACAAATGGCCCCTATGAAATCGACATAAATTGCCATAAGATTCAATTTATCATATAGATCTCAGTCAAATTGGGTTTGTATGTGTTTATTATATCCATTAATCAGTAGTCCAAAAATAATCCCTATAGGACAATTCTTAGTCATAGGCCCCATACCCGATATACACTTAAATCTTTCAAAAACAAAAATATTGCACAGATTTTTCTCAAATTTGGTTTGTATATATTTTTTCAAAATATAAGTGACTTTACCAAATATGGTCAGGATCGGTCCATTTTTCGACCTAGTCCCCATATAAATATAGCTTCCGATATGAACTTTCTCATATGTGCAGCCAAAAAAATTAATAACAATGCCACTCAAATTTGGTTTATGATTATTTTCGATATCGAATTAGTTGGACCGAAGAGATAGGGTTTCTAAACCATGGTATAGGGTATCGTATAGTCGGTCTAGACCGACTATAATTTCGTACTTGTTTATTTAAAGTATAGTGACAATAGTATAGTAAAATGGGTAAAGGCAAAGAAAAATCTGAACCAATCCGAAAAACGGTCATTAAATTGAGGAATGATGGCAAGTCTCTTAATGAAATTGGAAATTTCTTATTAAATTAAAAAAAAAAAAACACACACACAGCACACACAATACTAAAAATATACAAAGACAATGGAAATTATAAAAGAAAAGCACGTTCTGGACGCCCCCGTATATATTCTAGACAACCGAACAGAACGTGTCGTTATTCGTTCTGTTCTAGAAAATCCTAAGCAAGTTCAGTCGAATTTAATCGAAAACTAAGTCCGATCTGGGATTTACTTTTTCCGACCAGACAGTGCGCAGAAGCATTAAGAGGAGCAGAGTTGGTTTTCCGAGTTTGACGTAAGCCAAATATAGAGTTATTACCACAGAATGTTGTTTCTACAGTGAAAAATGGAGGAGGGTCAGTTATGATCTGGGGACGTATGGCAGCAAATGTGGTTGGTAAACTCAGATTTATCGATGACACTATGGATAAGGCTACGTACATAGCGTCCTAGCGTCCAAATTTTGGATCAAGAGGAAAATTATATATTTCTCCAGGATAACGATCCGAAGCATTCTTCAAAGTTTGTAAAGGAATGGCTTCTCTATAACGTGAGGCACAAGCTAGAACATCGTCGTTCCCCGGCCTACATGTTATTGAACATTTATGAGACATTTTAAAGAGAGGTATAAACAATCGTCAAATTGCATCAATTCCAGATCAGAAGAAGAAGTGGAGTAGAATCTATATATTAATACGTGAAGGTACATTTTTATGGTTCATACGGCGGAGAAGCTGAGAATGTTAAAATTTATGTATATATTTTAAAAACATATTAAATTAAATTAAATAAATTATTTATAATAATTCGTTACACCCTGTTAATGCGAATGATTTAAATTATATATCAGACGCTCCTGTTGAATTGTGAATTGCTAAAATTGATTAATATACATACCTTTAGGCTCAGTTAAATATTCATAAATATTTTTATTTTTATTATCAAGGGTCCGCCATCTAACGATTTTTTTCAACTAGTGCTTATTTCGTGAATGGTAACACTTAGCTCATGTCTGATTTGACAGATAATTAGTTTTATCCTCCCGCTGAACGAATATGGTTGTGTATACGCTTGAACAACGCTGGGAAATATTGCGACATTACTTTGAAAATCATGGTAATGTTGCAGAATGTGTGCGAAAATTGTGTACGGATTTTGGAAGAAGAGAAGCACCGTCAGCTCCGTATGTTCGTTATCTTGTGAAAAAGTGAAAGAAACTGGCATCCTCATCGATAAACCAAAGCGTGAAAAGCCAAAAACAGTGCGTACACCCGAGAATATTGCTGCTGTGGCAGAAAGTGTGCGTGAAGCGCCATCAACATCAATTCACCGTCGTTCTCAAGAATTGAACATTTCGGAGGCACCATTGAGACGAATTTTGCATAAAGACCTTGGTATGACGCCATACAAAGTCCAATTGGTTCAGGAGTTGAAGCCAACTGACCATCCAATGCGCTTTCGCTCCGCTAAGTGGGCCTGCGATCGACTTACAGAAGATGCCGATTTTGCCAAAAAATCATCTTTTCAGATGAAGCTCATTTTGATCTTGGTGGGTATGGAAACAAGCAAAATTGTCGCATTTGGGGCACAGAAAACCCGTACGCATACATTGAAAAGCCGATACACCCAAAACGAGTCACTGTTTGGTGCGGATTTTGGTCCAGAGGCATAATTGGGCCATTTTTCTTCGAAAATGAGCAAGGAGTTGCCGTTACAGTCAATGGCGATCGTTATCGGGCCATGTTGAACGAATTTTTGTTCACAAAAATTGAAGAGGAGGATATTGGCAACATTTGGTTTCAACAGGACGGCGCTACGTGCCACACAGCCGAAGCTACACTCGATGTTTTGCGCCCTGTTTTTGAAGATCGCATTATCAGCCGCAGAGCTGATGTCGTTTGGCCACCTCGGAGCTGCTTTGACACCGTTGGACTATTATTTGTGGGGTGCCCTCAAGGATAAGTGTTACGCCAACAAGCCAGAGACAGTTGACGCGCTTTAGAGGACAATATTCGTGAAGCCATTGGTGAAATACAGCTGCACACAATCGATAATGTGCTTAAAAATTGGACCGATCGTGTAGGCTACTGCATGGCCAGCCGAGGCAACCATTTGAATGAAATTATTTTCCATTATTAACCGGAAGGATTGTACTTTCAAATAAAAAAAGAAATTTGAGATAATATCAGTAGTTTTTTTTTTATAACATTTTCAAAAAAAAAAGTTATTTGGCGGACCCTTTATATAGATTTAAAAAAAAACATTGGAAGACAAAAATTGAATGAAAGAATAATATTTCCTGAAACTTGCACTCGAATTTCGAGTGCTGGGCTATACTACTTACTATTGAAACAACCACAAAAAATTAGCTTTACCCATGCCATCTAGCCTTTTTTCTCTAATTAAAGCTAAAAGAGGCCATACAAGATATCAATAAACTTTTTTGAAGTATTATTTATGACCGTATGTAAATATAAGTAAAAAAAAACCAAAAACAGAATTCTTTTATGTTGTTTAATATATATTTATGAAATTGTAATATTTTTAAGTTTATTTTTTTGCAATAAAATCCAATACAAGAAATTATAAATCATTGAAGCAATTTCCATTAATAATATATATAAAAAACTTATATATATTAAATATTATTCAAATAAGGGATTATATATACGCGAGTATACGCGAGTATATATATATATATATATATATGTACATATATTTGGTACTTCAATACAGTGAACTCGAGGTAATGTGAACATCCGCTATAGTGAAATTTATATTAACTCTAAACTAGTAAACAATTCTGATGGCTCCAAATAATGAATGAAAATGCTGGGACGAAAATATACGTTTGCTAAAAAAAAAAATATGTATACGTTCACCTAATATTAAAACTTTCTATGAAAAAAAAAATTAACTAAGCTGAATTATTTTTAAACCCTCCACACCTCAGTCGCAGTTGTACAATAACATTCACAGTCCAAAAAAGCCACAAAAATAATGATGCAATCATACCAACAAACACAACTACCATGAACTATATTATGCTATGTTCAGACGGGCAGCAAGATTCGAGGTTCGCTCTCTCAGTCACGGTTCGCGCCCCAATCATGATTAAACCTACATGATTCGCCATACAAAATTTTTGGAGCGAACCAACTTTGTTCATTTTGAATCTAGTTACGAACCTCGAAAAATGTACTGCCATCTCCAATTTTGATAAAAAATTATCGCTAGTTTATCTGAACTAGCTGTCAAAAATATATAAACAAAGAAAAAAAAATTAATGTGTGCAATCAAATAAATAGAAACATTTAACAAATAAAAAGTATATACATATTAACATATATGTAAGTATATATTCAAATAAAAATGAAAAAATGAAATAGTGAAACGTAAAGTGTAGACGGATGTTTTCAAATATTTGCACAAAAAATATAAACGTAAAAATGAAACAAGAACACTCGTCTGAACATCAAGGTTCGCAATCGTGATTCAGAGATCGAATCAAGTATTTCATTTTGTCGCCTGAACATGGTATTAGTAGTATTGCCACATATTTTTTTATCGATATCACGATATAATATATAAAAAAAAAAATCGCCAATATGAAAGAAAGAATATAATCCCTAATGAAAAATGAGAAATGAAAAATTAAAAATGATATATGAAAACTGAAAAATGAGAAATTAAAATTGAAAAATTAAAACTTAAAAATTCAAAATTCAAAATTCAACATTCAAAATTCAAAATTTTAAATTCAAAGTTCAAAATTCAAAATTCAAAACTCAAAATTCAAAATTCAAAATTCAAAATTCAAAATTCAAAATTCAAAATTCAAAATTCAAAGTTCAAAATTCAAAATTGAACATTCAACATTCAACATTCAAAATTTTAAATTTAAAATTCAAAATTCAAAATTCAAAATTCGAAATTCAAAATTCAACATTCAAAATTTTAAATTTAAAATTCAAAATTCAAAATCCAAAATTCAAAATTCGAAATTCAAAATTCAAAATACAAAATTAAAAATTAAAAAATAAAAATTAAAAAAAAAATGAAAAATGAAAATTGAAAAAATAAATATTAACACCCATATTCATAAAAATTAAAGGGTACTTCAAGTAGACTTTATTGTCTGTTTTTCATACAAAATTTGTTGATAAAGTCTACTTGAAGTACACTTTAATTTTTATGAATACGGGTGTAAATGTTTTAATTTCTATATTTAGTTTCTTACCTGTTATTATTATGTATTTTTTTTTTTTTGTATTCAATGTATCCATAAATTAACATATTACTAGCTAATCAAATAAAAATATTTTAAAATTTGCTTATTTTTAATATTAATAATTTTATCGTATAACTTCTAAGGTCTCAAAACATTCTAATAGGGATCAAAGTTTGGGTATTATAACGCCGGCTACGTTAAATAATGAATTTCATTAGTGTTATATGAAGTACTTAGGGAACTTATAGGATTTCTACTCTAGTAATCAAATACTAATTAATTCTTTCTATAGAAGACACGATCATTATTTTTTATAAAAACAAATTATAATAGAAAGACAATTAACTTTAAATTGAATTGGTATTCGGAATTAATGTTTCAGTATCGACAACAGTTTTAAAGTGGTAGCCGTACTCAACATTGGATGTAATATTGAGTTTAAGACGCAGTTGGAGGGTATCAAAAAATTCGGCACAGGCGAATTTGACACTCTTACTTGTTTTCTAATAAATAACGCAATACAACAATTTTGGGGCTATTTCACAGTGTAACTAAATCTTTTATTTCTAATACCATTTAAATTGAACGTTAATTGTTAGATTTGTAGTCATTTTCAGACATATTGCAACTGATATTGTAATTAATATGGAAATTTTAATTTTGTTTCAATGGTGCGTGGTAGAGAAGAAGAAAGCATATATTTCAAAAATTTATAATTACACTGTATTCTTAATCGGACCGGTTTCCGGCATTTCAGCCTTTATCAGCGATTTATTGAACATTGTGATAATTGTTGTTTGAATAGATTGTTTCTATATGAAATTTTTCTACTTAGGGCGGCCTTGAGGTTCTGATTGCTTTTGATTTTTGAAGAATTCATTACACTGTCCAAAAATTTTCGGATTGTTGTACTGTGTTATTAAGCTCTGTATACGTTTATTTAAGGTTTAATTCTTTTAACAAATTCTATGCAGGTGAAAACGTAAAAAATTAAAAATTTATAAGAAAAAGTATTTGAAAAATTAATAAAAAACAAGTAAGAAAATTATAGTCGGTCTAGACCGACTATACGATACCCTATACCACTCGTTTAGAGACCCTATCTCTTAGGTCCAACTAACTGGATATAGAAAATAAGCATAAACCAAATTTGAGTGGGATTTTTATTAATTTTTTTGGCTGCACATATGAAAAAGTTCATATCGGAAGCTATATTTATATGAGGACTAGGTCGAAAAATGGACCGATCCTGACCATGGTTGGTAAAGTCTCTTGTATTTTGCGAAAATATATACAAACAAAATTTGAGATGAATCAGTGCAATATTTTTGTTTTTTGATAGATTTAAGTGAAGATCGGGAAGCAGCTCTATAAGGGGTCTATGACCAAGAGTTGTCCCATAGCGACTATTCATTAATGGATGTAATACACACATACAAACCCAATTTGACTAAGATCTATACGACAATTTGGATCTTATGGCAATTTATGTCGATTTTATAGGGGTCATTTGTATGGGGGCTAGGTCTGAACATGGACCGCTTCTCACCAATTTCAATAGGGTTCATCCCATGGCCGATGAAAGCTTATATACCAAATTTCATCAAAATATATTCATATTTGCGACCTGCAGTTTGATTACAAGGTTTACATGGACACACAGACGGACGGATGGACGGACGGACATAGTTAAATCGATTCAAAAAGTGATTCTGATTCGATCGGTATAATAAAAGATGGCTCTAGGTCAAATATTTTTGGTTGTTACAAACAGCAGCACAAAGTCATTATACCCAAACCACATAGTGGTATAGGGTATAAAAAGCTAAATTTACATGGAATATTGCATAAGTTAGTAACTTTAAGGATATTCTTTTCACCGATTTGGAGTCGACTTAACCAAGATTAAAGTATCCTCTTTTACTCCACTTATTATTTGAGGTTATTTTATTGGACGGATTCTGCGCTCCAGTAAATCCCATAAATCCTCTATATGATTAAGATCATGTGATTGGGGTGCTGATTTCAATTTATTTTTAATATTGTAGAGCACCTCCATCGTGTTTAACTGTTGGCAAAAGATTTTCTTTATTTAATGCACTTCCACTTTTCGCCAAACTAGTTTTTTCTTTTTAAACCGAAAATGCAAAACTTGTCTTCATTTGCAAATAAAACACCTTACCAAAATTATGTTTACATATTCATTTGCAAAATATATACGCTTCTTTTTATTGACATTGGAAATTAATGACTTTCTACGTACTGCACGACCATGATAGTTAGATTTATTCATATTTTTCGAGCGGTATCGTCATGGACGTCTTTGCCGAAGGATTCTTTTTGATTTTAGAGCTAACTTGGAAAGCAGTAATTATGGGATTCTATTTTACTGACACAACAATACGCGCTCAAATAGTTTGGAGGGCCGACCATAACGATGTTTTGAAAGAATTGAATTGTGGATTTATAGTTTTAAACGACGTACTGCACTGAGGAGTGGCATCTGCCTATGATCTGAGCTATTACACGAAAAGATTTACTTACATTTCTAAGCTTTAGAATAATTTTTCTCTCGTCAGCACCGATTTCTTTGATTTTGGACTCATATCAAAAAAATAATTCCCAAAAAATTTATAATTTGGATTTTGGACTCATATCAAAAAATAATTCTCAAAAGAGTTATAATTATGCCAAATTAAATTTACGCAAGCAGTTTTGTCTTCTACTAAAAAGACCTAAGTATACGTCGTTGCATAATTCGTGGTATTCCCCTAATTGCAAATGTATGTATGAATACATTTTTTGGCACTTTGTCGTACTGCGTTTTTTGCGTTGTAAACAAACAAAAAAAAAATAAGTAGAAGCGTTCCGTAAGTTTTTTGAAAAATAAGAAAATTTCCAAAGTGTCAATAGTAAAAAGTTCGTTGTTCAAAATATTTTATTTCAGTTTTTATTAATATTTAAAATTTTATTCTTCAAGGATACGGATACTTTTTTTAGCAAGTGTATGTATGCTATTATAATAGTTTCAGTTTTTTTTTAGGGCAATCGTGGGTATAAAGTGAAATTATTCATTCATTCTCACCACTGTGCAGAGGGTATATATCAGTTTATCATTCCGTTCGTAACGCATCGAAAACTGCATTTGTGACCATTTTAACAACTCGAGTCTATATAGCGATGTTCTTCGGTCCGTCTGTCTGTTGACATCACGCCCATTCACAAAATAAAACATTTACCTGGGTATAGTTATGATAATCACCCCTATTATGTAAGTCGTTGTCGTCGTCGTCGTCACTTTGAAGTCATCACATTGATTCGATTCGAAGTCACCTCGACGCTAAATTGATATTTTCTAAAAGTATCAACACAACACTTCTAGATAATAGCAATTTAGCGTCGATGTGATGTCGAGTCGACTCAATGTGATGACTTCAAAGTTACGACGACGACAACGACTTACATAATAGGGGTGAATATTGTTTGCCATTATTCCTAGCAGGTTGCTATCGAAAATGCGGCAAATCGGACATTATTGTGCCAAAATATGTCCAAAATTATGAGGACACCTCTAAAAAAATTGAAAATTCTGTGTGTTTGTTGTAATAATTTAGCATTAAGTTTATCAAATTGTCAACTTTTTCAAATATTTTGTTTGCAACTGCTATAAATAGTGCATTAAGTCCACATATTAATATAACCGTAAAGCCCATTTTGAGGGTATCAAAGATTCGGTATAGCCGGATTTAACAGTTACTTGTTTTTTAATTAAATGTTAAAAAAAATCTTTTTTTCATTTCGATTTCAAAAGCCATAAATATTTCGTAAGAAAACAAGTAAGAAAATTATATTCGGTTTGACCGATTATACGATACCCTATGCCATGCGTTTAGGGAAAGGATCTTAGGTCCAACTAATGGGATATAGGAACTAAGTATAAGCCACATTTGAGTGGCATTGTTATTAATATCTTTACCTGGGTAAAGTTATAACAATATTGTTTGACATTATTTCGAGCAGGCTGGTATTGAAAATGGGGTAAATCCGGCATCATTGTCCCGAGATATGTCCAAAAAGATGAGATCACCTCTAAAAAATGTTAAAAATACAGTGTGTTTGTTGTAATAATTTAGTATTAAGCTTATCAAGTTATCAAATTGTTTTTTAAAAGATTTTGTTTACATTTTTATAATTAGTACAATACGTCCAGATATTAATGTAAACTAAAAACCGCATCATATGGGATGTGAATATGTCTAAAAAATGATCGATTAAGACCACTATTTGATTTATATTGATTTATCTATATATTAAATTCACACATACCAAATATGATCATGAGTGATTTCCCAAAAAAACATACATAATTTTAGAACTTAGCACGAAATTATTAAAAAACAAAATTGGCAAATTCTGAATTTTGTAAAAGTTTCCAAAATTTTGTCACACACTGTATATAGGAACAAGATTACTTATTTCGAACTCGAGATATAGTCTAAATAGTAAAACTACTCCGAAAAAAAATAAAATAAAATTATTTCTATAAAATATTTTGATATACGTGATTTTCGAATTAAGCAGACCATAATACACAAAGAAATAGTCAAACTTAAAGTGTAGAGATTTTTTATTATTTTGTTATTCAGTGTAATTGTTGTGTGGGGGGCTATAAACTAAATATTTAACAAAAACAATGCACATGGGTTATGAGAGGTGAAGGTCAATTTATTTTAAATATACATTAGACTGGCCCTTCGTTGTATGGGCGATTTTAAACTTGCTCCGAATCCCGCTCCCCGGGGCTCATTTTTTGAGGTCAATGGAAAAACTAATCCAGAAAAAATTTCAGCTCATTTGAAGAATTTTTGAGCTATCCCTGGCCCTTCAAAGTTTTGAATTTTTGGTATTGTTGCCAAAATTTTCCGTTGTAAACACCCTAGTGTATAAACTATAAACCCCTACAAAGACGCTTTTATTACCTTTCCAAAATGCCCAAAATCTCTAAATTCTGATTAAAAACAACGACAATATAGGGGTTTATATACAGATTTATTGTAAGTAATGAATAAATTAAAAGCAACATGTTACAATAAAAATTAGTTCGTCATTCGTTTTGCAACAGTGTACTTTTCAAATGACTTGAGTATTGTTGACGATACTTATCAACTGTTAATAACAAGAACTGCTTCTGCTCTTCATCGCGAGTGAGGAGCTGGTTGAATTCTTCCATTAGTTTTACCTTGCGTTCAGAGACGTCATTGACTACCTGCATTTTTTGAACAACTTGCAAGCCTTCAATGTACGAATGATGTTGTGGCCAAGTAGAAGGTTCATAAGCCATGAATTCAGTAGAGATATTGAATCTTTTAAAAAATTCCGCGGTTCTCTTTGTAACGAAAAACGCTAAAGTTTTGTTTTTAAATGAAGGTACATCTTTCGGTTGTATAATATTTCGATTTTGAAATATGTTGTCATGTTCAGATGGATCACCTCGGAGAGACTGTACCATTTTTGCTTTTACATCAACATTTATGCTGTTGTCAAAAAATGCTAAGCCAACTGCTTCATCAGAAAGATACCACAAATGGCCACACATTTTTTTTAATGCTGCATTCGAAATATCCTTGTCCACTATACCATAATTGTGCAAATCAATTAAAAAAGCCAAATCAACATTGGGAGCTGCGGCGGCAAACGGTGCGTAAAACCAGGCTTTAACATATAATGTTACGACAAATAAACATATATCGCGTATTCCTTTGAGCTCGCGCGCTTTTAGTTCAAATTGTCCGCGAAACAAATAAATTTTCAAGCAATATATTACTTTCGCCATCCACCTGGCGTGGTGAAATGCTCCAGGCGAGCGGAATGAGACTCCAGATGGCGGTGTTTTTCAATAGTAGTATCATTTGAATCGATATCATCAAGATTACTTGTATCTGAAATAGATGCCAACTGTTCCTCCTCCCTTCTTCTCCGCTCTGCTTCAGCTTGTATGCGATCCAATCTTGCCTTCTCCTTTCGCATGGCGACTGTATCAATGCCTAATATGACGCCATGCCGACCCTTTCTTTGATTTATTAAAAATTGCTTGTCGGCTTTGTTAGTCATAACGTCCATGGCATTTGCTGCTGCGATATCGAACAATTCTTCCAACTTCTTTAGAAATGCCTTTTCACTCTTCTTGTGTGCTGCACTTTCGCGGCTTCTATGTTTAAATAATTTATGCCACTTACCATGCAACAATAACAATTTGTCAATGCACTTATCTTTGCGTTGTGTTGGAATGTAAGCTTTATCCCAAAAACCGCACGCCTCATTTACAACTATAGCTGCACTAGCACGCAACGAAAGTCTTTGGTCGTTATAGATACTGAATAAAAGCGATAAAACTTGCCCTTTGGATGGTAACTTAGCGCCTAATATTTGTGTACAAGGTTCACCGATTAAATAAACACGAGTTTTAGAACGAGTTGAAAACATTTTGAATAAAACTGTGCTGTTCAAAATAACGTAACAGCTGTACACTGCTATTGTGAATGAACATTAGAGTGGTGCAAATAAATGAAAATGATTTCTGAAGCCACGAATGGCCTTATTTTTTCCTTTGGATATGAAAATACCTCTTGTGAAATCTGGTGCCGATTGAATAAAGAAAAGTCGGCGCGGAAATCGATTGAAAATTGGATTTGAAAATACATGTCAAAAAAATGACTTTTTTAAGAAATATTTGGGTCATTTTGACCCCAAGTGCATAAAAGGATTAATTTTGAATTTTTTGTCTTTAGATATTTATAACTAACAATATTTTATAGTCAAGTCAAATTTAACTTATATATGAAGATAAACCAAGTAATTTCGTTATAAATTGATACTTAATCAAAAAAAGATAATCTTAAATAACAATTTTTTCTAAAAAACTGTTAAAAATTTCCGTTTTCCGCGCCGACTACTCTGTTATCAAATCTGCATCAAATTTCATACTATTATTTTTATATTCAAAGGAAAAAAATAAGCCCATTTGTGGGCTTTAGAACTCATTTTGAAAAATGGCCATACAAACGTGAACGACTCTAATGAACATATATAAATAGACAATTCACAATGAAATAAGGTACGTTCACGTTGACTATAACAGCAATACCTTTGTCATTTTTAATCAGAATTTAGAGATTTTGGGCATTTTGGAAAGGTAATAAAAGCGTCTTTGTAGGAAAAAAACCCATTTTGTATTTGGGTTTATAGTTTATACACTAGGGTGTTTACAACGGAAAATTTTGGCAAAAATACCAAAAATTCAAAACTTTGAAGGGCCAGGGATAGCTCAAAAATTCATCAAATGAGCTGAAATTTTTTCTGGATTAGTTTTTCCATTAACCTCAAAAAATGAGCCCCGGGGAGCGGGATTCGGAGCAACTTCAAAAATAAGGGCCAATCTAATATACATACATATCAGCTCAAAATATTTATCACGATGTTGTTGTTTTTAATGTGGACTATATATCAATCAGGGTCAGTTTCAGTTCAGGATAACTTCTTAGATATAAATATGTTTGTAATAATGAAGTATGTAGTATTCTGTGCTTAAATCAATTATTTTTTATATAAAACAATAACACAGAACTAGATCGTTAAACTGGCAGACAAGAGGACTCTAGATTATTATAATTTCATAGATCATTATGAACGATATTTTTAGAGTTCCAACTAAATAGAACCAACAAAAATTTTTTAAATCACAATTACTGAACTATTTTTGCCATTAAAAATAAACATCTATGTAGGTAATTATATATCTGTAGTATCAACTATTTATCCATTTAATGGACAGCTCCTCTTTTTTTTGCAGTGTACTCCAATATAGTTTGTAGTCTATATTATATGTGATATAAAAAAAAATATTTATATTTCTTTGTTTTTACGAAACTGTATAATGTACAAAGTAACTGCAAGATATTTTGTACAATATGATGTTTATATATTTTTTTATTGTTTTTTTCTTCACAGCCTGGACGTGTAGCTACACTTGTGGAAGACAAAGAGGTGAGTGAGTATTATGAACTAATAAAAGATAAGGCATTAATAATATTGTAATTTTGTAAGTAATGTAAAAACAAAACCTAATAATGGCATTGTCTTTTCTTAATATAATTATATAATTCTCGGGAAGTCCCATTCGAACTAATGTCGTTTTCTTTACTGACATAAAATGTTGCATTTATTTTACCACTTTTAAAAAAATCTATATTTTATAGATTCTTAATAAAATGCAACCTGTGCATCTCTCGAAAGGTCTATTAATGTTTTAAGTCGTAGGGTCAGAATATTACCCCATTTTTGTCCAGTTTTGCAATATTGTCACCCTATGACTATTAAACATTTCGGGATAAGCACAAAAAAAAGTTGGTTGCATTTTATTTAGGACTAGCTGCTTTTACCCGGTCTTCCCCGGGATCCAAAGGGCTTTGACTTCAAAATGGTTCACTATGCTTAAGTTTTTTTTTTTTTTTTTAATTTTATTTATTTTGTAAACATCAAATATAACGGAATCGTTTGCAAATTAAAGGAATCACAACTTTTAAAAATTGAATTACTTTATTCAATAAGTGATCATCATTGAGCAGAGACGTCAAAGAAAAACAGAAAATGAATGCGACTTTTAAAATTGTGTCGCAATGTTGCTTTAAGCAACTGCTTATAGTATATGTATAGTAATTATTGCACATACGTAGATAACATTTATCATAAGACTTTTCACTGAGCTGTGTCCAGCGAGCGAGTCGCGGCCGCGCGTTTGGCAGCTACACCCGTGTTGCGGTGCAGTTGTCGTCAATTTATTTGAATCCCAAAATATATTTTTTAGAACATTCCTATATTTTAGCTGAGCTGTGTACCGTGGGCGCGTCGCGTCTGCGTCCGCGCGCCCCTTCCGCGCGTTTGGCAGGTACACCCGTGCTACCGCGCAATTGTCAACTTATTTTAATCGCCAAAATATATTTTTCAAATCATTGCAATATTTTAGCTGAGCTGTGTTCGCCAATTGCCAAATATTATTTTTCAGATCATCCGATATTTGAGCGCAGCTGTGTTCCGCGAGCGCATCCCATCGCGTCCGCGCGCCGCGCGTCGCTTCCTTGCGTTTAGCAGCCATACCAGTGCTGCCGCGCAGTTGTTGTCAACCTATTTTAATTGCCAAATTTTATTTTTCAGATCATCCGATATTTGAGCGCAGCTGTGTTTCGCGAGCGCATCGCGTCGCGTCCGCGCGCCGCTTTCGCGTATCGAAATTATGCTATTGAAAAGAATACAGATTTTAAATACGTTTATTGAGAGCAGTATGGAGATTTTGTTCATTTGTTTTGGGGACCTTTATTTAAAAATTTGGGGAATTTATTCATTTTTTTGGGGAATTTGTGCATTGGGGCCTAAGTGCTGAGCGCATGATTACCACTAAAACTTAGCATGGATTATTTTGAGTGTATTATGTCTAAAAGTTACGAATTTTAGTTACTCTAGAGCTTGGGGATATACAGCAAATCTGGTTTTTCCTTCTGGTGCATATACGAAAAGCTTGTGCTGGTTCCCAACTCAGGAGCAGGCGACAAATAATTGTCTATGAGAAAAACAGGGAGATTCTAAGTTGATACCTGCTACCGTAAGAGATGGGCCTCTTATGTACGTTATGTTAGGAACAACTTTTTGTACCTTCTCTTGCAATGAAAAACCAACTTACAAAAGTCTTCTGGTAGGGATATTACAGTCGTTTCAAGAGTTTCACATTCCCTGGAGTTAGCTTGTCTTATCCGATGGGCCTGAAGACATTGTTGAGTCATTTCCGGAGTTTCAGATTCCCTCGACTAAGCTTGGCTTAGCTGCTGGATTTCTAGACGCACTGGAGTAGATTCAGGCATTTCCGCTTCTCTTTCAAAGATTGTCTTGATCTTTGGGCTTCAAGACGTTATTGGATTTGCTTAGGTGTTTCAGCATTTCTCGACTCAGATTGTCTAACTCGTTGAGACTCGATACGAATTTGGGTCTGATCAGGTTCTCTAGAGTTCTTTTTTTTTAAGCCTTTTTGCATTTGAGGTAGTACGGCCTATATGCTATGCTTTCATGTGCAAGGCACAATTGCAAATAGTTATTTTTCCACCTTTACAACTCATTTATATAGTGAAAAAGATGAAATGGAAATATTTGTAATATTTAGGTTGCTTTCCAATGTAGCCAAAAGGCAAGATGGAAATAAATGTAATATTTTGTTTTCCATTGTATTTAAAAAGGCGAGATGCAAATATTTATAATCGGAATAATCCTGCAGCGGTAGTCAACCTATGAAATAAATCTGCACTAATTTTGGGGTGTTGCAACTCATATAGTAAAAAAGATAAGACGGGAAACTTTGTAATAGGTTGATTTAAAATCTTCATTTCATAATGGTGTAAACTCAAGAGTAATAAGTAAAGAGATTTATGTACAAAATTTTTGGGAAGTCCATTGAAAAATTAAAATATGAACAAACACTAAAAGCGTATATAGAAAATTAAAAAAAGTGGGCGTGGTCGATAAAAGTATATGACGACCTTACCTGGGATTGGAAAATAAAGTGCAGTAAATCGTTAACAAATCGTTATACTGCAAATCATTAATTTAATTTATTTAATTTGTTTACTTAAAACTTTTTATAACTAACATTTCAAAAATATATTTTTTTCCATATTTTTATTTCTTTTTCAATGTTTCTTCAAAACCAACACTAAACAAAATTGGTACATAAAAAATGAGAAGTAAATTAAGCTGGAGAATTCAAGTTTTGTATTATGATTGTTTTCTTTTCAAATGAAATTTATTGAAGAAACTGAGAAGCATATTATAGATCAAACAGAAAGCAAAAAAGACTTAGTTTTGTGGAAAATATTTTCAAAAAGCATGAAAAAAAAAATAATTTTTCCACCATTTTGCTTCATAGGCACCACAAAAATTTTCTAAATCAATTTTTTTTTAAAATTTTAATTGTTGCACAGGTCTCTAGCAATAATTTGGCTTTTACAGATTGAAAAAATATCAAGTAGTCGACGAGCAATAGCCAAAAAACCATATAAACAATATGCTGAAAATCGGCATTTGACTGCAAAGTTCGAAGGTCGATTAAAAAAAATTCGAACTAACATAAACAAACCCCGCGGTACGGGTCTTCTAATTTAGCCTCTATTTTCACCCCTCACTCTCAGAATCGACCTAACTTTTGCTAACCTGAATTTGTTCCACAGTGTTATTATAGATACAAAATTTTTATTGAGTGAGAAGTAGTTTCTTTAAATTCAGTAAATGTTATAATGTTTGGTGCCCTGATTCCGAATTTGATTAAACTCAGATCAGAAATTCTCTAATCACAAGTAAAATGAATAAAATAAAAAGAGGCTATTTTATTTGTCCGAATTTCCCAATGTAAGCCCCATTGAGTGTAGGAAAAATCTCAACCATATAGAGTCGAGTTTTTCCAACTTGTCAATGACTAACAAATCTGGCACGTTTCTGCAGACACTAAGCATATAAATTCGTTACCCGTTAAGGAAACTCTTAATAAACGCTCAGAGAATTTCCACAGAATATAGGCGAATACCCGCTATATGAAGTACTTTTTACGCCTTGAAACTTTCTAACCTAGGCCCGGGGACTTTCCCCAGGGTATAATGATCAAGAATTCTACAAGTAGAACTTGATTCAAAGAGTTACTAAGAACTCGCATGTAACCCCGAGACACAAGCATGGAAGACTCGAACAAATCAGTGCCCTAGTAGCGTGCTACATACCACAAAGTATATAAATGAAATATTTAACAAAAAAGAAAATGAGAATTATAGTGTAGATGTCTAAAGTAACCTCTATACATATATGTCATGAAATAACATTTAGAAATTGTCTAAAAATAAATACTAATTCCGAATGCTTTAAGCATAAGTTAAGGCTGATACTTGTGCGGAAGAAAAAGTACTAAAATTTTTGTTGTTTTCTTTTTTATTTATAGGGTATCACATGGGGTTGTGCTTATAGAATAACAGGCCAAACTGCTTTGGATTATTTAAAACAACGGGAATGTACATTAGGTAAGTTGTAATAAATGTACAAACACGCACGTCTATATTTATAAACATGTGAATTGTTTTGTTAATAAAACTAGTTAATATGTAAATACAAATTCTATTGCAAATGCTAAAAATTCGATATTTTTCTTTAAAGCAAATAAAGTATTAAAGATTTTGTTATTTCTTAAATCCACCCAGCGTTTTTTAAATCACAGTAAAACTTCGGGTAAAGACTAATAAAAGTCGATGCAGTTGCAAAAACCGAGTCAAAATTTTATATAGTTTTTAAAAAATTAATTTTAATTATACCCTATACCACTATGTGGTTTAGGTATAATGACTTTGTGCTGCTGTTTGTAACAACCAAAAATATTTGACCTACACCCATCTTTAATTATACCGATCGAATCAGAATCACTATCTGATTCGATTTAACGATGTCCGTCCGTCCGTCCGTCTGTGTGTCCATGTAAAGTTTGTAATCAAACTGCAGGTCGCAAATATGAATATATTTTGAAATTGGTGAGAATCGGTCAATGTTCAGATCTAGCCCCCTTACAAATGACCCCTATGAAATCAACATATATTGCCATAAGATCCAAATTATCATACAAATCTTAGTCAAATTGGGTTTGTATGTATATATTACATCCATTAATCAGTAGTCCAAAAATGATCCCTATTGGACAACTCTTAGTCATAGGCCCCATATAGAGCTGCTTCCCGATCTTCACTTAAATCTATCAAAAAACAAAAATAGTGCACTGATTCTTCTCAAATTTTGTTTGTATATATGTTTGCAAAATACAAGAGACTTTACCAAACATGGTCAGGATCGGTCCATTTTTGGGCCTAGTCCCCATATAGATATAGCATCCGATATGAACTTTTTCATATCTGCAGCCGATAAAATTAATAAAAATCCCACTCAAATTTGTTTTATGCTTATTTTCTATATACAGTTAGTTGGGCCTGAGAGATAGGGTCTCTAAACGCATGGTATAGGGTATCGTATAGTCGGTCTAGACCGACTATAATTTTCTTACTTGTTTTTTTTTTTTTGTTTACTCAAATAATTATTTTCGAGAATCGGAAATTTGCGTTTATACAGATTTCACTGCATATGTATATTAGGGTGGCCTTACACGACAGTTGCAACAAAAAGCGAGTCAAAAATTGCTTAAAGCTGCGTTTTAAATAAAGAAAAATATCGGTATTATATTGTTATATTAATTGTCAAAATTAATACAAACATATTTTAAACGTAATTTATTTATTTTATTAAAATCATATAAATTACTCGAATAATAACTTTCGATAATCGGGAAATTAATTTTATCGAGGATTGCGTTAAACGAGGTCGCCTGTATATGTACGAGGACGGTCCCGGAACAATCAGACCTGACAAAGAAAACACAAAAATTTTGGGAAAAATTTATTTTATTTCTCAACACAAACTACTTTTAGCTCGATATTCAATTCGCTTTATCCCATTCACAGATATCTTAATTGAGTGTGTTGTTCATTGCCTGCCTTCTGCCCCCCAACCTCAAAAAGGCTTAGCCTAAAATTGAAGGAAAATCAATGAGAAATGCTGCTGCATCTGCAAAAGAGCAGATAGGATTGAAGTTCATTCAGAAAGATATAAAAAAGAGAGGGAAAAAGAACAGAACCTTGAAACTTATTGCATGGACCATCAATAACAACACGTATTCTGCGATCTATGAGAAAACTCGATAGCGAATCGAGAGAAGTCAATACCGGCCCCAAATACAATAGTGCACCGTGCCACTTGCGATTGAACGCCTTGTAAATATCTGGAGCAACTACTTTATTTTCACCAAAATTGAATGGATCGACTCTAGCGCTAACAGGTCTCCCGTACAACGATTTCAACGGAAGCCATACTGTCGACCATTAAGATCATATCTATTAATATTGATCATTCTTAAAGCAGCAAAGAGTTATCTACGTGATGCGAATACAACCAACTGCCTAAAACTAAGGCCCATATAGAAAGATATTGGAATCTTGCAAAAAGTGATGAAGAGCACAAAGGATGTCGCCATTTATACCGAACGTTTTGCTCGGAAATAGTATGTGGCCGACAAAAGGATCACTGAAACTACTATAAAAGCGCTTATGGGAGGTGTTCCTGAAAATCTTAAAATGTTCATACAAAATAATTTATTTTCCTAAACAACATATACTCTAGAATGTTATTTTAAATAAAATTCCCATCAATTATTGAACAGCTAACTCAATAAACTTATTAATGATTAAAGTTCATAAAACATATGTTGTTATTTTGTAGATAGCTTAAAATAAAATCATTGTAATTTTTTTATTTTGTTAAACATAAATTTTGTTTTTTCTCTTTTTAGGTGGTTATGCTACTGCTGATACTAAATTCTATCCTCGTGTTGCATCTTATGATACTCCGTTTGGTGGCGAAGCTTTGGAAGTTTTAGTCTATGTAGCCCATACCGATAGTGAGCATTGGCTAGGTGAAGACGAACTGGATAATATTGCCAACCAAATAGTTGAATGTCAAGGACCTAGTGGTCATAATGCCGAATATTTATTACGTTTGGCAAAATTTATGCATGACGAAATACCAGAAGTATATGACGATCATTTATTTCAATTAGAATCATTAGTGGCACAAGAATTATGTAAACGTAATATACCAATTTGGTCAGTGATGGGTATGAATCCAGAGCGTATACGACGTGATTCACACGAAGATATACGACGACCACCCACCTTTGAATTTACATCACGTATACCTGAACGTAAGCTGCGTTGTTTAAATATTTGATTAGCGAAGAAATACTTTCCGTACGACATTATAAAATTGGGATTATAATTATGTTTATGTAACATTTTTTACATAAGTTTTTCATTTAGAACATTTAAAAAAAAAATTGATAATAAATTACTAAATTATACCAAATAAGTTTTTTTCCAAAAACATCTTAAGATATAAATATATATTTAGAAATTGTATATTTAGCTTATTGAAAATTAAATTATATATTTAATTTAAGACTCGATTAAATATTGTCATCAACTTTGTATCCTAGAACAACGCACATAATTAAAACTTGTATTATAATTTATTTAGAAATTCTAAACTTATGATTTGACTAAGGCTTTATTAAATTTAAGATGAAGACAAACGCAACAATCCAAAATTATTGATAAATATATCAACAAAAACCTTTTATAATGAATATAATAATAAAAAAAAAATACTATAATAAAATTTTAATAGAAAATAAATTATTCAACAACTACAAGAGAATGTGTTTTTTTTATAAAAATTTATTTTCAAAAAGAAATTCGTTGCATTTTCTAATTAAAGCGTTTTGTCGTTTAAGTATTCTTTTTTGCTGCTTGCGTCGGCCGTCAGCGTTTGTTGAAATTTTAAAATTCGATAAAATACCAGGAGCCCAGAATGCAGTAGAAAGTAATTTTTCACAAATTTTTTGTCAAACTAAAAAAATCAAAGCATACCTTTAGGAGCCAAATAGTATTGGAGTCGCCCTGTAATGAATTAATTATTATGACTCACTCTGTGGTTAAATGGCATACTTTTAGGCTTATTTAAAAGCAGAATGCACCATTTAAATGAAAAATAACCAATACAAAACCTAAATTATTGCCTGCACATAACAAATTGGGTAGAAAATCATATTTTATTAGTTTTTATCAGTTTCCGAGGATTATAGCGGTTAAATACCACAATTTCTAAGACATTTAATAAATTATTATGAACCCAACGTTAAAAAATTAATTTTTTATTAGTTGGTTAAAATTTCAGCAGCACGTGATTCCATTAGTTTTTCCATTAAACTAATGCTGCTCATCCAATCATCTAACGTTGTGGCCATACCAGCGATTTGAGGACGATCTAAAACGCGAGGTAATACCTGGAAAAATATGATTAAAGCTACTACAAAAGACAAAAAAGAAACATTTTAAATTTACCCATGACATATTTACAACACCAGCAACTTGATCAATTTCACCCTTTACTAAGTCCAAGGCTAAAGCTTTCATGATCAATAATTCCACTTCCTTCAAAGGCAATTGAGTTTCATTAGCAATATCCTCAAAGGAAATTGAACGATGTGTGGCGGATCGTCTAAAGGTCATTTCCATCAGGCACAACAAAGAGATTTTCTGGCGTAATTTAATTTCTTGAGCAGCCAAATCGGGTACTTTAGACCAAACAGATTTCATGCTATTGAATCTTTAAATAAAGATAATAACTCTGGTTAATTGGTTGAAGAAAAATTTTGAAGTCTTACTTTTTAATATCTCCTACATTGAAGGCTTTCAGCAAATCCATCAACCATTCATTTTCTGTACCCTTTAATGAGCTTAAAATAGGATGGGCTAACTACAAAATTTATAAAATTATCGTTAGTTATATAAAAATTGTTTTATGTGTTATATTTACCAATTCACCAATGTTATATATGCCATCTCCAAGCAAAGCGGCTAAACCCAAAAAGAAGGCCTGTTGAGCCCATTGATCTTTAGGATATTCTTCAATGGAACAACCCAAAAATTGTAGACCACATCGATAATAATCACTGTGCTTGCCAACACGTTTATAGTATTGTGATGCTAGCATATAATATTTGCCATGTACGGGAGTTACGTTACCAACATCATCAAAAGTATCACGCAATTCTTCGATTATTTTTTTACAAGCTTCCAAATCATTTAAGTTGGACAGATAAATGTTTCCTTGAAGAACCTATAAATACAAAGTAAAATATAAAAAAAAAAATCATGTGAGTCCGATCACAGAAATGTGTAAACATCTAGTAATTAAATTTTTTATAGCACTTTTTTAAAATCAAACAGAAAGCGTCACCTATGTATCACTTATAGCTATCAACTGCAGGGGCTCTGCTAAAATACAAATATTTATTATTTCAACTGGTTAATTTTTAATTTTAAGTTTTTTATTTTTCATTTTTAATTTTTTATTTTCTTTTTTTATTTTTCATTTTTGGTTTTTAATTTTTTTTTTTTCATTTTTTAATTTTCATTTTTATTTTCCATTTTTTATTTATCACACCAATTTTGTCTTACGTTTTATATGTTACGCTGTTTATACCCTATACAACTATGTGGTTTGGGTATAATGACTTTGTGCTGCTGTTTGTAACTACCAAAAATATTTGACCCATCTTTTATTATACCGATCGAATCAGAATCACTAACTGATTTGATTTAACGATGTCCGTCCGCCCGTCCATCCGTCCGTCTGTGTGTCCATGTAAACGTTGTAATCAAACTGCAGGTCGCAAATATGAATACATTTCGATGAAATTTGGTATGTAAGCTTTTATCGGCCATAGGATGAACGCTATTGAAATTGGTGAGAATCGGTCCATGTTCAGACCTAGCCCCATACAAATGACACCTATGAAATCGACTTAAATTGTCATAATTTCCAAATTATCATATAAATCTTAGTCAAATTGGGTTTATATTTGTTTATTACATCTACTAATTAGTAGTCCAAAAATGATCCCTATGGGACAACTCTTAGTCATAGGCCCCATATGGAGCTGCTTCCCGATCTTCACTTAAATCTATCAAAAAACAAAAATATTGCACGGATTCTTCTCAAATTTTGTTTGTATATATTTTTGCAAAATACAAAAGACTTTACCAAACATGGTCAGGATCGGTCCATTTTTGTGCCTAGTCCCCATATAGATATAGCATCCGATATGAACTTTTTCATATCTGCAGCCAAAAAAATTAATAAAAATCCCACTCAAATTTGGTTTATGTTTAGTTTCTATATCCAGTTAGTTGGGCCTGAGCGATAGGGTCTCTAAACGCATGGGTCTAGACCGACTATAATATTCTTGTTTTGTGATTGTATTGTATTGTAATTAGCCCCTGCGCTATAGATGTTTACACATCAAAATTAAACAACATGAATTACAATTGGAAAACATCTTATTTTCACTATTAATCGATAACAATTCGTTGAGACGTCCATTGCAAAAATGTTCTATTAACATACCTGCACATACCAAACAGCTTCATCACAGATTTTAACTTTATCTTTAATTTTACCCAAAAATTCAACAGCTTCTTTTTTATCGGTTATATGATCAACAATAACTTCCACGATTTTCACCAAACCATAAGGATTGATTCTATTGTAAAACATAAATAAAAAAAAAACATGAATAAACAAAAACTAAAACTAACATAACCTCAACATTCATTTCGATTTGTTTTTGTACTCACTTCATTTCGAATGTTTGTATAAAATTTTTATACAATTCCAATAGTTGATCTTCATCTTGCATAGGAGCTGTTTGTACAAATTTGCTTAACTTTATCGTTAACTCATTCCATAATCTAAAAAGTGTAAATTATAAAGATGCTGTTCAGAGTTATGGCATTTTTTGCAAACATACTTTTCATTGTAGAGATCCTCTAAAGCAGCCCATTCGGAAGCCAGTTCTTTGTTTGTTGTTTTCTTCTGATTAGCCAAATAGCCAGTTACATTTACAGTAGACTGTGCCATTTCAAGTTGTGATTTTTTATATTAAATTTTCTCTTTTTATAATTATTTTAACAAATTTTGTAATTTTTTTCTGTCTTGTAGATGTGAAATTTTTTTGCAAATCACAATTCGCCGACGCTGCTGTCTAATATGTCAAACTGAATGTTTTTATAACTCCTAGCTTCTTGATATGGCAAAAATAGATGCCAGATTGAGAACCAAAGAATGTCAAATCCGTACACAAATTTGTAAAATTTTAAGTTTTTTTTTTGTTTTAATAAATATTTGTTTCAAAATGATTGTATATATTTTTTTTTATTTATTTAATAGTATTATTTAAAATACTTTCAATTTATCTAAAGATGTTTTACAAATCTATATATTAATAGGCTAGGCGATTTCTTGTGACCGATGTTTTGTTCTACCGTTTTACCCCGATTTTGACCAACGTATATTATTTGAAAGGTATTTCTTTCTAGCCGTTTTGCAGATTTACAGATTTTTAAATTTTTTTGCTTTATTTTGAGTAAATTGCATTTAAAGTTGCTACTAACACATACATAAAATTATACAATGCTATGTGTTTGTTTATTAAATTTGTTAATGGGTTTGTAATAAAAATAAGTTTGTTTTTTTTGTGTTGATTTGCGAATTGGCTATAATTGATTAGCATACCTTTAGGGTCTTTATTTAATGAAAAAATAAAATTTTCTAGAATTTGCAATCGAATTTCGAGGGTTGGAATCTGCTAGTAAGTATAAGTACCTTAAAGGATCTGTTGTACATTATTTTTACATAATACAGCTAACGACATTTCTTCTAAAAATATTAACATTTCTTTCATTGGTAGCCAATTATATTCTTATAGTCCTTTTAAATATGTATAAAGATTTTTGATATTTCTAGTGATTAATCATATTCTGGTTCTTCAACATGGTTCTGGCTATTCAACATACGTTAACTGTTCTATTAGATATTCCAGTTTTTAGTTGAATTAAATAAGTTTTAAAAGACCAGATTAAATTAATTCAAATATTAAACAAATATTACCATTAATGTTATAATTTAATAAATAGAATGCAACAATGCAATTATCTTATTCAACACTGATTTTACTCATATTTACAGTAACCAGTATTTACTCGTTTACCTAACAACACTTACATTGATGTCAAATAGTCGAAGAAAAATTTCATGGATTTACTGACAGTTCGAACGGAACAGCTGTGAATGTTGGATGTGGTATTCGGAAGAAAAATTCCAATTAAAAAATACAAGTTTATTAAAAAAATAATATTCTGCGATAAAAGGATAACATTTCTTAAAAACAGAAATAGTTGCATAAAAAAATTAAAATAAAAGTATAATATATTAACAACAAACGATGTGAAGTAATAGAAGCAAAGAAAATTCGTAACTATGAACTGATGAATAAAGGAAAATCTTTAAAAACAAAACAAAAAATTGCAAAAAATATAATAAAGAAAACACAGGTTTTTACTGAAAATATAACAAAAGTGAACTAAAAGAATAATTTTAATTAAAAAAAATAAGATTTACATTGAAACCAACAATAAATAATTATATAATAGTTCAATTGGCAACCAACTAAATTCATGCTACACATTTTTTTTCATACATTAACTACTGATAGATGATTTTAGTTAAGCTATTTTTGGTGAAATTGTTTATTAATAAAAAAAATACAAAAATTCGAAAGTGTGTAAGAGAATTGTGCACAATAAATAATCACATATGAAAAGTAACAACAAATAGTTACGTGAATTTATTAAACGTAATCGAAATATCAAAAGAAATATTTGACAAATGAGTGATAATTATAAAAAGAAACTTTTCAGTCCAAACGAAAAAAATCAAAAGTGTGTTTTAAACGGTTTCCTTTAATACGCAAAAAAGGTAATAACAGATCAATATCTCAAACAAACGGTTAGTGTTATTTATTTTTATTTTGTTGTGTTATTTTTATTTTTTAATATAAAGTTACCCGGGGGTATTTTATGAAGATACCTGTTCTCTAGATTCGCACGTGTCAATCAAAATAATGACTAAAGTCTAGTTATTTATTTAACCCCTTAATACATAATATAGCCATTTGGCAACAACCGTTTTTTAATAAAAAGAAAGAAATATCTTTGAGCTACAATATCGCTATTTGGCGAATTTGGGCGCCTTGGATACATACTATTTGTTCTAGTTTGTTTCCTAAGCTTGTCTAAACATATATTGAAATCGTGGTTTTGCTTTATCTTTCTTTGAGTGGCTGGACTTACACACTTTTTTTTACAAAATGTGAAATTTTCAATTTGTGTTGTGGAAATATTTGATGTTTCATTCTCGCAATTAATTTTAGATTCAAAAAAGACAAGTTTTATAAGTATTAAAGAATTGAATAAATTAAAAAAATCACAATGTAGCAATTTTTTGATTATTTTTCTTAGATTTATCAAAAAAAAAAAAAAAAACTACTTAAAATAAAACATAAGTCGGTATATGCCGCCTATATGACACCCATACCATGAGATGCAGTGAAGCCATCGAAATAAATATATGTAAACTAAATTTAAGTGAGATTGACAGATATATTTGATATTAAATATTTTGAGGTTAATATCGGATGTAATTATTATATGGGGACTCCAAAAATGATCCAAATCAGACCATATTTAGTAAGATTACTTTAGTATGCCAAAAACATAAAAATCAAATTTGAGTAACATATGTTCTTCTTTAATATCTTAAGTTAGTTTTAAGTGAATATCGGGATGCAGCTTCATATAAGGACTATTGATCCTAACCTCTTTATTTTTGGAGTGATTATTTATGAATATATACAACCTTGTACATAGAAATAGGATACTTTGTTTCACTAATAATTTCTTCAATTATTTCACTATAGTAAAAAGCTATTTAAGTTACCCTAAACCACTATGCGGTCATTGTACAATGAATTATAGCCCCCGTATAAAGCTGCTTCCCGATCTTCACTTAAATCTATCAAAAAAATAAAATATTGCACACATTTTTCTCAAATTTGTCGGAATATGTTTTTGCAAAAAAATAACTGACTACCAAATATGGTCAGGATCGGTTTACTTTTCGACTTGGGGCCAAATCACCGCATTCGTTATCGAAATTATTTTTTTATTTTCCAAAATAAAATACTAAAAATAATTTTTCTATGTCACAGTTAACGAATTATGGCTTCTTATTAAGAGTAGAAGTGAAACGAGGTCTGATGTTTGTCCGTCTTCTTTAAATAATAAACCAAAATATGGAATTTCTATCGATTTTACTCGATATCGAATGCGCTGATTTGGCCCTTGGTCCCCATATAAATATAGATCCGATATGAACTTTTTCATATCTGCAGCATAATGCCGAATTTAATTATTAACATTGCCGAATAAATTAATAGCTAGACCGACTATAATTCTCCTACTTAGTTTTTAAATGTAATTTATATTGATCTAGTATTATCAGATTATAAAAGAAATTTCACAATAATTACAACAGTACGTTAATAACTGCTGCATTACTTGACATGGATCATAATTTATTATGAGATATAAATATGGCACTTTGGAAGAACTGAACAATTTTTATTCGCACAAATTAGTATGTATTTTGTTTTTACAATTTTTAGTTGTAATAAATGTGTTCCAATGTTGTCAGTTTGGGAATTTCCCCCCCTAAAATAAGGGGATTTTTCGGTTTTGGGGGATTTTTTAAGAAGCATAAATTAAATTTATTTTTAGGGCTTTTTGTAAAAAAAATTATTTTATAATATATTTTACAATATTTTACAAACATTAATTATGAAGTTTGAAGTTTTCAAAAATCGAAATATCAATACAACAAATTATACAACTTTTTTTGTGATTCTAAGCTTCTAAGTTAACATTTTTTAGCCGAAATATTTGTAGCATGTCTGTGAGCTGAGGAGTCACAAATATTTTATTTAATTAAAATCAGTATAAAAATTTGTAAAATAACTAATAAAAATAATGCAATCAACATTTGTCAATATTCGAAAGTGAAGCTCGCACATGGCGAAGCTTTAGTGCGAACGATTTGACTGGTGCTGTGTTAAAAAACTAAAAAAATAAAATATGAACTTAATACAAATGAGTTAATTAAATTTTAATTTTATTTGTTTGATATTTTGTTTTAAAAATTTTTCATCTGAAAAAAAAATAAAAAATAAATTATTTCAATTCAATAAATTTTAGTGTTTTTTTATGAAAATCGCCCTAAACCTAGGAGTTTTAATAATTTTTTTAGGGGGACATAAAATAAGTTACTGGCAATGTTGATGTGTTCTTTATAAGTAATCAAAAAATATATCATAGAAAATATATCAATACCAAAAAATTTAACAGATATTATCCCCGGAGAAAATTGCATAAATTGTAAAAGTGCTCTCCCAATATGGTGTAGAACTCAATTCGTTATAGCGTAATTGATAACAAATATCACACGTCAAATTAGGAACGAAGTCTAGGAGTCGTCAACCAACAACTTATACGGATAGGAGCATATTTCGATAAAGCCAGCTTGATCCTTTCATTTTGGACTATATTATAGAACAGTTGTTGGTTGCCCAAAGAATCAAATTTTTAACATTAGGTACATATAAGAGATAATAAAATAAAGGTCAAAATAGGCTAGTTTGAATATTTAAGTATCCTTTTTATTCGAAAATATGCCAAAAACCTGATCTATTATGTATGATAACGGACCTAAACACTCATCAAAAATTGTTAAGGAGTGGTTTCGAAAGGAAAATATTTAGGTTTTTATTGGCCAGAACAAAGCTCTCACCTAAATCCCATTGAAAATCTTTGAAACGATGTAAAAAACCAAATAGCGCTTTTGATAGAAATTCAGGAAGCATGGAATTCTATACCAATAAATCGATGCCAAAGGTTAGTGGAGAGTAAGCCTCGTGGATGCCAAACTATAATTGACAATAATGATTTCGGTAAAAAAATGTGTCAATCACAATTTAAAAAAAAAACCAATATAATAGTGTCCTATTTATTCGTCCAGTCTTTTATATTTAGATCTGTATATTTTATACCCTCCACACCACCATGCAGAGGGTATATATCAGTTTGCCAATCCGTTTCTAACTCACTGAAGTAAATTCCAGAGACCCCATAAACTTTATATATTCTTGATCCTTAAAAAATTGAAAGGTCAATCTGGCGATGTTCGTATGTCTATCTGTCTGTTTGTTTAAAACATTCTTCTGTTCGCAATAGGTACTGGGCCGCATTACTTAGGCTTAAAATATTCGTCATAATACAAATATGTAATCGTACGTATTTACATATCTGTTGATTGCATTTAATAATTGCTTTTAATTAGAAACAGCAAGAAGGCACCTAAAATTTTTGTTAATTATCTTATTCATTTTAAACATCATTGTAAAAAATCTAGACATTATTATTTGAAATGTAGCCTTTTCTGTCTCTTAGTTTCGACAAATTTGTGTTTAGAATACGGGTGCAGAGTACCAAAGATTCGGAACTGCTCAAGTTAACACTTTTTTGATTTATTCTTTTAATAAATATTGAATTATGGACTTCGGATGTAACACTTCCGATGTATGAAATACAAATTTTAACTCTTGTTTTATATAGAAAATTTTGTTTTAATATAAACATGTGTCCTATTTACATATCCATGGCTGTATATAATAATCTGGATCTTAGAGCATAGGAGACAATTTTATGGGGGACAATTTCAAAAGTATGGTCGACAAAAACTTATATACCAAGTTTCATCAAAATATATTGTCATTTGCCACCCCTGTACAAGGTTACATAGACGGACAGACAGACGTACGGACGGACATCGTTAAGTCGATTCAGAAAATTATTCTAAGTCGATCGGTGTAGTAATATTTTTTCAGTTTCGTTACGTATCGTTTTATGGAATGAGCCCCTAAAATATTAGTCTAAGTCAAGGATTTTTGGTAGTTACAAGTATCAGCACAAACTCATTGTACCCACAACACATAGTGGTGGTATTGGGTATAAAAATTCAATATGTTAGACTATTATGACATTCATTAGGAATTCATTAATTTTTTCTTCAGATAAATTACATGAAATTTAGAATTTGGTCTAACTACGAGGGCGGTCCCAGAACAACATGAAAAAAAACTCAACAAATTTGGGAAAATAATTTTCTTTACTTCTCGATACACTTTTCCCAGCGATATTCAATAGTTTCGATGGCTTCAAATAGCCATCAACCACAGATACCATCTTTTCATTGTTGGCAAATTTTTTTACCACCAAGCCATTTTTTCAACTTTGGAAATAGAAAATAATCCGACGGAGCTAAATCAGGTGCGTGATGAAGCAATTAGAGCTTTAATTCATGGATTTTGACCATTGCTATAGTGGATGTGTGAATTGGTTCATTGTCTTGATGAAACAACACATTCTTTTTCGCCAAATGTGGTCTTTTTACCTTAATTTCATCACTTAAACGCTGTAATAAGTTAGCATAATACTCGCCGTTCATTGTTTTTCCGTTTTGAAGATAATCAATAAAAATTATCCCACGCCTGTAGATGGAACTGTGTTCTTTAGACACGATTCTCCCATTTCAGTCCACTGTTTTGACAGTTCCTTTGTCTCAGGTGTGAAGTGGTGGACCCATGTCTCATCCGTGCTTACGAATCGACTAAAAAAGTATGCTTTATTGCGGTGAAACATCGCTAAAACATCTTCACGACGCTGTTTTTATTGTACTGTGAGCAAACGTGGCACTTATTTTGCCGATAGCTTTCTCATCTCAAAATTTTCGGTCAATATGCGATGTATAACAATTTAAAATGCCTATCATTTCAGCTAACTACCACACGTTCAGCCTACGATCATCCAATACCATTTTGTGGACTTTCTAACCCGTTTCTGGGGTGGCCACGTCAATCGGTCGACCTCTACGGTCTTCTTGGCAGCTCGTACGGCCTCGTTTAAATTCTGCCACTCAATATTTTACAGTCGTAAACGAAGAAGCAGTCTCTGCTCTCATATATACCAAAATTCGAAGTTTGATGTTAAAATTCTTATGATTTAACCCAACATTATATTGAAGTTATAAAGCATTGCCCTAACAAAATTCTCGGGATCTTACAAAGAATTGCAAAAGAAATGAATAATATCCAATTTCGTGATTTTTCATACTAAATACTATGCTGTTTGATATAAACGTCACTAAGTCAAACTTTTATTATCGAATTTTCGTTTTAATTTTAATGGATTTTTTTTCAATAATCTACGTGCTCTATGTCGTCGTTTTTTTGCAACTGTAACTTGATTTCCTTCCTTGTACTCCACGTTAATAATGTTCCTTAAAAATGTAACTTCCGTTCATTTACGCTTATTTTGTGTTTTTTTTTGCAACAAACCGAACCAAGTCTACATCCTAACACATTTACAACACGTACTTTTATGCATAAAGTCACATTAGTTGTATTTTAAAGTCTTAATGTGGATTCGTTATTTGTATTTTATGATGACATTGGGAGTATTTTTACTTTTTTTTTTATTATATTCGCAAAGAAACTAAGTTAAAATTATAAAAAAAAGATTTACTTAAAACAAACATATACATAAAAAAGTAAGAAAATTATAGTCGGTCTAGACCGACTATACGATACCCTATACCTCGCGTTTAGAGACCCTATCTCTTAGGCCCAACTAACTGGATATAGAAAATAAGCATAAACCAAATTTGAGTGGGAATTTTATTAATTTTTTGGCTGCAGATATGAAAAAGTTCATATCGGATGCTATATCTATATGGAGACTAGGCCCAAAAATGGACCGATCCTGACCATGTTTGGTAAAGTCTCTTGTATTTTGCAAAAATATATACAAACAAAATTTGAGAAGAATCAGTGCAATATTTTTGTTTTTTGATAGATTTAAGTGAAGATCGGGAAGCAGCTTTATATGGGGCCTATGACCAAGAATTGTCCCATAGGGATCATTTTTGGACTACTCATTAATGGATGTAATAAACGCATACAAACCCAATTAGACTAAGACCTATACGACAATTTGGATCTTATGGCAATTTATGTCGATTTCATAGGGGTCATTTGTATGGGGGCTAGGTCTGAACATGGACGATTCTCACCAATTTCAAAAGCGTTCATCATATGTTCATATTTGCGACCTGCAGTTTGATTACAAAGTTTACATGAACACACAGACGGACGGACGGACGGACGGACGGATATCGTTAAATCGAATCAGATAGTGATTCTGATTCGATCGGTATAATAAAAGATGGGTCTAAGTTAAATATTTTTGGTAGTTACAAACAGCAGCATAAAGTCATTATACCCAAACCACATAGTGGTATAGGCTATAAAAACCAGTAGGCACAAATGCATGATCTAATGTTTAAGATCAACAAATTAATAGCGACCATAATTTATTAACAAGTTTTTAATGCAAAATTATTTTGAATTTTCATAAAATGAAAAGAATTTCGTATTTCGAACAACACTCCTACATTTATTCTAATCAATAGTCGATAAAAAAAGTTAAAATTTGAAAGATAATAAAGGTCAGCTAGCTAAATCTTAAAAGGCAGCCTTTTTTTTTTAGAAACACATCATGTTTTACAAAATACATAATTATAAAATAAAAGTTTCAACATAAAAGGTGTAAATGACGCCACTTACAATTGTTTTGTACACGGTTTTTGCCTCAGCAATAGTCGTAAAATTAACATGAGCCATAAAAAGAGAAAAAGTAATAAATAATAATGTTTAAATGAAAAGAATGCTCATAGAGCATATATTTTTTCCTTTTTTTTCCACTTAACTTTCAAAGACACTGTGATAAAAAAAACATTTTAAATTGCACTATTTTCAGTATACTTACAGGACAACGTGTTTAACACACTTAGCCTTTGGAAATATACTCGCTTATCAGCTTTCACTTTCACATTCATCACAAAAAGTTGTAAGAATCGATTTATAGCAATTAATATGACTTCCACTTAGTTTGGGAACTGTGACCTAAAAGCAAAAAAAATCGTCTTTATTTAAAAAAATGTCACTTGTGGGCTTAATCCATTACATGAATTTTAAGGACATTTAAACTATTCAACTAAAGTCAATAGATTTGCAAGCAATTTTGGCCGTGGTGTGATTTCATATTTATCTAAATTGTTAGATTTTTAAATACGCTCAAAAAATTTGTTTTGTTTTTGGTTTGCTTTGACGTATGCTTTTGCCTTTAGAATTGTTGTATCACTGTGTGCGAAACTCATTAACACGATTAAGACCTGTAAAATTGATTGGTTATGGAATAAACCCCAATGGGAATTTGAAATTTCTTCACATTTACAAATTGAGAAAAAAAAAAATGAAATAACTTAGATCTTTAGAAGTGTAACAAATTGTTAAACACATTTTCGTAGAATCTTTGTTGAAATCTGTTGTACATAAATAAATACTTATTTTCTTATTTAAAATTCTAATAATTATATGTTTTCAAGATACTTAAATCAATACAACGGTAGGAACAACATATGGCAGCCCTAAAAACAATGTTCTTTAGAATCTACCTTTTTATTTCCTAGCTAAAAATAAAAGTCATCTGAGTCGATTTTGCGATGTCCGTGTGCCTGTCCGTCCGACCGTCTGTTCGTCCATCTGTCTGTCCGTCCATCCATGTGTCCGCCCTTCTGTGTGCCCTATGAATATATGAATATATTTTAATGAAAATTACTATATATGCTTTCATCAGCCATAGGACGAACGCAATTGAAATTGCTGAAAATCGGTACATATTTAGACATAGTCCCCATACAAATGACCCCTATTAGATCGACTTGAATTACCAGAAGATCGAAATTATCATATAAATCTCGGTCCAATTTGGTTTGTTTGTGTGCTACACCTATTAATCAGTAATCCAAAAATTAACTCTGTAGGGCAATTCTTAGTCATAGCCCCCATAAAAAGCTGCTTTCCCATCTTCACATAAATCTATCAAAAATTAAAAATAATGCATTGATTTTTCTCAAATTTGGTTGGTGTATATTTTTGCAAAAAATTAGTACCTACCAAATGTGGTCAGGATCGGTCCACTTTCCGGCCTAGTCCCCATACAAATATTGTATCCGACATGAACTTTTTCATACCCGTAGGAAAAAATTAATAACAAATTTCGTTTATGCTTATTTTATATATCTATTAATTGGATCTAAAACCCTTACTGTAAACGCATGATAGAGGATATAAATTTAAAAAACTGTTTAAGATTTATTGTCTTTAATAAATTCTTTTTAGGTAAAAATTTAGAAAAAAAAAAAACAAAAAATCATAAGAAAAAGTATTCTTACATTGAAAATATTAATAAAAAAACTAAACTTATATTAAATATTGCTTAAGTTAATAACTTGTAGAATATCCTTTTCGCTTTATGATCTCTGTAAACCGATTTGGCATTGAACCAACTTTAAACTATCTTCTGTACTTATTTTAAAACAACAAAATGACGCTTTTTAATATTTCCTTTAAGGCTTGACATTGTGTGCGGTATGTTTTGGATCATTATCGTCTTGAAACCAAAAATCTTCTTCAAGGCCCAGTTGTTGTGTGCTTTCTTTTAACTTTTGTTTTAAAATGTTTGTGCATCCAATTTGTTCCATTATAGACTCAATAAATACGGGTTTACTAACCGCGATGTCTGTAATACAAGGCTAAACCATAGTGTCGCCTCAACCGTTGGCAAACGATTTTTTTTATTTAATGCAGTTCCAATTATTTCCTTTAATGCCGAAAATAAAACACGTTCCCAAAATTCTGTAGCCTTGTTTACATTCTCATTTGAAAGTCCATATGAATGTTTCTGACATCTATGTGCTACACGACCATGATAGTAAGCGATGCAGATTACGCGCATTTTATCATTTAGCGCCTTAAAAAAAATGCGCAAAATTAGCGATTTTCGCTTATCTTTTTTAGTGCGTTAGAGCCTTTCCAAATTAAAACTTTTTGTCAAAGAGACTCATAATTGGTTCTCTTATTCTTCAGAAGAAGGAGCCATTGAAGCAATTATGGATAACATGAGTTGCAAACTAATATGTACGATGATTCCAAAAACTATATTTATATGACGTACTTGGCTTAATTTTATCAGAAGTAAAAAAAGTGTATGTGGCATTCAAAGCCCTAAATGCAGACCTCACAAAACTTGTTGCTAACTTATTAAAAAGTTTAACAAATAGGATAATTGGACCTACGCGTAAATTCTATTATTTGGAGGATGACATCGATGGTATACTTAACGAACTTTGCTCTTTAGAATATAGTTTTGAAAAGACTTTTGACAATAATAAATATTAAAGAATCGGGCAAACAATTAAATCAAACAAAAGTTTAGTAAGTTCATAAAATCTGTTACAAATGAGCTAATTTTAAAAACCTAAAAAAATTCTTAACTCAGTCGGGACAGCAAAACTCAGTCAATGAATTCACGTTTTTTAAATAATTAAGTTTCTTAATTATTTAATTATTATTAATTATTTAGATATATTAACTTTTCAATACTGAAACGAAGAGTGTTCAGTTCTTTAATTCTCTTTAAAAAAAAAATAAATAAATAAATTTAATATTAAAACAATACTATGTCCAGAAGATGAGGAAGAAAATAACATGATTTTATTTGAACCTCAAGAGGTATAAGAAAAGTTTTTAATCTATTTAATTTTTTTTATTCCTATACACTTTAAACTTTTCATTAAATACTAAATGATTTCAAATGTACGAATAATATATACATACATACATATGTAAGTTTTTTGAAAATTTATAAAAATATTTTATTATTTTAGAAACATATTATTAGCGCTTATTAACGCTAATTTCATTCTAATTTAACTCCTTTTAGCGTTTTTTAGGGTACTGAGTTGAATTTTTTTATATTTTGCGAACGGTATCTGCATGGATATCTTTGCGGAGGGATTCTTTAATTTTAGAATTTTAATTTTTGGGCAAGCAGTAATTCTGGCACTTTGTTTTAATGACGCCAAAATACAGATTTTAACAAACTTGAATTTGTGGTTTTGTGGTTTTCATGAATGACGTACTTCACTAAGAAGTGGCTTTAGCCTATGAGCCATGCTATTTAACGAAAGGATCTACCCCACTTCAAAACCGATTTCTTTGATATTGGAACTCATTTAAAAATATAGTTTCTAAAAGAAATATAATTAAAACAAATCAACTTCATACAAACAAGTTAATCTTATATTAAAATAAAATCGATTTAACAGACCTGAACGTCATTGTATAATTCGTGGGATTCCCCTAATTGTAAATATACGAATACTTTTTCTTTCATTTATAGTTGCCATACAGTGTTGCTTGCATTTTAATTTAAAAAAAAATTGAAGTCGAAACGTTCCGTAAGTCTTTTGAAAAACAACTAAAATGCCCAATGTTTATAATACGAAATATTTTATTAAAATTTATTTAATATTTAAAATTTTCATATTCAAGTGCACGGATACTTTTTCTAGCACGTGTAAGTGAAATTTTTACCTATTGAAAAAGGTAATAAAACTTGTTATTTTAGTTTAAACTTCCCATGCCAATCAAGGCAATATATACTCCAGCAAATTTTTCTGCGCAGTACCTATAATTTATGAAATTGTCCCTTAGTTTCGTGGGGAAAAAATTACACCACTGCCTGCCTATATAAATCGTTTTGAAAGCATAGGCAAACAATTGCTATTAACTTCACAATACACTTTTCGGTAGATTAACATACTCAAAATTTTTGACTCTATAAAAATCCTGAAGAAGAATTGGAAAACAAATGGAAATGTTGTTAAACAAAACAAATACATATTTCCGTTATCTCAAAGATGATGACTTCATTAAATTACTCAAACATCTGGTGCCCAACATATAGTCAGTTTTATCCATCATGTCTATCCAAATCAAAACATTCTTTCTTTTTTCAACTCGTATACTTTTTCACACTTACACAACACCATCATGAAAATTTATAAAAAAAAAAGTTTTGTGTTTTACTTACAGCAAAAGAATAGAAAACGAATAAAAAGTTTATATTTTGGATTAAAAAATGTGCCTGGATTATAAAAGGCCTCACAGCATCAGACAGAGTTAAAGGAAAAACAAAACAAAAAAACAAAAAACACGTAAAATCATTTTAATTTCAAACTTTTTTTTTAGGTTACAGCTACTGCTGCTGGCATACTGTATTTAATGTACTACTTTATTACAAATAATAAAAACGATGAAAGGGAACAAAAAATTTTCACCAATATTTGGTTTGCAAAATATCAAAAGACAAGTACCAAACAATTTATATCTGTTATACTTATTTTGTGTGTTTTCGTGCGTATTTTTAACTGCAATCATTTGTGCTTTCCAATAGACTTTTTGTTTTAACATCTTTTTGCTTAATGTTTAATTCCTCTTTTTCCTCAAGCACAATTTAAAAACGTTTCAAGTTGTAAGCTTTTGATTAAATTACACCCAGTCTGTGTTAAGGTTAGGTCACATTCTGTTATCACTATCGACTTAGAATTGCTTTCTGACAATTTCCTACTGATTTCGATGCAATTTTGTAAGTTTAATCGGCTCAAGAGAGATGGATTTTAAAATTTGTAAAATTGATGCATTTTAAGATGCAGACCTCAATAATCAAATTGGTTTCTGAAACTACCTAGTCATAAAGAAACAGTTGGCAAAGCAGTGGCAAAGTACTTTCAAAGTAATATAAGTGCTGGCAAAGCTGAACTGCTTTGCCAGTTCCCAAATGATATTATCGCCATAAGCTTGACCCATTGTTTTTAAAGCATTAGCAATGGCAAAATAAAAAAAAATAGACTACTTTGCCGAAGCCCAAATACATATACGCTAGGGCCAGCTATTTTAAAGCGAAGGCAAAACAAAAAGGCGAGTTAAATTCACCGATGACAACTTTTTTAAAGCAAAAACGGCAAAAGAGTACCTCAAAGAGCAGTTAAAGGCTCAAATTTAGAATGAAATAAAAAGAGTTGAAAATTGTTATTACAACTTTTCATTTTCAAACAAAAACGCATCCATTTTTCCCTCACGCTCAGGCTATAGTATTGTTTTTATACCCTTCACACCACTGTGCTGAGGGTATAACAGCTTTGCATTCCTTTTGTAACGCATCGAAAAACGGATTTGCGATTCCATAAAGTATATATATTCTGGATCCATTTAACAACACGAGCCGAAATATCGATATCCGTCTGTCTGTCTGTTAAAATCACGGTTATTTACAAAATAAACCATTTCCTGGGTAAACTTAGAATAATATTTTTGTCATTATTTCGAGCAGGTTTGTATTTAAAATGTGCCAAATCGGGCATTATAGTGCCAAGATATGGCCTAAAATATGAAGATATTAAAAATTCAGTGTGTTTGTTGCTATAATTTTTAGTATTAAGTGTATCAAATTGTTTACTTTTTGAAATATATTTTTTACCTTTGTTATGAAAAGTGCAATAAGTCCAGATATTAATGTAAAAATAAAACCCAGGTGGATGATATTAAAGATTCGGCATAGCAGAATTTACTTTTTGTACATCATTTTGATTTTTTTTATATTTTTGAAGTGAATTAATTTCAGTAGAAATATTTGATGAAATTTTATAATAAGCACAACATTAATTTTTAGTCCATAGTAAATCAGCCCAATTACGAATATTCTCAAGGAATTTCTTTCCCACGGAAAATACTTTTCTCGAGAAAAAAATGCACCAATTATAAATTCCACGTGAACAAAAAATGAATAAGTGGCATCATCGAATTTTGAAGCCAGTTGTTTTGTTATTGACAATTTGTTTTTCTATATTTTTGTGTGTGCAAAAGAAAATAAATTTATTTTAAAGAAAAATTAAATAAAAAAAGGAATAGCATAGCTATGATGCGAGCACTTGTGGAGGAAATCGGTGTTATAGAATAACAACAACGAAATAGCTAAAGGATTGCTAGAAGTCAATTGCGGGCTGAATCTATGGAAAACGCAATCAATCCCTGAATTTGCTTTCATTAAAGTTAACAAACGTTGAAGATGGGCTTTATTTGTGGTCTTCAACCTACAAGGACATTAAAATATTATTTTTTTTTGTTTTATCAAAATACTTCTTACATTTTTATGTAAACACCCGTCTGTTTTACAAGGGAAATTTTTTGAAGGGAAAAACCAAATTCAAGTGCCTTGAGAATAACTACTTTTTTCCCATCGAATTTTTTCCGAAGGAATTTTTATTCATAATAGGGGAAAAGGGAGTAGTGAGAAATTTCATGCGGAATTTTTGTTTAGAATTGGACTGAATATTTATTAAAAAATTGACGGAATTAAATATTAAAGAATCTAAAAATCTTTAATTCTAAAAAAGTATTTTCGTTGATATTCAATCCAAAATAAATTAGTTTAATTGTTCAGACAGTTTTTATATTCTTTGATTTCTTTTGTGCCTTTTAAATTATCTTTTATAAAATAAATAACATCTTTAATAATTAGTAAATAACATTTTTTAATAATTAGTAATGAAATGTTTTTTATTATTTAATAATTATCTCATAACTAAGATTTTGTAACACAATTAACTCTTGTTTTTCCGAATCTTCAATATTACTGTACAAACAAATTTCGTTAAGGGCAGAGTCCATCTCATCCTTTATATAATCAAATTTTCGTAGGTACAATGATCCTGCTTGTTAATCCTTTCGCTATTCGTATATCTGATAAAATTAAGGGCAACCAAGCAATTTATATAAATATATGTAGTTTAAATGTATACAATTTTGCTTAATGCGAAATTTATTTGAAGATCGCTAAAAGCGCTTAAAACCAAAAACTAAAAGCGGAAACTTAGCGCTTTTTCGTAGAAGGCGCTAAATGGAAAAAAATGGTTATCAAAAAGTGCAAGTTAACATCGCTGGTTAAATGAAGTTCACACTTGTGTTTTGTTGTTATCTTTTTAAAGGGCACTATTTTTAATGGAAAAGGCGATCCTTAGTTACTTTCATCAAGAGAAATAGGATTGTAAAATGTTAAAAACTGAAATAAAAACAAGTAAGAAAATTATAGTCGGTCTAGACCGACTATACGATACCCTATACCTTGCCTTTAGAGACCCTATCTCTTAGGCCCAACTAACTGGACATAGAAAAAAAGCAAAAACCAAATTTGAGTAGGATTTTTATTAATTTTTTTGGCTGCAGATATGAAAAAGTTCATATCGGATGCTATATCTATATAGGGACTTGGTCCAAAAATTGACCGATCCTGATCATGTTTGGTAAAGTCTCTTGTATTTTGCAAAAATATATACAAACAAAATTTGAGAAGAATCAGTGCAATATTTTTGTTTTTTAATAGATTTAAGTGAAGATCGGGAAGCAGCTCTATATGGGGTCAAAGGGATCATTTTTGGACTACTCATTAATGGATGTAATGAACGCATACAAACCCAATTTGAGTAAGATCTATATGACAATTTGGATCTTATGGCAATTTATGTCGATTTCATATGGGTAATTTGTATGGGGGCTAGGTCTGAACATGGACCGATTCTTACCAATTTCAATAGCGTTCATCCCATGGCCGATAAAAGCTTACGTACCAAATTTCATCAAAATACATTCATATTTGCGACCTGCAGTTTGATTACAAACTTTACATGGACACACAGACGGACGGACGGACATTGTTAAGTCAACTCAGAAAGTGATTCTGATTCGATCGGTATAATTAAAGATGGGTCTAGGTCAAATATTTTTGATTGTTACAAACAGCAGCACAAAGTCATTATACCCAATGAAAGAACTGCAATTAAAAGTGTAAGAATACAGGAATTGAAGTTAATCGACTTGGAAACTGGGCCATTCAATTAATACTAATCAGTGTTGAGAAGTTTGTAGGACTATTACTGGAAAACAGCTTTTTACAAACGTTGGGAAAGCATCCCAAATAATTGCTTTTTTTATACCATCGGCAATTTCCGCCTGGGTACATTATATGCGGCAATTAGCACTCTATTAACACTCTAAATATAACCAATGGTAGGATCAGTTTTATTCACAGTCGCCGTATAAAGCCGCCTTCTTAACCCACATTAACAATTCCTTTGCCAGTCTGACGAAACTATATTTATATTTAAGGGTGTGAAGTTAGCGACGAAAGTTAACTACGTTTTTCAAAAATGTTAAATACTTAACAGAGACTGTTAAATTAACAGAATTTTTGTGAAGATAACTACGAAAGTTAAATACGTTCTACGAAATGTTATGCATTATATAGAGAATGTTGAAATAACATCTGTGGTTTTCTAGAATAACCGCGTATGTCATAAAATCAAAATGTTCAGGGGAAAAACGTTATATTCGAAATTATGGACTCGACATAAAGATTTTAGAGCTTTTTATTTAACAGTCCTGTAGATATGGGCAATAAATACTTTATATAAAATAAAATAGAGAAGGACGAAAAAAACAATATGTAAATTACACTTAAAGTTTGTGCAGAAAAAACAACTTATGTCGACAAACGTCGTTTTCTTTGAAAAACAAAACTACCAATGCAACCACCCATGTTGTTGCTTGAAAAATGGATTTTTTTGTTCGTGAAGAAAATGTTAACGGGACTTAGGATGATAATATAACAACGTATCAAGAATAATAGAGACAAAAAATAACAGAAATAAACACACAAATTTTTACAAGTGGTTATAAACTGAAAACTAATAAAAAATTATTTTTAATTTCTTGTCATTAATAACAACGTATGTCGCTATGTGTCGTTTTCTGCGAAAATAATTTGTCAGCGATCAAAAGTAGGTTGACATACGTCGTTAGTGCTGCAAATTTATTTAATAAACATTTAAGTTACGTCGTTATTTAAAGAAAAAACTCAGTAATGGTCAATATTTTTTTTTTTTTAATTGAACACATGTAAAGAGCGTTAAAAATTAATATATTTGGCATCGTTAGCTCAAAACTGACAAAAATGGACATACGCGGTTATTCCAGAAAACCACAGACATGTTTATATGTTTTTATGAAGATAATAAAATACGTTTTACAAATAAGTTGATGGATTTAGCCATTTAGTGGGATTAGCAGAGTAGGACTATAAATTGTAAAGAAATTAAAATAAATTAAATTTTACAAAAAGATCAAAGTCGAAAAAAAATGAAAGAAATTTTTTTATACTAAATGACATAATTGGACAAGTTGTCGATGAGGGTCTTAGCCCTATATGAGGGTTTATAGACTAATATTAGTAGTTTACAAAAAGATAAAAAATATGAAAATCGTTCGTTACGTTTTTGAGAAATATCGATTTAAAAATATATGATTTTTTTTCCCAGTACTATACGGAAAAACTAAATGACATAATTGGACAAAATGGTTCGATGAGGGGCTTAGCCCTATGTGACGGTTTATAGACTAGCACTAATAGTTTACAAAAAGATCAAAAATATGAAAATCGTTCGTTACGTTTTTGAGAAATATCGATTTAAAAAAATATAAATTTTTTTCGTAGTACTATATGGAAAAACTAAATGAAAAACTAAACTAGGAAAAAAATTATATTTTTTTAAATCGAATTTCTCAAAAACGTAACGAACGATTTTCCCAGATTAGTCTATTTTTGGGTATTTAAATATCGATCCGCGGTTAAAAAGGCCTAAAGTCATACATATAATATCAATTTTACTGAAAAATAATTTGTGTGTAAATTACATTAGATTACAAAAATTACCAATAATTGCACACATTGCCCAAGTTATCAGTATTCTAAAATCACTAGTTTTCGGCATTGCGAATTAATAAGGATAACATTTCATTTCGATAAGAAAAATTAAATGATAGTTATAAAGTGTTCTTTTGTACGTAAAAAATAAAATGAAGTGTTATAGTAGAAATTTAAATTATATATATTTTTTTCATCTACTAGCCATACATATGTAGATCGGAAAAATTTAACGATTTGTTTAATGCAGGAAATTCTTATAGAAGGATGTCAGAGATACTCGGAGTTTCAAACCAATTTTAGAAAATACTGTTAAATGGGAACCGAAGAAGGAAACACGCGATAGAAAACCAAAAAATTTAACTTACAGTGAAAAGGAGCATTGTGCGCTGTGTAAAAAAATCCCTTTACCTCTTCCAAACAGATAAGAAACGACTTAAATTTTAATGTTGATGAAGTAACAATCCGCAAAATACTTATTCCTGAAAAGCTTAAAGCTCAAAACCCTTGGTATGTATCCATGTTATCTAAGAAGAACGTACAACAACAATAAAAATTTACTACAAAAAACATGTCATCTGGCCGAAGTTAAAAATGGCGTAATATTCGTTGGTCTCTCGAAACCATTATTAATGTGTTTAACTCAGATCGAGGTATTCATCACGCAAAAAGACCTGTTAAGACAGCGTACAACCTAACATCATATGCAGGGCATCGTATACAGGGCATTATTAAGGCAGCAGATTATATTGAAATTCTTGAAATTAATATGCTACCGTAGGCTGAAGACAATATGCTGCTTAAATGGGTATATCAACAGGACAATGATCCCAAACACATGGCTAAATGCACAAAGAAGTGGACAATAACTTCACTATCGTAGAATGGCCACCACATCTCCGGACTCAAATCCAATGGAAAATTTTTAGAATGTAGTAATTAATTAGAATTTAATTGCTTTTGCATCAGAGATCAGCAATTAACCGTTTTTTCGCTATTCATAATCACTCATGGAATTTTAAGTATAAGTGAGTAGATATTATTGAAATTCAACTACTCTAATGTACTCATACTCACAATAACGTTGATTTATAAATATAAGTTGCAATAAATATTAATCCAATGTTGACATACTCATAACATTCCAAATCTGTTTGATTCATAAATTACATCCGTTTTAATTTATAATTTTTCGAAAATATTTATAATACTTACAATTGATTCAACTCATTCATGTATATTTTCCATACTAATGCAGCAGAGCAAACGCACAATTTTGCATCGTCTATAAACATTGAATGAAGGAGAGTTTAATTCAACAACGTCATAAATGTTGCTAAGTATGAGTATGATGAGCATCTCAAACTTGAGAGTGGATATGATGTTCAAAAAGATTTAGATAAGCATGAATACGAATAAGAATCATGATTCAACTCTACTCATTTTTTATATGCTCATTGCAGATCCCTGTTTTGCATCAAATATATATAAGTATGTGACTTCACTAAATATTGTCGTGATTGGAGTATATGTAGTTGACAACAAATACATGACAGCTTCGCTCAAATTTGGCTTGCTTATTTTTAATGTCCATTAATGCTTTCAAGTTTTTTATTTATTGAAATAAATAAAATAATAACATATTTAAAGTACTGTCTGGAATTTAACTGATTTTCTATTGCTTTAAATTGTATGACTATCAGATATCTGGTAACCTTCAAATTTTCATGAATAACTGCCCGATTCATTGATAATGCACGAGTATATATGATTTTATGATAGTGGTTGTAGACGAGCTATAATATAAAGTAAAAACCAAAACGCAGCTTGCAGTAAATAGTTGCATTAGTAGTAAAACAGTGAACTGCGTGTTTGTCAAAAAAAAAAAAAAACTGGCTGCTATGAAGTTGTTAAGTGCTGTGCGGTTATGAAATCACCAGCCAGAGCCAGTAGACGCAAACATCCAGCACCCAAACAACCATGCAACTTCATTCAACTTAAACAAACAATGAACCGAACATGAAAAGCTAAAGACAAACTATTTCTTTAACTCGTATTTCGAGTAGTGGACGATGTTGTTGTCCGATAATACGAAGTCCATATACATAAATAAATATTCCGTAATTCATCAATATGCAGTTCAGATTTGGCACAAACATATTTTGTTTTAAAATAATTGCAAAATTATATTGCAATACTTTCATTGATATTAGTACTATCTACGTTGATATTATTATTTAGCTTATTATTAAAATGTTTTTTTAGGGGGGAAGTATGCTAAGACTAAAACCAAGACAATTATTCAATAGATATTTAAAAACGCTTTTGCATTGACAATAATGAAGAAATTCTGATGTATCTTTTTAAAGAAACGACAACTTAATTAAAAGGTTCATTTTATAAAAATATTTTAAAACAAATACGAAAATCTTGTTTTACAAATCTTGTTTTACAAATCTTCTTCACAAGAAAAGGTTACTATCGTAATATAAACTTAAACTAGAGAATCGCTCTTTGAAAAATTGTTGTGTTCTGAGAAAAAAAAATACGAAAAAGTAAATAAATCAAGATTAAACTCAACATTTAATATAAATCAAAATGTTTACGGAAACAGTTTATATGCACATTGCTGCATAATAATTAAAAAAAAAAATTAAACAACTTCATAGGAAAATTACCAACTCTAAACTTAAGAAATAAAGTTATAAAGGTGAAAAAGAAGGAAGAAGATACGAAAAAAAGTAAAACTTTTAATTTATATGTATAGTGAAATACAATCACACAATGAATTTGAAATAACTTAATAAATTAAATATGTAATTGTTGAATACCATACGAAGTGATAATAGTTAAATAAATTGATGATTAAGACTAAAAAAAGGAAAAAAAAAAACAACGTCAAGCGCATGCGTAAAACCACGACGACGAGTTTTGAATTTTACGCGTTTCTTAATGCGCTAAATAATATAGAAAAAAAAATAATACAAAAAAAGTGAAGTAAATAATAAAAAAGGCGATAAAACGCAAAATAAGCGCGCGCAAGCGCTTAACTCTAAATACATTTTGTTAGTATTGGTAGTAATCAGTAATAATCAAGTTGGTATGATTTGATGTTTTGTTTGGTAATACTTAGCCATTTAATACAATTTAATACATAATACCACCGCCAGCAAGGTTGGGTACAATACAGGTTGGGCTCAACAGGTGGAGAAAGTTATTTTTTGTGTTTTTTTTTTTATTGGCACAACATGTAATATAAAAAAAATGAAAACAAAAAAATGTATAATGCCAACTTTTTAGAAACAAACAAAACCAACAAAATATTATGTTGCACTCGAAATTGCGTTTTAATAAAAAAAACGGTAACTATTTAAGTTAAAATCAAAAAACTTCTATAATAATCATTTACATTTACAATTAACAATGAGGATGTTATACATGTTTAAAAATTCAAGCTCAGTGTTTTTTTTTTTTTTTTTTTTTTTGGTACCTCACCTTTTTTCAGTAAATGTGGCTTTTAGATAAACATATAATTCATAGAATAACTATCTGATCTAAACAGAGTTTTGACGTGTTTTTCCAGAATTGTGATTCCAAAAATTTTAAATGCGCTACAACTGTCTCGATAAGAGAAGATTAGCATAAATGTGTGGCAACATAAAAATAAGATAGAAAAAAAAAAAACAGACGCATAAGTGCTATGTATGGGTGAGTGTGTGCATGACATTTGTCATGCAGAAAAGCGAGTTAAAATTAAAGACAATATTTGAAGTTTTTTAAAACTAAAAATGCTTTAAGCTACGCTTTTAACCCATTTTCTTTCACTTTTAATTTTTTTGAACAATGACTTTGATTTTTTAACGGCAAAACACAAAAGATTCTTAAAATCAATTTTCACATGAGAGCACATGTGCAGAGGGTATATACCTATATACATTCTTGATCCTTATAACAAGCGGAGTTGATATAGCGATGCCCGTCTGTGGAAATCACCATCACGCCCTCAATGGGTCAGCTGAGTTGCTAATTTTTAGTGCAAATTATTGCCGACATTCTCAGCAAGTTGCTATTTAAAATTATCAAAATCGGTTTAATAAGTCTCGAGATTTCAATGAAAATGTAAAAAAACACTTGAAAAAATTTAATTTTTCTATGTTGTTCTTAACAATAATAATAATAATAATAATAATTTAAACTTTTTTAATTTGTGTATGGTAGCTGTAACTGTTGTTGTTGTGTTGGTTGTGTTTGTAACATTTGCTTCATGGTTATACTAAACGCTTGGTGCCGCCGCCGACTCTTTCTTTAATGCTGGAGTCGCCGTAATAATATGTTTTCCATATATCTATAATATTAATAGGCTAGGCGATTTCTTGTGACCGATGTATTGTTCTACCGTTTTATCCCGATTTTGACCAAACGTAAATAATATACGGTATTTCTTTTCAACCGTTTTGCAGATTTACAGATTTTTATATTTTTTCCTTTATTTTGAGTAAATTGCATTTAAATTTGCTACTCACACATACATAATTTTATACAATATGTTGTGTGTGTTTATTAAATTTATTAATGTGTTTGTAATAAAAATGAGTTTGCTTTTTTGAATTGGCTATAATTGATTAGCATACCTTTAGCGTCTTTATTTAATGAAAAAATAAAATTTCCTAGAATTTGCACCCGAATTTCGAGGGCTGGAATCTGCTATGTGTTATTAATATTTAATTATTATTTTACTTAAAATGAATTGTGAAGAAAAATTATGTGAAAAAATTATTAGAATTTTAATGAAAATCCGCAACGGGATTATAAAACAATCGCGTTTCGCAAACGGTTTTCCGGGTTATAAAAATTTTAACAAACATCTTAATATTAGAAAAAGCCTAGCAAGAGGCAGAAAATAGGGCTATACTGATCCTAACAAGGTTAGAAAAATAATATAATTTTTTAAGAATAATCTGAATATTTAGGGGAGAAAGGCATTTAAAAAAATTAATTGCTCGTTAAATTTCATAAGAAAAGTTAAAAGGAGGCGGGACTCAAATCGTGAAATATGCAGAAGCTGCTAGATCGAAACTCCAAGAAGGATATCGAGGCCGAAGAGTGTTCCAACATAAACAATTTCTTTGACACAATCATATATAATATGTTATATTAAATAAGATTCTCAAGAATTTGTTGTAATTTTTTGCACAATCCTCCGAATAGATAAAAATTAGCAACTATTTACCAAATCTGTATATTTTTGGGCAATAAAAGTGTTGAATTGTGAATTAGCTAAAATTGATAAGCTAAAATATAAAATAATTTTTTAAATGAAAAAATAAAATTTCCTAAAATTTGCACTCGATTTCGAGAGCTGGGATCTGCTAGTATGTATAAAATGCTTAAAGTTTCCAAGCTGATAGTTTTTGCTCAAAACAAATATCTTAAATTCATCAAAACATATTAAATTGTGCACAAAAAATAATTTTGAATTAGCTAAAATTGATAAGCTAAAATATAAAATAATTTTTTAAATGAAAAAATAAAATTTCCTAAAATTTGCACTCAATTTCGGGACGTATGGGATCTGCTAGTATGTATAAAATGCTTAAAGTTTCCAAGCTGATAGTTTTTCCTCAAAACAAATATCTTAAATTCATCAAAACATATTAAATTGTGTAAAAAAAATTTTAAAGTAGGACATTTTTGTAATATGGAAATTATTTAAAAATTCAATTTTAGAGTCTTAAAAGAAAAACTGCTTACTTTTGATTACTTTTTATTTTAAAAAAAATCTAAATAGCCATTTTATTTTTCTGTAAATAACTAGGTATTTAAAAAAAAAGTACTTTTTCGTAATTTTTTTTCATATTGGTGATTTTTGTATTTATTTCGGGATAACGTTAAAAAAGCGTGGCAATACCTACCTAAACTAATATGACACGTGGTGTATAACGATGCTTACACAGTCATTAGCAAATACTACAAACACAACAGCCACAACAACAACAACAACAACAAGAATTGTGGCTACCACATACAAATTACAAAATTTATAATAATCACAAAAACAAGAACAACATAGAAAATATCATATTTTTCAAGAGTTTTTTTTTTACATTTTCATTGATATCTCGGAACTTATTGAACAGATTTTGATGGCTTTAAATAGCAACCTGCTCAGGATATCAATGAATCATTTTCACTAAAAATAAGCAACCCATTAGATCTACAACTCCGCTTGTTATAAGGATTAAGAATATACACACTTTATTGGGTCTAGATTTTTTCTAATTATTACAAACGGAATGACAAACTTATATGTATATACCCTCTGGAACACTTATGTGGAGAGTATAATAATTTTAAATTGAGCTAATTTCAAATCTTCAATTAATTCATATTTATACCTATGGTCTGTAACACTGTACAACAAAATCAAACTTTTTCCAATAGATAGAGGAGACAAAAAAAAAAGACACGTGTGTCGGCGTTTTGAAGGTTTACATCTGAATTTCTTTTGAAGGGGGGGTTAAAGTTTCCCAGCTCTGGAAAAAGCAAAAAACCATTAAAACAGGGATTTAAGGGGTTAAAATGTTCCGCAAAAATATTCGCCGTGAAATTTTACTATAAGTCCATGAATACACCAACACGGAAAATTCAACCGGAAAGTCAGAAATAAGACACAACAAAAGAGAGCTTAGGGTTAATTTCGCATTTATTAAGAATTTTATTTTAAAGTACCCCAAAATAAATTAAAATAATATTCTTAATAAATGCGAAATTAATCCTAAGCTCTTTTTTGTTGTGTCTTATTTCTGACTTTCTGGTTGAATTTTCCGTTCAGGGAATTTTACAGCGAGTATTTTTGCGGATCATTTTAACCCCTTAAATCCCTGTTTTAATGTTTTTTTTGCTCTTTTAAGAATGTGCAGAGCTGGGAAACTTTAACCACGCCCCTCAAATGAAATTCAGATGTAAACTATCAAGACGCCGATACACGTGTCTTTTTTTTTGTCTCCTCTATCAACATTTATAGGCCGGACCTTGTAATTTTTTTGTTTTGTACAGTGTAATATGTAAATAAGTAGACTGAATAAATAAACAAAGAATAAGATATCTTTCCAATGCAATAAAACAAAATGTTAATTTATGTTGTTTTTTTTAGTTTTTAAAAGATTGTTATTTTTTTTACAGAGTTTCTACTTTTTAAACCCCCCTTCATAAAAACAAATTAAACTAATTTTGTTTTATATTCGTAAGTAACAGTTTCTTAAACTATTTACGAAGACTTTCCTAGAAAATATCAAAACAATTTCACCTTTATTTAGAACAACCAAACAAGTCGTCGTAAAAAAACCACTGCATTTAAAAGTGCAATGCAACTCAGTTTAATGGTTAACCATTAGATTAACCTAAAACAGGCAAATGAACACACTTACATAGATAACAAGTGTGTAAACAATTAACTACAAATTAAATATTAAACAAATAAAAAAGAAACACAGTTAAATCGTAAAAAATAAATGCATAGATTAAAGTATGCATTTTGGTGTGACAAGGAATGCTGTCAAGTGCAGTGTAGATCTAGACAACTATCTACCAGATACATATGTATCGTCTAATATCCACTCAGCCATTTAGACTGCAAATCACGTCACGAACATAAAAAAAATTATTGGATACAAGTCAACAAACATTATCATATCATTGGCCGAAATCGTAAAAAGCCAAAGACTATAAAAATTAGAAAAAATATGATTTGAATAAAATCAAGAATTAAAAAAAGTGTATTTATTAAAAGAGGGAAACGAGCAAAACGAGAAAAAACGAATAATACAATTTTCTACATCTGAACTATTAAGATTTTTAAATAAATATAATTTATATTTATTAATTTCGATTATTTGTAACTTAATTTCTCAGACGGAAAATTTCTTAGCAAATTTATTTAATGCAATTACCACATTTTTTTTGTTGTATTACACAGGCTCACAAAATATATAAAAACTTCAGACTCTGGGATCGGAGTTTACTTTGTTAGAGGTTTTTGGTGCGATGAATCCGATCAGAATTTCTTCATCCTTTAGAAAAGTATAATTTGGTCCAAGGGTGGAAGCGAATACGTTATACTAAGTAATTTTAATAGAAATTTTGACCAAGCAAAAGTTATATATATATTTGTAAAAACTCAAAAAGTGTATTGAAGGGGAAGACTACTACTTTCAGGTGCCTTGAAAAGTTTTGTGTAAAAAAACATTCGGTTTATTAAAGCAAAAAACCAAGTAAAAAAATTATAGTAGGTCAAGACCGATTATACGATACATTATATTAGTTGTTTCTTGTGAGGGTCTTGGATTCAACTTGGTGAGACAGCAAATGCTATACCCATTATAAACATATATAAGCCAAATTTGAAAAAAATCTATATTTTTGTTTTTTTTAAAGATTTAAGTGAAGATCGGGAATCAGCTTTATATGGAGACTATGACTAAAAATGATTTACTACTGAGTAATGGGTATAATACAAATACATACACCTAATTTTATCGATATATACATATATGATAATCTCGATCTTACGACAATTGTAGTCGGTCTAATAAGGGTTATTTATATGGGGCCTAGGTGAACATGCACAGATTTTAACCAATCTCAATATTGTTCATCTAATGGCCGATAACGGTTTATGTACCTGTTATGCGACCTGTACTTTGACTACAAGGTTTAGATGGGCACACGACATACGGACGGACGAACGGACGTACATCGCTAAATCGATCGGTATTATAAAATGTGGGTCTAGGTCAAATTTTTTGTGGTAGATACAAAAATCATGATATTATTTTGGCATTTTTAAGTGAAATTAAGTGTCTAAGAAAAACTAAAATTGGGACATATTTTTCAATTAGGAATATATGACAATTTAGTGTATATAAGAAACTAGCGGATCATGCCGAACGTTGTTTCGGCCTAAGATACATTTATAAATAGAAGAGATCGAAAAATTCTTAACAGAAATTTGTCCTCTTATCTTTTTTGCAAGCATTATTAGAATTTTTGTCCTCTTCATTTCTTGTTAGTTTGATTAAGAGCGGGGTAAGATTTTAAAGGCGAAAAAGGTGTATTTTCATGATTTTTTGTTTAAATATGATATGAAGATATGAATAATTTAGAAGTGAATTTGTTGTTAAAAATTGAAAAAAATAGCAAATAAAAAAAGCTCTCCCTGATTAGCTGTTGACTTCAAAAATGTTGTTTTTAATATACACGATATACCGTATGGGGGCAGGTCGCATGAAACGCTGTATCTTCGTTAGTATTGCTCCGATTTACACAACACTCTCGCCATGTTATAAAGGGTATTTCAATAAGAGCGCTACAAATTTTTTTTTTAAATAAAACAAAAACGGTTTTGAATATGAATGAAATTCTTTATTCCTGTGAAAGTACGTTCGATGCCATTATGTATGGAAATCGATCTCTTTTGCATGGCCACCACGGGCACGCTTGCAGAAGTCCAGACGCTGAAGCCAATTTTCGACGGTTTTCAAGCATAAATCGGCCGATACTGCTGCAATTTCACGTTCGATATTCGTACGGAGTTCATCAATCGTCGCTGGCTTGTTGGCATAGACCATAGACTTGACGTAGCCCCACAGGAAATAGTCCAACGGCGCCAAATCGCACGACCGAGGCGGCCAATCGACTGGACCATTTCGTGAGATAACACGTTCTCCAAACTTGGTTTCCAATAAATTGATAGTGACAATCGCTGTGTGGCTTGTGGCGCCGTCCTGTTGGAACCACATGTCCTCCAAGTCCATATCATCCAATTGGGGCCAAAAATATTCGGTTATCATTGAACGGTAGCGATTCCCATTCACAGTAACGTGCCCGTCTTTATCATCACGGAAGAAGTACGGCCCAATGACGCCGCCGGCCCATAAACAGCACCAAACCGTAATTTTTTCGGGATGCAATGATGACTCATGGAATCTGTGTGGAATGCTGTCCGACCAATAACGCATATTTTGTTTATTGACGAAGCCATTCAGCCAGAAATGAACCTCATCGCTGAAGATGATTTTTCGATGAAAATCCGAATCATTTTCAAGTTGTTGCTCAGCCCAATTCACGAACATACGACGCTTCTGGTGGTCAAGCGGCTTCAGTTCTTGCGTCAATTTGATCTTGTAAGGATGTAGGCCAAGATCTTTTCGCAAAATTCGCCAAAACGACGTCACAGAGATGCCCAACGCTTGAGAACGACGTGTGAGCGACACATTTGGGCTTTCTTCAACTGAAGCCTCAGCGGCAGCAATATTCTCGACACTACGGGCACTTCTTTGTCTCACTGGCACGGGAACATTTTGTACTGTGCCTGTGGATTCAAATTTTTCCACTACACGCTCAATTGTTGATCTGCTAGGACGATTATGACGACCATAAATTGGACGTAGCGCTCTTAACGTTGAGGCCACTGACTCCGAATTTCGGTAGTAAATTTTAATAATTTCGACTCGTTGTTGGCTCGTATATCTTTCCATCATGAAATGACAAACCTTACTGAAGAGAAATGTCAAAAGAGCGGCAAGAAATATGGCGTCGTTTGCTGTCCCTGTCTTTCTACTTTTGCAGCGTCCCTGTTGAAAAACCTTTTAGGAAATTAATTTGTAAAACCTTACCCCGCCCTTATGAATGATGAAATAGAAGTACGTGCCAAAATTATTAAATATTTTCAACAAAATTCAACTTGGTCCTAAAAAAAGTTGGCCAAAGAATCAAAGGTCCGCCGTGAAACTGTTTCCAATGCTATTAGAAAGTATCAGAAGAATTTTACCATTGATAGAAACCCTGGTTCATAAAGAAAAAAGGTCCACATGATGTTTGTAAAGCCCCGAAAAACGGAAGCGTATTGAAAAGAGCTCCCAACACATCCGCTAGAAAAGCAGCATCGCTAGCTCTGTGCTCGGACTATTTGGTGCGAAGAGTTAAAACCAATTCAGTTTTGAAAACATACAAGGTCCAAATTTTTTAGATAAGGATATTGCAAAATATGTATGTTTTGCCAAAAACAGGGCAAGGAAATTAAAATCATGTTTCATAAAAAAATACCCCTGCTGCATAAGGGATGTACTGGCAGATTTTTTGGCTGACAGAAATGTTGAAATTTCCAAAAAAGTTTCCTAGTATGGCAAGCAATGTGTAGTTGTGGCAAAAGAAGGAAGTCATTTGTTACAACGGGTTCTATAAATACCGAAATTTATGTTAAGGAGTGTTTATAAAAAAGATTCCTTCCTTTCATATGTGCTGTCTTATGTGTCCACATACTTTTTGCCTGATTTGGCATTCTGTCACTATGGTAAGATAGCTCGTGAGTGGTACAAGAACAAAAACATGGCTTTAATACCAAGTGGAAAGATATTGGGCTCTTGTAAAAAGGGAGTTGCAAACACAAAATATTTCAAAATGTAGAAGATTTTAAACAACTATAAAATCCCTAGTGGATGAGTTTCCGGAAAAGGTCCATATAAGTTCATAAGTAATGATTAGAACTCAAAAAGTTATCTTTTCTTGTAAGCTATAAAAAAACTTCAATTGAATAAATAGAAATCAAAACTATAGGTTCAATTGTTTCCTTATTGTTACATTTTATGTATGTTACGATTTTTTCCATCTAACTCCTTATATGGACTCCAAACAGATGAGGTATCACGTCTTCTTGTCTGATCGCACCGATTTTTGGATCGATTATGCTTATTTATAATAGATGAACTCAAAAAGTTTCAAGACGCTCGATATTATAGCACTCTAGATATGTTATGATAAATATTTACTTTGTGTATTTAGTTGTAAGCAAAATAATAAAAATATTCCTGAGATACGATAAAGTAGGAGCAAAAGACCTAAAAGCATTACCAAAAAACCTATTATTTTACTAACACTTATTTTTAATTCAATTTTGAGACTTTATCAATGGAAATGTGATGGTACAAAAACCTAATAAGACCTAAAATAAATTAATGTCTTAGAGGCCAATAACTCTCTTGGTTACATTTTCGAAAGCATTTGAAAAACTATTTTTAAAAAGTCTTCAGCCAATTTTAGCCGATGATTTCGTCACAACCACGGAACACTCTGCTCTCTGCTGTATTCGTAGTTGTTAAACAAGCTTTCGATAAGGGCTGGCATCCTGTTCTTCTTTTTAAAATAAAGCAAATTCTTCCTGCACCTTTCTCAGTATTTAGTTCTCAACTCGGACGATTTTTTTCAGACCTTATCGAATCATATCGAATCATACTTGATTAGATACATAAATGATAAAATTGTATACGCCTTTTTTGCATCTTAGTTGATTTAAAAAAAATGTACTCTGTCAGTTTTGTTTAAAATACAGTTTTTCGGTTTGGTAATCTTCGTTTAAAATATCTTACTTTACCAAATAGCCTCTAAAAACATCTTGTGGAATTCCGTTTATTTTAGTAAATTTTTAATATTGACAACAGAGATTTTAATAAATGCTTGTGGTAATTGGTACCGGTTTTAGTTTCTTCGTAGTTTACACAATGCAATTCGGTCACCACAAAATACACTTTATTTAAGTATAATGCAATAATCACAATAATGATGATCTTGTTTTTCCCCCTGTCTATGATTTTAATATTTTTTTTTAAGAAAGGAGCGCCTTCATTCTACTAAAACATAAAAAAAATTCAATTATAGCAAATCGTAAATTCATCATGACAAATGTCACATATTTAATACGATCTTATATTGCCATCGTAAATTTGAACTACACACATACTACCAGGCATGACGAAGTATTAGCCAAGTATTCTGTATCTACTATACTACACTACTAACCATCACTTCTAATCATTAACAGTGTTATTCAAATATGTACGAGCATGTTGTACCCGTTAAATAGATTTGAATTTCAGGCCAATTGTTAAAATGAAGATGTTTTTGGTTAGTTTTTGCTTGTTAGCCAGCCATGTTGATTAAGAGTTCGTTAATTTTGTATGCAGTGGTAGAGATGTTTTGTTGTTAGAGAGGCACACATCAACATCAACATCAACTGCATGGTCATCTTTAAAAACAAACATTTGTTGATTATAAGTATTCCAGACTGTTGCATTAGCAAATACATATGTATGTCTTAATGTATGCAGTAGCTAGAAAAAGTATGCGTACACTTGGATATGAATCTTTTAAATATTAATAAAAATTTTAATAAAATATTTTGGGAATTTTACTTGTTTTTCAAAAAAAAAAAGTTTTAATTTAATTTTTTTGTATAACTGCCAGAAAAAGTATTCGTACATTTACAATTAGGGGACTCCCATTATGCAACTACGTATATGTTTGTTACATCGTATTTATTTTAGCAAACGATAAACTTCTTTGTATAAAGTTGGTTTGATTTAATTATATTTATTTTGGAACTATATTTTGAGTTGAGTCCCAAAAACAAAGAAATCATTGCTGACGAGAGAAAAATTATCCTATATCTTAGAAATGAGGATAAATATTTTTGTTAAATAACTCGGATTATATGCAGAAGCCACGGCTCAGTTCAGTATGTCGTTCAAAACTACAAATTGACCAATTCCATTTTTGAAGCCCCTTCAAACTAACTGGGCGCGTAAAAGGAACTATTTTGGTGTCAGTAAAACAAAGGAAATGTTAAAAAGCGTCATTTTGGATGAATGGGGTAAAACAAGTATAGAGGATACTTTAACAAAATGAAATGGGTATCTTACAAGTTAAATTTAGCTTTTTTGGATTATTATTTCCATTGTACGAATACTTTTTCTTATGATTTTTTTCTTTTGTTTACGTTTTTTAAATGTTTTATCCATTGTCAAATCCAATAAACCTCAAATAAATTAAAAACAAGTAAGAAAATTATAGTCGGTCTTGATTGACTATACGATACCCTATACCATGCGTTTAGTGACCCTATCTCTTAGGTCCAGCTAATTAGATATAGAAAATAAGCATAAACAAAATTTGAGTGGTATTGCTATTAATTTCGTCTTCGGATATGGAAAAGTTCATATCAGATGCTATATATATATGGGGACCGATCCCTGACTATATTTGTTAAAGTCGCCTATTTTTTTTTTTTTTTTTTTTGAAAAACATATACAACCCCAATTTGAGAAAAATCTGTGCAATATTTTTGTTTCTTGATAGATTTAACTGAAGATCAGGTATCAGCTTCATATGGAGGCTATGGCTAAGAATTGTCTTATAGGATTTATTTCTTGATTAATAATAAATGCATGTTATAAACATATAAAAACCCAAATTGACCGAGATCTAGATGATAATTTGGATATTATGGCCATTTAAGTCGATCTCACAGGGGTCATTTGTATGGGGTCTAGTTCTGAATATGAACCGATAGAAGCTTATATACTAAATTTCATCAAAATATTTGCGACCTGTGGTTTGATTACAAGGCTTGCACCGACACACAGATGGACGGACGGCCAGACAGACATCGCTAATTCTACTCATAAAGTGATCCAGAAAGTGATTCTGAGTCAATCGGTATAATAAAAGAATGGTTTAGGTCAAATATTTGTGGTAGCAACAAACATCAGCACAAAGTCCAATTTGAGATAATTTGTGCTCAATGTAAATTGCAAGTGTTGGATAACGATGATTCTACTCAATGTGATTCTTGTGAGAAAAGTTTTCATGCTGTATGTACAAAGCTTGATAAAAGACAATATCAAAAAGTTATAAACGATGAATCTCTTGAGTATAATTGTCAATTTTGTGATGGTAGTAGTGAGAAGTCATCTGTAGCTACTGATTTATTAGAAATAAAAACAAAATTAAAACATTTAGATCAGCTGGATGAGCTTGCTAAAACCATGCAGTTTATGTCAGCTCAGTATGACAATATATTGAAAGGAGTTGCCACTAATAAAAAAAGTATTGAATGTTTACAAAGAGAAAATTGTTTGTTACGAGAAGAAGTCATTTCGTTAAAATCATCAATAAAATATTTAAATGATGGTAGAGTAAAAAATGATTGCATTATTAATGGAGTTGATGTAGGTGTAAATGACGGACCAATTGATGTTGTTGTTGATATAGCTGGCAAAATTGGAGCTGATATTATTCCTGATCAAATTAATGATGCATATTTTATTCATAATAAAGATAAAACAAATAAAAAAAATCTGTGGTTGTTAAGTTTACAACTAAGTCTCAAAAAGAAAAATTTATGGCCGGGAAATCGAAGCTTAAAGAAGATGATGATATGAAGGATGTTTTTTTAACGACTTTTTGTGTAAAGAGTCAATGAAGCTTTTTAAATACGCAAAATCTGTAAAAGCAGTTGGATATAAATATGTTTTTACTAGAGGAAGTAAAGTTTTTGTAAGAAAAGCAGATAATTCTCGTGTAATTTTTATAAAAAATATGGATGATGTTGATAAAATTCTTATGAATTCAACAAGTGGAGGAGGTGTACCAACATCAAGAAGAAGTCGAGTCGTTAATAGAATGAGTGTAAATTTACCTGAAGAAGATGAAAAAGAAGAACGTGAAGTGGAGAATGCTGAAGAAGATGATAATTTGTTTATGTCACCTAATTAAGTATATATTTTGTATTTAATTATGCTTTTAAGTATACATTTTTAAATCTTTTATGAATAACTCAAAATATTTTTTAAATTTGAAATCATATAATGATTCTGTTTCAACAATAAATATAGATTTTTTTTAACATAATTTCTGTAAATGTAAGAAGTGTTTCGTCATTGAACAAATTTAATAAATTTAAATTGCTTTTAAGCAAATTTAATAAACTTCCTGACGTTATAGCAGTACAGGAAACATGGTTTGATGGTAAATGTGTTAATTTTTATTCAATACCAGGTTACCGTGTTGTGCATTGTTGCTGGAGTGATGGATATGGTGGAACTTCAATTTATGTTGCTGATAGTTTGAACTACAAAACTCTTGTTAATCGGAGTGAGGAGTTTTTAGATTTGATAATGATTGAACTGCCCACTATAATTATTAACAACAAGCAACTGCTATTTATTTCACTATACAGACCGCAGAAATGTACCTTTTCACAGTTTATTAAAAAAATGGAAGATATTCTTCCGGTAATGTCAAATGGTCAATGTGTGGTTGCAGGTGATTTTAACGTGGATCTATTATCAAATGACTACTGCAGTAGAACTTTAGTAAATCTTTTTTCGGAATTTAGTATAGAGCCATGTCATGGTCTAATTACTAGGCCAATGAGTAAATCGTCTATAGATTGCGTTTTTAGTAACATAATTCACTTAATTAATGTAAATTCTATTGAAAGCACATTTACGGATCATAATATTTTGAGCTGTTTTTTAAAAATCAACAGATGTTTGAATGAAAATATATCAAAAACATGGTATACATTTGACTATGCTAAATTTGGTTCTATACTCGATCAGAATTTGGATGAAATTTATAGTTTTGTTAATCCTTCGGAATAATATAAACAATTAATACATTTGTTGTCTGACGCGGGTGAAAAGTGTACATCAACAAGTACCTCAACAATAAACCTTCGAACCAAACTTACACCATGGATTACTAGAAACTTAGCTTCATTGTTGGAACTCAAAGACAAACTACTAAAAGCGCGAAGAAAAAATAGGAATGATAGATGTTTATCCGAAAAGCTGAAAAGAATCAGTAAAATAATAAAAAAAATGTAACAGAAATTTGATGAATAATTATTATTCTCGAAATTTGGAACAAATCGGTGGTGATACTAAGAAAACATGGAGGTTTCTTAACAATGCGCTGGGAAGGAATCCGCAAGCTATTCAACAAATTTGTTCAGTTGATGGTAATTTCATAACAAATGATAATGACAAAGTCATGGTTTTCAATCAGTTTTTTTTTGATATGATAGAGAACCTAAGTAGTAATATACCACGTTATACAAGTGACAATATTAACAACTTTGGAACGTTAACACCCCTTGGAACAACCTTTAATCTTTCCAATATTAATAAAGACTATGTTGAAGATATACTAAATACAATATCAATGAATAAGAGTTCTGGCTATGATAGAATAACACCTAAAATGCTATTATGCAAAAAAACCAAAATTGCAGATATACTGTCAGTTATGTTTGGGAATATGATTAAGCTTGGTGAATACCCTGCAGTTTTAAAAATTCATAAAATTGTACCAATACCCTAAGGAGTGGGTTCTAATAATATAAATATGTTTCGACCAGTGTCCGTTTTATCTATTGTAGATAAAGTACTTGAAAAAATAATTTTTAATCAGCTATCTGAATATTTAAAAAAAAATAAAATCTTATTTGAACGCCAATTTGGTTTCTGTAAAGGTTCTGGTACAGAAGAAGCGGTTGTGAATATTGTTGACTATATATGTGGAGGCTTTGATGCAGGGTTTAATGGCGTAGCGGGTGTTTTCTTTGATTTGTCAAAAGCTTTTGACCTAGTTAATCATGACATTTTAATTAAAAAGCTGGCATTAATTGGTGTGTCTAATAACTCTATTAAGCTATTAAAAGATTATTTGACAAATAGAGAGCAATTCGTTCAGATTGGAGAAGCCAAAAGTTTTTTATTAGCTGTTAAATGTGGTGTACCTCAAGGTAGTGTGCTTGGGCCACTTTTGTTCAAAATTTTTATAAACGACATTGGCAACATAAGCTTTAATGGTAAACTATTCATGTTTGCGGATGATATTTGCTTGCTATATCGGTACAAATTTACTCAGGTGTTAAAAACTCATGTGGAATATGATTCAGCAATATTAGCGGAATATATAAGATTTAACAAGCTTGTTTTGAATGCAGATAAGACCAAGTTTATAAGGTTCAGACCCTACATTTTGAAGAATGATGAGACAGTTGCAGTTCATATTGATGGTGTGTTAATCCAAGAAATCAATACCATACGGTATCTAGGCATGTTGTTTTGTAATAATTTACAATGGGATAATCATATTGACTCCATTAAATCAAAAATATCTTCTGCTATTGGTGTTTTATATAAATTCAAAAATAAATTTGACGTTAAAACGAAAATGCTAATATATCAGAGTTTGATACATAGCCACTTAACTTACCTTCCTATAATATATGGGTTTAAGAATAATGCTTCGCTGAAGAGCTTGCAATCGGCACAAAACAAGTCTTTAAAGTTAGCTTTTAATCTGCCAATCAGATATCATACTTTGTATCTTTTTAAGAATCACGCTAAAAACGTCTTACCTGTGAGAGCACTATATAAAATGCAAATAACGAAGTTTGTTTTTAAATCCATTAAAAGTCTAGGAAATTCGTCAGTTTAATTCCAACATAATGTTCAAATTACACGAAGGATAACAAGACAAAGCCAAGATTTATCCATATCTAGATGTCGCCTTGAGTTGTCAAAGCAGCGTATTTGTTTTGCTGGTCCAAGTGAATATAATGATTTACCAATTTTTTTGAAAACCATTGAACTTTTGTCAACATTTAAAAGCGAATTAAAAAAATTTTTGCTAACCAATCTCGAAACACTTCTTGAGTAATTTCTTTTTGTAATATAAACTTTATTTTTATTGTAAACTAATAAAATATTAAAAATGTAAATAGAAACTGTAAATAATATTAATAATTAAATTTAACTAACACTAGTTGCCTTTTAGCCTCTTTAATGCCAATTTTGGTGCTGAGGCTTTAAATTATTTTTTGTAATATAAATTTATTTGAAATAAAATAATAATAAATAAAAAAAAAAAAAAAAAAAAGTCATTTTACTTTGACCACATAGTGATATAGGGTATAAAAATCTAATAAATAGGTTAATAACATGATGTTACAGTGAAAATATACTTTTAAAATGACCTAGTGTAAGTTGTAGGCCTGGTTGAGTAAATTACTTTTAAATTTTCAGAATTTTGAATACACCCTCAAAATCTGAAGTTGTGAAGCGGTTTTCAATCATAATTTTTCCCAGTATGTACACCGTTTTTTTTAAATAATAATGAATAAAAAGTAACAGTAAAATTTTTTGTGCCTAAAGTAGTATTTTATTTTAATTTTATTAATATAAAATTTTTACTATAACAATTTTTAACCGATTCTAGCAAACACGGACTTGTCTTACTCACTAAACGTACTTTCAAATAAAAATAAGAAATAAAAATTTTTCAAATAAAGTATTACAAAATAAAGGAGCCAAAGTTGAAAAAATTAAAAAAAAAATAATATTTTTGATATTTTCCCATGGGTTTTTTAAAACTAGAATACATACATATATATATATTAGGAAAGCTTAATTATTCGTATTTCTAAAACCGTTCAAAATCGGTTCAAAACTGATTTAGCTAAAAGAATTTAGTCCCCCAAGTGTTGAAAAAACGTGTTTTCAGATTTCAAATTTAGAAAATTGAAGATTGATTTACTCAATGAGGTCTACAACTTACACTAGGTCATATTAAAAGTATATTAATTTTTTCTACTTTGTAACACGGTGCAATTTAATGAAAAAAAAAAGTTTTTATTTTAGTTGTGCTAATACTTTTTCCAGCAAGTGTATGCGCGTATTAAAAAATATTAATATTTTGCCTGCAGATATAATACTATGTTCTCTAGATGAATTTTATCTACCACACATTAATTTAAAGTTAATGCGATAATGAGTGGTTGTTTTTTTTTTTTGAGTTTTTTTGTTACTTTTAGAGTAACCGAATAAAACTATAAATAATTATTAAAAGCGGATTTCCTTCTTTTAAAAAGGGGGAAATATTTAAATAAAAAACATTACATTTAAGTTTATTAAATCGTAATTATTAAATTCTGGCTCTATTGCCTAACATTCTTAGATTCATGAGCCACAAGTGGCAGGTAGATCGTGTGTAAAAATTATTAAAATATAAGTTGTTTGTCGATGTTATGAAGTAATATTTTGTTCTATCGCAGTAAACACATTAAAATGATATTAAAAGCTATTTCGTATTTCCTTTGGAGCATTAACTCGTTTAATGTTCTGCTCTTTGAATGCTGAATTATATTTATTTGTAATTCAATATTAATTCTCTTATTAGAAATTTCATTAAAGTAAATGAGTGACGAAATTACTTTAAATTGTTTATATTTAATTAATTTCTTAAAGAGTTAATGGACACTTAAATTACCCATTTAAATCAAAAATTAATAAATGTTTAAAGATTTTAATTAATAACAAATTGAAGTGTTAACTTCAGATGTGTCAACTAAAGAATATAAATTTCGTTAGGTCCCAGTCGGGCAGTGCCAGAAATACCTGACCTGAAAAAGAAAAGACAACACAATTGGGAAAATTTTTTCTTTATTTGTGAACGGTGCTGAGTACTTAGGCCTCAAAGAACAAATGCCCCCCCCCCCTCCAAAAAAAAAGAACAAATGCCCCAAAAAATTCGGGTGTAAGTTCGCGGTGAACAAAAGCCCCAAAACCTTAAAAAAGCCCCAAAAAATGAACAAATGCCACAATTTTTCAAAAAACCAAATAAAAAATGAACTTACGCCACCTAAAAACATTCCGCAAAATTTTACACATATTTTTATTTAATGGTTTTTTTTTTTGCCAAATAACAATTCAAATGAAAATTTGCATACTGCTCTCAATATTTCTCCTACAATAAACGCATTTAAATTCTGTATTCTTTTCGGCAGCATCATTGCGGAGATTTAGCTCGCCCATAGCACATCTTGCAATGTTTGCAAAACTTTCATAGCATTTTTGCGTTTTCTTATCCATCAAAATGTAAAATATCGGAATAATCTGCAAAAAAATATGTTTTGCGGCGATTATCAATAAGTTTACGACAACTGAGCGGCGCGGGTGTGGCATGACGCGCTCGCGGAACACAGTTACGATAAATTTGGTTTACTGATTACATCAATTATCAAACGATTCCCGATATTTTTTCAGTTTACGAAAATAAATAAACTACAAAGAAAACAATAACATTAACCGATTTCGTAGTTTATCTTGAAAAAAAAAAAATGAATTTAGGCCCCAAACTTACAAATTAAAAATGAATAAATACCCCAAAATATTTCAAGTTGGAATAAAAAATTAACTTGTGTCCCATACGAATTTTTTGGGGCATTTGTTCATTTTGTTTGAGGCATTTGTTCATTGGGGCCTAAGTACTCAGCGCCTTTCTGAACATAATCTCCTTTTTTGATCGATACACTTTTCCCAGCGATATTCAATTGCTTCGATACCCTGTTTATATTTAGAACTGTCTAGCTCCTTACAATAGAAATCCATTTTTTTTACCACCAAACCATTTTTTCAAGTTTGGAAATAGAAAATAATCCGACGGAGCTAAATCTGATAATAAGGTGCGTGATGGAACAATTAGAAGTGTAATTCATGGGTTTTGACCATCGCAACAGTGGGTATTTGAATTGGTTTATTGTCTTGATGAAACAACACTTTCTTTTCGCCAAATGCTGTCTTTTTTCCTTAATTTCATCAACTTGAACGCTGCTATAAGTTAGCATAATACTCGCCGTTCATTGTTTAACCGTTATGAAGATTGCAAGCGTATCCCAAAAAACAGACGCCATAGCCGTGCCTGCAGATGGAACTGCCTTCGTCTTCTTTGGAGACGATTTTCGCATTTCAGTCCACTGTTTTGACTGTTCCTTTATCTCAGGTGTGAAAAAACTCTGTTTTATTGCCGTGAGCAAACACGGCACCCAGCTTTCTCATATCCAAATTTTCAGTCAGTATGCAATGTAGACCACTTTTTGAAATGCCTATCATTTCAGATAGTTCACACACCTTCAGCCGAAAATCATCCAATAATATTTTGTGGATTTTCTTAACCGTCTCTAGCATGGCATGAAACTTAAAACATATGTTTTATAAGGTTGCCACTTTTCATAAAAACTTTTTTTCCAAACTACTGCGCCATCTATACGTCAGTTTGGGTTGTTCTCGGGCCACCCTCCTATTTCAAAAAATATTCATTGAATTTCAGAAATTATGAATTGTATTTCAGAAAACATCAATTCATTTTCAGAAATAATCAATTGTATTTCAGAAAACATCAACTGGTTTTCAGAAATTACCAAATGTTCCGAAATTATAGAATGTTTTTCCGAAAACGTCAAACGTATTTCAGAAAATATTAAATGAATATCAGAAAATATTAATGGAATATTAGAATCAAAATGCATTTTACCCTACAATACGGGAAAGTAGATATTGTTTCTTTTAGTAATTTGCAGTCAAAAAGAATGTTTACTAACATTTGGATGACTTAATTTTTTAACCAGCTACATTATATAAACCCGTATAGAAATCGGAAATAAAGTTTTGGTTGCATCATAGCACCGGATTTTAAAGACATGATTAAAAAAAAAAAAAAACAAGTAAGAAAATTATAGTCGGTCTAGACCGACTATATGATACCCTATACCAACTAACTGGATATGGAAAATATGCATAAACCAAATTTGAGTGGGATTTTTCTTAATTTTTTTTTGGCTGCAGATATGAAAAAATGGACCGATTCTGACCATGTTTGGTAAGGTCTCTTGTATTTTGCAAAAATATATACAAACAAAATTTGAGAAGAATCAGTACAATATTTTTGTTTTTTGATAGATTTAAGTGAAGATCGGGAAGCAGCTCTATATGGGGCCTATGACTAAGAGTTGTCCCATAGAGATCATTTTTGGACTACTGATTAATGGATGTAATAAACACATACGAACCCAATATGAATAAGATTTATATGATAATTTGTATCTTATGGCAATTTATGTTGATTTCATAGGGGTCATTTGTATGGGGGCTAGGTCTGAACATGGACCGAATTTCACCAATTTCAATAGCGTTCATCCCATGGCAGATAAAAGCGTATATACCAAATTTCGTCAAAATATATTCATATTTGCGACCTGCAGTTTGATTACAAGCTTTACATGGACACACAGACGGACGGACGGACGGACGGACATCGTTAAATCGAATCAGATAGTGATTCTGATTCGATCGGTATAATAAAAGATGGGTCTAGGTCATTTGATTGTTTCAGAAATATATTTGATCATTTCAGAAATATATTTGATAATTTCTGATATACCTTTGGTACCTTCTGAATTACATTTGTCAATTTCTGAAAATCAGTTGTTATTTTTTTTAAATCAATTGAAGTTATTTGAAAATTAATTGATAAACTCTGTAAATCAATTGAAGTTTCCTAAAATACAATTGATACTTCCTGAAAATTAATTGATGTTTTCTGAAACACAATTGATTATGTCAGATAATCAATTGATGTTTTCTGAAATACAACTGAAATTCAATTTTCTGGAAATCAATTAATGTTTCTGAAATACAATTGGTATATACACAGCTGTGTGAAAGGTATACAAAGTATAAGTCTTTAAGTCTAATATAATTTACGACCTAGGATACTATTTGAGTATCAAATGTTAAGTACTTGGAAAGCTTCGAATATGAAAAAAAAAAGAATATGAAAGAAGATTTTATTAATACTTTTATTCACGTATTTATCTGACAAAATCTAGTAGTTACTGCTACCACCTCCTGTTTATATAAAATATTTCACTACATATATATTGATATTTATATATATTACTAGCTGTTTTTACCCGGTCTTGCCCGGGATACAAAGGCCTTTGACTTGAAAAATGGTTCATTATGGCGCTGAGTACTTAGTCCCCAATTAACAAATTCCTCAATAAAATGAACTTTCTCCCCAAAAATTTGTATGAGCAGTAAATTCATTTTTTATTTCAATTAAAAATTTTTTGATTTTTTAATTTAGAAGTTTTTTAAGATGCTGCAGCAAAAATGCTTCAAAAATAAGTTGCGAAACCGCTTTAACACGTTGACTGCCATGTGCACCGCCGGCGGTACACACCTAACTTTGATTAGGGTGCCATGTGTACCGCCGGTGGTGCACAGGTACCTGTGAATTCAATGAAATATATTTTCTGTGGCAGCACACTAAAGCGAATAAATATTATGCTATGGCACCTTGAAAAAGCCATTTTTTTTTAATTTTAATAATTTTCACTGTATCTTTTATATTAGATGGATTAGAAAGGAACAAAAAATTATAATTTTATTACAACGTAACAACTTCAGTAATTTAAAATTCAATAAATAAAATGAGAAAATAAAATATAATTTCACTTTTGGCTTACATATAATAAAAAAAAGGAACTTCAAATTCAATAAATAAAAAGAAACTAATGAGCTCGGTTGAAACAGTCCAGGCAAAGAGCTGGATTATCAACACAGCCATTGCAAAATGTTGTCACTTTTTTGGTTTTTTTACTGCTTCTTTTCGGCCGTCTGTCTGCTTTATTTTACTATAACATCTGCTACACCGTTTTCTGAGAATCCTATTTCTGTTATCTCTGACATTATAAATTTGTAAAGAATGAGTTTTAGAGCTGGAGGATCCTGATGCTTGATCTGGTGCTTCACATAGATACTCGCATATACTTTTTCTAAAATCACCTATTTTTGTATTGGGCTTGTATTGCTTATATATTATCAAACTATTTACTATGGCTGTGTTCAAAAGGAACTCGAAAGCCATCTTGCGGTACCATCGAATAGTTTTACGTAAAGGAGAGAAATAACTAGCCACTTGGTCTGAAAAATCGATACCTTGTTTTGCTGAATTATAGTCAATAACCATTTGAAGCTTCTTGATGTCCTCATTGTTTTTATTCTTTTTTCCAGTGGAAACTACATTCAAATCATGTCTGGTACTTAGCATGAGTACTTCTCTCTTATCTCTCCATTTCATTACTACAATACCTGAACACTCACGGCCGATAATATTACCTTTCTTTAGTTTTGCTCCAGTAACATCTTTAGGGTTTCCAAGTCTGTTCTTTCTTAGGGTTCCAAATAAATGCGTTTTGCGAGCCAGCAATGCATTCGCTAAAGAAGTAGATGTATAAAAGTTATTCGTGACCATTGATCTTCCCTTATCAAGATAAGGCTCAGCAAGATCCAAGACGTTTTGCGTACTATGAGAAACACCAGGCGTTGGTTGTCCTCTTCTTGAAGCATCATCTGTTTTACCACAATATATGGAACTAGTATAAGTATAACCAAATGGGTCACAAAGTTTGTATAATTTGACTCCATACTTATGTGATTTTCCCGGATTATATTGCCGGAATTGAAGTCTACCATGCCACGGAATCATACTTTCATCCACCACCAACATTTCAGCAGGTTTTCTGGCTGCAGCAAAATTCCGTTCCATTATTTAGAGTAATTGACTAACTTTATGCAAGCGCTTATTTCCTCCGGTTTCATCAGAAAAATGAATGAATTTCAGCAATAACTGAAATCTGTTCCTTGACATAATTTTTGGGAGAAAGGAATTTTTGTAAAAATTATCCATGCTCCAATACATCTCGATTGAAGGAAGCTTTACAATTTCCATGTAAATTACAAGTCCCAGAAACTGTTTTATTTCGGAAAGATTCGTGGCTTCCCATTTCTTCATGCGAGAATTGCGAGTCACACGAGTTGCTTCAATTTTTTTTACTGGCATTCAAGTTTGTTTGCTTCACTATTAGCTCGTAAACTTCTTCCGTAACCATAACTTTAAAAATATCTTCTGGCTTTATTGAATTGGAGTTCATATCGGTTATTTCTGGTGAAGCAGCGGAGTCAGTGAATACAAATGTTTTTAGCGAGAATCCACTAACCGATCTCCATACATTTCTTGGGACAATATCTTCCTCCTCTTCACTAGAAGTTTCCGCATTTTCAAAAAGAGCATTAGGATCATCTGGATCTTCATCTTCGGCAGCATCGCTCGATGTGTAATCGCTGACAGGAATATATTCATCTGAATCTGACGGTTCGAAATCATTTTCGTGACTTTCACTGTCATTAGTTCTTCGACGCTTCCCATAAAAACAATTTACATCCATTTTATTTTATATCAAATAAAAATAAAAGTGTGACTCCCGGCGGTACACATGGCACCTGAATAAAACTGTATTATCTGTGTGCCACGTGTACCGCCGGCTATCACACATAATAACGGTAAAAATAACACACATACACAAAAAACGCTTTCCACAAATAAATATTTATCACAAAAATATTAATTTACACCTATTATTATATATTGGCACTTTACTAATATATTTTTGTTTTATATGATGGCAGTCAACGTGTTAAGTTTTTTTTTCAGTTTATTTATAAACATCAAATATAACGGAATGGTTCGCAAATTAAAGGAATCACAACTTTTAAAAATTGAATTACTTCATTCAATAAGTGATCATCATTGAGCAGAGACGTCAAATTCAAGTTTCAGAAATGAAAGACTAATGCGACGTTTAATATTGTGTCGCAAGGTTTCTTTAAGCAACGGCTTATAGTATATGTGTGGCCTATTTTGATCAACAGGTAATTATTTCACATACGTAGATAAAATTTATCATACGACATTTCACTAAGCTGTATTCCGCGAGCGAGTCGCGCACGATTCAGCGCGTTTGGCAGCCAGACCCGTGCTGCCGCGCAGTTGTTGTCAACTTATTTTAATCTCCAAAATATATTTTTCAGATCATTGCGATATTTTTGCTGAGCTGTGTTCCGCGAGCGCGTCGCCTGCGCATCCGTTGCGTCCGCATCCGCGCGCCGCTTCCTCGCAGCAACTACCCGTTCTGCCGCTTAACTTATTTTAATTCCTAAAATATATTTTTTAGAGCATTGCGATATTTTAGCTGAACTGTGTTCCGAGAGTGCGTCGCGTCCGCATCCGTCGCGTCCGAGTCCGCGGTCGCGCACTGCGCGCCACTTCCGCGCGTTTGGCAGCCACGCCCGTGCTGCCGCGCAGTTGTTGTCAACTTATTTTAATCGCCAAAATATATTTTTCAGATCATTGCGATATTTTAGCTGAGCTGTGTTCCGCGAGTGTGTCGCGTCCGCGTCCGCGTCCGAGTCCGCGGTCGCGCGCCGCGCGCCGCTTCCATTTGGCAACCACACCAGTGCTGCCGCGCAGCTGTTTCCAACTTATTTTAATTGTCAAAATATATTTTTCAGATCATTCCGATATTCTAGCTAAGCTGTATTCCCCGTGCGCGTAGCTTCCGCGCAACAAAATGACGCTATTGAAAAGAATACTCATTTTAAATGCATTTATTGTTGGACATATATTGAGAGCAGTATGCAAATGTTTACTAAAATAAATATTTAACAAAATTCATTAAATAAAAATATGTAAAAATTTAAGAATGAATTTGGGGAGTAAGTTTATTCGTTCTTCCGCTTAAAAAAAAAGGGGGAATTTGTTCATTTCTTTTGGGTACCTTTTGTTTAAGTTTGGGGAATTTGTTCACCGTGTAGTTATTTCCGTGTAAACCAAATATCAGAGAAATCCGTTGAAAAGTACAAATTTGTATAGGGAAGAAATATACCACACAACAAAATGTGAATTTTATATGAAAATTGGGCGTAAAAGTAGGCGTGGTCGGTAAAAATCATATGGCGACCTTCCCTGGAATATGTACTAAATTTCGGAGAAAGCCATTGAAAGTTTGTATAGCAATCAAATAAAGAAACATATAAAAGGAAAAAAATAAGTTTTATATACATAGAAGTTGGCGCAAGGTGGCGTTGCCTGTAAGAAGCATATGGTGACCTTCCCTGTAGTATAGAAATCGTGTGACCAAATTTTAGACATCCCTAGAAAAATAAAAATTTCTATAGTGAACAAATATACCAAAAAACAGAAAATTAATTTTGTATAAAAAGTGGGCGTAGAAGTAGGCGCGGCCGGCAAGAATTATATGGCGAGCTCTCTGGAGTACAGAGATCGTGCGTAGCAAATTTCAGAGAAATCCGTTTAAAAAAAATTGTGTAGCGAACAAATGTACCAAAAAACAGAATATGAATTGTACAAAAAGTGGGCGTAACAGTAGGCGTGACCGGTACGAAGAATATGTCGACCTTCCCTGGAGCAGAGAGATCGTGTGTACCAAATTTCAAATTTCGTGTGTACCATGGACCGAATTTCACCAATTTCAATAGCGTTCATCCTATGACCGATAAAAGCCAATATACCAAACTTCATCAAAATATATTCATATTTGCGACCTGTAGTTTGATTACAAAGTTTACATGGACACACAGACGGACGGACATCGTTGAATCGACTCAGAAAGTGATTCTGAGTCGATCGGTATAATATAAGATGGGTCTAGGTCAAATATTTTTGGTAGTTACAAATAACAGCACAAAGTCATTATACCCAAACCACAAACCACATGTGGTATAGGGTATAACTATATTTTTTTATCTAGCGAATTTGGTCGAATATTGTTTCGCCATAGGCTACATTATTAAATAATTTTTTTTAAATATTCCGTTTACATAAATAACAACAATTGTCACGCCCAATGAGCCGATCCTGCTCATTTATAACTAACGAACGCACAAAAGTCTCAAGATTCTCGGGATATATATTTACTTTAAATACCTACTTTGTACAGAAAGTTCCACATCCTCTTAATCGATCAAGCCCATATTTCAGTGGACTATACACATTTATAACTAATCACTTAAAGTTTCAAGACTCACTATTTGTATAGAAGCAAAATAATCTTATCGAATCTCCCCGCAAAAAAATACCCAGAAGAGCTCGAATCAAATCTATGTCATTAATCTTAGCTCGATAGCTCTTGTGGAACCGGAGATTATTCATTACAAACAAATGCACCAACGATTTTAGATACGAGTAAATATAAAAATATGTTAATTTTTCCAAGAACACATACATAAAACAATTGAAGATGTTCATATGTGGATATCTTTTATTTATATATATTTTTTAATAAATTCATAAAAACAGTAATGCCAACAAATAAATGGCATTGCGTTCCCTTTGAATAAAAATATAATATGTAAACACAAATTTCAAATACATATTTTTTTCCACTTGCTCAAAATTTAGAAATGAAATGAAAAAATTTGGGGAAATTACTTGTAGAATAATCAGAGAAATTAAATAAAAAAAATTGGTAAAATTACTTGTAGAATAATCAGAGAATCAAAGGAATTCATTTTCTAATTCAATTTAGCTCTGAAATAACAAACTTTTTTCTTAAAAAATCCATTCTTATTTTCTGATTATTTTACAAATATTTATGAATTCATAAGTCTTTTTTGTAGTTAAGGATTAAAAATATAAGAGCAATTTTATAAATAATCGAAAAAAAAAAACTTCAAAAATTGTTGTATTTTCTGCTGCATTTAGAAAAAAGTGAAATGAAAATCAGTATTTAACCACTATTCAAGGTCTGGCTTTAGGTGAATGTGCTATAATAATGGGGGATAGACACAGGTTTAAATCTCGCAATCGTCCTTTGTACATCACAATTATTTCAAGTAAGCTAAAAACATTTTATTTGATCCCGATTAATTTCATATTCAATAAATTTTTATGACAAAGTTTAATGTAGAAGCCGAAAATAAAATTTTTTTTTAAATGTTTTAACAAAAAATTAATATAGAAATATATGTCGTCGAACTGAGTCTTTCAGAAAATGCAGATAATATTTTTTGATTTTTATTTTTTCAAGCAGAAATAACAGTTATTTTAAAACTTTTGTTACCAGCAAAAATAACAGTTATTTTATAGATTTATATTTTTTCGAGCAGAAATAACAGTTATTTTTTTATTATTATTATTTTTTTTTTATAGCAAAAATAAGTTATTTTTATACTCTATACCACTATGTGGTGTCTGTACCAAAAATATTTGATTCCTCTTTTATTATATGGATCGACTCAGAATCACTTTCTGATCACTTTCACTTTCTGAGTCGATTTAGCGATGATCGTCCCTCCTTCTGTCCGTCTGTCTGTCTGTGTCCATGTAAATACTGTAATCAAACTACAGATAGCAAATATGAATATATTTTGAGAAATTGACCTCTATTGAAGTTGGTGAAAATCGGTGTATGTTCAGACCCAGTCCCCACATGAGATCGACTTAAAATTTCCATAAGATCAAAATTATCATATAGATAGATCCCAGTCAAATTTGGTTTGTGTGTGTTTATTAAACCCATTAATTAGTAGTCCAAAAATAAACTCGGTAGAACAATTCATAGTCATAGCCCCCAATTAAATCTATGAAAAAACAAAAATATTCCAGATTTATTTATTTATTTATCCATATCGTAACGCAAAGCCTTCTGGGCCAATTACAAAAAAATAATAATATTAAAAAATGTACTTACCTTCGTCATCCATTGCTTGTCAAAATATTTCACGAACATGTTGAGGCATTCTTTGTCGGTTTTTTTGGAAAGTCCAGTATCTAAAATCGGCGCCGATTTTTCTTACCTATCCCTTCGAATTTCGTTTTCATCTCTCTTTTTTTTTCTTTGTATTTCACTTACGAATTACCAAAAAATAATAATAATAAATTAAACATTTTGCGTAAAAAAATTTGTAATTACTTGCAACTATTCGTAAAGAATAAAACAATCTCCATTGTTAGTTTAAAGGTCACACCTCGCGGATTTTTTGTACACTTGCAGCCTATTAGAACCGCAAGTGCTTTAGAAGGCTTTAATTCAAACCTTTCTCGAAACATTGAAAAGCATGGGCAATTTTTTAAGTTTCTCGACGCTATCCGAAACGAATATTTCCAGCAGTCCGTTTCTTTAAATAACATAGTTGCGGGAGCTTTATCTGTTTTGCCAAAAAAACGTAAAAAGCTATATACATATACATAATATTTATTTTCTTTTTTTCATTTTCCAAAGTCTGGACGTCGTGACACATTTAAAAGTGATACAATATCCAGAAATAAAGTGGCATAATGTCCATGGACATTACGACATTTTTAAAATTGACATAAAGTCCATGGACGTTATGTCCCATATTGGTGTGTCATAGAGTCCATGGACATTATGACATTGGACGGGACGTTATGACATGCCACTCATCTGTATATATGGGTGGTATAGGTATTAAGCAATCGGATACTCTTGATGTTCTGGGTATAAGAATTCAATGTGATGTTCGTTGGAACGAGCATGTTTTTCAAGTGTCGAAAGAAGCGATCAAGTGTTTTGGTTTTCTAAAACGGTGCAAAAATCACTTCACTCCTTCCGATATATCTATACCACTTACACCCGACCGAAAATCGAATACAAATTCCATATATGGGCAGAAGCTTCAATGTCTATTTTGGAGCTACTGGACCGTGTGCAAAGGAGGGCGTTGATGCTCATTAATGAGAGTACGTTATCCAACTCTATTGGCTCGTTGGAACATCGTCGGAGTGTGGGTTGTATATCTATAGATATTACCATGGAAAATGTTCTTCTGAGATTAGCGAACTCATTCCAAGTGCCCGAGTTTCAGTTCGCTCTACCCGCTTTTCTAGTAGATCACATCCCTGCGTAGTCTATTGTCCATACTATCCGTATGTGAAATAAACTCCCCGCACAGGTCTTACCTGAGTCAAATATCCACAAACACTACTCGCTCTTTCGTCCTTCCCATAACCTATTTTCCTGAGATCAACACAATGAATTGCATCTGTAGGGGGCATCCCCTGAGTGTTGGTCAATAATAAAAAAAAAAAAAATTGAAAATTGACACGTAAGACATCAGCAAATAAATATGACTTACATATACCGACATCTAAAATATCAGGAAGATCGTTAATATATAAAATAAACAAGAGGGGTCCTAGGACAGATCTCTGAGGAACACCCGATGTTAATAAGAGAATCTCAGAATTAGCTCCATGGAAATCAATAAACTGCGTTCTGCCACTCAAAAACGACAACATAAGCTAATAAACAGACATGGAAAAATTAAAATTATCTCTAAGTTTAATTGAAAATCGGTTGATGCGAGTATTCAACAAAATTAGTTATATGTGCAAAAGGGCCGAAAACCGGTTTTTTACCCATAACTCACGATTTTGTAGGTGTTTCGCAAATTTCAAGGACAGAGTCTTGTTGTACTCGACAAAACCTGCCAGGTAATTTTTTCTGGCACACAGTATTATTTACTTAATGGTAAAAACTAATAAATGATAAAATTATAAAAAACGTTGTTGTAAAGTCGTTAAGATAAGTCTAGCAAAAGCACTACATTGACATTACTTACAAGAAGTTGTAATATATGCTGCCTGTATATTTTTCTGTTTGCATCAAAGGTAATGTGTTTACATTTAACATGATTCTTGTGTTTTATTTGAGTGCATGTAAATTTACTGTACTCTTCAGGTTTTGAATGTAATATTGTAGTTCTTTTTTTCTTTTAAGTAAATGTTGCAGTTGGGAACTACATACACATTTTTTATACATATATTTTTTTGTCTTCAATTCTTTCTTTTTGTCATTACGTAGTGTTGCATACATACATATGTATGTTGAACATTTTTGCCTGAAGCAAGAGGAAATTTGTAAAGTAATCGTGTGATATGACAATTTTAATGTGTCTGATTAAAAAAAAAAATATTAAATGTAGGAAGTAAAACTTTAAATTGTTAAAATATTTTTGTTTTCCATGGAAAACACTTATTTTAAAAGAACTAAAAAAATATGTGCAATGATTTTTGTAAGTGCAATTACAACCACAACTTTTAAAGAAATTATCTCAGTGTCTGCGAACATACCTCAAGAGATTGTGAAGAAATCGAAGATAATTTAAACGAATATTGTTATTTTTATTGAAGATTTTTTCGAAATTTAAATTTAATGTTATAAGCTCAGCAGCGATATCCGTTTTTAATTTCCTTTTGTATATATCTTTTAACCTAAAAAATATCATGTTCTTAGGTTTTGAAATTAAAAATTAAAACAAAAAAATTGTAGACTGTTTTTAAATATTTGCATGCTATTTTTGTACGCTACAAAAATTCAAATAAAAAAAAATGTAAATGATTTTTATCGTATTGATTTACATAGATGATTAAAGTAAATATACATATTGCACAAATGTTTGATTGATCACTTAAATTATAAACAAATACGTACCGAGGAGATAATAATATACATATGTATAAGCAAAAGGTATTTGAATTCAGAGCATAACAGGAGTAACTAAATTTTTAAATTTATCAATATTTTTTTTTTAATATTCCCGATGGTATATTTATATATAAAGAATATTCGAAATAAGTAAAAAAAACTAATTGCAGGGCGTCCTAAAAAATATATGCTTAGTTTGAATGATTATAACTAGAGTCTACTCGAGTACTCGAAGCTCGAACTACTACTCCTCGAGTAATAAATGAACTATTTGACTGACTAGTAAAAACATGTTTGAAAGCTTGCAAAAAGATAAATATAAGTATTTAATATAACAAATAAATATTTTTTGGAATCATGCGAGTACCAGGAATATCATCATGAAAATTCACTTGAATCGTATTGTCCTACTGTTGTGGGTAAATTACTACTTGAAAAAGCTCGACGCCTTTCCATACAAAGGTAAGAAAATACGCACTTCATAGATGTTTGTTTTCCAATAATACATGGTATGATTTTATATATTTTCAGTTATATTAATAGATTACACTCCTGAAATATTGAACCATTCTGATAAAAACTGTGGCGTGGGCTAACTACTACTAAAAAAAAAAATCAGCCACTTTGCACTCAAATGTATGAAATTATATTCTTCGTGTATGTTTGATGTCTATTTTCCAAAAAAGTTTTCAAGGACACTTGAAAAAAACTACTAGTATTTCAGTTTGAATATACATACATATGTAGAGAATATGTTTTCAAAATTTCAAACGGCTTCGACAAAAATGTTGGCATGTGGGAACAACTACTCGAAAAAGATCTGAAAGTTTGCAAAAAATTTATAAATTCTTCTCCAACGGCCTATTTTTTGATCTAGTCCCCATATAAAAAAAAACATCAGATGTGAACTTTGAAAAAAGGCGTATTTTCATAATTCTTTTTTGAAGATATGAATAATGTTGCATTATTTATTTAATATACACGTTATATCTGTGGTTTTCTGGAATAACCGCGTATGTCCACTTTTTTCAGTTTTGAGTTAACGATGCCAAATGTATTCATTTTTAACGCTCTTTACATGTGTTCAATTTTACAAAAAAAAAATATTGACCATTTCTGAGTTTTTTCTTTAAATAACGACGCAACTGATATGTTTATTAAATTAATTTGCAGCACTAACGACGTATGTCAACCTACGTTTGATCGCTGACAAATTATTTTCTCAAAAAACGACACATAGCGACATACGTTGTTATTAATGAAAAAAAAATGCAAAATAATTTTCAGTTTATAACCACTTATAAAAACTAGTGTGTTTATTTCTGTTATTTTTTGTCACTATTATTCTTGAAACGTTGTCATATTCTCATCCTAAGTCCCGTTAACTTTTTGTTGACGAACAAAAAAATCCATTTTTCAAGCAACAACAACTTATGCCTACATGGTGGGTTGCATTGGTAGTTTTCTTTTTCAAAGAAAACGACGTTTGTCGACATAAGTTGTTTTATCTGCATACACTTTAAGTGTAATTTACATATTGTTTTTCGTCCTTCTCTAGGATCTATTCCTCTGAAGATTTTTGACTCAAAATTTTATATAAAGTATTTATTGCCCATATCTACAGGGCTGTTAAATAAAAAGCTCTAAAATCTTTATATCAAGCCCATAATTTCAAATATAACGTTTTTTGGCTTCCCTGAACATTTTGATTTTATGACATACGCGGTTATTCTAGAAAACCACAGATATAAACATTTGAAGAATCTTTGAAAAAATTTTCAATTAAAAATTTTAATAAATAAGTCCGTGACAGCGAATCTCCGGAGGCGTTGTTGTTTTGCGGTGAACATCGTCAACTCGTTACCGGATCATGTGAAATAAAAAAATCGAATTGCGTTTAAAAGGTGATATGTTTCGTGAGGTAGCGACGAAGAGTTTTTTTCAATTTTTTTTTCGGCGGCATTTTGAAGTGAAAAACACGATTTTTGCTATAAAATTTCGGGAATTTGTTGTTAAAAAATAGGAAGAGAATGGAAAATAAAAAAAAGTCTTCGTGGTTACCTGATGAGTTGTGTGTAGTTATAGTGTGTAAAATTTCAAAAGAATCGCTCAAGTAGATTTTGAGTTATGAAGTTCACGGACTTCGAACATTTATTTGCGAGAAAATCGATTTAAAGTTTTTAAAAAACTGATTTATATATGATGAGGCCGGTCGCTGGAAACGCTGTATCTTCTTAACTTTTGCTCCGATTTACTTGAAATTTTGACATAACACTCTCGACATGTTGTACGAAAGAGAAATGCATATAGCACGAAAAATTAAGCATGTTCGTGCATGCCTTTGACTTGGCTAGAAAGGTCTTAATTTTACTGATCATGTGTTACCAAATTCGTGCATAGTTATTAAAGAGCATATATACGAATTTAACACTCTTTTTCTTCCTAAAAACTAAAAAGCTCCGAAAGTTCCACCCAGGATACCTCTTGATTAGTGTTTTGTTCTCATTCTTCCTTAATAGCGTATTTTATTTCCACCAGTGCTGTCAGATTTCTCACAGACTTTATTTTAAAGATATTCGCTACAAGAAATAGTCGAGTGGTGTCAGGTCTGGTGGAAGTTCTATAGACATTCTTCGTTTGAGCCATCTGTTTGTAAGATTCTCATCAATACACACAGAAACGAATGCGATTGCGACAACCGATCGAATTTTAATAGTCCTATGTACTATCATATAAATCTGTTGTGGCATCTTTATTTTATTTTCCAAACCCCGTTCTAGTTCAATGTAATCGTTTTTTTTTTTTAAATAATTCGATTAAATGAATTGTCACATTTAGTATATGCAACCGATTTCGAATTTGAATATTGATTATAACAACCATTTATCGGGATTACAAAATGGTTTAGCAATGGTACTTCTGTGACAAAAATGCAACAAAATTTACTGCGGATTTATAATCAGAAGTAACCTTGTTAAAAAAAAAATGTGAAAGCATTAACATAAAAATGAATGACCACATAGTTTGTAACTCATCCAATCTTATAATTTCCTTAAATGAACTTTATATACTTTTAATTAAATTTTAAACATTTTAATATTTTAAACATTATTTTTGATTTTATTAATTTTTATTTTATGTATCAAAAATGACAACAAAATTCGAAAATTCGATTGAATTAACACTTTTATTGTATTTTTTTATTTACAACTGATTTTGTTTCATGCAATTTCCTTTCGGTTTGTGTTGAAACACAAGTAAAATGTTTATTTTTTTCGTTAAAATATGTTTTTAAAGTAGAAAAATTTATTGCTACCGCCAGTATTTAGGACTGAGGCATGGTGTTCTGCATTTAATTTAGTTGCGTTAATTGAATTAGTTTAATACTGAACTTATATTGTTATTGTAAGTACTTTCATATTGTATGAATTTTGTTTATATGGTAGTTAATGAAGAAAATCAATTGAATTTAAAAATAATTGAGAATAATAATAATAACTCTCAGATTCCAGCGCTCGAAATTCGAGTGCAAATTCTAGGAAATTTTATTTTTCATTTAATAAAGACCCTAAAGGTATGCTTCACAATTCAACTCAATTTAAATGAAGAAACCAAACTCAACACATTACCACAAACACATTAACAAATTTAATAAACACACACATAGCATCGTATAATTTTAAAATGTTCCAGACGATGAAAATCTGTAAATCTGTAAAGAAATACCTTTCCAATGATAATTTTTTTTTGTCAAAATCGGGGTAAAACTGTGAAACTTACATCGGTCATAAGAAATATTATAGATTCTTATAACATTAATAAGTTTTTCTAGTGGTACCCGAATTCCATTCAATTCTTTTTCTGCGTGTATATATTCATACCATGCCGAGTGGAAGGAGTGGAGGTTCTGCGTTCTGTTTAAAATACCATTAGCTATCTTTCCCAATGTAAATACAATTAATTGGATCTGTGTGTACATATTTTTGGGACCCTGTATATTCGTGAAAACTTACAATAAATTATGGCCTTTGGATATGAATTTTGTGATTTACAACCATACTGATATACAGCAAATTTGTGTACACATTCCAGCAAAAACTTAACATTCAGTAATGCTAGCTAGTGTGTTTATTTTTATTTATATATTTTTGTTTTTGTAAAGAAAACAATTCTTAATAATTTGGAGAGAATGCCAACTAGTGTTAAATTCATTAGTATTTCTTTCAGCTTAGAATCAGAACTTTCTGTGATTTTGCCTTTGCTGGAGTGTATTTATATTAAAAACTTAAAATGCTTAACAATTATGAGTTTTTAATAAATGATGATGATGATGATGAACGAGCTTATGGTAGAAGAATGCATGAATGAATAGTTTAATGGTTGTTTAAATAGATAGAAAGATGAACGAACTAAAAGATTAATTTAACGTTTTGTTAAAACTGTTAAACCAACCATGAAGGTGGAATCACTTAACATGTTATCAAAAATTAGAAACATCAACAGAAACAACGGCATCGAAGACGATGTAACTAACAAATGGCAAATTTTCATTCTTGATGATATTTTGTTTTTTAATATTTAATATTGGTTTGAGTGATATTTGATTATTAATTTAAACTGATTGCCATGTTATGAATATGTTATATGATTTCTATGCCTTCATTTCGTAATGAAGATTTTAAATAACTGAAAAAAAAAAATTTAAATCTGGTTTTGATTGACTCTGATGCATTTTATCAAAAGCCAAAAATTTAAAATTATATGGATGATCCAAAACAATTTTATTTAAGATCTCAAAAGGACTTAGCATAAAGCGCATACATAAAAATAAAAATGTTAGTTACATGGTTTTCCATTTAAGCTGACAATAGGTTATGTTAAACCTTGAAAAAGTCCTTGTATTATTGAACGTTTGTAGTTGATACACTGTTGTAAGGGATTATTAACAAAAAAAAAAAAAAAATATTGTTTGAATATTAAGGAGTGAGATCGAAAAAATCTTAACATACATAAAATGTAATCATAGGGAAACCACTGAACCTAGATTTTTATTTTTTTATTTAATTGAAATTATATTAAAGCTTACAAAAACAGATAATTTTTATAGTTCTAATCAGCACAGATATACTTATGGACCTTTTCCGGAAACCCTTCCATTAGGGATTTTATAGTGGTTTCTGTCACTTTTTTGGAATAGGTAATCCATATCATCCATATTTTGGGTCACCGATTTTGAGTTTTTCAACTCCTTTTTCACAAGAGCCCAATATCTCTCCACTGGCCTAAGCTCTGGGCAGTTTAGAGTTTTTGCCTCCCTTGGTATAAAACCACGTCAAGAACTTTCATAGTGTAGTGATAGGATGCCAAATTGGGCCAAAATATGTAGACACGTTGTGTTGGCTTATGAAAGGAAGTACTTATTTACTCCTCTATATAAATTTCGGTATTAATAGAGCCCGTTGTTACAAATGACTTGCTTCTTTTGCCGTAACTGCATATTGTTTGCCGTATCAGAAACTTTTTTGGAAATTTCGTTTGGCTTTGGCTCCTAAACTGCAAAAAAGTTGTGTTGTCCATTAAGCAGCAGGAGTATTTTTTTATGAAATATAATTTCAATTTCCGTGCTCTGTTTTATATAATGGGTCATCGAAACGCGCTAAATCTGCAAACTACTGTTTTCATTTCAATATTGAAATTTATAACTTTTTTACTCTTAATTAGTAGACAATATTTAAAAAACAAACGTTATATCATCAAAATATCAATTACAAGTAGTAAATAAATGAATTGAATATAAATATACTTTCTAAATTCATTAACAAACGTACAATAAATAATTTCTTTTAATTTTATCAATAACTTCTTACGAATACTCCCTATGAGTGTTTTTGTTTATGTCAGTCAGTTGGTCAATTGTTGTTTGTTTTTCTATGGTCATCGATTATATGCCATGTGAATTGGGTTAAGGTCAGCTATAAACAAAATCTCTAAATGGTTTAAAAAATTTCATCTGCAATAAAATTAGCATATGGTTACAAGACGTTTATTTTAGTCTTTTTTTTTTTAAATTTTAAATTTTGTGCAACAGTTTACCATAAAAAATATGAGATGCCATTGAATGTTAACGGTGGTGAAGTAAGAAATACTTGACGTTAAATTGAACAGAGGAGTAAGGAAATATTAATGAAACCAGTCTTAAATAAGACCACCACTATTATTAAAAGATACCGGTATTTTTGTTTTTTAATTTTAGTTTTGTACTTGTATGTATACAAATTTCATAAGCCATGGTTTAATAGTTTTTTTTTTTTATTTTGCTCAATAATCGTAATATATTACATCACGTTGTTAAACATTCCGTTTTATATTCAATGAATGAAATTTCTAATCAGATTTAATTTTAACCACGTGTTTGTTTTTTTTGTTCCAATTTAAAACATCAATTCTTGAAAGTATTTAATTTTACGTAGAAAGTTTTAAACAATTTTAACTCAAATTTTTTAAACTTTTACTTTTTTGTTTAAAAAAAAAAAAAAAAATAATAATAATATAATAAAACCGGTACTATGTGAAATACATGTTTTCTTTTCATTATGTATACAATACATTGTCTGTTTGTTCGTTTTTCTTATCATAGAAATAATAAATTTTAACTATAATTGCAGCAATTAATTTTTTCTTAACGTTAACCTAAACTACATTAAATTTTAAACAGAGATTTAAATGTATAATATCGTTGCTAATCAAAGTTTTAAATAGAAATATTAAGAATTTCCATTTCGGACAATACATGTTTTTCTTTTAATTTAAATGATCAATATAATCAGCAAATGTATAAGCACTTACAGTGAGTCACAGTAAAAATGGTCCACTTCAAAGTGTAAAAAGTCTACTAAAGCAATAGAAAGTAAACACCTTAGTTACTCATATTAAAAGTTTTTCTTAAAATTAAGTAATTAACACATAATCAAAAATAAATATGTATAAAGAAATCAGGAATTATTTAACAATAGCTTAACTCAATATAAACATTAAACAAAAGTAATACGAAACAAAAATAAATTCAATTTAATTTTAAAAAAATTCTACGCGTCAAAAAAAGTAAACAGCAAGCAAAAGAACTTCAATACAAAAAGTAAACTTTTAAAGTTTTTAAATATTTGTTTTGTTTTTCTTTGGCCTGAAACGCATGTTTAGTCTCTCTTAGGCATAGATTCAACAAGTTTTTTTTTTTTTTTGTTATTATTGGGGGAGATTTTTTTCCATCCTTCCCTTGGAGCCTTCTTGAAGTCTGCCTTGTTTGAAATAGCCCTTTATGTAATTTTTCTGTCAAGGTGTTCCCACAGATTCTCGATCCTGTTAAGGTCCGCGGCTGCGGCGGATGCTCAAGTATCTTAGAGGTAAGGTCCATTAGCCAATCTTTCACATATTAAACTTATGGTTTGAATCGTTGTCCTGTTGGAAGATCCAGTTTCCAGCAAAACCTAATTTCCCAACGCTATGGTCAACATTGTCCTCCATAATGGTTAATTAATCCATTTTGTTCATAGTGGAGTCAATAAAAAAAAGGTCCAACCCATAACTGAGCTGAGCCTCCACCGTATTTGACAGTGTTGGTAACATACTTTGCTTTGAAGGCTTCATTCTTAACACTTTTCGCTCCGAAAATTTCGAATTTGCTCCCATCTGTATATGGGCATTTCTGTGGAAATATGTTTTCCCAAAATCATAGAGGCCTCATTTTTGCGCTTTTTGGCGAAACCCATATACTTGCTCTGTTCCACTTTAGGTATATATTGCTTCTTACGTGGTATCCTTGCATGTAGGCCATTTTTTGAAGCGCTCTCCTGACTTTACTAGCACTTTCTGGTTTGACTGATGTCTGAATTTTCTTACTACAGCTCTATATCACTAAGCCGTTTTGGGCGTCCAGATCTCGGTAAATCTTCAACCTGATGGTGTTTAGCGTATTTATGAACTATTTTTTTATTGTGCAGTGGCTCCTACCCACAACTCTACCAGGACTTACCTTCTTCTTTTGAATTTAAAATAATTTCCGAGTATCAGACTAGTATCAGCAAACGCTTTCCCAAAGTGAGATTATTTTTTTTAAATCTTTTTAGTATAATTAATTAGTACAAATCAACTTAAAATGATTTTTAGTGAAGTAGAAATTTGTCACCAAACGTTTAGGTTCTTCTCTGAAATATAAAAAAAGCGAAGTAAGTGTTACCACTTTTTACTTTTTTTTTACGCGTAAAATCTGATGCATTTCACTTTCGAGAGAACTGTACAATATTGCCACTTGTTTCGATTTCATGTTTTATAGTAGACAATCTCTAAATGGTATAGTAGTAAACTCTTAAATATTAATTTTTATCGTAAGTCAATAATTACTTTGTAATAAATAAGTTTCTTGTATTTAAATATGAGCTAAGGAGTGAGATCGAAAAATTTTAACATACATCAAAATGTAATAATAAGGAAACTGTTGAACCTAGAGTTTTGATTTTTTTATTTAATTGAAATTATACCTATAATTAATCTATAATATTAATAGGTAAGTCGATTTCTTACGACCGATTTTACAACTTTAATTACTAACCGATTTTGATAAACAAAATATACCATTTGAAAGGTATTTCTTTTAACCTGTCCACGATATTTTCAGGTTTACACCGACTGGAACATTATTTTGAGTAAAATGCATTTAAAATACTACTAACACATACATAATACACATATTTAAGCTTCAAATAGAAAACTATACAATGCTGTGTGTGTGTTTGTTAAATGTGTGTTGAATTGTGAATTGGTTAAAATTGATTAGCACACCTTTAGGCTCTTATAAAATTATTTATTAACAAACCCAGTTATATATCTTCAGTGTGTTCAACAAATATTTATAATTGAACGAAAAACAAATTTCCCAGAATTTGCACTCGAATTACGAGGGCTGGGCTCTGCTACTAATTATAATTAAGCTTGCAAAAAGATAGTATTCATAGTTGAACTTATGGACCTTTGCCGGAAACCCTTTCATTACGAATTTTTTGGGAAAAGGTAGTCCATCTCCATTTAAAATCTACCACATTTTTAACACCTTTTTGTGCTCTCTCCATTGGCCTAAGGTCCGCACATTTGAGAGGACATGCCTCCCTTGGTGGAAAACCACGTTATTGTTCTTGTATTACTCAAGAGCTTTCATACCGTAGTGACAGGATGCCAAATCGGATCAAAAATGTCTTAGCACATTACGTTGGCCTCTGGAAGGAAAGTAGTCCTTGAGCATTAACAGCATAAAAATTTTGACCCGAAAGCTGCGAAAAATATGCCAGTACATACGTTTCGTTGTCCATTATGCAGTGGGAGTATTATTTTTTATAAAACATGTTTTCAATTTCAGTGCTCTGTTTTTTGGATTCTAATTTATTTGTAGCGTTCTTGACGAACTTGCATTGGCTTTAATTTTTCGTACCAAGTAGTCGAAGTACTGAGCTAAGCGGGCTACTTTTCTACCGGATGTGTTGGGATAATCTTTCCAATGTGTTTCCTATTTTCTTAGCCTTAAACACACCATGTGGACCTTTCTTTCTTCTCGAACCATGATTCCTATCAATGGTCTAAGACAATGATACAACAGTCACTCCTCAACAATTCTGAGAGAAATGCCGGATTTTTCAGCACTTTATTTAAGATTGCATTTCAAAATATTTAGATATTGCATTTTTTTTTTCATATTCCCCTCAAAAAAGTCCAATTTACTCAGACCAGCAACCGAACTGTTGGATTCAAAATCCTGTGGTACAATCTCCTGATTGGCTTTTCTCCAAACGTTTACTCTACCATCTGACCCAAAAAGGTTATATTCGCTCCCATTCGTATATAAGACGGTCTTCCAGAATGCAAAATTTTTCAATCGTACCTGTGAGCAAGCTACAATCGAGTTTTTTTTTATTATTTGACTTACAAAGGACTTCTTGGTCCAATTCTACCACTGAGTCCATTCTTTCGAAGGACTCTCCGAATTGTCTCGGCATTACAGCTAATATTAAAGTGTTTCTCAACTATAACCTGTTGTTTCGCTGTACTCTGTCTTTGATTAATCTTGGATTTGATGGACTATCCATGGTTCCTGACATTCGTTGATTAGTTTTTTTGTACTAATTTTCGGTTTATTTATAACTCACCCTTGATTTTTAAACCGGTGAATAATGTTTTCAACTGTCATGCGATTTTTTCCGTTTCTATAGGGTTCAATAGTTAAATTTCACAGCTCGTGCGAATATGGCGACCCGTATTAAAATTTATAAACACTAATATGAAAAAGTACCATTATTTAACGTAGCTCTGCATTGTAACCGATTTTCACTGTGACATGTTTTCTCTTATTTAGCTTAATGTTAATTTTTATGCAAAATTTTATTTAATTAAAAAAGTTTTTTTTGTTTATTTACTATTTTATACCATAACCTCACTAATGTCGCCTCTTTTCCTTTGTATTTATAATGCTTTATTACACATTTTCTTCCTTAAAGTGTTTGATCTCAGATGGACCATTTTCACTGGGACTCACTGTAACACAGAATTAATTTAATTTTAAAAGATTTTTATTTATAGTTTTGTTTTGACGCAAATGTACAAATATTTACATATACAATAATTTAAAAAAAAATTACCAAATCCCATTAAATCAATTATAACGAAATTCTAAAATTTCAATGCACAATAGGTTGAAAAAAAGTTTAAAATTTTAGGTTACGCTAGAGTGAAGGTTAGATATTGCAAAGGAATTTTCAATACCAAAAGTAATTGGAATTTTTCAGCTCAATTTGTTAATAGAAATTTTAAAATACATAGTTCTAAAAATATTTGTATTAATATTTTTTTAATTTTTTGAGGATTGCTTATTTTAGTTTAAAAAAAAAATTAAAAATATTAGATGAACTTTGGTTAGAAAGTTTATTAAGAATGTAGTTTGAATTGTTCAGCTCAATTTGTTATTAGAAATTTTAAAATAGTTCTAAAAATATATATATATATGAACATATGTATATTGATATAAATATTTTTAGAATTTTTGAGGACTGATTATATTAGTTTAAAAAAAAATATTAAAAATCTTTGATGAACTTTAGTCAGTCTATATGTACTTAAGAAATAATTATATAATGAAAAAAAATGAAAAGTAATTGTGGCACCAATTACACGGTGATACAGTGAAATATACTTTTAAAATTACCTATTCTAAGTTGTAGGCCTGGTTGAGTAAATCACTCTTCAATTTTCAGAATTTTGATTACACCCTCAAAATCTAAAGTTATCGACAAAAAAATATTTTTTTAACCCTTCACGGTCTAAAATATTTTGAACTAAATCAGCTTTGAATCGATTTTAAATTTTTTAACGGTTTTAGAAAGAGGAATGATGAAACTTTCCATGTATATACATTAGGGCGGGTCGATTTGTAGGGAAGCAAAAAATCGCTCAAGTGACAAGGAAAACATATTCTAGGGATCAAAATAAGAAACTTTGCCCAAGGAACCGTACCTTTAAAACGAATTCTTAAGTCCCGACTTTTGACCTGTCTGTCTGTCTGTCTGCCTGCCATGGGGCAACCCCATTCCCCCTCATGCAATTGATCTGAAACTTGGCCCATAGTCTTATTGTGACTACAGATTAATTTTGGGGTAGTCACGTAGAGTCACGAATAGTTACGGAGTGATCTAAAAGTTATTTACCCTCATCCGATCGATCTTTTTGAATAACATAACATAGTCAAGGCGTATGATTATTCTTTATTAGCAGAGTAGAAGATACGTATACGTATGGGTGTTAATTTTAATATTAAATCAAACATAGTCAGCCCAATTCTAAACAAAAAATGGTGATTTTTTGAAATATTTGTATGGTGAACCCCCCAGGGGGTTCCAGAGGTGTGCCACTGGCATGGGTGGGTCGGCCCTCCAAAGTTAGTGGGGGTCAATCATACATTTGGACTCGATTGGGGCACCCTAAATGGGTCAAAGTGAGACAGACAGACAGGTCAAAAGTCGGGACATCAGAATTCGTTTTAGAGGTATGGTTTCCCGGGCAAAGTTTCTTATTTTGATCCCTAGAATACGATCTTCCTTGTCACTTGGGCGATTTTTAAATCGACCCGCCCTAATATACATGTATGTATCTACTTTCCAGAAACCCATGTGAAACTATTATCCAAAATATTTCAAATTTTAATTTTTTTTTAAATTTTTTCATCTTTGGCGCCTTATTTATTTATTTTTTTTTTTTTTTTTTTGAAAATGCTATAAAAAAAACTACTGAATATTATCTCAAATTTCTTTTTTTATTTGAAAGTAAAATCCTTCCGGTTAATAATGGAAAATAATTTCATTCAAATGGCTGCCTCGGCTGGCCATGCGGTAGCCTAGACGATCGGTCCAATTTTTAAGCGCATTATCGATTGTGTGCAGCTGTATTTCACCAATGGCTTCACGAATATTGTCCTTTAAAGCGTCAATTGTCTCTGGCTTGTTGGCGTAAGAATTATCTTTAAGGGCACCCCACAAATAATAGTCCAACGGTGTCAAATCGCAGCTTCGAGGTGGCCAAACGACATCAGCTCTGCGGCTGATAGTGCGATCTGCAAAAACAGGGCGCAAAACATCGAGTGTAGCTTCGGCTGTGTGGCACGTAGCGCCGTCCTGTTGAAACCAAATGTTGCCAATATCCTCCTCTTCAATTTTTGTGAACAAAAATTCGCTCAACATGGCCCGATAACGATCGCCATTGACTGTAACGGCCACTCCTTGCTCATTTTCGAAGAAAAATGGCCCAATTATGCCTCTGGACCAAAATCCGCACCAAACAGTGACTCGTTTTGGGTGTATCGTCTTTTCAATGTATGCGTGCGGGTTTTCTGTGCCCTAAATGCGACAAAATTGCTTGTTTACATACCCACCAAGATCAAAATGAGCTTCATCTGAAAAGATGATTTTTTTTTTTGGCAAAATCGGCATCATCTGCAAGTCGATCGCAGGCCCACTTAGCGAAGCGAAAACGCATTGGATGGTCAGTTGGCTTCAACTCCTGAACCAATTGTACTTTGTATGGCGTCATACCAAGGTCCTTATGCAAAATTCGTCTCAATGATGCCTCCGAAATGTTCAATTCTTGAGAGCGACGGTGAATTGATGTTGATGGCCCTTCACGCACACTTTCTGCCACAGCAGCAATATTCTCGGGTGTACGCACTGTTTTTGGCTTTTCACGCTTTGGTTTATCGATGAGGATGCCAGTTTCTTTCACTTTTTTCACAAGATAACGAACATACGGAGCTGACGGTGCTTCTCTTCTTCCAAAATCCGTGCGCAATTTTCGCACACATTCTGCAACATTACCATGATTTTCAAAGTAATGTCGTAATATTTCCCAGCGTTGTTCAAGCGTATACACAACCATATTCGTTCAGCGGAAGGATAAAACTAATTATCTGTCAAATCAGACATGAGCTAAGTGTTACCATTCACGAAATAAGCACTAGTTGAAAAAAAAAACGTTAGATGGCGGACCCATCTTCTTTTTTTCTATTCAGAGGACATTATTTTAAAACTTAAACAAAATAATGAAAAAATTTGTAATTTTAACATGCTTTTCAGCTAATTATAATCACTGTTGTACGTTCTTCTTAGACAACATGGGTACTTTTGTAAGGCTTCGAACTTTTCACGAATAAGTATTAATGATCTATCAACGTCAATATTTAACTCGTATCTTATCTTTGAAAGATGTAAAGGGATTTTTATTTACACAGCGCACAATGCTCCTTTTCGCTGTATGTGTAATTTTTTGGTTATCCATCCAGCGTTTCCTTCTTGAGTTCACAATTAACAGCATTATTAAAAATATTTTGAAACTATCTCTAACACCTTTCTATAAGAATTTCCTGCGTTACACAAATCGTTAATATTTTGTCGAGTCACAGAGTCGCAGTTCATAGGTCTACCAAAAAAAAAAAAAAAAAAAAAAAACATACATTATATATACCTATATTAATTTATTATTATTTTTATTATTATTAAAAATTTAATGATGTCCTGCACAACAAGACTAAGTCTTATAATTACAGTACAGGAATTTGGTAGTGTACAAACATGTTTAGCCAAATTAAATTAAATAAAATTGTAACTAATACGTATAAAAATTAATATAAATAATATTTTAACATAAGAATTTTTAAAATTATGACATTAATAAAATATGACATAGAATATTAAAAAAAAATTTAAATTGAAAATTATTAAACATTACAAAAAAAGGAGAGAAAAAATTAAAAAAAATAAGCATAGAATAAAGAAATACCTATAAAAAGTTTAGGTTTATGTAAAGTATTTAAATATATAAGGATTTTTTGAAATGTATTGCTTTGCTATTAAGTTGAATATTAGGTGGAAGGCTATTCTAAAGACGTACAGCATTTATGAAAAAGTGCCATTCTGATACTAGGCAGCGATGTTTAGGAATAATTAATTTTTTACCTCTGTTTGATTTGGCAAATCGTATATGAATGCATAAGTATTGTGGCTTTCCAGTATATATTATCTTATGAAGAAAAATTAGTACTCTAATCTTTAGTAGGTTTTCAACTGATACTCCGTACAGGCTTTTCGAGAAGGACGAACCATACACATACCTAACAATATTGTTGTAAAGCATTTCAAGTTTTTTTTCCTGATTGAATCGCAATTCGCAAACAGTTCGCATCCATAAGTTAGTGTTGGAATAAGGCAAGCCTTTGCCAATAGTGTTCTTACTCTTAATGGTGTAAAGAATTGCGTTGCCCATAGGGTCCTTAGTTTAACGTATGATTGTGCAACAAGCATATTGATGTGGCTTGACCAATTGAAGTTGCTGTTAAAGACCAATCCAAGATTTCTAGCTGTTGAAACTATCTCAATTCTTTGATTATTTATTGATATTTCCATATCAATAAGTGGGTTTATAGTCCTTTTGTGTATCACTATGCATTTAGATTTATTTGGATTTAAGCAAAGTCCATTAGAAATTGCCCAACAATTTATTCTGTTAAGGTCATCGTTTAGGTTATCTACATTTTGGCGAATAGAATTAACAGGGCTGCTAAGGTAAAGCTGTACATCATCTGCATACATGTCAACATTGCAATGTGATAAGTGGTGGGGTAAATCATTGGCATAAATAGAGAAAAGAAGCGGTCCCAGAATTGACCCTTGGGGTACACCTCTACTAATAGCTAATGGTTCAGATATTGTATTATTAACGAATACTGATGGTATCCGTTCAGAGAGGTAAGTTGATATTAGCTGTATTGATGTTGATGAAAAATTGAGTAATTGACTTAGCTTTATACATAATGTAGAATGATTGACAGTATCAAAGGCTTTGGAATGATCAAGAAGAACCAAAAAATTAACTTTAAATTTAAATTAATAAATTTTAAATTTCTATTAACACTTTTTTACCTTTTCACATACAAAAGAAAACTTTTAATAACAATGATTTTATTTTGTTTATCAAAATGATATGTTGTCCTTATTATTTCGCACAGCCAAAAATTATTGATCTTAGAAGAATACTGATTTCTTGGGAAATGTGTGCAATTACTTGGTAATTTTATAACGGAATTTGTTTTTGTATTTTACAATATGAAAATTAATTCCGTTACTTCTCATCTTATTTTGATCTTGCACATCAATGTCGTTACTATTTTTCACACAACTGTATATTGATAAAATTTTGTGCATGCGTGTGTTTTATTAAAATAATACATAAAGCTGATTTACTAATATCTATAAGTTTTTGAGATAAGTAAAAGACTTTACTAAATTTGACCGTGGTCGGTCCATATTTTGTGACTAGTCTCCATATAAAAATAACATGAGATATGAACCTCTGCCTCAGCAAATGTGGATCCAAGACACTCTCTCGAGAAGCATGGTATCGTATCGTCGGATTAAACCGAATATAATTTTCTTATTTCTTTGTATAAAGATATCATGCACACAAAATTAGAACTACTATAGCTCAGAATTGTGGGATATTATAAATTTTGGTTTAAGGGTCAAGTATTTCACAATGAAAACTATCTCAATTTTTGTTATATCAAAATTTTCAACATCCAATCAACTTGATATTGAGTTTATAATCGTATATTCGGACACCTTGACTAGTTAATTAATTAACCATTTTGATTAACTATAGCATAACTTTTGATTAAACGTTTAACTGAAAACCTAGATATCGATTACACTGGTTTGATTTAAAAATTGATTTTCACATTATTATTTATTTACTAATTTAAAAATTTAGAATTCTCAATATCAATTTATTAGAAAAATTTAGTTTCTAATAAATAAATATTTTTTTTACAACTTTGACTGATGGGTTTTTCTAAATTTCCTGCTGTGTTTACACTTTGCAATTCAACTGAAATTCATCAAATTCAACTCGCTCAATCATTGGAAGGCAAATTATAAATTTGCATTAAAAAACATTACGATTTTATTTGTTTATTCTATAAAAGTATAAAAATAAAAAACCAAATTAAAGATCATTGTTTACAACAATGTTTGAGAAATTAAAGAAACATTGAAATTATTCTTTTGGAAAATTAATGACCCTAATATAGAAATTTCAAGATTTTCAGGAAAAAACAACAAAGTTTAATTCAATTTCAAAGTTTCCTCATACATACACAATTTGTACTTGATTTTGTTTTTAGATTTTAATAAAACGTTGTTGATTCGCATCAAGATGAATAACAAAACAAAATCTTTTAAAAATAAGAAAAACAAAAACAAGAACAACTTTTTGCTAAATATCTTTCATCAATAAAATTAATGAAACACACTTACCAAACAGCGAAAACAGCAAAAACAATATAAACAACAAGAAAAAGCGAAAACTTCAATATGTACAAACAACTTAACCAAAAATATTTTTCCACCCCAAACACAAACCAATGTTTCTGAAACTTTTATTACCACGCACCACTGAAACCGCTAACGCATCCGTTGCTTTTAGTAAATAAACTTTATTTTAGTTAAAGCTTTGGTTAAATGCTGAATTTGGAATAAATGTTTTTAAGTTCTTTCCATTTCATTAATAATTTATGAATATTGATTTTTTACATAAAATAAATTGTTCTAACTTTCGCAACTTTCCGTTTACAAGCGACTTCCATTTGTAATTAAATAAAATTGAATAAATATTTCGTATTTGGTAGCATGTACCACCGTTTGAGAACCCCTTTTTATTAATCGTAACATCAAAATCGTATCTAGATTAGCATATACATATTGCAAAAACCCAAACAAAAACAATTTTCAATTTATTTATTTCACCTGAACTTTGGTGGAAGGTGGTTAAGTGTATGTAAATTGTGTTTTAAATTGTGAAAAATTATTTAAATTTCTCGGAATCTAAATCGGTAATGAAATAATACATGTTTTAATATTCACAATAAATTTAATTTATTATAAACAAACTAAAAATAAGAAAATTTTTAGAAAATTAAAATTTGCAAAAAATTATAAGATCGCAAAGAAAACTTATATACACAGCTCCGTGCAACTAATTACGAATGCAGAAAGAAAAGAACAAGCAAAATGTACTATGATTTTTGTACAATTCGCCCTAGTTTAGGTAATTTAATTCCTAATCCTCGAAAATAAATTGTAATTGTAACAAATAAATTAATATTGAAAAAGTTGTTTTCAAAAATGATTTATGCGGCTTCTTTCTTTTCTAACAAAAAATGTCGCATTTTATTTGCACTTTTTTTGAAAAGTGTACTTTTTTATCTATTCTGAATTAAGAGCAAGCTTATCTTATACAACAATCGAAATGTCTTAAAGTCGAGCCCTCGTAAATCGTAAAAAATTCCAACCACTTACCTCTTTCAGGTCGTAGTGCGAGAATATTTCTCCATTGTTCCCCTTTTTTTTTTTTTTTTTTGAATATTTTCACCCTATGATTTCAAAGAGAATAATAATCAAAATTTTTGGCATTTTATGAACACAGCACTTTGAGACCTTTCAATTGATGTATAGCAGGGGTGGGCACGCAAATGGCTTGTTGTGCCAAATTTGGAATTTCACCTACTAACGGTGGGTCGCACTATTATATTTCTGTACAAATATCCACTTTCAAACAAAATAGCAAAAAAAAAAAATACCGATGTTACGGAGAACATTTTTTGTATATGTTAACCCTTTAACTCCTCAAGTTATGGGTCATTTGTGTCCTTCTTTTAAAAAGAGCGAAAACACCATTAAAACAGGGATTTAAGCGGTTAAAATGTGTCGCAAATATATTCGCCGCGAAATTTTACTCCAAATCCCTGAATACGCCAAAACGCAAAATCCATCCAGAAAGTCAGAAATAAGAGCTTAGGGTTAATTTCGCATTTATTAAGAAGGTCAAATAATAGAGATATTAGTGAGTTTTAGTTCAATTCTTAATATATTCTTAATAAATGCGAAATTAACCCTAAGCTCTCTTTTGTTGTGTCTTATTTTTGACTTTCTGGCTGAATTTTCCGTTTTGGTGTATTCAGGGACTTATAGTAAAATTTCACGGCGAATATTTGTGCGGCACATTTTAACCGCTTAAATCCCTGTTTTAATGGTGTTTTTGCTCTTTTTAAAAGAAGGACAAAAACGACCCATAACTTGAGGAATTAAAGGGTTAACATATTATACAAAAAATTTATATATTTGTATATTACACAAAAATGTTTTTTTTGCTCTTTTTAAAAAAAAGGAAAAAAGACCCATACCTTGAGAAGTTAGAGGGTTAACATATTCTACAAAAATGTTCTCCGTAACATTTTACATAAATTTGTGAACACATTTTATACCTAAAATGTAAGCGTCACATGGTTTCTTATGCCGATTAACAATAAGAATGTGCCAGACCGGGGTAGGATCGGTCCATTTTTCGACCTAGTCCCCATATAAATATAGCACCCGATATGAACTTTTCCATATCTGCAACCAAAAAAAATAATAACAATGCCAACTAAATTTGGTTTATGCTTATTTTCTATAATTAGTTGGACATAAGAGATAGGGTCTCTAAATCTTGGTATGGGGTATCGTATAGTCGGGCTAGACCGACTAGAATTTTCTTACGTGTTTAAAATTATTTTTTTTAATTAACAAACAAATTTTTTTTATTTTGTTTTAAATTTATATGGGGCCGCACAAAATTTGTTCGTGGGGCGCATGTGGCCCGTAGGGCCACATTTGCCCATGCCTGATGTATAGGATAAGGTTTTTCTTCATTTAGAATATATAAAAAAAATACACTTTTCAAAAAAAGTGCAAATAAAATGCAACATTTTTTGTTAGAAAAGAAAACGACATTACATTGTGTTTTTTTTTAAGTTACAGTACTTTAAATTAAAATAGAGCAAAGAAAAGTATTTTTAATATCGAATAAACTAACTTTGTTGAATAGATGATTTTATGCCATTAATGTTTAAGTATGATTTAGGCCAATCTGGAGCTAAAATTTTCTCACGCATTGCAGCCGTATTTCGCCGATAAATCGTCGAATGTTGGCGGCCCCCTTATTAGATAAAACAATAAAATAATATAAGCACATTTTGAAGTTGTATAAAGTAATGTATTCATAGAATAAAACTAAACAAAAATTAAAAAAATGTAGTATGTATATTTATAGAGAAAAATTTAATGTGATGGATGAGCTTGTTTGTTAGCACAAAGTTTCTCAAATCGTGGTGTTATTGTTGAAATAGCCCCCCGAAGTTTTTTTCCACTACTAAACGATTTCGATATTTCTATTTCATGGCTGCTAAAGCAGAAATCAGAGCATTAAATTCCTCACTCATATTTTTTGATACTAGAGCTGCTCTATGAAGCATGCAGTGCGTCCATATAAGTTTAGGTGATTTATTTTTAACCAATGCTCGAAGAACTGCTTTGCGTCCTGACATTGATTGTGCACCATCAGTACAGAGTCCAATGCAATTATCCCATTTTAAATAGTTCTCAACAAAAAAATTGTCTATTATATTAAAAATTTCCATAGACGTGGCCTTGCCCATAACAGGTTTGCAAAATAATATATTTTCTTTTACATTATTTTCTGTTAGATATCGAACATATGCAATTAAACGAGCATCTTTAGCTACATCTGTAGGCTCATCTTGTATAGCGAATTTTGAGGTATACATTTGATAAATAAGCTGATCGCAAAGATCTTCATTAGGGTGACAGCCATTTTTTTTTTTTTTTTTGAATTTGCTGATTTTCCAATGAGTTTTAGTTTATCGGTTCCATCCATATTTATTTAAAAAATTTGTTGTGATTTCAACACAGATAATGTTGTTTGAGTACGCTTGTTTGACATTTTTACGTAACGTTTACAAAAAAACTAATCAATAGAAAGCACAAAAATTTCCATTGTTCAAAGTGACGGTAATAACATAAGCAGCTAATGATTTTTTCGAACCATTATTCTAAATAATTTTGCATGTGCATTACGAATTTTAAGAAGATTTGCATTGCTTGTTAAAAAAATACGAAATACGGAGGGGACCAAAATATATGGAAATATTACGAATTATTGGAGTTTTCTCAGGGGACCGACAGTTTGTTACGAATTATCAAGATTTTCGATTTATCGGGATACGAATTATCGCGATTCTACTGTATATATAAAATTTATGAATATTTAAATGAGCCTAAAGGTATGTTAATCAATTTCAGCAATTCACAATTCAACGCAGAGCGTCTGATATATAATTTAAATCATTCGCATTAACAGGGTGTAACGAATTATTATAAATATTTTATTTTATTTAATTTAATATATTTTTAAAACATATTTTACATAAATTTTATCATTCTCCGCTTCTCCTCCATATGAAGTATAACTATTTCAAATTTCATACTCCTCGTGCCCGCATTTTGCTTAAAAAGGGAATACAAAATTTTCCTTCACGTATTAATATCTAGATTACTCTGCAGTGTGGAGGATTTAAACAAGTACCTGACATGCTACTGTGTGCAAATGATAAGGCTTCGCGAAAAATCGTTAAACTCGCCATATCTCAGAATTTCCTTACTGATGTTCTTTTTTTTAAAGAGGGGATATAGTGCTATGAAACCCTATGCTCACTTTTTGTGGAGTATTTTTTTTCACCTGGCCGGACCATGTGTGAGTTTTCTGCCCATAATTATAACCATAATAGCTTCACGCCAACCATACGTAACACTTAAATAATAATCTTTATTCCTGGCGGAAGGAATTCGTAATGCACCACACCATGATAATCGAAGAAAACTGTTTGACCGACATTTACGATATTCGCTTGATTAGGCGGTTATTTCGGAGTCGCAGGCACATCTCATCCAGGTCGCGCTCTGTGTTTTCAAGACTTTCTCTGCCTTCTTGAAACTGTTAATACCACTTGTAGATATTTTTTTTTGATGTAGTCTGGCCACTGAAGGCCTTTTGAGCAGCAGAAATTTCATTCCTCAAACAAAATTAAATGGAACTTCTTTATTCAAAAAAATCTGACATTTTTATAACCGCCAAATTCGCTTTTAGTTGTTTACAAAACCGTGCGTCACTATTGATCTAATAAAATAAACTTTTGTACAGATGTCAAAATCAGTGCTTGCAACCTGAAACAAATTATTTGCCCAAATCGATAAACCACCAAAATTTACATTAAAAAGTTAACTTTTCATATGAGCACACACAGTATTCTATGAATCACAGACTGCTTCGCTATGCTATTTCGTCAAGTTATTTTCTACTTTGAAATTTCCAAATTCTCAGAAGAAGACATAAAAGCATAATTAAATGAAATTCAAGTAACATTCAATTTTAATTTGGTCAAAACGTTCGTTTTCTTCCAAAATTCCTGGAAAAATTTAAGCCTCAATTTAAGTTCAATTAAATGTTTACTGTACTTTCAAAAATGATCATGACAATACTGATAAAATATAAAATTCTCCTCGTCCATTGAATGCGATTGCAATCTTATTATAAATACCACGCACGAAAATTTTAAAAACAAAAACAATATTTAAATAATTTAAGTAGAATTACTCGTATAAGACAAAACGTATAAACCACTTTCTTCATACAGTATGGAATGTACGTCTTAGTGCAACATTTTTTTGAGATATCGAAAATTACGCGCACTTTGGCATTTTGGAATAATTTATAATTCTGATTTTTATTTGTTGCAAATTACAAGGTCTATTAAATAAATTTGATATACAATCTTAAATTAAATTTTTATTTGTACAATAAATAATTCTTTTTAAGCTTTATTCATCTAAGAAAACTGGCAAAAATTTTTCAATTAAAATTTTAAATATTTTACAAAAAGAATTTCGTTATTAACCCGAGCCTATATTTTTAAGTATAAACTTTAATTTCTTAAATCATATTTTTGTTTTAAATTTAAATTATCCAATACCGTTGAAAAATATATAAAACGATATGTATTAACGCAAAATATGCTACAACATCCCGTTGCTATATTGTTGCGAAAGTGTGAAGATAAATATCAAAATATGTAAATACCATGTTAAGATTAGCAGAGGAGATTACTGTTCATATTTTCTGTTAGGTGCACAAATTTTTATTTGATATTTCGGAAGAAAACCCCACGGTAGTGACTCCTAGTGACATACCGGGTATATTTAATTGTTTCTCAGGAAAATAGACAGAAATAATCCAAGGAAAAAATTCGATATTTCTTAAAAGAAACCCATTTAACTACCCGCAGCAGTTATTTTGGACCAACCTGAATGGGGTTGTGATGTGTTGGATAAAAGCCTCCCAAACAAGTGGATTCTAATGATGTACCGGGTATAATCAATTGTTTTTCAGGAAACTGCAAACATTTTTATACCCTATACCACTATGTGGTTTGGGTATAATGATTTTGTGCTGCTGTTTGTAACTACCAAAAATACTTGACCTAGACCCATCTTTTATTATACCGATCGAATCAGAATCACTAACTGATTCGATTTTACGATGTCCGTCCGTTCGTTCGTCCGTCTGTGTGTCCATGTAAACCTTGTAATCAAACTGCAGTTATTTTGTTTAATGACAATTGTTGTTAGTTTGATTAAAATTATTAAATATTTTCAACAAAATCCATCTCGGTCCTACAAAAAGTTGGCCAAAGAATTAAAATTCTCCCGTCAAACTGTTTGCAAAGTATCAGGAGAATTTTACCATTGATTGGAAACCTGGTTCGGGAAGAAAGAAATGTTCACATGATGTCTTTAAGGACAAAAAAAAAATAGAAACCATATTGCTCCCAACACATCCGGTAGATATGCAGCCCGGTTAGATCAGTGCTGAAACTATTGGCGTGAAAAATTATAGCCAAAGTCAAAAAAGTTCCAGAAAATAAGGCTAAAAAAAAAATAGAGGCAAAAAAAAAAAAATACTCCTCCTGCATAATGGATGACGAAACTTATGTAGTAGCAGATTTTTGGCAGCTTTCGGTCAAAATTTTTATGTTGATAAAGCTCGAGAAAATGTTGAAAACAAGATTAGGAACTAAAGCAGACGAAATTTCCAAAAAAAAAAAAAAAAATCATGCTATGATAAGCAGTATGCAGCTGCGGCAAACGAAGCAAGTCATTTGTTACAACGAGTTTTTAAATACCGAAATTATAATTTGGCTCGAATTGCCATCCCGCCACTACGGAAAGAATGTTACAAGAATAACTTGGTCTTTGTACCGTGGGAGGCAAACAGTCCAGAGCTTAAACCAGTGAATAGATATTGGGCTCTTGTGAAAAGGTCCATAACTTCTCAGGTAGTAATCTTTAATATAATATCAATTAATTTAAAAAATCCAAACTTTCGATCTAATAGTTTCCTTATTATTAATTTGTACGCATGTTAAGAATTTTTCGATCACACTACTTGTACCTATATGAATCTTGAATCGTGTTATAAGTTTCATATATTTAAATTTATTATAGTATGAAATCATAATGTTTACTCCGTATATAAGGAATCGACTTTTAAAGATGACTAATCAAGTGGCTGCTTCAACTTTGAATAATATGTTTACAAAATACATAAGATACATAATAGTAAAAATAAATTAAGAAAAATTATAATATAATTCATAAGAATTAAGAAAATAAAAGAAATGGGTTGCAGACCAAACAATAACAACACAAGCATTCATAATAAAAAGGCAGACAATACAAGAAAGTGAATTTACCACATGTTAAAGTAGAATATATTGGACAGTTATTTTATTTTTAGTTTTGGTGGACAGACTTTGGTAGTTTTTTTCTTTTGTTAAATGTTTATGGTTTAGAATATTAATTTTAACCACCATGCCAATAACACATGTACATGAGTCAAATTTGGGAAAGGGAAATCAGGAAAGGGGTTTTATGAAAACGAAAAAATAAAAACAAAAAAATACCAAGTGTTCGCACACACACGAAGTCATAAATGTCATAATCGCCAATTAAATGCTTGATGACACTTTAAGTGTATCACTATCATCTCACTGAAAGTCAAGTAGACTGACATATTATAAAGAACAATTTTAGAAATACTAGACAGACAGACAGATAGAAATCTATTTGTTGAATGTTTAGATGCGTTGATAATGTGGGTGCTTCGTGTGTTTCTCATTTAAATTGTCATCATGTGTTTTCTTTGAACGATGACGACAATAATTGGGATTTCCCTGATGCCAATTTTTATTTTATAGTTCATTAGAATTTTAATAACATATTTTTAATTTCGAAATTCTACGAATGTCGTTATGGCCTTTGTTTTGAGAATGCTCATAGTGTTTTTCTTAAAAAAAAAAAAAAATAATTATATAGTGATTGATAATACAATGGAAACTTTTAAGAACATATTTTTGACGGCTTTAACGGTTACCAAAAAATTGGATCATAAAATTAAGAATCCTTTTATTAATTTGAAAATTTTTATGTTTTTTATTTAAAAAGGAAAAAAAATATAAAAATTAAATCGATTTTTAATTTTTATGCTGAAAACTTTCCAATTAAATTCTTGATGATATCCATTGATATTTTTGCCACCCTGAATTAACTGCCTCTATTAGATCTGTCTTGTTTGTGTAATTTCGTGTCCGTATTTTTCGATCTACAATTCCCCATAGATTTTCTATGGGATTGAGATCTGGTGATTGGGCTGGCCATTCCAAAACACCAACTACATTAGATTGTAGCCAGTCGGTTTGGAGGTGTATTTTAGTTCATTGTCATGTTGGAATTTCCAGACCAGGGGCATATTTTCCTTTGCATATGGATACATTACGTTATTTAAAATTATCCTGTATCCAATTCCAGTTAGAGTATATTTTATTACATGAATTAGAGCCATTTATTGGACCGAAAACAACTGAACACCATTACTCATACCGCCAAACTTAATAGTTTTATTTGTACATTTTGAGTCTAGTCTTTTTCCATTTAACCATTGCATGTGTTCTTTAGCAAAATTTATCCGAATCAGACGAATTTTCACTGATATCAGTGGTTTCGCCACAGGATTATAACAACCAAGATCAGCCTCGATTGCTCGTCGGGAAACAGTTCGAGCACATATTTATACTCTATACCACCATGTGGTTTGGGTATAATGACTTTGTGCTGCTGTTTGTAACTACCAAAAATATTTGACCTAGACCCATCTTTAATTAAACCGATCAACCGTCCGTCCGTCCGTCCGTCTGTGTGTCCATGTAAACCTTGTAATCAAACTACAGGTCGCAAATATCAATATATTTCCATGTTCAGACCTAGTCCACATACAAATGACCCCTATAATTTCTTACCGACTATAATTTCTTACTTGTTTTAGTTTAAAATCGTTAATGACCTCTTTAGGTAGAATTTTTGAAAATTTTTTAAACTCTTGCCATTAAATTATCCTGTCTTTGAGTCGTTTAAGAGGCCTGTCGCCTAAATGATAAGTTGCTACCGTAACTCTTTCACGAATATTTCTAATAAATTTTCTTTTGCTTAAGGCTAGCAGTAAAATCATCTATTATTCTGGTTTTAAGAGCTTCACAAAAATTTATTCTTGCCATTATTTTATATTAGTCAATTACATATAAGATTGAAACATTGAAAAATACAATTGTGATTACGAAACTGTTGAAAGAAAACGCCAGAAACTATAATTAAATAAATAACTGTTAATATTTTATAAATTTTCTTTCATACCATCTTCTATTTTTATTGTTTTAATCAACTCTGGTAGTACACCATTTTTTTTTTTTGTTCATTTATCAATTTTTTTTTAATTGCGTTTTTTGTAACGAACTAAACTGAACACTAAAGAGTAATTTCGCGAAAAACAAAACATAATTTTAGAACTTAACGCGAAATTATTAAAAAATAAAATTGCCAAATTCGAAATTTTGAAAAGTTTCACATGTATTGCCACCACTGTATACGTCAAATATTTTTTGACAATTAGTTTTTTACTGAACATTTTTTTCTGTAGCAAAACCGAATTTTGTAATTATTAATAAGGAGAAGAGCAAAAGAGATCAAGAATAAACACGTAGCATTTACACTAACAACAGAAACCTGCCCTCCTGTCAAACTTGTTAATGTAACTAACTTGTTATAGTTCTAATCACTACTTATAAACTTAAGGACCTTTTGCGGAAATCCTTCCATTAGGGATTTCATAGTGGTTTTTGGAGCAGGTAGGCTATCTGCGTTTAAAATATTCCACATGGAACACATTTTTTGTGCTCTACAACTGCCTTTTCACTAGAGCCCAATATCTCCTCCCTGGCCTAAGCTCCGGACGAACATATTGTTCTTGTTCCAATCAAGAGCTGTCTTGCGTAATCACAGGATGCCAAATCGGGCCATAACTATGTGGATACATTGTGTTGGCTTATGAAAGGAAATATTTTTCTTTGCAAACACTCCTTAATAAAAATATTGGTATTTATAGAGCCCGTTGTAACAAATGACTTGCTTCCTTTGCCGCAACTGCATGTTGTTTACCATACCAGAAACTTTTGCTTTTCGGTCCTAATCCAAGTTGGATTTTGTTAAAAATATTTAATGTACTATTATTTCGTCAATCACTTTAATTGAACTAACAACAACTGAAGAGCATATTAACTCTTACATATTTTATAAAGATAACGTGATAAAAAAAAATAAATAATAATGAAATAAATAATTCAAATAATGTTTGCGAAAAAAGTTAAGAGGAAACACGTGTGTTGGTTTTTTCGATCTCACTCCTTATACTGGCAGACGTCTTACTTGCCGTCAACATGTAGAAGCCAAGAAGCCTCAAATAAAGCTTTAAGCCTACGAATTGCAGGTGCATTGAAATCTTGGATTTGAGTATAAGGTCAGCCTTTATAAAGGCTTATTAAAGCCTATATGGACTGGTATCCAATATTGGGGAATGGCTAGAAACTAAAATATAAAACGTATTCTAAGGTGAACATATTTATTTTATTTTTTGAAATTTTTCTTGTGGCATCTGTTTCATATTTCAGTTAATAAAATTGGAATTTCTTAAATCTCAGTTATTAGAAACTAGACTATCAAGACTATTAACTCAGCTAAATAATAATCTTTTACACTGTAATTGAAATCTAAAAGTAACAACTATGAATGTTGTTGTTGTTGTTTAGTATGCTCGTACTTAAAAAACTGTTTTTATACCCTCCACACCTCAGTGGCAGAGGGTTTGTCATTCAGTTTGTAACGCATTGAAAAACTAATTTCCGACCCCATAAAGTATATATATTATTGATCTTTATCACGTCTGTCCGTGTCTGAAATCACGCTCATTGACAAAAAAAAATATTTTACTGGGTAAAGTTACGATAATATCATTTGGCATTATTCTCACCAGGTTGGTATTTAAAACGGGGTAAATCGGGTATCATTGTGCTTAGACACGAGCAAAAATATGTAGATACCTCTAAAAAAAAACAAAACCCATTGTGTTTGTTGTAATATTTTAGTGGTTGAACATAATAGTTGAACAACAACATTCACAGTTCAAAAAATCCACAAAAAAAATGATACAATCATACCAACAAACACAACTAACATGAACTATGTTAGTAGTATTGCCACATATTTTTTTAAACGTTATCACGATGTAATAAAAAAATCGCCAATATGAAAGAAAAAATATTGAAAAAGGAAAAATGAAAATGAGAAATTAAAATTGTAAAATGGAAAATTGAAAAATGAAAAATTAAAAATGTAAAATGAAAATTGAAAAATGAAAAACTAAAAACGAAACATTAAAAATTTAAAATTAAAAATTAAAAATTAAAAACTAAAAATTCAAAATTAAAAATTAAAAATTAGAAATTAAAAAATAAAAATTAAAAATTAAAAATTAAAAATTAAAAATTAAAAATTAAAAATTAAAATTAAAAATTAAAAATTAAAAATTAAAAATTAAAAATTAAAAATTAAAAATTAAAAATTAAAAATTAAAAATTAAAAATTAAAAATTAAAAATTAAAAATTAAAAATTAAAAATTAAAAATTAAAAATTAAAAATTAAAAATTAAAAATTAAAAATTAAAAATTAAAAATTAAAAATTAAAAATTAAAAATTAAAAATTAAAAATTAAAAATTAAAAATTAAAAATTAAAAATTAAAAATTAAAAATTAAAAATTAAAAATTAAAAATTAAAAATTAAAAATTAAAAATTAAAAATTAAAAATTAAAAATTAAAAATTAAAAATTAAAAATTAAAAATTAAAAATTAAAAATTAAAAATTAAAAATTAAAAATTAAAAATTAAAAATTAAAAATTAAAAATTAAAAATTAAAAATTAAAAATTAAAAATTAAAAATTAAAAATTAAAAATTAAAAATTAAAAATTAAAAATTAAAAATTAAAAATTAAAAATTAAAAATTAAAAATTAAAAATTAAAAATTAAAAATTAAAAATTAAAAATTAAAAATTAAAAATTAAAAATTAAAAATTAAAAATTAAAAATTAAAAATTAAAAATTAAAAATTAAAAATTAAAAATTAAAAATTAAAAATTAAAAATTAAAAATTAAAAATTAAAAACTAAAAATTAAAAGTAAAAATCAAAAATCAAAAATTAAATATTAAAAATTACAAATTACAACTTAAAAATTAAAAATTAAAAAATTAAAAATTAAAAATTAAAAATTAAAAATTAAAAATTAAAAATTAAAAATTAGAAATTAAAAATTAAAAAATTAAAAATTAAAAACTAAAAATAAAAAATTAAAAATTAACAATTAAAAACTAAAAATTAAAAATTAAAAATTATTAAATATTAAAAATTAAAAATTAAAAATTAAAAATTAAAAATTAAAAATTAAAAATTAAAAATTAAAAATTAAAAATTAAAAATTAAAAATTAAAAATTAAAAATTAAAAATTAAAAATTAAAAATTAAAAATTAGAAATTAAAAATTAAAAAATTAAAAATTAAAAACTAAAAATAAAAAATTAAAAATTAACAATTAATAACTAAAAATTAAAAATTAAAAATTAAAAATTATTAAATATTAAATATTAAAAATTAAAAATTAAAAATTAAAAATTAAAAATTAAAAATTAAAAATTAAAAATTAAAAATTAAAAATTAAAAATTAAAAATTAAAAATTAAAAATAAAAATTAAAAATTAAAAATTAAAAATTAAAAATTAAAAATTAAAAATTTAAAATTTAAAATTTAAAATTTAAAATTTAAAATTTAAAATTTAAAATTAAAAATTAAAAATAAAAATTTAAAATTAAAAATTAAAAATTAAAAATTAAAAATTAAAAATTAAAAATTAAAAATTAAAAATTAAAAATTAAAAATTAAAAATTAAAAATTAAAAATTAAAAATAAAAAATAAAAATTAAAAATTAAAAATTAAAAATTAAAAATTAAAAATTAAAAATTAAAAATTAAAAATCAAAAATTAAAAATTAAAAATTAAAAATTAAAAATTAAAAATTAAAAATTAAAAATTAAAAATTAAAAATTAAAAATTAAAAATTAAAAATTAAAAATTAAAAATTAAAAATTAAAAATTAAAAATTAAAAATTAAAAATTAAAAATTTAAAATTAAAAATTAAAAATTAAAAATTAAAAATTAAAAATTAAAAATTAAAAATTAAAAATTAAAAATTAAAAATTAAAAATTAAAAATTAAAAATTAAAAATTAAAAATTAAAAATTAAAAATTAAAAATTAAAAATTAAAAATTAAAAATTAAAAATTAAAAATTAAAAATTAAAAACTAAAAATTAAAAGTAAAAATCAAAAATCAAAAATTAAAAATTAAATATTAAAAATTACAAATTACAACTTAAAAATTAAAAATTAAAAAATAAAAATTAAAAATTAAAAATTAAAAATTAAAAATTAAAAATTAGAAATTAAAAATTAAAAAATTAAAAATTAAAAATTAAAAATTAAAAATTAAAAATTAAAAATTAAAAATTAAAAATTAAAAATTAAAAATTAAAAATTAAAAATTAAAAATTAAAAATTAAAAATTAAAAATTAAAAATTAAAAATTAAAAATTAAAAATTAAAAATTAAAAATTAAAAATTAAAAATTAAAAATTAAAAATTAAAAATTAAAAATTAAAAATTAAAAATTAAAAATTAAAAATTAAAAATTAAAAATTAAAAATTAAAAATTAAAAATTAAAAATTAAAAATTAAAAATTAAAAATTAAAAATTAAAAATTAAAAATTAAAAATTAAAAATTAAAAATTAAAAATTAAAAATTAAAAACTAAAAATTAAAAGTAAAAATAAAAAATCAGAAATTAAATATTAAAAATTACAAATTACAACTTAAAAATTAAAAATTAAAAAATTAAAAAATTAAAAATTAAAAATTAGAAATTAGAAATTAAAAATTAAAAAATTAAAAATTAAAAACTAAAAATCAAAAATTAAAAATTAAAAACTAAAAATTAAAAATTAAATATTAAAAATTAAAAATTAAAAATAAAAATTAAAAATTAAAAATTTAAAATTTAAAATTTAAAATTTAAAATTTAAAATTAAAAATTAAAAATAAAAATTTAAAATTAAAAATTAAAAATTAAAAATTAAAAATTAAAAATTAAAAATTAAAAATTAAAAATTAAAAATTAAAAATTAAACATTAAAAATTAAAAATTAAAAATTAAAAATTAAAAATTAAAAATTAAAAATTAAAAATTAAAAATTAAAAATTAAAAATTAAAAATTAAAAATTAAAAATTAAAAATTAAAAATTAAAAATTAAAAATTAAAAATTAAAAATTAAAAATTAAAAATTAAAAATTAAAAATTAAAAATTAAAAATTAAAAATTAAAAATTAAAAATTAAAAATTAAAAATTAAAAATTAAAAATTAAAAATTAAAAATTAAAAATTAAAAATTAAAAATTAAAAATTAAAAATTAAAAATTAAAAATTAAAAATTAAAAATTAAAAATTAAAAATTAAAAATTAAAAATTAAAAATTAAAAATTAAAAATTAAAAAATTAAAAATTAAAAATTAAAAATTAAAAATTAAAAATTAAAAATTAAAAAATAAAAATTAAAAAATTAAATATTAAAAATTAATAATTAAAAATTAAAAATTAAAAATTGAAAATTAAAAATTAAAAATTAAAAATTAAAAAATAAAAATTAAAAAATTAAATATTAAAAATTAAAAATTAAAAAAAAAGAAAAATGAAAAATGAAAATTGAAAAAATAAATATTAAATGTTTTAATTTCTATATTTAGTTTCTTACCTGTTATTATTATGTAGGAATTTTTTTTGTATTCAATGTATTCATAATCAACATATTACTAGCTAATTCAGATAAAAATATTTTAAAATTTCCTTATTTTTAATATTAATAATTTTATCGTATAACTTCTAAGGTCTCAAAACATTCTAATAGGGATCAAACTTTGGGTATTATAACGCCGGCTACGTTAAATAATGAATTTCATTAGTGTTCTATGAAGTACTTAGGGAACTTATAGGATTTCTACTCTAGTAATCAAGTAGTAATTAATTCTTTCATTATTTTTTATAAAAAGAAATTATAATAGAAAAACAATTAACTTTAAATTTAATTGGTTTTCGTAATTAATGCTTCAGTATCGGCAACAGTTTTAAAGTGGTAGCGGACCTCAACATTGGGTGTAATATTGAGTTTAAGACGCAGGTGGAGGGTATCAAAAAATTCTGCATAGCCGAATATAACACTCTTGCTTGTATCTCTTAGGTTTATCGTGAAATCTAAGGAAATGTATTGATTTCACACCTTTTGTAGAATTAACACAGAAAATAATAACTTATTTGTCTTTCAAATTCTGTGAAGGTTGAGGTCAACCGCAACATCCGTTTATTTTTCATTCTTTTTTTTTTTTTTTTTTTGTGCAAAATTCAGTTCTAGAAGTGTGAATAAAATAAAATTTAAGAAAAAAATCATTGATGTAAAAATAAAAAAAAGTGTGTTTATTTTTAAGCAAATATTTATGTACATTGTGGTCGAACTAAGTAAGTGAAGACAACACTCCTTTATTTACACTTATTTTTTGGTAAAACATTGGAATATCCAATAAACACGGAAGTTTAAAAACGTATGAAAAAAGTGCTATTGTCTTCAATAAATTTTACTTACGGAAAGTTTCTATTTTTTTTCCTTCTTTGTTACATCGACTTTATTTCAGTAGATAACAATATTTCTTTTTATTTTAATATATTTTGAAATGAGAGCCAAAATCAAAGAAATCATAGGCAGAAGCCACTCCTCCGTGCAGTACGTCATTCAAAACTACAAATCCACAAATTCAATTCTGTCAGAACCTCGTTCTGGTTGCCCCTCCAGACAAACTGAGCGCGAAAAGCGAACAGAATTATTGGTTCCTTCGGTAAAGACATCCATGAAGATACTGTTCGCAAAATATATAAAATTCAACTATCATAGTCGTATAGCACATAGAAAGCCGACATCAATAGAAAACAAGTAAGAAATTATAGTCGGTCTGGAGCGACTATACGATACGCTATACTATGTGTTTAGAGAAAGGGTCTTAGGTCCAACTAATTGGATATAGAAAATAAGCGTAAACCAAATTTGAGTGTCATTGTTCCTAATTTTTCTTACCTACAGATATAAAAAAGTTCATATCGGATGCTACATATATTTATATGGGGATTAGATCGCAAAATGGACATACATAATTAATAATTAATAATAATAATTAATTTTAGAAAAATGTCCGATTCATCTTCCCATGATGCTGCAAACAAATCAAAGAAAAACAGAAAGCAAAGATTTTGGTCAAGTTGACTGAGAGACGAGAAGCTAATGGGATGGCTGGAGCAAGTCAAATATGAAGACTTTTAGTGCAGGTGCAAGGCTTGTGACAAAATAATACATTGCGGTAAATCAGATCGATGTAAACATGCTAATATACACGGTAGTCAAGTTGATGTGGTTTATACTGACTTTTCTAAAGCCTTTGACAAAGTATGTGAAGTGGATAAGATTATACTTATCTAATAGAATTTGCAGAGTGTTAGTTAAGGATTTTGAATCGTTCCCTTATGTTCAAACCTCAAGCGTTCCTGAAGGCAGTGTTTTGGGTCCACTCTTGTTTAATTTGTTTTTTAATGATGTCTCTAAGTGTTTTACTAAGGCACGCTTTTTGCTTTATGCTGATGATTTAAAAATATACTATCAGATCTCCTCCTTTATTGATATATATAACTTACAAAATGATTTAAATAATCTTCATGATTGATGTTTGGTTAATAATATGCTTCTAAATCTTTCGAAATGTCGTCATGTCTCTTTTTCTAGATCTCGCAATCCGATACCGTCTTGTTTTAGTTTGGGTCGTCACAATTTGACCACTGCTGGCATAGTAACTGATGTGGGAGTTGTTTTTGGCTCTACAATGTCTTTCATTCCCCATATAAATTATATAGTACCGATAACATATAAAGTCCTTGCATTTATTAGGAGAAATTGCTCTGATTACCGGTTTCGTTAATCAGTTTATTTAAGATGAGTAGCTGATTGGGCTTCTGCATCCGATCCAGGAACTGGGGCTGCCATCATGGCCTTCTGGCGGGCTGGCTTAGATGCCTCATGTCACGTTTATATAGCGAAGCGCTTGTTACAAGATCCGACGCCCGCTGCCAGCCGTCCCTAACATGGGAGACAGACGCTGGCCGTTGATGGCTATTGGTTATTTAAAGGCGCCAATCACTCGCCTTGACGTAACAGGTATCACAGACACTCAGAACTTGTTAGGAGTCTGGGAGCCACCCGGAAACCCTCTGAGACTCTCCACTTGAAACCGCTGATTCTTCGCGACTGCATTAGCAGTTGCTCCGCATATCTACGGAACTTCCCACTATCCGCAACCTGTGGACGCGCCCGATAGCACTCAGATATGATATGTACTACTCGTATTATTACCGTTAATAACAGGAGATTTTTTTTTGCATCAATTCCGTAAAGACAAAGAATTAATATAAGTTAAAAAAATGTTTTCGCAAAAAGCCAAGTATGTGCTCTGATCCCACAAATTACCAGTTTTTTTGGAATTAATCTTTTAACTTTAAGCTTTCGGTCAATCGCGGATTGTACATTATGAAGTTAATATTATTTACCTATTTTTAATATACATATTTTAAAAGTTTAATTTTTTTACGTTTCTTGCTTATTTCAAATAGCCGTGATATGGTTATGGAATATCTATAAGAGAGTGAAATCGTATAAAATATCACCCATCAAGCTTCATCATTTATATCAATATTTTTTTCGTAACATTGCGACGATCATTCTGGGATGTGATAAATTCCAAGAATTTATTAGTATTAAAACAAACAGATCTGTATTTTTTATTCTACTTTTTAGATGGATATATTCATAAAAATTATTTATTTTAACCTTAGCTACAATTTTGTTAAAGAATGAAATGAGAAATCATCAATGGTTCTAGAGTTATAGCTGAAAAACTAAATAAACATGAAAGGTCATAAATGTTTGGCCTGAGAACGCTATACCCTTTGGAGGTTTTACTATACTGGATCAGTTATTACCCTGTATTGGAATTTCTCAACTCCAGGCAACGACTCTCAAAAATGTTCCACAGTGTTGTTAGTTTTAAATAATTTTTATAAAGTTTAGCGATCTTATAATTAAAAAATTCCCCAAATTATTTCGTTACTTTAAAAATTAGTCAAAAATCAAATTTCGATTTATATGAGCTTCTCTGTACTTACAACAATAATTGTGTCGATTCATTGACATGAGACATATAAAATTCGCTTTAGTGTTCATTGACTGATTTCCATAAATAATTTTTAGCTATTTTTTTTCGGACTCAGCGATCCAAAAAACATAAAATATGACATTAAAATAATTTTGTCCACCCAGGTAAAAATGATCAGATATCTTTATATATTTTTGTATATATGCTGTTAGATTTGAAACTGAAACCAGCACTGTGCGCGGATGCAAAATGGGTTAAGATAAAAACCAAATGTAGTAAATGTGAATTTGTTTAAAACAATTAAAATTGTGATTAATACAAAACGTAATTAATATAAAACTTCAATTTTAAAATTTTTAACTTTCTTTTGAATTACTATTGGATGAATTATTTTATCTTTTACTTCTTATATTAATGAGCTTGGCTTATCGAAATTTTACCCCTAACTTAACTTTATTGTTTTATCTTAAATTCAGAAATGTACATAAAGGTTTTTTTGAAAATTTTTGCCTTACTTTTTAATATTATTATAGCCAAATCTATTATAAAATATCGTTATAATGATTAAGTAGAAAAGGATGAAAATACTAAACTCTTTATCAAAATTGTTAAACAAAGAAATGAATCGAATTGAATCTTTTACTTCTACTTATTGCGTTATTAGCGATATTGAAAGTTTTTAAAAATGAAAATGTTACATTTAACCGGTGTTTATGATTTCTTGCAAAGTATTGCAAACGCATCATAAATATATCGGGGATGATCAAAATTTCTAGACCTTTAAGCATCCACCCTTTATACATGGAAGCAGAAACAATTTTTGCATCTGATTAGAATCTAGGCTTCATAAACTTTTGTTTTTGTTATTATTCTATATGAGACCAAGAAATATAATACCTCTGAGATTTATGGAGAAAATCTCTATAAATTTAATATTTCTGTGGCCTTCTCCGAGAAAAGGGACCTGGTGTGTCAAAAAACGGGTTGTGTCAAAAACGGTGGATTCTGGTACCTAAAAGGGTGTAGAAACTTTAAATGCGGTTTTTTCTCAAAACTTAATTTTCACACACTAGGTCCCTTTTCTCGGAGAAGGTCACATATACATTTTTTTTTACCACGAGCAATAAGGGATATCTTTTCATTTAAAAAAATACATTAACAACATTTAAATGCTGTCATACTTCCAATAAATTATCAGCTATTTATTACTATTTTTTTTTTTTTTAATTTATGTAACAAATTTTATGCAGGTAAAAAACGTAGAAAAAAAAACAAAAAATTCATAAGAAAAAGTATTCGTACATTTGAAATATTGATACAAAAAAACTAAATGTACAATAAATAATGCTTAAATGATTACCATGAAAGATATCCTCTGCGATTTAGGACCTCTGTGAGCCGATTTTGCATCGAATTAACCAAGTTTAAATTATACTCTTTACATATTTTTCCCCACTCATTAAAAAGGGCGCTTTTTAACATTTCCTTTGAGGTTATTTTATGCCTGCGGAATCTGCGCTCCAGTAAATCCCACAAATGCTCTATAGGACTAAGATCGGTGATTAAGGCGGTTATTTAAATTGATTTCTAGTATTGTAAAGCAACCGCCGTTTGACATTGTGTGCCGTATGTTTTGAATCATTATCCAACCAAAAATCTTTTCCAAGGCCCAGTAATTATGCGTTTTATTTTAAAATGCTTACAGCCTTAATTATTACAGCCTTAAAAAATATTAATTTATCAACCCCGTTCCGTACCACAAATTTCCAAATCATAATGCCACCTCCCCCGTGTTTTACCGGCAAACTTTTAATATCGATACCTTTCAATGCTTGCGGTCGGAGAGTTTTATTGATCAACAGAGGTTTTAGCATGAGTTCTCCTGAAGCATTACTGCAGAACCTTAATGCCACTAGCACTTTTTTCATGTTTTGCTATGTAAGTTCGGCTCGGCATTCTTCTTTGCTTAAATTGTAAATCCCCTAAATAATAACGAGTAGTAAAAAACACAAACAAGGAACTGTTAAATTCAAAATAATTCAAATTAGATTTTTTGTTTTTTCGTGTAAAAAAAAGTGCGTGTAAAAACAGGATATGATTATTTTTGAAAACCGTGTTATTTCAAAATCGTGTAAAAAAACTGCGTAAAAAGGATTGGGATTATATAAAAACATTTTCAATACAAAGAAAAAATATTTCATTTAATCAAAACAGAATTCAGTTAAAAATATTCATCTAAGGCCTCGAAGTGTTGCCAACCTTGGTTTGCTGTATTGTAAGAACACATTAAAAAGGATTGAGAATCTCAAATTTAAACTAAATTATTTATATGATGTTTGTAGGTTTTTTGGTCTCACGTAAGTTTGACTAAACTGTTAAATCTTTTTTTTTGTTCTGCCAAACATCACCAACAGGCATCAAAAACTTTTAATGTAGTTTAAGTACCCTTAAGTATAAGAAGAGGCAAAAACTAGAAGTGTAAATTTAAACAAGTAAATCGGTCTAGACCGACTATATGATACCCTATACCATACGACTCGAGACACGGTCTTGGATCCAATTTAATATGCTATATGTATCTTACAATTTTAGTCGGTCCGAATTTTCAGTAATTTCAATATCGTTCTAGCTATGGCTGATCAAATCTTCTACACCAAATCTCATCAAAATATATTAATATTTTTTTGACCTGTTATTTGATTACAAGGCTTACATGTACACACAGACAGACGAACAGAGCAAAATCGACCAAATCGGTATAATTAAAGGCGGGTCATTGTCAAACATTTTTGATAGTTAAAAACATCAGCACAAACTGATTAGACCCTGACCATATACCTAGTGGTATAGGTTATAAATAAACTATATAAAATCAATATTATCTTGATATATCAAAACGTTACTGCATATGTGTGAACGTCAGACCAGTGGGTGTTGGATCTCCCAAAAAATTAGTATTTATCATCATATATCTGGACCAATATGATAGCAAGAGTCTTAATACTTCGTTTGAGTTAATTTCAGTTATAAATGGACGGCATGACATCTTCCATAAATATTAAAATTTCTGAAATACTACAATAGCGACTGTTTCAAATTCTGGAAAATTCCATAAATTAATAATGTCTTAGCAACGCAAGACAAGGATTACTAGTATTGCAATATAACTTATGTATTTGTATATAAGTACATATGTATGTATGTATTGTATATGGATATTTTGGTATGTATTGTAAACTTTGTTTCCTTGCCGTATACTTGTATTGGGAAACAACTTAAGCTTAACAATAAACTTATAAGTTGATTGAACTATTTGCTACTTTTTTCCATTTGGCCTTCAATATTTCCATTTAATTAGGGGCATTACAAATACAGATTTCTAGATAAAAAAAACAAAAATGGGTATACAAGTTTTTTAGGTTTTAACTTTTTAGTTAATTTTTTTGTATTTGAAGAATCCTTCTTTTCAACAAGATTATTTTAAACTGCGCTGCACATACATATATCTTCTGTTTTATCACACAAACATATGTACGTATTGGAGTCCTATTGTATTGATATTTGATACTTTCATAATATTTATTGTTATGTTTTTATTTGTTTGTTTGAAGATTTCTCCCAGGACATATTAGACTAGAACTTTCTATTTTCATTACAATTTGTATTGTGCAATATAGTATTGGTGACATTTCATTTTAATCCCCTTATCATTCAACAGAACCAAACAGAGCACAACGCAAACAAAATAAATGTTGTAAAAATAGTGAATTAGTATTGATATACTTCTTTTATTTTTATTTAGAAAAGTTAAAGTAGTATCCTTGATAGTTTAGTAGGCATTCTTTCTTCTTTCTGAATAACAATGACATGACGCTAATAAGAGGGTACTAACTAAATATCACCACATCTGAAGTTATTTATAAACTTAATTTCGTATAAAATTGGCGAAATTTTTGTAGGACCAAGTTGGATTTTTTTTGATAATATTTAATAAATTTAGCGCGAACTTCTATGGCATCACTCATTTTAATCAAACTAACAACAAATGAACAGAGTTGTATAAACTGACACATTTTTCAAAGATGCTTGCGAAAAAAGTAAAGTGTGTTAAGATTTTTTAGATCTCACTCCTTATATGATAATCTGCATCTTACTTACGGCAATTTAAGTCGATCTCATAGGGGTTACTTATATGGAGGCTGAGACTGATTCAATTTCAATACTGATCGTCCTATGGTAGAGATGAAAATATATTTATATTTGCAACAAGGTTTACATGGACAGACAAACGGAGAGACGAGCAGACAGACAGAAAGACAGACAAACAAACGGTCGGACGGACGGGCATCGCTAAATCGACTCAGAATGTGATTCTGAGTTCATCGATATAACAAAAGGTGGGTCTAGGGCAAATATTTTTCGTAGTTGCAAACATCAGCACAAATTCATTATGCACTCATCACACAGTGGTAGAGCGTATAAAAACTGCCAGCAATCTCATGAGAGTATGTTAGGCTATGTTCGGGTAAGATGAACCCCCCTATTTTATATTAAAAATTTCTAACGAATTTATAGCGGGAAATATGCGAACACAGTATAAATCTATTTTTTGATCAATTCTATTTCAGGGAATTAAAGGTCATATCGAAATATTTAGAAAATTTATATACGATAAAGTAGCTCAAGAATAATCATCTTCAAAATGGAAGGGTGATGTGGAATACATTAGGTGGGAAATTTTTAAAATCATATGGTAAAGTGTAATTGTGGGAGCACGAATGAAAAACCCATTTCATAATTTTTAATACCATCTACAGCTTGTCGCATATTTTCTATCATTGAATACCATGGTATTCCACAACATGGTATTCAACAATACCCGATTAACAAACTTAACTTAAAAAATATATAAACAAATTAGAATTTAATAAATATGTATACATTAATTCTAATATTTAAAAAAAATTATTAGAAAACTAGATGTGAGAAATGAACATTAGTTTCCGAAAAAAGGAGCAGGTCCATATTGCAAGCACATTTCACAATAGCCGAACTTACTTTATACTTACAGAAGGTATATATAAGTTTGTGATTCCGGTTTTAATAATTGTACAAAATATATCTGAATCCCGTAAAATGCATATGTTCTTGATCCTTATAACAAGCGGAATTGATATACCGATGTCCGTCTGTGGAAATCAAAATCACGCCCGCAATAGTTTAGATGGGTTGCTTATTTTTAGTGAAAAGGATTCGTTGACATCTTGAGCAGGTTGATATTTAAAATCATCTATATGGGTTCAATAGGTCCCGAAATTTCAATGAAAATGTAAAAAAAAAACTCTTTAAAAAATATAATTTTTCTACGTTGTTTTTATACCCTATACCACTATGTGGTTTGCGTATAATGACTTTGTGCTGCTGTTTGTAACTACCAAAAATATTTGACCTAGACCCATCTTTTATAATACCGATCGAATTAGAATCACTATCTGATTCGATTTAACGATGTCCGTCCGTCCGTCTGTGTGTCCATGTAAAGCTTGTAATCAAACTGCAGGACGCAAATATGAAAATATTTTGACAAAATTTGGTATATAAGCTTTTATCGGCCATGGGATGAACGCTATTGAAATTGGTGGGAATCGGTCCATGTTCAGACCTAGCCCCCATACAAATGACCCCTATGAAATCGACTTAAATTGCCAAATTGACAAAATTTGGTATATAAGCTTTTAGCGGCCATGGGATGAACGCTATTGAAATTGGTGGGAATCGGTCCATGTTCAGACCTAGCCCCCATACAAATGACCCCTATGAAATCGACTTAAATTGTCATAAGATGCAAATTATCATATAAATCTTATTCAAATTGGGTTTGTATGTGTTTATTACATCCATTAATCAGTAGTTCAAAAATGATCTCTATGTGACAACTCTTAGTCATAGGCCCCATATAGAGCTGCTTCCCGATCTTCACTTAAATCTATCAAAAAACAAAAATATTGCACTAATTCTTCTCAAATTTTGTTTGTATATATTTTTGCAAAATACAAGAGACCTTACCAAACATGGTCAGGATCGGTCCATTATTGGGCCTAGTCACCATATAGATATAGCATCCGATATGAACTTTTTATATCTGCAGCCAAAAAAATTAATAAAAATCCCACTCAAATTTGGTTTATGCTTATTTTCTATATCCAGTTAGTTGGGCCTGAGAGATAGGGTCTCTAAACGCATGGTATAGGGTATCGCATAGTCGGTCTAGACCGATTATAATTTTCTTTCTTGTTATTATTGTTTTAATTCAAAATTTCGTGTCTTGTATCTTATAGCTATAATTGTTGTTGTTGTGGTCATTGTGTTTGTAGCATTTGCTTCATGAGTGTGCATGTATGGTTCTACTTCACATGACCAGACGTCTAAGTCGTGCGGCTTAAAGCCGGCTTGACGCTGCCGCCGACTCTTTTTTAATGCTGCAGTCACAGCCGAATTAACCATCTTAGTGAATTTTTAATTTTTAATTATTAGTACAAAAAAAATGGTTAGGAAAACAGAAAAAAATAATGCAATTTTTTAGATATAACTTAATTCTTGCTATGAAAAAAAAAAACGATTATTAATTGTCTTTATAAAAAAACAATAAAAATAAATACTTATGAAAAAAGAAAAGCAATTAACTTTAAATTTAAACTGTATTAGAATTTTAAGGATAATTATCGGCAACTGTATTAAAATGGTAATCGCATGCAACATTGGTCAGAATTTTGAGTTTAAGACACAGGTGGAGTATATCTAAGAGTCGATACAGCCGAATATAACACTCTTATTTGCTTAAGATTAATTTTTCGATATCACGTTGCATTTTTTGCTGCAAAAATTTTAAGGAAAAAATTAAGATGTAACAAAGTTTTTTTTTTTTTTAAGTTCTATAGTATCCACACCCTTTAAAAAAAATTATCAAACCAAATATAAATATGAATTTATCACAATTTATGTTCTTCTAGAGCGTCCTTATAACTATAAAGTAAAGCTAACATTTAAGTACGATTCGTTAAAATATATCCACTTCTAAGAATTTACAAAATGAAACAACTTTATAAATATTTCTAAGTACTGAATTATATTATCGGCAAAATTGTTTGTTTTTTTAAATATAAATTACGCTTTTAATATTATTTCAAGAAACGTGACCAAAATGGTTAAATAAGTAATGCAGATGCGGATAATGAACAATCAACCTCCCATTGAAAGAAGCAAAAATACCCAGCCTTTATTGTTGTATAACAATGTAGACTAATAAATCTTTATTAAAATGCTTATTTAATACTTGACTTAAAAACCTATAATAAATCATAGATAGTTTTTACAAAAGTCATATAAACCAACAATGAAATTACACAATTGACGTCTTCAAGTGTTTCAGTGAAATAAATAAGAAAAGCACCAAACATGTTTAATATTATGCACAAACATAAGGGCTTAAGTGTTTTTCAATAAAAAAAAGGAGTCGTAATATAAACACAATGATCGTATATCCCCACAGGGCATATAAATGAACCTCCACTGCCATCAATGATAAGAGAAAAAAAAAACATTATTTATTTAGTTTACATGAATGCTTAAAAAATGGTAATTTCATTTTACCGAGAATTGATACTTTTACAACTCTTTAGCTAACACTGAATGGAAAATCTTTTAAAAGCCCATTTAATTTAATTACCACTTAAGAGTCTCTAATAATATTTTTGCATGTATAAATCTGTAAATAGTTAATAGCGAAGAAGTCAATTAACATTAACCCATTATATAAAAAAAGTAAATATTCTCCATTACGAACGTGAAGAAAAGTACAAATAATTTTAAAAATGTCCAAATTAATTGGGACAAAATTTTACATTATTTTCGAATAAATTTAATTTTAAAAAATTTCAGCTTCTGTGGATTTTCCTGATAGATACTGTGAGCTTTTATCATTAGAAAGTGGAGCCCCCAGGGTAGAATGACGTTGTATGGAATTTTTATGAATTTGAGCTGATGACTACCAAAAAAAAAAAAAAGAAAAAATGAACTTAGACCCACCCGTCCGTCCGTCTGTGCTCTTATAATCAAACTACCGGGCATATAAGCCCATAGGAGGAACACTATTGAAAGTGGTGATAATCGCGTCATGTTCAGACCAGGCCCCCATACAAATAAACCTTTATTAAACCGACTAAAATTGTCGTTATCATAAATATATCGATAAAATTTCGTGTATGTATGTGTATTATAACCACTAATCTGTAGTCCACAAATATACCCTGTAGGACTATTTTTAGTCATAGTCCGCATATAAAGCTGATTCCATACTTGCATTTAAATCTATCAAAAATAAACATATTGCATATTTTTTTGGTTTAAAGAAAATTAAGTGACTTTACTAAATATGGTCAAGTTCCGTCCATTTTTGACCTAGTCCCCATATAAAAATAACATCAAATATAGGTGCTTTTTCTTATCTTCACGCCACAAATTAATAACAATAACACTAAAATTTTGATTTGTGCTTATTTCCCATATCCTATATCCAGTTATTACAGGTACAGGGGTATCGTATAGTCGGTCTAGACTATTATTTTGTTAATTGTTTTCTTTCGAATTTAACTTTGGCTCTAACTGAGATCTGTTTAAATAGATTTAAAAATTGTAGATGTGAAGTTTTAGGCCACGCGGAGTTCATTCTCAAAGTCTCCACAGGCTCTGAACATTTTGGAAGAAAAAGTATAGATTAAAAAAATTTTCAATATATCAAATTTTATAAAATCACATTTTTTTAAAACTGCTTAGTGTCCCAAAATGCACTCAAGATTTTAACTAAACATACCACAAATTTTTCTCTTTACAGTATTTATTTATTGAATTATAAAGTTCACAGGATAGGGTTATGTATGGAAGAACATCGGGCAAATGGCCTCCACGGCTTTGCTGAAACATACGCCCTCTTTTATCGACAAATGTTCATGACCATTTTGCATTTGGTTGCATGTGGCTTAATTTCGTTGATGTAGTGGGTTTGTCGCTATAGACCTTTACTTCACATAACCCCATCAAAAGAAATCCAATGGTATAAAATCACATGATCTACGGGGCCAATTATTATTAGGAAAAATCTCATGCAGTAATTGAATAGTTTCATAGACTGTATGGAATGTGGAACCGTCTTGTCGAAACCACATCTCTTCCACATCAATATCAGAAAGAATAGCAGAAAGAATTTTGTTATCATGTCGCGATATAGAGCACCAGTAACGGTGACTGCTTGACAAGCCTCATTTTCGAATAAGTATGGTAAAACTATGCCTCCCGCCTAAAATCCTCACCTAAGGGTAATTTTTTAAAAAGGGTAACTCAAAAAAGAGTAGTTCAAAAAGACTACTTTCTACAAAAGAGTACTTATTTAAAAAAGTTGTACCTTTTTAAAGGGTACTTTTAAAAAAGGCCACTTTAAAAAAAGTACAATTTAAAAAAAGGTACTTTTTAAAAAGGGTGATTTTTTAAAAAGGGTGTTTTAAAAAAAAAAAAAAAAAAGTTCGTTTATAAAAAAGGCAAACTTTTTTAAAAAAAATTTACTTTTTAAAAATGGTACTTTTATAAAAAGGGGACTTCTTAAAAAAGAGTCCTTTTTTAAAAGTCGCTATCTCCAACTTCCCTTGTTATAAGGATGAAGAAAATATATGGTTTGGGGTCCCCGAAATTTATTTATTTTATTTATGACATACCAATATATACCCTCTACACAGTGGTGTGGATGGTATAAAAATTTCCGAAATATGAAAATATTTGGAAATTAATTGATTAGATATAGCTAAAAGACTAAAACAAAATTTTAAAATCGAAAAATTTATATAATATAAAATAAAGGTGTTTTTCGTCCTCAGTTAAAAAAGAATGCAATTAATAAAATTTAAAAAACGATTAATTTTGTTCGACTCGACATGATGTATGTATATGTATAATTACCAATAACACTTAATCAACTACTTTTTTTTAATTTATTTATTTAAACTATTATTTATTATATAAATGTATTTTGTATTAAGCGAATTTTAAATTAAATATAATATAAGGAAATGTGTGATTAGAGATATACAATGTTAAGGACAAAGATAGAAAAAACCAATTAAAAATTTATAGTATAAGAACTTCTTGAATTAATTCTTCCAATAGCTTCATTACTGAAGTTTACAGAAACATTTCTTATTAAGTCATAATTTAAAGATCTATTTCGGTCTTCGAATCTTTGCGTTAATTTTCGAGTTACCGTTTCAAACATATCTTCTTTGCAGTTTCTGTGTAGAAAAACTGTTGAATTTCGCCTGGGTAAGTTATATATAATTTTTTTGATTTGAAATTATCTGTAGAGAGTTTACTTGTGATTTGGTACATCTTGTAAAACAAACTTGGCTCCCATAAGCCATTATTGGTTTTATAAAGCAAACTCTTATTTTTACAATTAAGAGTTGATTTACGATTCAGTAAAGGAAATAGAGTTCTTCCAGATCGTATTGCCTTATTGCGCGTTTGAAGAATATGTTTAAATGTCAATTTCTTATCTAATACGATTCCCAGATATTTCACACAGTCAAGGATCCTTGAAAGGAAAGTGCGACGTGGGGAATTGTCTTAGCCAATTTAATAAAAGGGACAACGATTACTTGTGTTTTTGCTTCATTAATTTTGATTTTCCATTTGATGAAGAATTTAATCAACTATTTAACTCAAACAGTAGAAAGAAAGAAATGTGGGAATTGTACATTTGTACACTATTCTATTCTATTCTATTCTATTCTATTCTATTCATTTCTATTTTCTATACGAGAGTTATGCCGTTTTCTTTTCTGACAAAAAATGTCGCACTTTATATGCACTTTTTTCGAAAAGTGTATTTTTTTATATATTCTAAATTAAGAACAACCTTATCTTATCATCAATCGAAAGGTCTCAAAGAGCTGTACAAAAAAAGTTATTTATTATCCTGTTCGAAGTTATAGGGAGAAAATATTCAAAAGTGGGGAACGATGGGGAAATATTTTCACACTATGACCTGAAAACAGTCAATGGCTGCAATTATTTTTTGCGATTTACGAGGGCTTGACTCTGAGACCTTTCGGTTGATGTATAAGATAAGGTAGCTCTTAATTCAGAATATATAAAAAATACACTTTTCGAAAAAAGTGCAAATAAAGTGCGACATTTTTTGTCAGAAAAGAAAACAGCATTAGTCAAACAAATTGAGCTTTCTTCCAATTTAGCTTTTAATACGTTTACCAATTATCAAATAATTGCCAACAAGCATGTTATTCGAAATTGCTACTCAATTTTTTTTATATTTTCGTTTTTTAAGCTAATTTCTAATTAGTTTGCATATTCTAATTAGTTTTTTTTCAATGTTTTTTTGTAGCTATATTACTGCAGAGCCATTCGTTCAATAGTTATAGATATTTCGTAACACACTCCGTTATAATGTGAAAAAAAACAAGTAAGAGTGTTAAATTCGGCTGTGCCGAATCTTTGATACCCTCCACCTCGGCTTGTGGCAATACTATTAACATAGCTCATGGTAGTTGTGTTCTTGTTATTGTTAATATGTATGAATCACATTTTTTTTGTGGCTTTTTTTATGTTGTTGTATGTTCAACCACTAAACTATTACAAGAAAACACTAGGTTTCATGTTTTTTTTAGAGGTATCTATAAACTTTTGTTCATTTCTCAGCGCAGAGGCTCCCGATTTACTCCGATTTCAATACCAACCTGGTGGGAATTATGGCAAATAATTTTTTCGTAACCTGACCTAAGTAAATGCTTTTTTTTTTGAATGAGCGTGATTTCAACAGACACACGGACAGACGGACAGACGGACAGACGGACATCGCTATATCGACTCGAGCTGTGATAAGGATCAAGAATATATATACTTTATTGGGTCGGAAATTAGTTTTTCGATGCGTTACAAACGGAATGACAAACCTATATATACCCTCTGCCACTGAGATGTGGAGGGTATAAAAAATTAGAAGGGAAAGTAATAGCAGATTTCGAAGACATTAAAGCGTAAATAAAAAATATATTTTTTGCTTTTTCTTTTTTGTAGAGGTTTCTAATTAGTTTTTTTTTATTATTATATAGTCCATCAATCCAGTTATAGATTTTTTGTGACTCACTACATTACTTATATAATGTGAGAATAAATTTGAAAATGAAGTAATAACAGATATAAAAGATATTAAGGCGTGAAACACATATTTTTTTTTCGTTTTTATTAACCGATTTCTAATAAGTTTCTATTTTCTATTTGTTTTTTTTTCCGTTACTTTATTGTAGCTAAACTATTGAGAAATAAAATCTAGAAGATAGCAAGTCAAAATATATACCGATTCAATAGCACGCGAAAAGTTTCTTAACGAACAGCGTCATGTTAAAGTTCTTTATGCTCCTCGGGACAGCAAGAGCTTTTGGTCAATTGTTAAAAGCGTAAAGAATAATGCTAGTTCTGCTATCCCAACTCTTATAATGAATGACCCAATAGTCACTGATCCGGTTGATAAGGTTAACCTTTTAGCTGATCGGTTAGCGATCAACCACTGCCTAAACTCGAAAGGGTATCTTATACTATGCCTAAGATATACTTCCGAGGTCGTGCAGTTAAAAAGGTTCTTTCGGATTTCAACGCAAGTAAATCTCTGGGGCGAACCTTATCCACTCTTCGTACCGTGCCGTAGTCTTTTCCTCTTGCTGGAGGGTTGTCAATGTACATCCAATCCCTAGAAAGGGTAAAGCTGATGACCCTGAAATTTACCTTCCAATTGCACTCTGCTCTGCGCTCTCATAAGTAATGAGAGCATAATTTATTACCATCTTGTCAACTATCTAGAGGCCAACTCACTTCTTAATGATCGACAGTATGGCTTCCGTAGAAGTCATTCTACGGAAAACCTGTTAGGTTTTTTTTTCTGAGTGCTGGAGTCGATCCATTCACAATTTTGGTGAAGTAAAGTGGTTGCGCTAGATATTACTAATTCAATTGCGTGTGGCACAGTGAATTAATATCTAAGCTTACTGCATTTGGGATCGGCAGTGACTTCTCTCGATTTATATCAAGGTTTCTCACAGACCGCACAATACGTGTTGTTATTGATGGGGTCTCATCTATCCATCTCTCAGCTTAATTCAGGGACACCCCATGAACAGAACGTCCTTTGTCCCTCTCCTGTCCTTATCTTTTTGAATGACTTTCTTAGTCAAACTTTCAATCCTATCTACTCTTTAGCAAATGACAGCAACATTTGTAGTTCATTTTCCTTAAATTTTAGGACAAACCGTTCTGAGGTAAAGCGAATAGGGTAAAGCGAATAGGAATGATTTTAATGCGCACATGACTCAATGTTGTTTGTTGACCCATAGCTTCTTGGATAAAACAATGTCATCTGCATATATGGGTGATTTAGGTATTGAGGAATCGTATACTCTTGATGTTCAGGACATGAGAATTAAATGTGATATCCGTTGGTACAAACATGTTTTTCAAGTGTCCTAAGAAGCATTCAAGTATCTTGGTTTTCTAAGGTGCTGCAATTGTTTTAATACTTCTGATGTCCTTAAAATCTACACCACTTACAACCGACCACAAATGAAATACATCTCCCATATATGGGCAGGAGCTTCTAAAAGTCTACTTTAGGGCTACTGGGTCGTGTACAAGAGAGGACGTTGATGCTCATTAATGACAGTAGGGTATCCAACTCTATTGACTAGTTGTAACATCGTCGAAATGTGGGTTGTGTAAGACTGTTCTACAGATACTACCATGGGAAATATTCTTCTGAGATTATCGAACACATTATAAGTGCTTGAGCTTCAGTTCATTCTACCGGCTTCTCTAGTAGATCAGTATCATTTCTAGTCTATTTTCCAGTTGACCGCACAATACATTACAGAGAAAATTCGTTTATCAGTCGAACTAGCTGTATATGGAATAAACTCCTCACGCAAGTCTTTCCTAACAGTTACAATTTAATAAAATTTAAGTCAAACACTACTCCCTCTTTCCTCCTTCCCACAACCTATTTTCCTGGTATCAGCACAATCCACTGCATTTGTAGGGGGCATCTCCTAAGTTTTGTTAATAATAAATTAAATAACACTATAGAAAAAAAAAACATTGTGCGTCGTTTTCACGTGGGTTAATTCAAATTCTATTTTCGTTTATCATTGTAATAAAAAAAAATAATAACAACAAATTTTATGATCCCTTCTTTCTGCACTTAATGATCATGCATATTTTTATTTAAATGCATCCATTGTCTTATGTTTAAATTTCATCATTGCTCTTGACTGTGCGTAATAAAATTTTGGAAAAAACTTTCTGAATGTACTCGTACTTGAATATTGAAATAAGTTGTTTTTCTTTTTTTTTTTTTAACACTTTCCAAAAAAAAAAAAAAAAAAAAACAAATCGTAAAAACATGCATAAACATTTTGCATTTGTTTGCCTTATAAAAACATTGAACATGCTTATGTTTTATTTTTAACAAGTTATATTTTTAATTGCGTGAAAATGGAAAGAAGGGATTAGTCATTGCTTTTTTGTTAATAACTTATGCCTGAAGAAAAATACTAATTAAATAATTGAAACAATTATTTGTATTAAAAAAAAATAAACTAAATATTCTCAGTTTCGAGTCAGTATACAGTGGCTCATAGCCATAATAGATCAAACCATGACAAACCGTATTTTACAAATTATAAAACTTCTCAAAATTACAAAAAATAAGCTCAAAGTATTATTATTAATTCAATTCACATTAGGTCCAAAAGTGCTGTCAAATTTTAAATTTGTCATTTGTGTAATAGGGGAAAGAACATATAATTTTATGTCAGTTTGAAATGGCAATTTGGAAATGGCATCAAGAATATTCGCACAATCGAATTAAGAGAATAATATAAAAAAAAATCAAATGAAGAAAAACGGTGTGCTAAATAGCTGAAATTGTAGATCGTGCACCAACTAGGGAAATTCGGTAGTGAGAAATGCAATGCCGGAATCCAGGTATTGAATACCGAGAAGCAATACAAGAAGAAAACACATTTAAATTAAGAAAAACATTATTTGGTTTATTTTAAACTAAAATATTAATAAAACAATTTATTTTAACATATTTAAATATAATAAAAACATAACGATATTATATAGTTCATTATTAAGAAGAAAATAGTTTTTGTTTCAATGCCTGGAAGAATGCTTTCAAAAAGCATACTGCATCAAGACTTTCAACATTTAAGTTCGAGAAATTTTTGGGCATATTTGTTCCGCAGCAAAAAATACTCGCTCCTTCTCACGTATTGTGAGAACGAGATCATAAATTTGCTGAATATATATTTCCCAAAAACCTTTGTCTTCGAATAGTGTTTCTCTTTTTATAATATAATTTACTTGTTTTGAAATGGCTACGTCTAACTTATATTGATATTGCTTCAAATACTTCATCACTAAAAGAATCTAGTTTTCTTTCATTGGTGCGTGGTAAAGAAGACGAAGAAAGCATATATTTTAAAAATTCATAACTGCACTGTATTCTTAATCGGACCGGTTTCTGGCATTTCAGCCTTCATCAGCGAGTTATTGAACATTGTGATAATTATTATGTTTTAACTGAATAGATTGTTTCTATATGGACCATGAACCTTCACATACATTCGTACTTGCACTTCTATGGTCAGCGCTTTAACACACTCACCTAAAGTCAGACCTACGAGCAGTGTGATTAGAGTCAGTTTTCGTACCATACAGCTTAACTTTGTATTAATTTCAGAAGATACAACTCTGTCCAAACAAACAATCGTTATTTTTGAATTTTGAATATTTTTTTGCATTTATACTTCTAATTTCCACTATTCTCAGTTTTCGTAAGACTTTCATATGTGATGTACGGTTTTGTACATACCTACATATGCACTTTACATATATTTGAGATGACGCTTTGAAGCGAAAAAATTTTTTGTTTGTTAGATTTATAGACATTTTTCAGACATATTGCAATTAATACTGTAATTAATATGCAAATTTTAATTTTGTTTCAATGGTGCGTGGTAAAGAAGAAGAAGAAAGCATATATTTCAAAAATTCATAACTGCAATGTATTCTTAATCGGACTAGTTTCTGGCATTTGAGCCTTCATCAGCGATTTATTGAACATTGTGATAATTGTTATGTTTTAATTGAATAGATTGTTTCTATATGAAATTTTTCTACTTAGGTCGGCCCGTGAGGCTTGAACCATGAACCTTCACATATACTCGTACTTGCACTTATTTGGTCAGCGCTTTAACACACTCACCTAAAGTCAGGCCTACGAGCAGTGTGATTAGAGTCAGTTTTCGTACCATACAGCTTAACTTTGTATTAATTTCAGAAGATACAACTCTGTCCAAACAAACAATCGTTATTTTTGAATTTTGAATATTTTTTTCACTTATATGTCATATGTGATGTACGGTTTTGTACATACCTACATATGCACTGTACATATATTTGAGATGACGCTTTGAAGCGAAAAAAATTTTTGTTTGTTAGATTTACAGACATTTTTCAGACATATTGCAATTAATACTGTAATTAGTATAGTTTTCTAGTTTTCAATCTATAATAGATTTTTTTATACTGCTCTTTAGCATATAGAATCGTTCTAACATTGAAAATAAATTATTCCAAAGTATTTTACAATCTAAAAATTATATCAGTTACTTACCGAATTTTGCTTTGATATAATGTTGCAATATTTTTTTTTTTCGTTCTTTGATGGCGAACGGCGATATATTTTTAAAATTTTTCGCATTTTTTTAATAAGAGAAGCCAGCTCAACATGATTCTAATTGTTAATAATATATTATTTTCAATGTCTTCATCTTCAAATTCATCATCTAACTTTAGTTCAACTTTGTTTTCGATATTAGCTGCATATTCAAATACTATTGAATTTTAATATAATGAATGCCGTGAAGAAAACATTATTGTTGGTCAGCACTGACAGATAAGTGTGCCAACTTTCTTCATTAATTATTTTCTGAATGAATATTTATGTTCGTGTATCGGTGGTTTTTGACAACAAGCGAAATACAATTTTATTTTTAATCTTTTCTGTTATTGCTTTAGCAAATAGATTTCGAATCTGGTTACTGTAATCAAAAAACAATTTTTTTAATAGTGTTGGCAGATTTTAAAAGCTCGCCTATATTTAACGCTTGTATTGCTTTTCGAAGACATTCTCGCTAATTATAAATTATTTGTTGTTTTAAAATACTTCATTATAGTTACAGGTGGGTTTCCTACACTTGGTCTATCGTCAGCACTAGTAGTAGGAATATTTTACTTAAGAGTATTAATATTGTGAATGGTTTTCATATGTGTATGGATTCAAATTGCTAATCCGCCATTTGTTTTTAATACTTTGCAACAGGTTTTGCATTTTTCGTAGCCACTTTTCTTTTCTTTTAGAAAATAATTCCAAATCGAAGATTTCTCGTTGTTTTATAATTTGTAAATTTCCCATTTTTGAGGATTATATCATTTTATGTAATTAAAATAAATTATATGTATTGTATTTCTCTTAATTGCGAAAGGGAATAGCACATCGGCTGAAAAGTCCGTAGGAAAACCAACCATAGTCTCCTTCAAGATCGATACGCGATACAATCAATCCAACGCCTTTCTAACATTTTGATACATTTTTGTAAAATTATTTATCTTTGGCCCCACAATAGACATCTGTTTCGGCAATCACCTATTCACTCGAACCAAACCTCTTTCACGCGAGCATTTTTATACCCCATACCATAAGTTATATGTTTGTAACTATCATGTCTGTCCGTCCGTCTGTCTGTGTGTCCATGTAAACCTTGCAATCAAACTACAGGTCGCAAATATGAATATATTTTGATGAAATTTGGTATATTAGCTTCTAACGGCCATGAACGCTATTGAAATTGGTGGAAATCGGTTCATGTTCAGGCCTAGTCCCTATACAAATAACCCCTATGAACTTGACTTAAATTGCCATAAGATCCGTATTATCATATAGACCTCGGTCAAATTGGGTTTGTGTGTGTTTATTACTCCCATTAATCAGTAGTGCAAAAATAAACCCTATAGGACAATTCTTAGTCATAGCCCCCATATAAAGCTGCTTCCCGATCTTCACTCAAATCTATCAAAAGACAAAAATATTGCACGCATGGTATAGGGTATCGGTCTAACCGACTATAATTTTCTTACTTAGTTTTAAGTCTGAAAACAGGTAAAAATCGCTGGGAGCCAAAACTGGCGAATACGTTGGGCGCGAAAGCAATTGAAAGTGCAATTCGTGCAATTTGGCGATGATAGTCAACGACTTGTGACCCGGCGCATTGTCGTGGTGAAAGAGCACTTTTTGTCTTCATATGGGGGCGTTGTTTTGCGATTTCCTCCTTCAAATGTGCTAGTTGGCCATGTACCGATCGCTATCCATCCCAAAATACTGAAGACATAACTTTACCAGGTGACTGTTGCGTCTTTGGCTTCTTCGGGCTAGGTTCGCCAGTTGCTGTCCACTCAGCTGACCGCCGAATCGACTCTGGAGTGAAGTGGCAGATCCAAGTTACATACCGACGCAAAAAGTCTCTTTTATCTCCCGAAACAGCTCCAAACAGTTCTTAGAATAATCGACATGTTGTTGTTTTTGGTGCAGTGTGAGCAAATGCGGCTCTCATTTTCAGAAAACAGCTTTCTCATGGACAATATAAAGCCGGCACGTTCCTTCCATATCTTAAGGTTTCAGCTATCTCCTGCAACTTCACTTCACGGTCTGCCAAAACTGAACTTTGTGAACTTTTTTTGATGTTTTCCGGTATCACTACCTCTTTTGGGCGTCATCGGTGTTTGTTCGACCACGTTTTTGGTCAGCAAAACACTTCTCTCGATAGAGAGCAGAGTCCGAATAACACTTATCAAGCCAAGTTTTGGCTTGAACAGTGTTTTCTCCCATTAAAAAGCAAGGTTGTATCTTGTACTACCATATATAGGTAACACTGCTTTATTTGACAACCAATTTAACAGCTGATAGTGCTTTTTGATTGGTTTGCTTTGCCATTTCATTATTGAATAGATTTACACGAGCGCAACGCCTGAAAGTTGTTCACATTTTCTATCAAAATAGTTATTCTGTTCGCCACACTTATCGAGCACTTCGTCCAATTTATGGTAGTCATAATCGTTCGTTCAAAAAATTTCTATCAAAATAATTATACTGTTCGTCAAACTTATCGTGCACTTCGTCCATTTCATAGTAGTCAGAATCTTCCATCAGAGCGACTACTTCGAATAACTAAGCATTGAATAAAACCTACATCGATCAATTCGGCACCGTTCTCAGCAAATGGATCTTGGTTTACGAGCTTTTAAGATTCAACTGGTGCAAGAATTAAAACCAAACAATCTTCTTATGCACTCCAATTTGATCAATGGGCGAAGCACAAATTGATATTGATTGCATACAAATTTGTTTTTCTTTGGGGTTATGTTAAGTCGTTCTTCTACGTCGATAAACCAGAGACAATTGAGCACCTGGAAATCAATATTCGACGAGTTATTGGTGAAATACGGTCGTAAAATTTGAGTTCCAGATTGCGCCGTGTACGTGCCACATGGCCCAATTCACATTTAAACATTAATGGCATAAATTATCTAAAATATTTTTCTTTGCTTTATTTTAATTTAAAGTTCTGTAACTCTAAAAAAAAAAAACACATCCTGTATATAGAATCTAAAGATGCCCGTGCAAAACATTCCATTACATGTAATGAGCTTTAGAATAAGAAATCAAGTGTTCAGTAGTTACCTTTCCATTACGAAACCCATTATTTTAACATGGGGGTGTCATTGGAGGAAAGGCCTTACCGTTACCTTACTAGGTACTGATACAAATAATTAGTTATTTTATAGATAACAAGAAGGATTTTGAGTAATTTGTTACATGTAGGGAGCACATTGGCACCGCACATTATGTTGTAAATAATGTAATGCGAAATCTAACAGCTTTTGCTGCGTTTTTTGTCCACTGATTACTATCGCCGCGAAATAGTGCAATTGTACTCATTATATAAAGTTTTTAATAATACAAACGGTGGTCATTACCGGTAAGTATTTACATAAATAATTATATGAAGTCCTTACATTTAGCTTGAAATAATTTAAAAGGTATGGGGTTAACATTACCATGTAATGCAAACTGTAATAACTAATCATTACCAAGGTTTTGCTGGGTAGTTTACATGCTTTAACAACTACAGTCTTATACCTTTATAAATTTTTTTTTATTTATTTATTTTTTAATTGCAGATCAATACTACGTTAAAAAATTGAATCAATTCAAAGAACAAGCACCACCTGAAACTGAAAGCTATCACACAATCAGCAAAACTAAAGCAAATACTAGCAAAACAAAAAGAGCAACATAACTTGACAATTTGAAAGGAAATAAAAGAAAGAAAACTGAAAAAACTGAAAAAAAAGAACTCATAGCCATCAAAAACACTTGATGCAAATTAGAAATATCAACAATACTAAATGATGCTAACAACAATTAATCGACGAGAAAAGATAAATGTTTATGTCAACGCCATCTATAAAACAAATAAACAAACAATTGTAACCAAGGAAAAAACAATAATAAAGGAAAAACGGATGCAATTGATTGGCAATTGATAAGTTTTTGTTACAAAAAAAAAAAAAAAAACAGAGAAAAACAAAATAAATTGTTAAAGTTTTATATAAATAACGGTATTACAACTAACAATATCCGTATAAGTATCGTCATCATAATCATAATCATTATTATTGTACCCACTTTTGTCATCAACATTTCACGTTCAAGTTATACTATAACGTTTTTAGCAAAATTGCACAAAATTCTCCTTTTTCAAAGAAAACTATTTGGAATCAAAAATTTGTCAACATCATGATTGGTCGTTTATTTCGGGCACATGGCGAATTTTGTGCATCACATCCATGGGAAGTTATTGTAGCGTTGCTTACAGTGACAGCATGTATGCTGACAGTTGATAAGCAACAATCTATTACCACCTCTGATGCGGGTGGTGGAGGAGTCGGTGGTGGTGGTGGTGGTGGTGGGTTACCGCCGAACTCTGCCACATCTAGTCGACATCGTCCATGTCATGGTTGGACACAGTCATGCGAAGGCCTAGAGGCGGAATATAATGCAGCCGATGTAATTGTCATGACAATTGTTCGTTGTGCGGCCGTCCTCTACTGTTATTATCAATTTTGTAGTTTACACAAATTGGGATCCAAATACATATTGGGTAAGTTTCATCATATACCATTGTTATTTTTGTATGTCAGCTTATTTTACTTACTGTTTATGATGTGATTCTTGTAATTGTAAATGAACACTTATTTTGTTGAACAATTGTTCGTTATATCATCTTATGGATATGTATCAACGTCTATCGTCACACTTGAAGAAAAAAAGTGTAACTTTTAGTCGAGGAACGAAGAGGGTTTTAAAATTCTGATTTCATCTAATATTGGTTAGAGATGTTAGCTTCTTAGATCAATATTATTTTTATTTTGTAAATAATATTGTGTAACATTTTCGGGGTAATTGGTAATAAAAAAAAATTTGGCCTGAGAGGATGTTTTACTATACTCGCCTAGTACTCTCTCCCTGACTTGGAATTTCTCATTTTACAAAAAATTTTCCAAAAATACTTGTTAAAAATTAATATAAATTGTTGTCATGGATCAACAGATTACTTTTCTAAAATATTAAAACTTTCCGCTGAAATGTGTGGTCTGTGCGAACTACGAACTAAAAAAATTAATTACATTTTTTAAGCCATTCCGACCAAAATTGTGCTACTACTAGAAAAGGATCAGCCAGTTTGAATACAAATATAAGAGAAAAAAAAATACACTCCCTGTAAGTTGGACATCGATTTACGAAATTTTTTTTATATAATAATTGAAAAAACATTAGTGAATATTTACATATCGCACCTGTACCTCTAAAGTGAGTCAACTCAAAATTTTTCAATTTTCACTTTTTGCAAGAAAACGATGCACAGTGGTCATATCTATCCAGTTGTAACCCTCTTTGTGTTATAAGAGTAGCTTCTTTAGAATCCACTAAAAAGACATATTTTGAGTTGCATCCAAAAAACTTGTTATTTTTGATGATCACTGAAAAAATCACAAAAACAACTACTGTTGTATACTTATTATTCGCAATTCTTTACAATGAAACAACTGTTTTTAAATTTTATAGTAAATATTAAAAAAAATTGTTTTTTGCCTCTACTGAAAAATTGTAAATTTTGAGTTGACTCACTTTAGAGGTACAGGTGCGATATATAGCTAAAAAGGTAGGGAAAACCTTTGGTTTTTCTAAGAAATTTGGTCTTCTATTCAGAAATTACGGAAAAAGTTAATTTTGCAAATTTCTTATTAAATCAAAACTTGAGGATCTGTCCTGTCTTCGAATCTTATTTTACCGATGACGGTTTTCAACAATTCTTGTTTAGGCGGATTATAATCTGTACTTTTATAAGTGTTAATAAAAATTTTTGTTTTGTTCCACATACAAAATTTTTCACACACCGTCTTAAAATCACTAACAATTTAAAAAAGATATTATTGATATCTTTTAATCCTGATGTGATTACATAAAAAAACATAAAATTCTCCTCGTTCATTGTAGGACATGTATTACGTATATAAATATATTTTCTGAAAAATGTAATCCTTCGAAACTTTGAAGTCCTTTAAAAAGGGAGTAAAGAAATCAAATCGAAGAAGTCTTAACATACATAAAATGTAATAATAAGGAAACCATTGAACCCAGAATTTTTATTTTTTAATGTGTATACCCGCAGGGGGATAAATTTCTATTTCACAATACAATCACAAAAAAGCGTAACATGTGAGACGTAAGACAAAATCGGTGTCACTTATGATTGTATTGGTGAAAAAATTATGATATGCAATAACCTGTTTGAAAATAAGAAAAAACAAATAAAAAATTAAAAATAAAAAAAAAATAAAAATGAATAATAAAAAATTAAAAATGAAAAACGAAAAATGAAAAATTAAAAATGAAAAACAAAAATTAAAAATTAAAAACTAAAAATTAAAAATTTTAAATTAAAAATTAAAAATTAAAATTTTAAAACTAAAAATTAAAAATTAAAAATTACAAATAAAAAATTAAAAATAAAAAATTAAAAATTAAAATTAAAAATTAAAAATTAAAAATTAAAAATTAAAAATTAAAAATTAAAAATTAAAAATTAAAAATTAAAAATTAAAAATTAAAAATTAAAAATTAAAAATTAAAAATAAAAAACTAAAAATTAAAAATTAAAAATTAAAAATTAAAAATTAAAAATTAAAAATTAAAAATTAAAAATTAAAAATTAAAAATTAAAAATTAAAAATTAAAAATTAAAAATTAAAAATTAAAAATTAATAATTAAAAATTAAAAATTAAAAATTAAACATTAAAAATTAAAAATTAAAAATTAAAAATTAAAAATTAAAAATTAAAAATTAAAAATTAAAAATTAAAAATTAAAAATTAAAAATTAAAAATTAAAAATTAAAAATTAAAAATTAAAAATTAAAAATTAAAAATTAAAAATTAAAAGTTAAAAGTTAAAAATTAAAAATTAAAAATTAAAAATTAAAAATTAAAAATTAAAAATTAAAAATTAAAAATTTAAAATTTAAAATTTAAAATTAAAAATTAAAAATTAAAAATTAAAAACTAAAAATTTAAAATTAAAATTAAAATTAAAATTAAAAATTAAATATTTTAACAATTAAAAATTAAAAACTAAAAACTAAAAATTAAATTTCTCACTTCTCCCTTATTTATTATCAACCAAATTGTCAAACAAACTTTCTTCTTCATTACAATAGTCATATTAGACATAATAATATTAAAACAAAAGAAAAGAAATTGGGAAAAAAATATTTTCAACCTATAAGCAAAAAATATTCGATTTTTTGTCAAAATTTCGAAGTACTCCTAGCAAGAAAATTATATAGAAATGTCGTGCGTGTTGCGCAAAATCTGTAAATTAATTCATAAAAATTGAAAAAGTGCAGCCAGTATTTTTTAATCATTGTTCTAACTAAAGCTTTCTAACAAAATATATATTAAAACAAGTAAGAAAATAATAGTCGGTCTAGACCGACTATACGATACCCTATACCATGCGTTTAGAAACCCTATCTCTCAGGCCCAACTAACTGGATATAGAAAATAAGCATAAACCAAATTTGAGTGGGATTTTTATTAATTTTTTCGGCTGCAGATATGAAAAAGTTCATATCGGATGCTATATCTATATGGGGACTAGGCCCAAAAATGGACCGATCCTGACCATGTTTGGTAAAGTCTCTTGTATTTTGCAAAAATATATACAAACAAAATTTGAGAAGAATCAGTGCAATATTTTTGTTTTTTGATAGATTTAAGTGAAGATCGGGAAGCAGCTCTATATGGGGCCTATGACTAAGAGTTGTCCAATAGGGATCATTTTTGGACTACTGATTAATGGATGTAATAAATACACACAAACCCAATTTGACTAAGATTTATATGATAATTTGGATCTTCTGTCATTTGTATGGGGGCTAGGTCTGAACATGGACCGATTCTCACCAATTTCAATAACGTTCATCCCATGGCCGATAAAAGCTTATATACCAAATTTCGTCAAAATATATTCATATTTGCGACCTGCAGTTTGATTACAAGCTTTACATGGACACACAGACGGACGGACGGACGGACGGACATTGTTAAATCAACTCAGAAAGTGATTCTGATTCGATCGGTATAATTAAAGATGGGTCTAGGTCAAATATTTTTGGTTGTTACAAACAGCAGCACAAAGTCATTATACCCAAACCACATAGTGGTATAGGGTATAAAAACGAAAAATTAAATATTAACCGATTGAAATAATAATAAATATTTTTATGTTAGCAGAGCCCGTGCAGTTGATTGCTATAAGTCATACATAGATGACGCTTTCTGTTTTATTTTAAAAAAGTGCCATAAAAAATCTTTAATTACTAGATGTTTACACATGTACCCTGTGATCGGACTCACATTATTTTTTTTATTAAACTTAAACTATGCTAAAGCTTAAAATAAAAGTTAACTTCTTATGAACTTTTGGACCTTTTGCGGAATCCCTTCCATTAGGGATGTGGTAGTGGTTTCTTTCACTTTTTTGGAACTCAACTCCCTTTTCTCTCCACTGACCTCAGATCCGGACAGTTTGGAGATTTGCCTTTCTTGGTACTAAAACTAAGAGATTGCTTTATGACAGGATGCCAAATCGGACAAAATATATGTGGACTCTTCTGTTGGTTTATGAAAGAATGGAGTCTTTTGCAAACACCTTTAATATAAATTTCAGTATTTAAATCCCGTTCTAACAAACGTTTTGCTTCATTTGCCGCAACGGCATATTGCTTGCCATACCAAAAAGTTTTTTTTTTAAATTCTGTGTGCTTTTGGTCCTAAACTTATCTTCAAGATTTCCTCGAGCATTAGCAATATAAAAATTTTGATCTGGAAGTAGCCAAAAATCTGCCACTACGTACGTTTCGTCGCCCATTACCCATTATCAGGAGAATTTTTTATGAAACATGATTTCAATTTCCGTGCTCTGACCTATTATTAAAAAATAACTTGATCAAAAAATAAGTTAAGAGGAAAAACGTGTGTTAAGATTTTTTCGATCTCACTCCTTAGATCACGAAATGAAAACTGTAAACGCAGTTTTACTCTATTTGATCTCTAGTTTCGGGCGTCTATCATCTGGTTCGTATGTAATGATATTTTTTGTTTTTTTTTTCGGACGGTGTAATGAGTTGTGTTTATGTTTGTAACTATCGAAAATACTTAATGTAACACCTTTAATAATTATACCGATCGACTCTGAATCATTTTCTGACAATCGCTTTCAATATATCTCCTCTGAGTTGGATATATTCAGATTCTGGTATATGTGTGTCAGTCTTAAACAAACTACGTACGACCATTTATAGACTTGGTCACTATATAAAGTAACCTCTAATATTATATGAAATAAATCCATTAACAATCTAATCGATCATGCCTTTTTTGAACATGAGACTTCGAAATCGTAGTTTAGTGTATCGTACAGTCCGCTTAGATCGGCTATAACTTTCTTGATTATTTAATTTTGTATTTGGTTTTAAAACAGCCTGGAGTATCTTTTGGTGGATGGTACTAAAATCCAACAAATAAATTAATTAAGATTAAGACTACAAAACAAATTATTGTCAAATTTCACATATTAGCGGCTCTTGGTCCATTTTATTTTCACATAATTTCAAATGTTTACTATAAGAAATACTCTACAAAAATCCAGAATCTCATTTTTGTTGGCCCACAAGGTCAAGAACGGTCTCTTGATTTCAGGAAAATATGCTCAGATTATAAAGTTTTTCCAAGAAAAATAATTTGTTGTTTAAAATTTCTTAAATTACTATTTTTATGAGTGTGTATTTTTTTCTTCCTATTTTGTTTGCTTCAGTTCAATTCTCATCTCTTTAAAATTGGTTTTAGTTGTTTGCTTTCAGTATGTAGGAATTTTTCTACAACAATTCTATTGTTAATATTGTCGTATTCTGCGGTTCTGTATGTATGTACATATGTATGTATGTTATATTGTGAAATATTTTTTTTTTAACTTTTTCATTTGTTCAATTTTTTCCTTATTATTTTTTCAAACATTTCTTTTTTGTTTTATTGTGTTGGTTTGTTTTTTCCATACATGGGAAATTTTACTTAACATTACATTTTAATTTTCATTCTTATACTAACGGTAATTAAACTCAAATTAGCATTTTTGAAAATGTAAATTAAAAAAATGTACAATTACCATTAATAATGATAATGAAATTCAAAAATAAGTAATTCTGTTAATAGGTGACAATTGTAATTAAAATTTATATTGATATAGAACCAATAAAAATTAATTAGTACATTTATATAAATATAATTCATTTCACCATCATGTTCCTTTTACAATATTTGTTATGTTTTCATTGCACCCTACATCACTGCAATGGCCATGACAATATCTTGTACAAAACTTCAACATTCACAGATTTTTTTGCCAATAAGATATCGACACAAAAGTACAAAAAAGTAAAGTTGTAATCGTGTAATTTAGGGATAATCTTTATTTATAATTTCCCAAGTTTGTATGTTTATTTGTGACCGTTAATGTACTTTCCATACAGAGGCTGATTTTGTTATTTGCGGTCTCTGGATGACCTTTAATTAAACATTTATTATAACCTCCACACCTCATTGGCAGAGGGTATATATAGGTTTGTCATTCCGTTTGTAACGCATCGAAAAACTAATTTCCGACCCCATAAAATATATATATTCTTGATCCTTATCACAGCTGGAATCGATATAGCGATGTCCGTCTGTCCATGTGTCTGTTGAAATTACGCTCATTCACCATTTAAATCGGTCAGGTAACGAAGAAATTATTTGCCATTATTCCCACCAGGTTGGTATTTAAATTAGAGTAAATCGGGAATCACTGTGCTTAGATGTGAGCAAAAATTTGTAGACACCTCTAAAAAAAAAACAAAAACCTAGTGTGTATGCTGTAATAGTTTAGTGGTTGAACATAATAGTTGTACAACAACATAAAAAATCCACAACAAAATGATTCATATACATTAGGGTGACAGCGGTTTGTATGAAAAAAAGTTTTGGTCGAATTTTGGTAATTTTTCAGTAAAATTGTAGCTAAGGCTAAAATAAATAATTGTTAATAATATGATGTGTACTTAATTTAATATTAAAAATATCACTTATACGTATAAATCTCTTCTACTCTATTAATAAATAAAAATCATACGCCCTGAATATTTTAATTTAAAAAAAATCGATAAAAAAGCAAGTAAGAACATTATAGTCGGTCTAGACCGACTATCTGATACCCTATACCATGCGTTTAGAGACCCTATCTCATAGGTCCAACTAACTGGACATAGAAAATAAGCATAAACCAAATTTGAGTGTTATTTTTATTAATTTTTTTGGCTGCAGATATGAAAAAGTTCATATCGGGTGCTATATCTATATGGGGACTAGGCCCAAAAATGGATCGATCCTGACTATGTGTGGTAAAGTCTCTTGTATTTTGCAATAATATATACAAACAAAATTTGAGAAGAATCAGTGCAATATTTTTGTTTTTTGATAGATTTAAGTGAAGATCGGGAAGCAGCTCTATATGGGGCCTATGACTAAGAGTTGTCCATAGGGATCATTTCTCGACTACTCATTAATGGATGTAATGAGCGCATACAAACCCAATTTGAGTAAGATCTATATGACATTTGGATCTTATGGCAATTTATGTCGATTTCATAGGGGTAATTTGTATGGGGGCTAGGTCTGAACATGGACCGATTGTCACCAATTTCAATACCGTTCATCCCATGGCCGATAAAAGCTTATATACCAAATTTCATCAATATATATTCGGACATTGTTAAATCAACTCAAAAAATGATTCTGATTCGATCGGTATAATTAAAGATGGGTCTAGGTCAAATATTTTTGATTGTTACAAACAGCAGCACAAAGTCATTATACCCAAACCACATAGTGGTATAGGGTATAATTATGCATATACATTAGTGTGACAGCGGTTTGTATGAAAACAATTTTTGGTCGAATTTTGGTAATTTTTCAGTAAAATTGTAGCTAAGGCTAAAATAAATAATTGTTAATTTAATATTAAAAATATCACTCATACGTATAAATCTCTTCTACTCTACTAATAAATAAAAATCATACGCCCTGAATATTTTAATTTAAAAAAATCGATAAAAAAAAAGAGGAGAACAATTGCTGAAGCTATTTGATGAAGAATGAAATGAGAAATCATCAATGGTTCTTGAGTTATAGCTGAAAAACTAAGCAAACAAACTAAGGTCATAAAAAAGTTTGCCTGAGAATGCCAAACCCTTTGGAGGTTTTGCTATACTGCCCTAGTACCTACACTCTGGCTTGGAATTTCTCACCCCATCCCAGAATGGCTGTTTGCACTGTGTGAGTGGTATAGGATATGTCGGTGATAACCTACTTTATTTTTTTACATTTTTTATTCGCTTTTGACACTTTGAATTTGGGTTTAAGAAGTCAATATTATTTTTAAATGAAAATCAAAAGCCAACAAATATTAAGGAAAAATCTTAAATTGGTATTGGAACTACAAGTACAATATTTTGAAGTATTGTCATTTATATTTATAAATAATTACCTCCAAGTGTATAGCTGGCTAGTGATGTAATTAAAATGTAAATTTTTATTAACATAATTATATAAGTCCATGTATTTTAAAAACCACCAATATTTAGTTCGGAAAACTACCGTCCTTGGTATTGGTACTTTATTTGTTAACTACAATGTTTTTAAATGTGCCATTTAAATTTAAAAATAATTATTTTCAGTGCAAAAAATAATAATTAAAGTACTTGCTTGGATAATGCTAATTAAGATTAGCATTACGCTGATGATATATGTCTTTTTTATCCTTACAAACACGAAACAGCTGTTAAAGCATATATGGAACGGGATGCATCTTTAATATCCGAATTCAAAAGAATTAACAAACGTTTTCTTAATGCAAGGAAAACTAGTTTAATACGATTTAAACCATACTGTCTGAGCAATAATTACTTCAGTGTTTTTGTCAACGGAAGAGAAATTGAGGAAGTTGATTCCGTGAAATATTTAGGCATAACTCTGCAAAGCAACCTAACTTGGAACAAACATATTCAGTCTGTTAAAACCAAATGTGCTCAAGCACTTGGATTACTATACAAATTTAAATACAAATTTAATAGAGACACCAAATTTTTAATTTATATGGATACAAAAAAAGTTCGGTTCTTAAATCTCTGCAACGAATGCAAAACAAGGCTTTAAAGTTAGTATCGAATCTTCCTATTACACACTGCACTATATCAATATATAGCGATTTTTTCGACACAACACTACCAGTTTATGGCATTTATACATGCAGCTATTATTGTATGTGTTTAAATGCATACATAACATTGGACATCATACAATTCGATTTCAAAGGAACCAACGGGCATATAACACAAGGAATAATAGTAACTTAATGATGGCACGGTGCAGATTGGAGGCAACAAAGCAACGTATTGAATTTATGGGTAGCCGTGCCAAACAGTTTGAAAAATGTAAATAGAATTTCAATGTTTAAAACTTCACTAAAAAATTATTTATTTCAACATTTGGAAGAGCATTTATAAAACCTGATCTTATAATGTACAAATTTTAATCTTACATATACAATTGTTTTTCTTTTTTTTTATCCATTTATTAATAATTAATTAAATTCAAATGTAACATTTAATTTTACCAACTCGCCTCAACAATGCCTCTAAGGCGCTGAGGCACCACACTGTAATGAACTATTAAAATGAAAATAAATAATAATAAAAAATAAAAAAAAAAGATAAGTTATATTTCATATAATTAATTAATCCCAAGTATGGTTTTAAATAGACATTTTTGTGCATCTCTTGAATCTTCTGTAAACAGTGGAGTATAGGTCAGTGTTTCATTCAGATTTGAGTGAATGCCACAATAGAGCATGAATATTTCATCTGACCCTTGGGTTGCTTATTTTTAATTTGCATAAAACGGTCGATTATAAAATGAGTCTGTAATCTGTAATCACTTTTTTTCTTTTTGAAAAGAACATAAAGTAATTGAAATTTTGTTATTTAGTTTAAATTGTGATCGTTAAGACTTCCTTTTCCGTTATGTTTTGCATTTTAAGCCCGCTGAAAATTTATTTTTAAAGAAACATTCAGTATTCGGCAATTATGGAATAAATAAGTAAGAAATTTATAGTTACACGATCAGTTCGGGAAAGGGACTTGTAGTCGCAATTAAAATATTTTATTTTGATTTAAAATTTAAACTTAAATGTTTATTGATGGGAAGTTATAACAAGAAAGTAAATTGTTTGGAAAACAAATATGATTAAAGGAACCAATATTTTGCGTTGTATTCATTAATAACGCTGTACCAGTTTAAAAAGACCTTATTTTGGGTCCTCGGAGTCGATTGCATTATTAGTTTTTCGATTTACGATAATTTAATACAAAATTTGCTATTTAAGAAACATGGATATGTTATAGATGACGAAATAATAAGTGACCAGTATTTTTTATCTGTCAATTTAATGGATAAAAAGGTTCGAAAGAACAATCGTTTTTCATTTTTGCAGATTTGTTTGATGTGATTCAAAGAAACCTCATACAAATTCAACATCCTGTGAAAGGTATTTGCTAGGCGTACACAACCGTACGCCTTAAATTAAAACTGTGTTACTACAAAAAATATAAGTATAAATCAACTAAGCCAACAGCCATTCCGGGGGTAGGAAATTTCAAGTCCGCGTGAAATTATTAGGCCAGTATAGTGGAACCTCCAAAGGGTTTGGCGTTCTCGGCAAACTTTTTATTTTTATGATCTTAGTTTGTTTGCTTAGTTTTTCAACTCAAGAACCATTGATGATTATTCATTTCGTTCTTCAGTAATTGGACAAATTTTGTCGGGCGTATATTATTATTTAATAGTAGAGTAGAAGAGAAGTATACGTATGAGTAATACTTTCAATATAAAATTAAGCACACATCAGCATTTTTATTCTGTTTTTAAACTCTTTCTTTTTACTCATACTCTCTGTCTGTCTGTTTGTCGTGGGGCAACCCCATTCCCTCTTATCCAATTGATCTGAAACTTGGCCCATAGTCTTGTTGTGACTGCAGAATTATTTTGGGGTAGTCACGCACAGTCATGGAGTGATTTAAATGTCAATTCCCCTCATCCGATCGATCTGAAACTTGGTCCATACACTTGCTGTGAAAAAAAGATTAACTTTGACTTAGTCACGTTTAAAACGAATTTCTTCTCATCCAATCAATCTGAAGCATGGCAATATACTTGCTGTAAAGAAAGATTAACTTCGACATAATCAGGCACAGTTACGGAGTGATTTAAAACTCATTTCCCCTTATCCGATTGATCTGAAACTTTGTCGACAGATTAATTTTAAGATAGTCACGGACAGTCACGGAGATATTCAGAACTCATGTGCTTAAGGCAGTGATGGCCATGCCAAGCACGCTGGTGCTCGGCTTCTTATACGTATACAGCCGAACGAAAACAAAAATACTCACCAAAGAGTAAAAGTAAATAATAATTTCATTCAGTCTTATGAAAGCTTTTGCACGAAGCAGGTCTATGTCGCATTGCCTTTTGAAATTCATATATTTTTTTTTAATATTTTAATAGGTACACAGAGAATATTTATTTAAAAGAAACCAAAAATGTTGAGAAAATTTCGAAGACTTGATAAACTAAACAAGTAAGAAAATTATAGTCGGTCTAGACCGACTAAACGATACCCTATACCATGCGTTTAGAAACCCTATCTCTTAGGCCCAACTAACTGCACATAGAAAATAAGCAAAAACCAAATTTGAGTGGGATTTTTATTAATTTTTTTGGCTGCAGATATGAAAAAGTTCATATCGGATGCTATATCTATAAGGGGACTAGGTCCAAAAATGGACCAATCCTGATCATGTTTGGTAAAGTCTCTTGTATTTTGCAAAAATATATACAAACAAGTAAGAAAATTATAGTCGGTCTAGACCGACTATACGATACCCTATACCATGCGGACATTGAAAATAAGCAAAAACCAAATTTAAGTGGGATTTTTATTAATTTTTTTGGCTGCAGATATGAAAAAGTTCATATCGGATGCTATATCCATAAAGGGACTAGGTCCAAAAATGGACCGATCCTGATCATGTTTGGTAAAGTCTCTTGTATTTTGCAAAAATATGTACAAACAAAATTTGAGAAGAATCAGTGCAATATTTTTGCTTTTTAATAGATTTAAGTGAAGATCGCGAAGCAGCTCTATATGGGGTCAAAGGGATCATTTTTGGACTACTCATTAGTGGATATAATGAACGCATACAAACCCAATTTGAGTAAGATCTATATGACAATTTGGATCTTATGGCAATTTATGTCGATTTCATATGGGTAATTTGTATGGGGGCTGGGTCTGAACATGGACCGATTCTCACCAATTTCAATAGCGTTCATCCCATGGCCGATAAAAGCTTATATACCAAATTTCATCAAAATATATTCATATTTGCGACCTGCAGTTTGATTACAAGCTTTACATGGACACACAGACGGACGGACGGACGGACGGACGGATGGACATTGTTAAATCAACTCAAAAAGTGATTCTGATTCGATCGGTATAATTAAAGATGGGTCTAGGTCAAATATTTTTGGTTGTTACAAACAGCAGCACAAAGTCATTATACACATAGTGGTGTAGGGTATAATTACGCAAAGCAGTTGAATCTGCTATAAATTAAACATTTTCTATAAATTACATAAGTCGCCTCCATTTGACAACATTCTGTCTTTTATGATTTTTTTTTTTTATTTTAAAAAATATCCTGTTACTGCAGGCTGGTAAGGATTTTAGTTTTTTTAACATAACACTTATTAACCTTTGAAATTTCTTATCTTTTTAAGTTTTGATTTTTTTTTTTTTTGTTTTTTAAAGGAATGAGTTAGTTACTTATTTGATTTAATAAACTTCAAACTTATGGATAAAAAAGATTAATACCCTGTTTCCATAACACAATTCATCACAGACGAACGAAAATTTGTGTGTATTTTGTTTTTGTTCTTCATACAAATTTTCGTTTGTCTGTGACGAATTGTGTTATGGAAACAGGGTATAAATGTTCTTCATATTTTGTTTTACATTTCCAGAATGTAAGATTTAAAATTTTAAAACAACAAAATATATATAAAATTTTACCATATTCCTCGAGAACTCAACTATTTTCCCTTTTAGCCATTCATATAAACATTCATACGTCCATGGATTTCGATCAGTGTAGTATAACAAGCACATGTCATAAACACTATTACTAACTCAAGTCTCTCGATGGCTACCACTGGCTTAAGGAAAGAAAGAATTTTAATAAAAACTTTGTTTTTATGGGTTTGTTTTTGCCAACCGTCCCATAGATGGGAAATGTAATGGCATGTGAAATCTTAACAGATTAATCACAACTGCATTGGACCGTATGTTTTGTATGTTAGTTTTTTATGTATTGTCGATCTTGTTACATGGATATATTAATAAAAATTATTTAATTTAAGCCTTATTTTATTTAAGCCTTGGCTTAGTTACAGTTTGGCCTGAGAACGCCAAACCCTTTGGAGGTTTTACTATACCCTGACCAGACATGACCCAAAAATGTTCCACTATTATTTATTAGTTTTCCTTTTTTAATTTATTTAAAATTTAACAAATTTTATACAGGTGAAACCGTAAAAGAAAGAAAAAATCATTCAGTCAAAAAGTATTCGTACGTTTGAAATCTTAATAAAAACAAGTTAGAGTGTTTAATCGGCTTGTTGAATCTTTGATACCCTCCACCTAAATTTTACGTTTACGTTAATATCTGGACTTACACTATTTATACCGGCTCGAGTTGTAATAAGGATCAAGAGTCGCAAATTAATGCACAGGTTAATGCGTTACAAATGGAATGACAAACTAATATATACCCTGTGCTCAGTGGTGGGGAGGGTAAAAAATTTAATTTTCATTTAATACTGCTTAAATCAGTAACTGGTAGGATATTCTTTGCGAGCCAATTTGAGTTCGACTTAAGCATCTTTAAAATATCCTCTTTACTTATTTTATCCCACTAATCCAAAATGACGCTTTTTAGCATTTTCTTTGAGGTTATTTTATGCTGATGGATTCTGCGTTTCAGTGAATCCCATAGGATTAAGATGGGCTAATTGGGGTGATGATTTCAATTAATTTTTTGAACTGTAAACCAACCACAGCTTGACATTGTGCGCCATATGTTATGGACCATTATCCTGTTGGAACCAAAAATTTTCTCCTAGGCCCAGTTGTAGGGCACCCTACAACCCCCAACCATGATGCCACCGTTTGGTAAAACATTTTCTTTATTTTATTTAATTCCACTTTATCGGTAAACTAACTTTTTTCCTTTAATGCCGAAAATGCAAAACTTGCTTTCATCTGAAAATAAAGCTTATACCAAAAATTCTGGAGCCATGTTATAGAACATAGATTTTTTGCTATTCACCCGTGCTATTCACCGTCGTCATCGTCGCCACTTTAAAGTCATCACATTGATTCGACTCGACATCACCTCAACGCTAAATTGATATTTTCGAAAGTTATCAACACAACACTTCCAGATAATATCAATTTAGCGTCGAGATGATGTCGAGTGGACTCAATGTTATGACTTCAAAGGGACGACGACTTACATAATAGGGGTGATTGAAATCGGAAATAAATGGCTTTCTACGTGCTACAGGAGCATGGTAGTCAGATTAGTCAAAATAGTTCACTTTTCACGCTCAGTTAGTTTGGATGGGCGACCGGAACGAGATTTTGACAAAATTGAATTGGTCTATTTTTAGTTTTGAACGACGTACTGCACTGAGGAACGGCTTCTGCCTATGATTCGAGCTATTTCACGCAACAATTTACCCACATTTCTAGGCTTTAAGATGATTTTTCTCTCGTCAGCACATTTCTTTGATATTTGAACTTATCTGAGAATATAATTTCCAAAATAATATACAGTACTTCACGGATAAATGCTTCCCGCTTAAGAAGGATTCACGCTTAAGTAATTCTAAAGTGAAACATTTTCCTTGATCCATTTACTTTGTGTACATATTTTTCTTTTAAATGCATCCCGCTTAACTGCGTTACACTCATAAATGGGTCATACATTTGTTCAAAAAAACAAAATATCAAACAAAATTCAGCAGTTAAATGCATACATGTACAAGAATGTACAAGAATGTGTTTGTTATCGAAAAGCCGACAATAAAACAAGAAATCTAGGAGAAAATCATTTTTTCGATCGCTCCGATAGCTCAGCCTCTTGTCCAAGGAATAATCAGATCAATTAAGGAATATCGTCAATATATCGTAGGAATTAGGAAAAACTGTTGAGGAATTTAAAAAATCTATTACATTTTTGACAGCCTTGCATTTAATAAAGCGGGCTCGGTGGCTGGTAAAACCAATTTGTATTCAAAATTGTTTCAAATAGGTAAGTTCCTTATGCTAGTTTGAAAATCGAAGCGAGTCACAGGAAATAATTGAAATAGTACAAGAGTGGAAGAGTTATTAATCTTCACAAGAATATGAAAAGTTTGTAAGCTTTGATGACGATTTACCCCGCATTGGATGACAAATTTTATTTTTCTCTATATCTTAAAATAATATTTTCTAATTTGAATTGAATAAAATTATGACCATTTATTATATCTGTGGTCACAAGCGATAACCGCCTAAGTCGACATAAGAACGATTTGAGTTATATATGCTATCATATTCTACTAACAACGCTTTTATACAACGCTTTATATTTTAATACTGTTTTTTAAAAAGTTATTTATGAAAACATATGAAACGAAATGTAATCCCATTATATATTAATAGAAACAGTTATTTTTCTCGAAAGCATGATATGTGACGATTTGAGTTATATATGCTTTCATATTCTACTTACAATTCTTTATATTTACGTGAAATCCCCATTTCTCTAATACTGTTTTTTAGAAAGACATTAATAAAACAAGTAAGAAAATTATAGTCGGTCTAGACCGACTAAACGATACCCTATACCATGGTTTAGAGACCCTATCGCTTCATTCCAACTAATTGAATATAGAAAATAAGCATAAACCAAATTTGAGGGGAATTGTTTTTAATATTTTTGGCTGCAGATATGAAAAAGTCAATATCGGGTGCTATATTTATATGGGGACTAGGTCAAAAAATAACCCAATCCTGACATATTTGCCTAAATCACTTATATTTTGAAAAAATATATACAAACCAAATTTAAGAAAAATCTGTGCAATATTTTTTGTTTTTTTTAATAGATTTAAGTGAAGATCGGGAAGCAGCTCTATATGGGACCTATGACTAAGAATTGTCCTATAGGAATTATTTTTGGACTACTGATTAATGGATATAATAAACACATACAAACCCAATTTGACTGAGATCTATATGATAATTTGGATCTTATGGCAATTTATATCGATTTCATAGGGGTCATTTGTATGGGGACTAGGTCTGACATATAACGAATTTCACCAATTTCAATAGCGTTCATCCTATGGCCGATAAAAGCTTATATACTAAATTTCATCAAAATATATTCATATTTGCGACCTGTAGTTTGATTACAAAGTTTACATGGACACACAGACGGACGGACATCGCTAAATCGACTCAGAAAGTGATTCTGATTCCATCTTTTATTAGATGGGTCTAGGTCAAATATTTTTGGTAGTTACAAACAGCAGCACATACACCACCATGTGGTTTGGGTATAAATATACTGACCTAAGTCGTAATGAAGCCCCATTACATTTATATAAAAAGTTATTTTTCTCGAAAGTATGATTTTCGACTTAGGCGGTTAATGCTTGTGACCACAGATATGTATGTAGACTCAAGTGACTTGTTTATTGTTGTTTCTTTTCAATAAATAAGTGGTATATTCATTTAAACTATATTTTCCATAACTGAATTGTGGACGCAGCTAAGAGTGAATTCTGTTAAGTGAGTCAGTAATGCATTTAACCAAGATTTTTTTAAATGCGTCAGTAGCGCATTTAACCGAGATTTTTTAAGTGCGTTTCTCGCTTAAACGCGTTCAGTTTTTTGGCATTATCCATGAACGCATTTATCCGTGAATTACTGTAATTAAAACAAATCAACTTTATACAAACAAGTCTTCTACTAAAATAAAGTCGCTGTACTTCGATGCATAATTCTTCTTCTTCTTCTTCTTCTGACACATGCGACGATGTGTCAATTCCACAATGTGGAATGTTTAAAAAATGGCTTGAGACACTAGGTCTATGTTGTCTTTTTGTGGGGATATAAATTTTTTTGTGGTTGATACAGCTCCCCTATCCAGCCATTGCCTTCACAAGGGAGGTTAGGGTGAGCTCTTTTATATGTAAACTAAAAAAAAAAACACGTGCAAAAAGTACATTTAACCTAATTGCACGTGGAGTAGCAACGCCAGCACCACAAAGTAAAAAACTGAAACGCGTTTTCTCTTATGCGATATAATAGAAGCCGCGAGGCAACCTTTGCTCGATGGATGGCAAATTGAAACTCCGATGCATAATTCGTGGGATTCCCGAATTGTAAATGTTGTTCGAATAATTTTTCTGGCACTTATAGTTGCCATACTGTGTAAGAAAAAACATTTAAAAAAAAAATTATGCTTAACTGTTGTTATTATTTAATAAAATTCTAAAATTTTAGTGGGTTTTGTGCGTGGTGGTACATAATCAAAACTCACATATCTGTGGTTTTCCGGAATAACCGCGTATGTCCATTTTTGTCAGTTTTGAGTTAACGATGCCAAATATATTAACTTTTAACGCTCTTTACATGTGTTAAATTTTTTTAAAAAAATATTGACCATTTCTAAGTTTTTTCTTTAAATAACGACGTAACTTAAATGTTTATTAAATTAATTTGCACCACTAACGACGTATGTCAACCTACGTTTGATCGCTGACAAATTATTTTCTCAGAAAATGATACATAGCGACATACGTTGTTATTAATGAAAAAAAATGAAAAATAATTTTGGATTAGTTTTCAGTTTATAACCACTTATAAAAACTTGTGTGTTTATTTCTGTTATTTTTTGTCACTATTATTCTTTAAACGTTGTTATATTCTCATCCTAAGTCCCGTTAACTTTTTGTTGACGAACAAAAAAATCCATTTTTCAAGCAACAACAACTTATGTTTACATGGGTGGTTGCATTGGTAGTTTTCTTTTTTAAAGAAAACGACGTTTGTCGACATAAGTTGTTTTATATGCACACACTTTAAGTGTAATTTACATATAGTTTTTTCGTCCTTCTCTAGGACCTATTCCTCTAAAGATTTTTGACTAAAAATTTTATATAAAGTATTTATTGCCCATATCTACAGGATTGTTAAATAAAAAGCTCTAAGATCTTTATATCGAGCCCATAATTTCAAATATAACGTTTTTTGGCTCCCCTGAATATTTTGACTTTATGACATACGCGGTTATTCTAGAAAACCACAGGTATATCACATTCGTAGTTCTGTTTTAGTGAGGACGTATTTTAGTTTTCGATTTATCCCGAAGGGTCTCTTCTGTTTCATGGTGGCATCCCTGTGCATACAATATAGCCAATATGGGTAGCAATAATTTTTTTTTTTTTTACCCGCATACAAAAATTATCGAAAAATTAAGACCATGAGACCTTCTTTGTTAGTTAATTATTTTTACGGGAATATTTATTTTTTTGGTGTTGGTTTTTTCGGTAAAAATTCAGATTTTGAGAGCCTTTTGGGCCCAAAAAATATTTTTTGGTATTTTCCAAAATACGATTAACGCTATCCAATATAAACTTAAGCATAAGGAGTGAGATCGAAAATATCCAAAAAGTTCAAGACAGGAATGCTGCAAAAATTTTAGAGGCCGGAAATTGAAATCATGTTTCATAAAAAAATACTCCTGCTGGGCGAAACGTATGAAGAGGCAGATTTTTCGCAGCTTCCGAGCCAAAATTTTGATGTTGCTAATGCTTGAAGACAAGTTTGGGACCCAAATGCAAATGCATTTAAAAAAAAAAACTGATATGGCATGCAGTATGCAGCTGTGCCAAAAGAAGCAAGTCATTGGTTACAACGGGGAATATAAATACCGAAATTTATATTAAGGAGTGTTTGAAAAAGGAACTCCTTCCTTTCTTAAGCCAAAACAATGTGCTCACATAATCTTGGCCCGATTTGGAATCCTGTCACTACGGTAAGAAATCACTTGATTGGTTTTTGTGCTAAGGGTCGCAAATCCTCCAAACTGTGCAGAACTGAGGCCAGTGGAGAGATATTGGGCTCGTGTTAAAAGGGTGTTGAAAAGCACAAAAAGGTATCTCAAAATATTGCAGATTTTAAACGGAGATCGACTACGTGTTCCAAAAAAGTGGTAGAAAGCACTATAAAATTCCTAATTGAAGGGTTTCCGGAAAAGGTTCATATATGTAGTAATTAGAACTATAAAAATTATCTGTTGTTGTAATATTTAATATATTTTCAATTAAATAAAAATATAAAAATTTTAGAATCAATAGTTTTCTTATTATTACATTTTCTGTATGCTAAGAATTTTTCTATCTCACTCTTTATACATAATACACTAGTGTGTACTTATTCAAAAAGTCGATAATATTACGAGTTTTTTGACATTTTGAATATAGAAAAAAAGATCTTAGGTAAAAAAAAAATTAATTCTAAAAATTGTCGCGTATTTTGTGGCCTGTTTAATGTTATATTTCAGATTGGATGTTATTGTTTTATGAGATTAGGTCTAAAAATGTAAAGTTTAAGTAAAATATATGTGTAGACAGATTTAAAGTTAATATCGGCGTCTATGCCTAAAATTGGCCTTTATGTGTTTGTTGTACACGATCACAAATCATAATAGAGCAATGTACGAATGTATAAGATAAAACAATCCAGAAAGTGTCTGACTTCTAGTTTTTATGTTAAGCTGACAAAATATTAAATTTGTGCGTTTAAGACAACATATAATATAGCAATTAAGTTTACTTTCAATTTAGACGTGTAAGCCAAGAATTTTATATTTTGATTTGTGCCATACAGAAGGCTTTTTACGTTTTGAAAGGCTTAATAATATTTTTTTTTTCTGCTGCATTTATAACAAGTAAGAAAATTATAGTCGGTCTAGACCGACTATATGATACCCTATACCATGCGTTTAGAAACCCTATCTCTTAGGCCCAACTAACTGGACATTAAAAATAAGCAAAAACCAAATTTGAGTGGAATTTTTATTAATTTTTTTGGATGCAGATATGAAAAAGTTCTTATCGGATGCTATATCTATAAAGGGACTAGGTCCAAAAATGGACCGATCCTGATCATGTTTGGTAAAGTCTCTTGTATTTTGCAAAAATATATAAAAACAAAATTTGAGAAGAATCAGTGCAATATTTTTGTTTTTTAATAGATTTAAGTGAAGATCGGGAAGCAGCTCTATATGGGGTCAAAGGGATCATTTTTGGACTACTCATTAATAGATGTAATGAACGCATACAAACCCAATTTGAGTAAGATCTATATGACAATTTGGATCTTATGGCAATTTATGTCGATTTCATAGGGGTAATTTGTATGGGGGCTAGGTCTGAACATGGACCGATTCTCACCAATTTCAATAGCGTTCATCCCATGGCCGATGAAAGCTTATATACCAAATTTCATCAAAATATATTCATATTTGCACCTGCAGTTTGATTACAAGCTTTACATGGACACACAGACGGACGGACGGACGGACGGACGGACATTGTTAAATCAACTCAGAAAGTGATTCTGATTCGATCGGTATAATTAAAGATGGGTCTAGGTCAAATATTTTTGGTTGTTACAAACAGCAGCACAAAGTCATTATACCCAAACCACGTAGTGGTATAGGGTATAAAAATGTCGTGTAAATATTTTGTTTAATACAAACCCAATTTGAGTAAGATCTATATGACAATTTGGATCTTATGGCAATTTATGTCGATTTCATAGGGGTAATTTGTATGGGGGCTAGGTCTGAACATGGACCGATTCTAACCAATTTCAATAGCGTTCATCCCATGGCCGATAAAAGCTTATATACCAAATTTCATCAAAATATATTCATATTTGCGACCTGCAGTTTGATTACAAGGTTTACATGGACACACAGACGGACGGACGGACGGACATTGTTAAATCAACTCAGAAAGTGTTTCTGATTCAATCGGTATAATTAAAGATGGGTCTAGGTCAAATATTTTTGGTTGTTACAAACAGCAGCACAAAGTCATTATACCCAAACCACATAGTGGTATAGGGTATAAAAACTGATATGGCATGCAACATGCAGTTGTGCCAAAAGAAGCAAGTCATTGGTTACAACGGGCAATATAAATACCGAAATTTATATTAAGCAGTGTTTGAAAAAGAACTCCTTCCTTTCTTAAGCCAACACAATGTGCTCACATAATCTTGGCCCGATTTGGAATCCTGTCACTACGGTAAGAAATCACTTGAGTGGTTTTTGTGCTAAGGGTCGCAAATCCTCCAAACTGTGCAGAACTGAGGCCAGTGGAGAGATATTGGGCTCGTGTTAAAAGGGTGCTGAAAAGCACAAAAAGGTATCTCAAAATTTTGCAGATTTTAAACGGAGATCGACTACGTGTTCCAAAAATGTGGTAGAAAGCACTATAAAATTCCTAATTGAAGGGTTTCCGGAAAAGGTTCATATATGTAGTAATTAGAACTTTAAAAATTATCTGTTGTTGTAATATTTAATATATTTTCAATTAAATAAAAATATAAAAATTTTAGATGCAATAGTTTTCTTATTATTACATTTTATGTATGCTAAAAATTTTCTATCTCACTCTTTATACATAATACACTAGTATGTACTTATTCAAAAAGCCGATAACATTACGAGTTTTTTGACATTTTGAATATAGAAAAAAGGTCTTAGGTAAAAAAATTAATTCTAAAAATTGTCGCGTATTTTGTGGCCTGATTAATGTTATATATCAGAATGGATGTTATTGTTTTATGAGACTGGGTCTAAAAATGTAAATTTTAAGTAAAATATATGTGTAGACAGATTTAAAGTTTGTTGTACACGATCACAAATCAAAATAGAGCAATGTACGAGTGTATAAGATAAAACAATCCAGAAAGTGTCTGACTTCTAGTTTTTATGTTAAGCTGACAAAATATTCAATTTGTGCGTTTAAGACAACATATAATATAGCAATTAAGTTTACTTTCAATTTAGACGTGTAAGCCAAGAAGGCTTTTTACGTTTTGAAAGGCTTAATATTTTTTTTTCTGCTGCATTTATAAAAACGTCGTGTAAATATTTTGTTTAATCATTAACCCTTTGGCTACCAATGGAAGGTATAAGTCCCATTTTTATTTTTAAACCCTATACCACTATGTGGTCTGGGTATAATGACTTTGTGCTGATGTTTGTAACTACCAAAAATATTTGACCTAGACCCATATTTTATTATGCTGATCGACTTAGAATCACTTTCTGAGTCGATTTATCGAGTCCGTTTGTCCGTCTGTCCATCTGTGTGTCCATGTAAACTTTCTAATCAAACAACAGGTTGCAAATACGAATATATTTTGATGAAATTTGGTATATAAGCTTCTATCGGCCATAGCATGAACGCTATTGAAATTGGTGAAAATCGGTGCATGTTCAGACCTAGTCCCCATACAAACGGCCCCTATGAATACTTAAATTCTCATGCATAAAATCAAAATTATGTTATGGATATCGGTCAAATTGGGTTTGTGTATGTTCATTACATCCATTTATCAGTAGTCCAAAAATAAACGCCATACAACAATTCTCAGTCATAGCCACCATATAAAGGTGCTTCCCGATCTTCACTTAAATCTATCAAAAAACAAAAATATTGCATAGATTTTTCTCAAATTTGGTTTGTACAGTTTTTGCAAAATATAAGGGTCTTTACCAAACCTAGTCCCCATACAAATATAGCATCCGATATGAACTTTTTCATATCTGCAGCCAAAAAAATTAATAACAATGAACGCATGGTATAGGATATCTTACTTGTTATATTTGGCAAATTTTCCAATTGATTTTTTTCGAACTGACTTCTATCGATAGAGGATTAGACTATGATGTGGTCTCAGAGCTAAATAGACCCAAGGTATTTATTTACGTTTTCATTATTTTTGAAAGACGTTTTATCAGATGTGATTAATATATATAAAAAAAAGTTTTGTACGCCTGTCTATATCATTTTTAGTACTAACAACTCGTTTTCGGATGCGTTGTCCGTTATCAGGAAAAAAGATAGAAGGACTCAAAATAAAAGATCAGTTTTTTCTTTTTTTTTCTATTTTATTTTCCTGAGAAACAATTGAATAAGAAGTGAGATCGAAAAAATCATTGAACCTAGAGTTTTTATTTGTTTTTATCTATTTGAAATTATATTAAACCTTACAAAAAACTTAATTTTTGTAGCTCTAATCACTACTTATGAACTTATGGACCTTTGCCGGAAACTCTTCCATTAGGGATTTTATAGTGGTTTCTGTCACTTTTTTGGAACAGGTAGTACATTTCCGTTTGAAATCTTCCTTTTTTTTGGGACGCATTTTTATGCTCTTCAATCCCCTTTTCACAAGAGCCCAATATCTTTATACTGGCCTAAACTTCGGACAGTTTAGGGTACCAAAACCAAGATATTCTTCTTGTACCGCTCAAAAGCTTTCTTACCGTTGTCACAGGATAGGTAGTTACGTTGTGTTGCTCTGTTTTTGGCCACCCAATTTTTTTCAGCGTTCCTGTCTGGAATTTTTGGGACCTTGTATGTATTCAAACATAGAAATACTCCAAACCGATAAGCACGAATCCACAAAAAAAAAAAAAATAATAATAAATTTTCCAACAGTTCAAGTTCGGTCATCTAAGGGTTAAATAAAAAGAAAACTTGTTTCGTTGCTTCATTACCATTAAGAAGTCCATGTGAATTTATCGTATGTACTCCTATTTTGAAAAGAAAAAAAGTATTGGGTGGTCCAATGGTTATTGTAACAGTGACCTTCAATATGATTGTTTTCAATCTTAAAACTTAATTTAAATTACAATAAACATTAACAAGTATTACGAGTTATTTGTTTTGGTTCGAAATGTTTGTATGTAATATACTAAAATAATCCCTTATTCTGTTGAAAACAACAACGTTCATTTGGTCACGTTCATTACCGGATAACCATTGCAATATTTAAGATAAATTCAAAATTAAAGCACGTTCTATATTGTCAAAAATTTAATATATTTTCTTGCACTATTCCTATTTTCCGAACCTTTACTCTGTGGACTTGAAATTTTCAAATTGGAAGAACAATATTATCTTTTATTAAGTAATATATAAATATCCGATCTTGAATAAAAAATTATTTTTTTAACTTGAGGTAAATTTTAAAAATCAATATATTAAATTAAAATCATTGCAGACTACTTTTTGCAATTCACGGTATTCGGGTTTTGGTAAATAAAAAATTTTTTAATTGGTATTATTCAATATAAAAACTCATTAACTTTTAATTTATTTAATAGCAATTATATTTTCAAACATATTTCTAATATGAAATAATGAGAATCATTTAACAATAGAATTTAGCATATAATGTACAAGAGGATACATGAAATAATCATAAACATATTTATGAAATTTTATTCAATCCGATTCACAAGTAGCCCATCAAATAATTGAATATATCACTAACACTAACATAAGAGTACATGAAAAAAGTGTTGCCAATTTAAAAACGCAAAATAACTATACGCGTTATTATTCCGATTCACATCGGAAGGTAGTGTCAACTATATCAAAATAGCAATAAGCTGGTATTAAAACAAAGAAAGTAACACTACCTTTAAAGATTCTTTGCATTTAGATACAGTTTGAAGAATAGATCATTTTATTAATGATGTAATTAAAATCGAATTATTTATCCTTTAACTTATTGTTAATTGATTACATACAATATATGTACATATGTTATTTAAAAATAATATAAACTTTGCAGAAAAATTTATATTTATGTAGTACTCATTTTGCTCCCTTTATATTAACTCGTAGTGTCCTCTTTTCCCGTGATCCAAACAACAAAAAATTTTTTTTGACATAGAGAGAGAATTCTTCTAGACATGTTTCATTTTCAGTCAATCAATTATTGAATTATATGATGGTAAACTTAATTTTACAAAGAAAGGGAGTATAATAAACACTTGTTTTTTATGAGTTAGTTTTTTACCAAATTAAATTCATTTGGCTTAAAGCAATAATATTTCCGTATGTTTAATTTAAAAAAAAATACCAGTAGATATTGTCAAATGTGAAATTATGTTCATAGTTGACATCGCAGTTGGTATATTTGTTTGTATTTATATATTGCTTTAAAGCAAGAGTTACCAAGCTTAGTGAATTATTTATGTAAAGCCTATGGGAAATAATTATGGTCATTAGACTTAGATTTTCAAAGATTTTATAGGAAACATTGGATTCTGACAAATATTAAATAATAGCTTTAAAACGTATTTATTAATAAATATATTTAAAATGCTTACTCTTTCTAATCTGAGAGTTTTTCTACATGATGCTTTGAAGTGAAAAACTTCTAATATTAAGATTTTCCCATAAAAATCAATTTTAAATTTCGAGCGTTGAAAAAATTACTTAATTTTTATTAAAATTCTGAAATATTTATTTTACTTATTATTAATATTTAGTTATTATGGAAATGTTCTTTTAAAAAAGATTCCTTTTGGTGCCTTTGTTAAGAAAATGTACTTTTTTAAAAAAAGGTATTAAAAAAAAAAAAGGAAATTCTTTAAGTAAATTTCCTTTTTTAAGAAAATGTCCTTTTTCAAAGAAAGGTACTTTTTTTTAGAAAATGTAATTTTCAAGAATAGGTATTTTTTTTAAAGGTACTTTTTTTTAACAAAATGCACTTTTTTAAAAATATGTACTTGTTTTTAAAAAAATGAAAAGTGCTTTTAAAAAAGGTACTTTTTACGAAAAGTAATTTTTTAAGAAAATGTATCTTTATTAAGTAAATGTAATTTTATTAGAAAGGATAATTTTCAAGAATAGGTACCTTTTTAAACACATGTACTTTATTAAGACAATGTATTTTTTTAAGAAAATATATTTTTTTAAGTACTTTTTTAAGAAAATTTAGTTTTTTACGAAAAGATATTTTTTTTTAAGAAATGGTACATTTTTAAAAAGACACTTTAAAAAAAATCATTTTTAAACTCTTTCTTTTAACTCATACTCTCTGTCTGTCTGTCTGTCTGTCGTGGGGCAACCCCATTCCCCCTTATCCAATTGATCTGAAACTTGGCCCATAGTCTTGTTGTGACTACAGATTAATCTTGGGGTAGTCACGCGCAGTCACACATGGTCACGCACAGTAACGGAGTGATTTAAAACGTATTTCTTCTTATCCGGTCGATCTGAAACTTGGTCCATACACTTGCTGTGAAAAAAAGATTAACTTTGACTAAATCACTCTCAGTCACACATGGTCACGCATAGTCACGCATGGTTACGCACAGTCACTCACAGTCACGGAGAGATTTAAAACGGATTTCCCCTCATCCAATCAATCTGAAACTTGGTCGATATACTTGCTGCAAAGAAAGATTAACTTCGACATAGTCACGCACGGTCACGGAGTGATTTAAAACCCATTTCTTCTTATCTGATCGATCTGAATCTTTTTCTATAGACTTGTTGTGGCCAAAGATTAATTTTAAGATAGTCACACACAGTCACGCACAGAGATATTCACGGAGATATGCACAAGGAAAGAAAGAGTTTTAATAAAAACTTTGTTTTTATGGGTCAGATTATTAATTGTACTTCTAAAGAAATACTTTTTTTGATAAAAATTTACTTTAAAAAAAAAAGATATTTAAAAAAGGTTAATTTTTTTAAAAAAAGGTACTTTTAAAGAGGGTACTTTTTGAGGAAATTTAATTTTCAACAATAGGTATTTTTAAAAAAAGGAACTTTTCAGCAAAATGTACATTTTTAAAAATATATACTTTTTTTAAACAAAGTGCTTTGTAAAAATGTACTTTTTTAAGAAAATTTACTTTTTAAGAAAATTTACTTTTTAAGAAAATGTACTTTTTAAGAAAATGTACTTTTAAAGAAAAGGTTGTTTTTAAAAAACTTAAGAAAAGCCATTTTTTTTAAGAATAGGTACTTTTTTTTAAAGAGGTACTTTTTTCAGAAAACGTACTTGCTTAAGTAAAATATTATTTTTTTTCCATCATGTTGGCGATTTTCTTTATTATATTGGGATAACGATAAAAAATGTGTGGCTAATGTGACACGTGAAACATAACCAAACACACACCCTCATTAAGCAAATGTTACGACTTAAGAAAAACAACAAACACATTGAACATATTTATTTTTTGATGATTTTAAATAGCAACTCAATCAGGATGTTAATAAGCGATATTATGCAAAAGCCAAGCTTAGCTATTGAGGGCGTGATTCTGATTTCCATAGGCAGATGGACGGTCATCGATAAATCAACTGCTCATGTTATAAGAATCCAGAAAATATATGTTTTATTTCGATGTGTTACAAACGGAATGACAAACTGATATATCTGTGGTTTTCTAGAATAACCGCGTATGTCATAAAATCAAAATGTTCAGGGGAGCCAAAAAACGTTATATTTGAAATTATGGGCTCGATATAAAGTTTTTAGAGCTTTTTATTTAACAGTCCTGTAGATATGGGCAATAAATACTTTATATAAAATTTCGAGTCAAAAATCTTCAGAGGAATAGATCCTAGAGAAGGACGAAAAAACAATATGTAAATAACACTTAAAGTATGAGCCGATAAAACATCTTATATCGACAAATGTCGTTTTCTTTGAAAAAGAAAACTACCAATGCAACCACCCATGTAGACATAAGTTGTTGTTGCTTGAAAATGGATTTTTTTTTGTTCGTCAACAAAAAGTTAACGGGACTTAGGATGAGAATATAACAACGTATCAAAAATAATAGTGACAAAAAATAACAGAAATAAACACACAAGTTTTTATAAGTGGTTATAAACTGAAAAATAATCCAAAATTATTTTGCTTTGTATTTCATTAATACGTTGTTGTCGCTATGTGTCGTTTTCTAAGAAAATAATTTGTCAGCGATCAAACGTAGGTTGACATACGTCGATAGTGCTGCAAATTAATTTAATAAACATTTAAGTTACGTCGTTATTTAAAAAAAAAAAAACTCTGAAATGGTCAATATTTTTTTTTTTTTAATTTAACACATGTACAGATCGTTCAAAATTAATATATTTGCATCGTTAACTCAAAACTGACAAAAATGGACATACGCGGTTATTCCAGAAAACCACAGATATACCCCCTGCACAGGGTGTGGAGGGTATGCCTCATTTAAATTTTTAATTTTTTAAAATCAACTATTTTTTAAGTGACTTGTATAAATATAAAAGGTTTCTTTATTAGGAATTCCCTAACCCTTTTTAATCTGATTTTAAAAATGATTACTATGTTTCGTATAATATGAAATTTGGAATAATTGCCAATTTCGGTATTTCGGGATACCGGCAAAAATAATATCCGGATTCTAGATTGACAAATATTGGAATTCGAGATTTCCCGTTTGGTATCTCTAATCACAATAGAAAATGGTTAGCTGGTGATAAATTTCTATTGATACAATCGAAAATTCAATTATGCAACTTTAAAACTATTTGGTTAGCGAATTTTTTTGAAAATTAAAAAAAAAAAAGAAAAGCATTAAATTCCAAAAAAATTTATATTAAAAAGTTCCAAACCACATACATATTGAAAAATTTAACGTCTTCTCTTATTAACACCATTGTTATATTTTTTTTTTTTTTTTTTTCAAACAAGGCCAATACTTACAACTACTCTATTCATAAATCGTGTATAACGACCTTAAAACATATTAAAGTCAATAGTAATATTTAATTTTTATTTTTTTTTTTTTTTTTTTTTTTTTTGAATTTTCATATATTTACGTCCAGTAAAACACGTTGTTAAACATCAAAGTGGGTCTAATTGTTTTTATACTCATATCATTGAATTTTTAATGCAAAATTCAACATAATATAAAAAAATAAAAAAGTCGCGTATAAAGGACAACTCGCAAAATCATCTTTATTACCAACATTATTTTTTTATTAATACATTTAAACCAAATATTAAAAATGTTAATGAATTCAATGTTGCGCTTTACTTACTACACACATATGCATATTTGGTTAAAACATTATTTCATAATAAAAAGCCAAACAAAATTTAATAAACACTTTGGCAATTTTGATAAGAACGTGTTTGAAACATTTCAAATTATGACAATTTGTTATCGTTGTAGAACAGGTAACATATTCACGGATGTGATAAAGAATTTTTAACCATCGATTCTATTGATTCAAGATATTAGCAGATAATATCTAAATATACCATAAAAACAACCTTGATGTTTTTGTTAGTTATTTAGTATGATTAGAGATATAGCGAATTTTGCATAATTTTTCTAAAAATACAATTAAGGTCACCATTAAAAGATGTATTTGATTGTATCATTAACCCCGGACTGCAACATTAACCCTTGCACTTACGCAGAAAAAAAATTATTAAAAAAAGTTCCTGTCGACACCTTATTTATTTATTGAATCAATTAACTTGTTACATTCATTGTTAATTGAGTCAAAGTAAGAAAATTATAATCGATTTTAACCAACTATTCGATACCCTATACCAAGCGTTTCGAGAGAAGGTCTTGCATCCAACTTTGCTGAGGCAATAACTGGATAGAGAAAATAAGCATAAACCAAATTGTAATGGTATTTTTATTAATTTGTGGCGTGCAGATATAAAAAAGTTTATATCTGATGTTATTTTTATATGGAGACTAGATCCAAAAAAGAACCGAATATGGCCGTATTTAGCAAAGCTACTTAGTTTTCTCAAAAACATATATAAACCAAATTAAAACAAGTAAGAAAATTATAGTCGGTCTAGACCGACTATAGGATACCCTATACCATCCATGCGTTTAGAGACCCTACCCCATAGGCGCAGCTAACTGGACATAGATAATAAGCATAAACCAAATTTGAGTGGGATTTTTATAAATTTTTTTGTCTGCAGATATGAAAAAGATCATATCGGATGCTATATCTATATGGGGACTAGGCCCAAAAATGGACCGATCCTGACCATGTTTGGTAAGGTTTCTTATATTTAGCAAAAATATATACAAACAAAATTAGAGAAGAATCAGTGCAATATTTTTGTTTTTTAATAGATTTAAGTGAAGATCGGGAAGCAGCTCTATATGGGGTCAAAGGGATCATTTTTGGACTACTCATTAATGGATGTAATGAACGCATACAAACCCAATTTGAGTAAGATCTATATGACAATTTGGATCTTATGGCAATTTATGTCGATTTCATATGGGTAATTTGTATGGGGGCTAGGTCTGAACATGGACCGATTCTCACCAATTTCAATAGCGTTCATCCCATGGCCGATAAAAGCTTATGTACCAAATTTCATCAAAATACATTCATATTTGCGACCTGCAGTTTGATTACAAGCTTTACATGGACACACAGACGGACGGACGGACGGACGGACATTGTTAAATCAACTCAGAAAGTGATTCTGATTCGATCGGTATAATTAAAGATGGGTCTAGGTCAAATATTTTTGGTTGTTACAAACAGCAGCACAAAGTCATTATACCCAAACCACATAGTGGTATAGGGTATAAAAAATGAAGCATGCTACATTCAAATAATTTGTATTATTTTTGTGACCCTATTGAAAATTTATACTCGTATTAATGCTATTTTTGAACTATACTTTTTAAAGTTTGTAATTTTTTATAAATTTATATGGGGCCGCATAAAATTCGTTCTTGGGCCGCATGCGGCCCGTTGTTTTTAAATGGGATTTTAGCTGACAGAAAATTTGTTCCATATTCCCAGAACCACACTTTACAAAATGATTTTTCAATGCAAAAAGTGTTTTTGATCTTTTATCGAAGTCCCAGTGACGTAAGCCAGTTTTCAGAATTTCTCAACTAGTGTATTCCACATTAAGCTCCAATTTTGAAAATGATTTTTTCTCGAAATACCTAAGCTTTTTCATATATAACTTTTCAAAATATTAATAATAACTAGCAGATTCCTGCACTCGAAATTCGAGTGCAAACTCTAGACAACTTTTTTTTCAACTTAGCCAATTCACAAACCAACACTTTTTTGCTTTATTATTATTGTTAATGAAGAAAACAAACTTACAAACACATTAATAAATTTAATAAACACACACATAGCATTGTATAATTGTATGTGTGTGTTCGTAGCAACTTTAAATGCAATTTACTCAAAATAATGGCAAAAATTTTAAAATCTGTAATTCTGGTGAACAGCTAAAAAGAAATACCTTTCATAAAATATAAGTTTTGTCAAAATCTGGATTAAACGGTAGAACAAAACATCGGTCACAAAAAATCGCCTGGCCTATTAATATTATTGGTTTCATCATAAATACAGATAGGAAACTGATGTAGGAAGAGATAATTTGCCGTTATTACTTTCGTGCAAATTTACAGTGTGTTCGTAAATGATTTTATAAAATTTCGACTATGCATGCAATAATTTGTGGAACTTATATTGATATGTTTTCTTTCCAAAGATTAACTTACATATATTACTTATACCGTTAGTAAAATCTCTTACATCGCAATATCTGGCATATTAAAGATTTCAAATTGTATAGCAAAAATGAAAAAAATTCTTTGTTTGAGAAAAATAAACAATTAGTTCCTTTATTTATTCAACATAAATAAATAACAAAAACAATAAATAATCTTAATAATTTGTAAGACCACCATTTGCCTTAATACAATAAAATATACTATTTTTCATAGAACTTATTAATTTTTTTTTCATAAGACCATGATCAAGTACATCCCATTTTTTGAAATTTTTCGCTCATTCATATTCATGAATTGATGATTGTGAACATAAATTCTCCTGACAAGAATTTCCCATATGTTTTTTATGAGGTTAATATCAGGAGAGAAAGCGTGTCATTCCAAAACACCGAGATTAACCATATTAGAAATTAACCATTCTTTTGTGTGTTTACATTGCAACTCCAGACAACATTCTTCAGTAAACACACCCCAAACCATAACAGAAACGCTAAAGTTTCTTCGAAAGAAACATTGGGGTTCTTTTCGTAGGTCACGCCTGTAACTACAATTCCCGTCAGGAACATCGAAATTAATTTTTTTTTTTCATCTGACAAAATTATGTTTCTGACCAATTGTACTCATATTAGTTTTTAAAAATTCCTACCGTTTCAAAGGACGAGAAGTTTTCTTAATTTTTTTGTCTTTGAAGAATATGTTTAGAAGAGTTAAGAACATTACAAATAGTATTTTACACACCCAGCAAGTTAGGTACACTTTTTAATGCTGTTGTTTGCTGCATTCAAAATAAGTCGGCGTTCGCGTTGATTCAACTTTTTTCTGTCACTGCTTTTATTTTTGCCATAATTTTCAATATATTTCAAATAATTATAAACAATCTTTCGACTTCTGCTTATTTGAATTAAAATTTCCACTTATGATGCACCATTTTGATGCGGTATTTCTAATTAATCGGAGTTTTGTGTCACATAAGTTTATTTTTGGAAAGAAAACATGTTAATATAAGTTCCACAGTTCAAATTTTATAGAACATTGATTCACAGATTACCAAATGTGCTTTCATTTATGAATGCGCACTGTATTCGTTCTAAATTTAAGAAATAATTTTGATGGGGAGGATTTTTTAAGATTAATATTCGGGTGTAAGTAAAAATTTTAACTTAGATAATTACGATAATTTGTATAGGAAATATTTTTAAACTTTTGTTTTTAATAAATTAAATTTGTTTTAATTAATTACAGGTATTGCCGGACTATTTACCGTCTTCTCAAGTTTTATATTTACAACGACAATAATTAAGTTCCTAGGCAGTGATATATCAGACTTAAAGTGAGTGATTCCTCTGTCTTAACTCTTTTGAATGAACTAATATTCATTGTTTTTCTTATAGAGATGCTCTATTTTTCCTACTACTACTTATTGATCTTTCCCATTCGGGTACGCTGGCTCAATTGGCTTTAGCTGGTACAAATCAAGCTGAGGTAACCCATAACATTGCTCGTGGTTTGGAACTGCTGGGACCGGCCATTTCGTTAGACACCATAGTGGAGACACTTGTAATCGGTGTTGGAACATTATCGGGCGTCCAAAGACTCGAAGTTTTATGCACTTTTGCCGTTATGTCAGTTATTGTCAATTATGTTGTATTCATGACCTTCTATCCAGCATGCTTATCGCTGATATTGGATTTATCGCGTAATGGCATGGATATGTCTTTGGTTAGAGCTAAAGCTAAAGATTCCATATTGCTGAAAGCTTTGAATGAAGAGGAGCAAAAGGCCAATCCCGTAGTACAACGTGTTAAAATTATAATGACAACTGGTTTGATGATTGTTCACATCTATAGTCGTATGGTATTTTCGAATAGTGAATACGAAAGTGTCGATAAGACTTTGACGCCAACATTGAACATGAATGTTAATAATAACCGCACGGAATCGGGGGAATTAAGCGATTTAATAATAAAGTAAGTTAATAAGGTTCTATTTTTTTAACAAACATATCGACACTTGGCCTTGAGTCTAAAATGGTTTTTACAGAGCATCTTCTTTTAAGAAAAGTGTGAAGATAAATATCGAAATAAATGTATGTTAAGATTTTTAACAGAGAAGGTTAATGTTAAAATTTCCTGTTAAGTACTTAGCATGAGCAAACAAAAAATTTTGTTAAACTAAAAAACGAATATCTTAATATTTTAATAATTAAATTCAGACTAAAACATATATATGATATATAATAAAGCGGTGAAAGCCCAATTCAGGTTAGCTAGAAGTAACCACTTTGGCCACTTGAGCAGTGTATGCTGTTATATGTGAATATACATTATTTTTTATATGAAATTAAATTATTAAAATATAATATTTAGATAATCGTTTTTTACTTAAATAACAATTTGCTCATGTTAAGTAAGTAACAGAAAATGTTAACATTTACCTTCTCTGTTAAAAATCTTAACATATATTTATTTCTATATTTATCTTCAATTCAATTATCTTAACTTCAATTTCATTTAATATAAGAATTTAGCTTCAAAACTGTCCGCTATGGAAAGAGTAATCTTTTTATAATGAGATCACATAAACTGTTTTCTGTATATGAAAAATTACAATTTTGTTTTATAAAAATCCAACTTGGGTTCTCAAAACTTTGTAAAAACTTTTTAACGCCTAAGGTATTTGAAATTTTATATTCGAGCACCCATGAAAAAATATATGGAAAATGCAATATTGCTTGTTTTCTAGCTTCTTGTTCATTTTTGAAGAGGTAGATTGAAATATCTTTAAAAAAAATGGACATCGGAAAGTCAGGCCTGTTGGACATGCGTTCCGATATATTTTGAATTATGTGCATGTATTCTCTAAAATAACAGTCAGAAAAATCAGTTTCTAGATTATAAAAATTAGGTAGTCCTGCGGTTTTATTCTTCCATTTATACCCAGCACCACTATGCGGTGAGGATATAATGAGTTTGTGCTGATGTTTATATACTGATCGACTCAGAATCACTTTTTCAGTAGACTTTGCGATGTCCGTCTATCTGTCTGACCGTCCGTCTGTGTGTCCATTAGGGTGACAGCCATTTTTTTTTTGGAATTTCAAGACGTGCTGGTCGGATTATTGTGACACTGGATCTAATACCCTGTTTCCATAACAAAATTCGTCACAGACGAACGAAAATTTGTATGAAGAACAAAAACAAAATACCCACAAATTTTCGTTCGTCTGTGACGAATTGTGTTATGGAAACAGGGTATAAAACTTTAGTGCGCAAAATTTGAGCCAAATCGGGCAATGCTTTCTGGACGCCCATTGAGTTCAAAGATCGAATATGAATTTATATGTAAAAATTATCAAAAAAAAATCGTTTTTCACAAAAATTTTTATATTAATAATTGCGTTTCATTTTTAAACACATATACATATTTTGTTATTAATAAGACCTTAAAGACCAATCGTTGATTTCGGAAAATTTCTTGAACAAAATTTTTGAAAAAGTAAAATTGGAGATTTTGAAATATCCGCCATTTTGAATTTTGAAAATCTGATGCCAGATTCGTAATCAGCGACCCCAAAATTGATTTCGGACGTAAGGTCCCTTGTCCCTTTTAACTTACCATTGTCACGTATAATCTTTTATCGATCATAGATGAATTAGTGAGAATCGGTGCATGTTAAAACCTAGCTCCCATACACATAACCCCTGTCAGACCGACTAAAATGATTGTGAATCTGGATTATCAAAAGGTGTGGAGTTAAATATCGAAATAAATATCTGTTAAGAATTTTAACAGAGAATGTTAATGTTAACAAAACGCTTATTTCTAGCCGACCTGAATGAGGGTTGTCATATATCAGGTGAAAGCCCCATGGGAGTAGATTACAATGGCATACTGCCTATATTCAATGGTTTCTCAGGAAAAAAGTTATGAAGGATCAAAATAAAAAAAAGCAGATTTTTCCCATAAGAATTATTTTCAAGGGGCCAAAACGGTTATTTCTAGCCGACCTGAATGAGGGTTGTCATATATCAGGTGAAAGCCCCATGGGAGTAGATTACAATGGCATACCGGCCATATTCAATTGTTTCTCAGGAAAAAAAGTTACAAAGGATCAAAATAAAAAATGCAGATTTTTCCCATAAGAATTATTTTCAAGGGGCCAAAACGGTTATTTCTAGCCGACCTGAATGAGGGTTGTCATATATCAGGTGAAAGCCCCATGGGAGTAGATTACAATGGCATACTGCCTATATTCAATTGTTTCTCAGGAAAAAAGTTATGAAGGATCAAAATAAAAAATGCAGATTTTTCCCATAAGAATTATTTTCAAGGGGCCAAAACGGTTATTTCTAGCCGACCTGAATGAGGGTTGTCATATATCAGGTGAAAGCCCCATGGGAGTAGATTACAATGGCATACTGCCTATATTCAATTGTTTCTCAGGAAAAAAGTTATGAAGGATCAAAATAAAAAAAGCAGATTTTTCCCATAAGAATTATTTTCAAGGGGTCAAAACGGTTATTTTTAGCCGACCCGAATGAGGGTTGTCATATATCAGGTGAAAGCCCCATGGGGAAATTAATATTTTAATTGCAAACATGTATTACTTTTCCTCTTACCGCAGATTTTCAAACCTTTTTCTGTTCTGGTCAATACATCGGTGAGCAGATATTACGCGCATTATTCCTCAATTGTGGCTTTTAATCCTTCCAGCGTCGTTGATTTTCTGGTGTAGACATTATTTTTAAGGTATCCCAACAAGAACATGGTGTCAGGTCTGGAGAATGGGCAAGGTATCCTATAGAATTTCTGCCTATTTGTTTGGCCCAAGCCAAAGTGTGGAGTGTGTTGCAAATGTAAGTCGCCATCTTCACCAAAGTCCGCCCAAATCATGATAAAACAAATTTTTGAAGTGAATTCAATTAATAGGCATATGTATATAGTCTTTAGGGCACCCCTTGTATTTAATAGAATAGAAAGAGTAAGAAAAATTCAAAATTTGGTAATATTGTTTTTGATCGTCTGCGTACTAAAATTATATTATTTTTTTTTTTTTGAAGCAATGAGCTGCATTTTTTAGAAGCTGGTAGGATAGCCTTTTCTTTGCAGAACCTCTGCCAATCTTTTTGGCATGGATCTCTCTTGTGCAATTTTTTCCCATTCTTGTTGCAATACTTCCTTCAGTATACTTTTCGATGTAATAGGTTGCTGGCGAATTTATTTTTCCAATAAGTTCCACAGATGCTCTATAGGATCAAGATCTGAGGACTGAGAAGGCGTACGCAATGATTGTTTAACATTATATAGCAACCGGAACTTCACGATATCGGCAGTATACTTGGTAGGGCGGGTCGATTTAAAAATCGCCCAAGTGACAAGGGATCAAAATAAGAAACTTTGCCCGAGGAACCATACCTCTAAAATGAATTCTGATGTCCCAACTGTTGACCTGTCTGTCTGTCTGTCTGTCTCACTTTGATTCCAATCGAGTCCAAATGTATGATCGACCCACACTAACATTGGAGGGCCGACCCACCCTTGCCAGTGGCACAGCCCATGGAATCCCCCTGGGGGTTCCCCATACAAACACTTCAAATCACCATGTTTTGTTTCATACGTATACGTATCTTCTACTCTGCTAATAAATAATAATCATACGCCTATGACTATGTTATGTTATTCAAAAAGATCGATCGGATGAGGGTAAATAACTTTAAGATCACTCCGTGACTATGCGTGATTCTGTGTGACTATCCCAAAATTAATATGTAGTCACAACAAGACTATGGGCCAAGTTTCAGATCAATTGCTTGAGGGGGAATGGGGTTGCCCCATGGCAGACAGACAGACAGGTCAAAAGTCGGGACATTAGAATTCGGTTTAGAGTTATGGTTCCTTGGGCAAAGTTTCTTATTTTGATCCCTAGAATATGATTTTCCTTGTCACTTGCCACCCTACAAATCGACCTGCCCTAATGCTTGGGGTCATTATCTAGCTGAAATATAAAAACTTCAATTCCCAATTTCTCACTCTGCTCCAAGTTAGCTTTCAAAATATCAAAGTAACCTCGTTTTTCCATTGTTGACTCTATAAACTTGAATTTGCCCCATTCCATTAGCTGACACAACACAACATAACTCAACCACCGTACTTAACAGTACGTGATAAATTTTTTATTGAGTGCTATGTCTGATTTTCTTCACACTATTTGCCGTCCCATTGTTTCAAAAATACAATACTTGTTCTCACCAACACTCTGGGAATTTTACGTGCATCTCGGCCTCGATAACCAGTTTATTTTGACAATTTTCGGAACAGTGTCGTCGTAAATCCTTTTTTTAAAACCTTAACGTTTTTAGCCACTTTTGAAGCATAAATTCTCGGATTCTGTTGTACAAACTGGACTACATAACGCGTCCTTCTTTCATCTAATACGGAAGTGCAGGCAGAATGAGGCTTAGCTAAAAAATTTCCTTATTTTTTGTAGGTATTGAGTACTCTTTGGACATGAGAATGTGTTCTTTCTACTGTTTACCGATTTCTCTTAAGGTTTCCTTAAGGATTAATTTTTTTCATTGCGAAAAAATTTTTGAAAAATATTTTTAAAAACTAGTCAGACAACTAAATATAATTGAACTATGTCACTAAATTGAGCTATTGTGTAAAAATCAAACACTGGGTTCCACTCCTTCATTTTTGTACGCAGACTTTTTCTTTGTTAATTTGTTCCTTTTTTTTAATTTATTGATAAATATGTGTTTTTTTTGATTCGTTACGGTTGTTGTAATGCTTCTTAAATATTTTTATATGTTAAACTACAAATTTTAAGTTTTTTTTTTTGAGAAATTGGCCTTCCAAATAGTATGTGTAATTTTTTTATTTCAATTTATTTATGTATTAAATGCAGTTTTTTTTACTCAAATGTATGAATGAAAAAATTTTATGATTGAGTTTGAAATTATTCAGGATCAAGATCAAATGTTATTACTTTAAAAACAGCAAACACATTAGCACATTTGTTTCAAAAATTTATCTATATTCTGCATGACAAGCTGTTTCGGGAAGAGTCACCAACCCTCATCAGTAACCAAAAGCAGTAGATAGTTTGTTTGGTAAAAAGTTAAATTCATATACATTTGCTGAAAACAACAAACATTTTATTTCTTGCAGTTCTATAATCTAATGGAGCAATGTACTGTTTTTCGACCATTTTTGAAACCGGACTTTTTTGCACTCAATATATCCGCAAACGAGTGGGAAGCGAAGAAAAACTATTTAAAACAAAAACTAAACATTTTACGATTCACAATGCAAAATATGCGAATAAAATGTCTTCTCTGAAAATAATAGATATTTTAACAGATCCGATACTTCTAAAAGATGGCCTTTAAACAACAATAGATTGTCTTAAGATAATTTTGTAAAAGAATGCGACTGTGAACTGTGTTCCATAAAAAAGTTTAAAATTTTGATATTTAAAACTCACTCTGCTCTGTATCGTATTTAAATAGGATTAATTTCATTAAAATTTTAATAAATTTAACCTAATGTGAGGAACTTTAAATTTATATAATTTTTTTTCCAAACATATTTTAATATTAACAACCTATATTTCCATCTAATATTTCCAGATGGCTAACAATGAGTGCCGATCAAATTGTGATACTAATTCTACTCATGGCATTGGTAATTAAATTTATATTTTTCGAAAATCGTGAAGATTTACATGATCGTATACGTCAATCGAATGTAGCGATTGCGGCCAAATCCTCACAGACTCAACCACTTGAAGCGCTAAATGCAAACACATCACTTGAAATACTGCAACAACAACATAATGCTCTCATTCGTAAAGATGCATCCATTACCGCACCATCATCACTATTGATAGCAACTGCAAAATCTGTTGTACAATCGATATCACCACCATCACGTGTACCGTTATTTACAATTGAAGAACAAAATACCACAAATGTCTCAACACAAACAGAGCATGATTTGTTAGATGGCGGTGACAACAATGGACACCTGTTACCATTGAGTAAATGTAAAGAATTGTTGAAATTACGTCCACCTCGACCGTTGGAAGAGTGTTTAGAAATTTTAAATTCCCTTGAAGAGGGTGGTGGTGCTGAGAATTTAACCGATCAGGAAATCATTAATATTGTTAATGCTGGAGGTCAATATTGTCCTTTGCATAAAATTGAATCGGTTATAGAAAATCCTGTTAGAGGTGTTAAACTACGTCGTCAGATAATAAGTGAACGTGCCAAATTACCCGTTGAACGTTTACAATGTCTTCCATACAAACATTTCGATTATAATCGCGTTATGAATGCTTGCTGTGAAAATGTCTTGGGTTATGTGCCAATTCCCGTCGGTTATGCTGGTCCCCTTTTGTTGGATGGCGCAAAATATTATGTGCCAATGGCTACAACTGAAGGTGCTCTAGTGGCGTCTACAAATCGCGGTTGCAAAGCTTTATCGATACGAGGAGTTACTTCATATGTCGAAGATGTCGGTATGACTCGTGCGCCCTGTGTTCGATTCTCTAGTGTAACACGAGCTGCTGAAGCCAAGTTGTGGATAAATGATGATCATAATTACAAACGCATCAAAGCGGAATTTGATTCCACTTCTCGTTTCGGTCGTCTCAAAGAATGTCACATTGCCATGGATGGTCCTCAGTTGTATATACGTTTTGTTGCTTTAACAGGTGATGCCATGGGCATGAATATGGTTTCAAAGGGTGCTGAAATGGCATTGAAGTGCATTAAACACGAATTCCCCGATATGCAAATTATTTCGTTGAGTGGCAATTTCTGTTGTGACAAAAAACCAGCGGCTATCAATTGGATTAAAGGTCGTGGTAAACGCGTTGTCACTGAATGTATTATACCGGCCAGTACATTACGCAGTGTTTTGAAAACAGATGCAAAAACTTTGGTGGAGTGCAATAAATTGAAGAATATGGGTGGTAGTGCTATGGCTGGCACAATAGGAGGTAAGATTGATAATGTGTTGAAAGAAATTGTTTTTATCAAAAAAACTTAAAAAATACAAACCATCACACCTTGGCTTTATTTTTGTTATAAAAAATTTTTAGTATAAATATCAATGTCTGAGGAGTTTCTTTTTATTTAGAATAAAGTTTCTTAATAACACAATGCAACAGCCATTCTGGTAGGTGAGAAAAATCTCCAAAGGTTTTGGCGTTTTTAGGCCATAGATGAATTCTCATTTCACTCTTCAGAAAAATTCTAGATAAGGCTTAAACAAATATTTTTTATTAATCGGGCCTATTCCCGTTGGCGTTGTCGTTTTAATTATAGTTTCTATGTCGTTGTCGTTTTTATAGTCGCTTCGTTCCTAAATTGGCATTCTTGAAATATATTGAAACGAAGCAGAGAAGTTATCGAAAAAAAGTAAAAGTAGCATTGCATTATTTTACGTTGTTATTTTTGAGAAAAGTCAAACAATGGCAAGTACAGAATATTATTTTTCAAGTTCAAGTGAAGATGATTAAATAATGAAGGTAAGCATACATCTGAAGATGTTACGATAGAACGTTAATATATTTGACATCCCAGATTCAATGTAAGTTACGTTATTTTTATAAAATCATTTGTAAGTAAATATTTTTTTTTTTTAAGTTTGTGAACATACATATTTAGACTCAATAAAATTTATTTTCGATACGTTCTGGAACAAATCCGTCCATTACGCCAACAATTAAACTGACAACTGCTCTGCGATTTTTTGCGCAAGGATCATATCAACTAAGCGTTGGAAATGACTTTAATTTGTCGTTGGCACAACCCACGGTTAGTAAAATTTTATCTGAAGTTTTGGGCGCGATGAATACAACAAATTAATTCTTTTGAGACGTTGTTCCAAAAACCATCAAAATTTAGGGGTTTTGTGTACTTTCAAAAACCCTTAGCAAATTCGGGATTTTTTCCATTTCGGACACTAATTTTTCAAATTGCGGCACCGTCGTTATTTTCATTTTTAATTTAATTTTTTGTAGTCGTTTCAACTTCGATACTAACAATGGCGACGACAGAAAAAAAACGTTCTTTTGTCGTTATTATCTTCGTTTCAAAATGGAAAATACCAATATATTTTCGATGTTGATAACGCCAACAGTGATGCCAAACGTCGTTTTTATTTTGTTTTCAAACGACAACGCCAATGGGAATAGGCCCGAATATATTCTTGAAAAAATCAAGTTGGACTAATTTTATTGAATGAAATCTTAAAAAAAAATTCAATATTTGCCCCCTTTTTTAAATCAATTTTCGCCAATAAATTTCTGGCTGAAAAATAAAATATTTTTGAGTACGTAGAAATGAAATATGTAATTAAAAAAAAACAATTTCTCTTTGAAAAACAACGTCTTTACTCGAGTTCTACGAACTGTACCTATAAAAAAGTTTACGCCACATACGTTTAAAATATTTCCAAAACCATGTTTCTGTCGTTTCTGTTTCTGTACGTGATTGGAACCGAAGGGTTTTATTGGTCTTATGCAGTAAAACCGCTTTCTAGCTGCACACTTCCATTTTTCGCTGTAAATTGAATGTTTATACCTGAAAAACTAAGCAAATAAACACAAAGATGAGGAAAAATACAAAAGAACTGAGAATGGCAAATCCTTTGGAATTTTTCTATACTCGTCTAGTACTTTCACCATGACTTGGAATTTCCCAGACAGTGACCACGAAAATGTTCCACAGTGTAATCATAATAATCGAATTGTTTTTGGAGTAGAAATTAATACCGCGATTACTGGTAAATTTAAATTAAAAATTAATTATTAAATTTAATTTAATTATTATTTACTAAAGCTGGAAAATAATAATTGTTTAACTTATTTCGTTTAATATTCTATCATAAAAATTTATAGTATTCTATCATAAATAATAATAGTATTAAAAAAGAATATATCTGTTGTCACAAGCATTAACCGCCTAAGGCGAAAATCGGGACAAATAACTTTTTATATAAATGTAATGGGTCTTCATTACGACTTAGGTCAGTATGTTTTCATTAATAATTTTTTAAAAAACAAAGTTAGAGAAATGGGGATTTCACGTACATATGAAGCGTTGTTAGTAGAATATGATAGCATACATAACTCAAATCGTTTTTTTTTTTTTTTTTTTTTTTTTTTTTTTTTTTTTTTAGGCGGTTATCGCTTGTGACCGCAGATATAATGATTTTAATAATGATTTTATTTATCTTAAATAAAAATACTGATGAGCGAATATTTTATGCAGCCACTTTATATTTTTTTAGCATTTTAAATATAGCTAAAATATACTTCCCCAATCGGCACCTCAATAGAGTTTATAGTAAAAACAACTTTTAAAGATAACCGTAATAATATTCACACACCTTTTCACTTTTCACGCCGCCATACTAGAGCGGATAAATAAATCTGTGTCTTTTTCAATGCAAAAAAATAAATAAATTGTTTTAAATATTATTTCTCAACATAGCCTCTTTCTAGGTCAATCCACTTTGTCCAGCGTTTCTCTAATTATCCCTTCCAAATAAAAGGATTTCTCAAGGTCCCCAAATTCGCTTGATCGTTGCAGCTAGATCTATTTCCGCCGAACCATGTCTTTAGGCTTTTATATAGAAACGGTTACTGAGAGCTAAATCCGGAGAATATTTCGGAAAAAGGTCGCAATTCGAGGCCCAATTCATGGAATTTTGAAAAGGACTTTCTTCCAAATGCGGTCGTTATTTAAAATCCTCTTTAAATCGGTTCAAGAAAGTGGCTTAGTCTTCACCGTTTATTGTTGAAACTACCAATGTAGATTATTCGTTATTTGGTCTTCTATATATTGTAATGGATCCATTTTTTTTTAACCGTTATAAAACGTTGCAAAAACTCGTCCAGCGAACACCCCTTTGAAGCTGTGGCACGATTGTGTTTATAGTCAATTGCGGACAAATTCGGCACCCATCTCTCTTTCGGACGCCTTTCTAAATCCCAACTGATTTATTTAAAATCTAAATCACAAATCCATATGATAACCTTATGGCATGAACAAAATCTCATAAACTTTCACTCTCTGATTGACCAACACCATATCTTGAATTTTTTCGACTTTTTTTGACTTATCGATGCGCCCTCGTATTTTGGCAATTGTAAACAACTTAAGTCTTAATTTTGAATACTTCGCAGTTGTGTAGGGTTCAGTATTTGTAACAGTTTTTAATTAATACTGAGGGGGTGAGGGAAACATGGTTGTAAATCCATGTTCCCAGGTGTTTTCAATAGTCTAGAATGACTGTTACGAGTAAATGTCTACAATTCATAAATATTTAATTTAAAAGGTTTTAAAATTAAAGCCGGCAAATTATTAAAATAAAACCAAATTATTCACACATACATATGCTATCAAACATAATGAAGACAAACAAATATGAGTGTAAATGTACGTTTTTTGTTACAAACCAAGAAGAGAAGGAAAAAAATATAAAAGGTCATATAAAAAATTTGGCCTGAGAACGTTTACTATACAAGCCTAGTACTTTAACCCTGACTTGGAATTTCTCATACCCCAGACAATAACCCCGAAAATGTTCCACAGTGTTAATTTAAGATATTTAATACATTTGATACTCTAAAACACATTTTTTATATGTAATAAAATTCTTAAATCCTGAAATCATTTTAGAAAAACTTTTAAGACTGGGAAGTCTAATAAAAAAAAACTATAAAATTTTTTGTTCGAATTATTTCAGGTAACAACGCTCATGCCGCCAATATGGTTACTGCAGTTTTTCTGGCAACTGGTCAGGATCCTGCACAAAATGTTACATCCAGTAATTGTTCTACGGGCATGGAATGCTGGGGTGAAAATAGTGAAGATTTATATATGACCTGCACAATGCCTTCCCTGGAGGTAGGTACGGTAGGAGGTGGTACCGGACTGCCGGGACAAAGTGCTTGTTTAGAAATGTTGGGAGTGAGAGGAGCCAATGCTGCACATCCGGGAGAGAATGCTAAGAAATTGGCGCAGATAGTGTGTGCTACAGTAATGGCAGGTGAAATAAGTCTTATGGCCGCCTTGGTAAATAGTGATCTAGTCAAGAGTCATATGAGGCATAATAGGTACGTAAGAGAAAAAATAAGAAGTTGATTTTGAAATAAAAATTGAAATAAATATTATTTTCTTTTTTACCGATCCTTTTACAGATCCTCTATAGCTGTATTTCCTAAAATGAATACTACTTCCACTAACAATATTAATATCAATAATAATCCATTAAATGTCACAGTCTCCAGTTGCAGTAAAATAAGCTAAAATTTATTAATTATTTAATAAACATTATGGAATAATAATTTCAAAATTACTAATTACTACCTCTTAATTTTTTTGTAATTTAAATTTTAACAAGAACAATAATTTTAAAATCGTTATAAAATCTCTTTATTTTTTGTAAAAAAAAATTATCAATTAATTTAAAAAAAAAAATGGCTAAGTGAAAAACTGGCTGAACTCAAATTTATTACAGCAAAACATTTGTTATGTGTGACTAGTAACTGCCACTTAGCTCTTGTTTTTGTTTTACGTACAAGTTTCCTAGTCACACGTTTATCATGGCTTTCTGTCTTAAGTTTAACGTTAGAGTTTAGTCAGTTTGAACCCATCTTCAAAAAAAAAAAAATTAAAAACAGAAAAAAAAACCTTTAGGAACAGATTAATAAAATATTAACAAAATTAAAAAATAAAACTGTTATGGAAAAATATGAAAATTTTAAGAAAATCTAATGTGCATCTTATGACACGAAAACAAAAAAATTTAACGTAGAACTATTGAGGGATATACTGTATTTTTTTATAAAACTAAAAACTTAGTAAAAGGCGCTAAGGCAATGTTGCAAATACCAAAGTTTTATAACAAAATAACAATAAAAATTATTTAAAATTGAGCTTTAAATTTATTTTTTAATTTTTGTTTTATTGAAAGATTTTGTTTGTAGACCGGAAATGTTTAGTTTTACTTTTTAAAAATTGTTTGCAACGAAATTATAGCATTGTCAATTTTTTCTTTTTTAATTAAGTGTAATAATTAGTAAGCATTTACCATTGTAACGTAAATAAAAATTATTTCTACAATATCAATATATTTATTTTTTTTTTAATTCGTTATTACTATTTTAATTTACAATTATATGTAATAAATTTTCCTTTTTTTTCTTAGAAAATAAAAAAAGAAACGTTTTTTATTTGAAAGTTATAACAAGAATTACTTTCGTAATAGAAGTTCATAATGTATTATTTTGATTCATACTGAAAAATATTTATTATTCTATCCGAAATTTGTAGCGAACAAAATTACACTATTTTAAGATTGTTTGAATTTTTATAGTTATTAATGAAATTAAGAAATTATTTACCAATTGATCAATTTCACAGTACAACATTTTTCAGCTCAATTGGACTCAACGGGACTCAGTTCTGAGAATTGCAACTGAAAGTAGCTCGAAAAACAAGAACTTCTTCATCATTAGTTTTGTCAAATTGGCTGCCATTATATTTTAATGGCCATACGAATTTTTTTGCTCAAGGTGGATTTTTATCACTTTTTGTATATTTTTACACGGTTATAACTCGGTAACCGTACGGAATCTCTTTTGTGTCTGAAACAAAGTTGTAGATATTGAATAGGAAAAAAAGCTGAACCTACCCTTAAAAATCGCAAAAATGATCATTTCCCCCCCATTTTTCCCCATTTTCACCTTTTTTGCTAAATAACTGGAATATATCTTCTGTGTCTGAAAAAAAGTTGTAGATATGAAAAGGAGAAAAAAAGCGGAAACAAACCTACCCGAAAAAAGTGCATCCAGTGCCTTAAAAATCGCAAAAATGCCGTTTTTCCCCATTTTCACAATTTTTCCATCCTGTGAACTACCTAGAGACCAACTCACTTCTTAATGATCGCCAGTATGGCTTCCGTAGATATCGTTCCACGAAAGACCTGTTAGCTCTAATTTCTGAGCGCTGGAGTCGACCCATTCGCAATTTTGGCGAAAGTAAAGCGGTTGCTCTAGGCATTCGATCGTGTGTGGCACGGTGCACTGATATCAAAGCTTGTTGCATTTGGGGTCGGTAATGACTTCTCTCGATTTATATCGAGTTTTCTCAGAGATCGAACAATACGTGTTGTTATTGATGGGGTCTCATCTAATGAGTTTCAGCTTAATTCAGGGGTACCCCAAGGTTCCGTTCTTTCTCCTTCTCTTTTCCTTATCTTTCTGAACGACCTTCTTGGTCAAACTTTTAACTCTATATACTCTTTCGCAGATGACAGCAGCATTTGTCATTAATTTTCCTTTAATTGTAGGCCAAGCCTCTTGAAGGTTGGGGGCAAAAGGCGGACAATGAATGCCACACTCAATCAAGACCTGTTAACAATCTCCGAGTGGAGTAAAGCGAATAGGGTTGATTTTAATGAGCTGAAGACTCAATGTTGTATGTTGACCCATAGGGCCATGGATTCAACAATGTCATCTGTATATATGGGTGGTATAAGTATTGAGGAATCGGATACGCTTGATGTTCTAGGCATGAGAATTCAATGTGATGTTCGTTGGAATGAGCATGTTTTTCAAGTGTCGAGAGAAGCATTCAAGTGTCTTGGTTTTCTAAAACGGTGCAAAAATTACTTCACTCCCTCTGATCTCCTTAAAATCTATACCACTCACATCCGACCGAAAATGGAATACAACTCGCTTATATGGGCAGGAGCTTCAGTCTATTTTGGAGCTACTGGACCGTGTGCAAAGGCGACAGTAGGGTATCCAACTCTATTGACTCATTGGAACATCGTCGGAATGTGGGTTGTGTATCATTGTTCTATAGATAATACCATGGGAAATGTTCTGAGATTAGCGAACTTATTCCAAGTGTCCGAGTTTCGGTTCGATTTACCCGCTTCTCTAGTAGATCACATCCGTTTGTTGTCTATTGTCCAGTTGACCGCACAACGCATTACAGAGAGAATTCGTTTATCAGTCGAACTAGCCGTATGTGACATAAACTCCCCGCAGAGGTCTTTCCTGACAGTTAAAATCTAATAAAATTTAAGTCAAATATCCACAAACACTACTCGCTCTTTCGTCCTTCCCATAACGTATTTTCCTGAGATCAACACAATGGACTGCATTTGTAGGGGGCATCCCCTGAGTGTTGGTTAATAAATAAAAAAAGAAAAAAAACAAAAAGTGATAAAAATCCACCTTGAGCAAAAAAATTCGTATGGCCATTAAATTATAATGGCAGCCAACTTGACAAAACAAATGATGCAGAAGTTCTTATTTTTCGGGCTACTTGCACACAGTGGTTCAAAACCAAAAAAAAGTGGTAATAAGTCTGGAACTTCTAAACTATTGGTTGGATTGGAATAGTATATTCTAGGCGATTGTAGTCAAGGATATAGGCTTTCAAAATATTTATTTTTGAGATACCCTGTTGTAACACAGGGTGAGCTACAGGGTGCCAAAGTCGACCACCTCGAGGTGGAAAATGCTTTCAAAGCTTGTAACTTTTATAAATATGAAGTGATTTTCACGTTTTTTTAAATTTTTCCAATAACCATTAAATTATTAACAAAAAACATGCTTATACTATCTAGTTATCGCTTATGGTTTAAAAAATATTTGATTTTAAAAATCAACATTTGAACTTTTCACCAAATTCTTTCTTGGTTTTTCGCAAATAACATTTTTATTGAAATAGATAAAAAAAATCTAAAAATATTTGGCGATAGCCAGTACTTTTAAAAAAAAAATACGTTGAAGTATTTTTTGAATTATTTCAAACCGTTTAGTGAGCACAAAATCTTAAAGTTGACTTTTTGAATCAGGTTCTAAAAATTGCAAATTTTTGCCAAAAAATACCCTTCATTCTTTCAATTTTTTCTCACAACCTCGGTAAAACATGTATACATTTTTCTACATATTTTAAAAGAATATGCTTCAAGAATGGTTGTAAGCGAAATTTTTAATATTTTTGGACATGCACCCTACGTCCAGCATTGGACGAAATTGGGCAATTTAAAAAAAAAAAAACTAAGTTTTAAAAGTTAATACAAAAATATCCGCTCGATTTCTTCAAATATTTCACCGCAGTATTAAAGCTCCAAATATTTTTATTTATTTGCCGCAATAAAATTCACCGCCGTTACATAAACGTGGTCAGGAGGGCTTAAATGGTGAAAAAAGTCAAATTTTCATACGAATTTTTTTTGTTAACATAAAAAAAATATTAAGATTAGTTATTTTTATATTTTGTTTATTGATTCAGAACGGCATTTAAATTATTTAAAACACTTCAAAAAATCATTTTGATAACTTTAATAGTTTTTGAGATATTTATATTCAAATTTCAGAAAAAAATATAGAAAAACTATGGTTTTTCGTTTTTTTTTTGGTTTTTTTGGTAAAGTGTTCCCAAATTTTTTGAATTTTTTTTTATTATTATATATATTGTTAAAAAAGACATATTTATCTATTCAACGATATATAACATGTCTATCAAATATATTGCAACATGCTGAAATAATGACCCCAAACCACACTCCACAGGCAAAAATTTAGCTATTTCTCTATTTGTTCATATAAATGGTCATTTACATAGTGAATGACATATTTTTTTATTGTTTTTTGGTAAAGGGTTGCATACGTTTTTATTACTTCAAATAATTTTATATATCTTTTCAAAGAAGGTATAATTATAATGGTGTATGAAATATTTACCTAATGAGTTTCAACTGATCATAAAATTGCCCGAAACTCTGATGCTGATTTTATACAAAAAAAAAACAGGTAAAAAGCCAATGCCTAAGATATTTTCATTATTAAATAACAAATATAACCAAATTTTTTTAATGAGTATTTTTTTATTTGTTTTATAATAGGCTTAAAATTACATAACAATTGTCTGCGTTTTTACTAGTTATTTTCTACAAAACAATCAGAAATATCAAAAGATAAAAGATGTTTTATATCCATAGCTTCGAAATCATTTTCTATTTCAAGACTTATTTTTGGTAACCATTTTGTTCTTATGGAGCATATTACTGGATCTGATGATATCAATAAATATTCCATTAAATCGGAATTTTGGGCTTCTTTGCTACATTTTCTTGTATTAAAAAGTCTAAAGTGGTTGACATCTCTGTTTCTAGCTTCTTGTGCTTCTTCAGTCAGTTCTCCCAAGGGCAGGATGCTATTTTGTATTATTTCTTTCCCATGAGCTAATACTTTGTGTACAGTTGGTGTCATTGGCCTCCAAGGATATAAGTTCATTATTAATTCCTTAGTTCCACTAGCATATATTTTCAATGTCTCCGCATTAATTTGTTGTTTACTATTAATGACAGCTAATATTACTTTAAAACGTGCGATTAAAGGCGTGTCAATGCCAGTAATCAAAGAAGTAGTTTCGGGATCTTCAAAGAAACGTCTTGCTGTATTACCATCATTTGAACTTCCATAGCCAAAAAAAGGCTTATCGATAATTAGACCAAGTTGCATTTTAAATTCATCCTGAATTCTTTTCTTCTCAGTTTTTCGTATGGCGTGTAGATCAGTATTATTTTTAACTGGTATATTTTCTTGTCCTGGAATTTGCCGGTATTTTAGATCATATGCGAGATGCAAGCAATATTCCATAAATCGTATTCTTGCATGAAGTGGTGATATTCCAAATTTGAAAGAATTTTCATTAATAGGAATTTCATCACAACTGTTATGAAATTCTGAACTTTTCTTTCCACATATATTACATTTCCAAGTAGATGTTATATCTGTAACGGCATTGGCTACTTTCCAATCAATCATTGTAAAAAGTGGTTGAAATAACACTTTAATGACACTTCCAGATATTTCCACAAAAACTGGAGACAATCTCGAAATTTCCTGATTTATTGAACTCACTAAGCTTTGTGTTGTAATTTTGTCTACCTTTGTGTGCTCAAATCGGATTGGCCGACATAGAAACTTAGATCCGGGTGTTAAATTACTCCATATGTCCTGATATTCTCTCTCACTAGAAGAAGAACTTGTCTCATTATATAGCCTCATTTTTAATTGTACTAATGATGTCATAAAAATTGTTGAAGAATCTATTTCTGAATTGCTTCCACTTGGTTGTCTATACTCAGAAAATCCATCGCATCCCCATTTACATATTAACGTAACTTCTGAATTGTTGCATATTTCTATTTCTTCTTTGCTAAATGTGGATATTATTCTAGATGCAGTGTTTTCAAGCAGTTCCGCTAATCCAACATTTGCACTTTCAGTATTGGATTTCACATTAGATGGTAGAATTTTATTTTTTGTTTCCTTTATGGCTCTGCTGGTAGGAAAAATATCAAATCCTTTTTCTTTGAGAGCTTTTCTCAAAATACCATATTTATTTCTTGTCAATCCCAAATTTAAAATAAGAACTAACGCATCCTCTTCTGTAAATGATGTTGACGATTTTGGCGTTGAAATACTTTGCACCATACGCTTCAACCGCTTAGGAGATGCAGTTGGTAACACATCTACAATTTTAGCAGCTTCCTTTGTTTGCGTGCGTGTCAAGGCTGATTTAAAAGAATCCTTAATTTCATTAGGCGAGTTACTAATGATTTCTTCTTGTTTTTTCTTTTTTGTCCTTGATTGAACATTTTCGTAGTCCTTTTTAGGTCGACCAAATGCCTTTTTCTCAATTTATACTGTGAGGCCCGTTTTCAACCATTCTTCATTTTTAGTCATAAACTTTGATTTTGATAAACGCGATTGGCTAAATCTTCTTTCGTAAGCTTTGTAAAAATTTTCAACATCTTCAGATCTCACATTTAAACCGTAAGTGTTGTTAATAGTATAAAATAATTTCGAGACTTTTTCCGAACGTGATGAATGAATAGTAGAATGGGAAGGATTTTCCCAAATAACTTTGCAAAGTGAATAATACTTTAATGTAACCTCCATGATAGATTATATATACTGAAAATACTTTTTGAAAGGTAATATATCGGGCAGGTACTTCAACCAATACTTACATTTTGTTTTAGTGAATCTAAGGATTTGGCTTTTACCTGTTTTTTTTTTGCATAAAAAGGTATTGTGAATTACAGATATTTTGCAATAGGTATCAGAGTTTCGGGCAATTTTATGATCAGTTGAAACTCATTAGGTAAATATTTCATACACCATTATAATTATACCTTCTTTGAAAAGATATATAAAATTATTTGAAGTAATAAAAACGTATGCAACCCTTTACCAAAAAACAATAAAAAAATATGTCATTCACTATGTAAATGACCATTTATATGAACAAATAGAGAAATAGCTAAATTTTTGCCTGTGGAGTGTGGTTTGGGGTCATTATTTCAGCATGTTGCAATATATTTGATAGACATGTTATATATCGTTGAATAGATAAATATGTCTTTTTTAACAATATATATAATAATAAAAAAAAATTCAAAAAATTTGGGAACACTTTACCAAAAAAACCAAAAAAAAAACGAAAAACCATAGTTTTTCTATATTTTTTTCTGAAATTTGAATATAAATATCTCAAAAACTATTAAAGTTATCAAAATGATTTTTTGAAGTGTTTTAAATAATTTAAATGCCGTTCTGAATCAATAAACAAAATATAAAAATAACTAATCTTAATATTTTTTTTATGTTAACAAAAAAAATTCGTATGAAAATTTGACTTTTTTCACCATTTAAGCCCTCCTGACCACGTTTATGTAACGGCGGTGAATTTTATTGCGGCAAATAAATAAAAATATTTGGAGCTTTAATACTGCGGTGAAATATTTGAAGAAATCGAGCGGATATTTTTGTATTAAATTTTAAAACTTAGTTTTTTTTTTTTAAATTGCCCAATTTCGTCCAATGCTGGACGTAGGGTGCATGTCCAAAAATATTAAAAATTTCGCTTACAACCATTCTTGAAGCATATTCTTTTAAAATATGTAGAAAAATGTATACATGTTTTACCGAGGTTGTGAGAAAAAATTGAAAGAATGAAGGGTATTTTTTGGCAAAAATTTGCAATTTTTAGAACCTGATTCAAAAAGTCGACTTTAAGATTTTGTGCTCACTAAACGGTTTGAAATAATTCAAAAAGTACTTCAACGTATTTTTTTAAAAAGTACTGGCTATCGCCACATATTTTTATATTTTTTTTGTCTATTTTAATAAAAATGTTATTTGCGAAAAACCAAGAAAGAATTTGGTGAAAAGTTCAAATGTTGATTTTTAAAATCAAATATTTTTTAAACCATAAGCGATAACTAGGTAGTATAATCATGTTTTTTGTTAATAATTTAATTGTTATTGGAAAAATTTAAAAAACGTAAAAATCACTTCATATTTATAAAAGTTACAAGCTTTGAAAGCATTTTCCACCTCGAGGTGGTCGACTTTGGCACCCTGTAGCTCACCCTGTGTTACAACAGGGTATCTCAAAAATAAATATTTTGAAAGCCTATATCCTTGACTACAATCGCCTAGAATATACTATTCCAATCCAACCAATAGTTTAGAAGTTCCAGACTTATTACCACTTTTTTTTGGTTTTGAACCACTGTGTTGCAGTTGCAATTGTCAGAATTGAGTCCCAGAATCATGCGTTGTACTGTGTTTGGAACACTACAAGTAAAGTATCATACGTTCAAACTCATCTATTGACCTTTTTTCTTTAGCATTTCATGCTACCTGTAGCAATCTTTTGACTTATACTCAATCGTCTGAAAATGTATACAGTTTATTAGCAAGCATACAGTAATACTTATAAGCAGAACTATTTTTCCCCTAATCTGCTACTTTGTTTTTCAAACTGTCACTCAAATTATAGTCGGTTTAGATCCAACTTTGCTGAGTTCATAATTGGATATAGAAAATAAGAATAAACCAAGTTTGAGTGGCATTATTATTATTTTGTGCCCCGTAAATATGAAAAAGTTTATATGGGATTCAATTTTTTATATTTTGATTAGTCACTAATTTTACTCAGACATATGCAAACCAAATTTGAGAAAGATTTATGTAAAATTTTTTTTTTTTTTTATAAATTTCAGTGAATATCATGAAAAAAAAACTTTAGGATTTTGACTAAAAATGTTCCTATAGCGTTCATTTTTGGACTACTTATTTATGTGAGTAATAAACAAATAAACTAAATTTGACCGATATCTATATGATAATCTGGATCTTGCGGGAATTTAAGTCGATCGCATAGGGGTTATTTGTATGGGGGCTAGATCTGAACATGTACCGATTTTCACCAATTTCAATAGCAAAAAAATATATTTATATTTGCGACTTGTAGTTTGATTGCAAGGTTTACATGGACACAGACAGACAGACAGACGGGTATCGCGAAACCGACTCAGAAAGGGATTCTGAATCGCTCGGTTTAGGTTAAATAGTTTTGTTAGTAACAAACATAAACACAAACTCATTATACCCTCAAAACAGAGTGGTATAGGATATAAAAGGTTGCGTCAAGTGAATATAATTTGTTTCTTAAGGCCAACTTTTTGGAAGGCCTGTTATACAAATTTCAGTTAAACTTGCATTTTAAAAACTAATAACTTTTAAACTGTTTCACTAAAATGGAACCTTTGGAATGTCATTGAAATTTTAAAACTTACGATTTTTAATGCTTTAGCCAAATAGTTTTAAAGTAAATAGTACGTACAGATTCGAGTTTAACCAGGGATCGAAAATAACAGTTATTTTGAAATTTTATAACAAATAAGAACACAGTTTGTACACTCAACTAATTTTGTTGTTGGTGTTCGCTACAAATGTAGTTAAAAAAATCATGTGAGTCCGATCACAGGGAAGATGTGTAATTAAAGTAATTAAAGATTTTTTTATGTCATTTTTTTAAATCAAACAGAAAGCGTCATCTATGAATCACTTATGGCAAAAACTGTTTCAGCTAATTCAACAACCCTTTGCTGTAAAACGTTAAAAATATCGCAATATAAACGTATATAAGTGATACATAGATGACGCTTTTAAAAAAGAGGCATAAAAACAATGTTATATCATAATTTTTTCACCAATACAATCATAAGTCACACAACGTTATGTGTCAGCTCTCACCTATTACGTGTTACACTGTTTATACCCTATACCGCTATGTGGTTTGGGTATAATGACTTTGTGCTGCTGTTTGTAACAACAAAAAATATTTGACCTAGACCCATCTTTTATTATACCGAATCAGAATCACTTTTTGAATCGATTTAACTATGTCCGTCTGTCCGTCTGTGTGTCCATGTAAACCTTGTAATCAAACTGCAGGTCGCAAATATGAATATATTTTGATTATATTTGGTATATAAGCTTCCATCGGCCATGGGATGAACGCTATTGAAATTGGTGAGAATCGGTTAATGTTCAGATCTAGCCCCCATACAAATGACCCCTATAAAATCGACATAAATTGCCATAAGATCCAAATTGTCGTATAGATCTTAGTCAAATTGGGTTTGTATGTGTTTATTACATCCATTAATGATTATCCAAAAACGGTCCCTATGGGACAACTCTTGGTCATAGGCCCCATATAAAGCTGCTTCCCGATCTTCACTTAAATCTATCAAAAACAAAAATATTGCACTGATTCATCTCAAATTTTGTTTGTATATATTTTCGCAAAATACCAGAGACTTTACCAACCATGGTCAGGATCGGTCCATTTTTGGACCTAGTCCCCATATAGACATAGCATCCGATATGAACTTTTTCATATCAGCAGACAAAAAAATTAATATATATGCCACTCAAATTTGGTTTATGCTTATTTTCTATAACAAATTAGTTGGGCCTAAGAGATAGGGTCTCTAAACGCATGGTATAGGGTATCGTATAGTCGGTCTAGACCGACTATAATTTTCTTACTTGTTTTGTGATTGTATTGTGAAATAGAAATTTACCCCCCTGCGCGTATAGATGTTTACACATCAAAAGGCGTTAACTAAATTTTTCATAAAAATAACAAAAAATTTTGTGGCTACTTAAAAAACAACTACAATGATCTAAGAACGACTACCAAAACAATAAAAATAACCAACAAAAAAACTAGAGCACTTAAGAAGTTTCGCTTTTTTATTTTTGGTTTCAATATTATGTCTGACTCGTTTTATTGATATATCTTGATAATTTTTGAAATTATGAATTTATCATAGAAAATTTCTCACAAATTTTCTTTTGCTCAAGACAAGCAGTAAAATCTGGTTCTTAACTGTTCACAAAACATTATTCTTGCATTATTTTATAATAATTAATTATAAAATTAAAAAATACAATTTTGTTTAAAAACAATTTAAGGAAAACGTAGAAACTAAATATTTGACACTTTCACGACCAATGGTACATATATGTCCCATTTTTATACCCTATACCACTATGTGGTTTGGGTATAATGACTTTGTGCTGCTGTTTGTAACAAACAAAAATATTTGACCTGGACCCATCTTTAATTATACCGATCGAATCAGAATCACTTTTTGAGTTGATTTAACAATGTCCGTCCGTCCGTCCGTCCGTCCGTCCGTCCGTCTGTGTGTCCATGTAAACCTTGTAGTCAAACTGCAGGTCGCAAATATGAATATATTTTGATGAAATTTGGTATATAAGCTTTTATCGGCCGTGGGATGAACGCTATTGAAATAGGTGAGAATCGGTCCATGTTCAGACCTAGCCCCCATACAAATTACCCCTATGAAATCGACATAAATAGCCATAAGATCCAAATTGTCATATAGATCTTACTCAAATTGGGATTGTATGCGTTCATTACATCCATTAATGAGTAGTCCAAAAATGATCCCTTTGGCCCCATATAGGCTGCTTCCCGATCTTCACTTAAATCTATTAAAAACAAAAATATTGCACTGATTCTTCTCAAATTTTGTTTGTATATATTTTTGCAAAATACAAGAGACTTTACCAAACATGATCAGGATTGGTCCATTTTTGGACCTAGTCCCCATATAGATATAGCATCCGATATGAACTTTTTCATATCTGCAGCCAAAAAAATTAATAAAAATCCCACTCAAATTTGGTTTATGCTTATTTTCTATATCCAGTTTGTTGGGCCGAAGAGATAGGGTCTCTAAACGCATGGTATAGGGTATCGTATAATCGGTCTAAACCGACTATAATTTTCTTACTTGTTTTCCTTTAAATTGTTTTCAGATGGCGCAACAGGTTGCAATAAAATCATTTCTTTGTTTATTTGCTTGTTATACCCTATACCACTATGTGGTTTGGGTATAATGACTTTGTGCTGCTGTTTGTAACAACCAAAAATATTTGACCTACACCCATCTTTAATTATACCGTCCGTCCGTCCGTCCGTCTGTCCGTCTGTGTGTCCATGTAAAGATTGTAATCAAACTGCAGGTCGCAAATATGAATATATTTTGATGAAATTTGGCATTTGATCTTTTATCGGCCATGGGATGAACGCTATTGAAATTGGTAAGAATCGGTCCATGTTCAGACCTAGCCCCCATACAAATGACCCCTATGAAATCAACATATGTATATTGCCATAAGATCCTAATTATCATACAAATCTTACTCAAATTGGGTTTGTATGTATATATTACATCCATTAATCAGTAGTCCAAAAATGATCCCTATTGAAAAACTCTTAGTCATAGGCCCCATATAGAGCTGCTTCCCGATCTTCACTTAAATCTTTTAAAAAACAAAAATATTGCACTGATTCTTCTCAAATTTTGTTTGTATATATTTTTGCAAAATACAAGAGATTTTACCAAACATGGTCAGGATCGGTCCATTTTTGGGCCTAGTCCCCATATAGATATAGCATCCGATATGAACTTTTTCATATATGCAGCCGAAAAAATTAATAAAAATCCCACTCAAATTTGGTTTATGATTATTTTCTATATCCAGTCAGTTGGGCCTGAGAGATAGGGTGTCTAAACGCATGGTATAGGGTATCGTATAGTCGGTCTAGACCGACTATAATTTTCTTACTTGTTATTTTTTCTTATATTTTCCACATTTCCCAACCCATTTTTTTAAAGCTGGCTTGAGTCGACAGAAGATAGTTTTAGCTTTCAGACTATACCAAAAAAATGACCTCAGGACCTTAGGCGGTGAGTCCAAAGTCTGAAAGTTCCTAATTTTGACCGTTGACGACCAATGGGATATATATGTATGTATGGCCCATGGATTTTTGACTGTGTGCTGCTGTTCGTAACTACCAAAAATATTTGACCTAGACCCATCCGTTATTATACCGATCGACTCAGAATCACTTTTTGAGTCGATTTAGCGATGTCCGTCCGTCCGTCCGTCTGTGTGTCCATGTAAACCTTGTAATCAAACTACAGGTCGCAAATATAAATATATATTGATGAAATTTGATATATAAGCTTCTTGCTATTGAAATGACCCCTATGAGATCGACTTGAATTACCATAAGATCCAAATTATCATATAGATCTCGGTCAAATTAGGTTTGTGTGTGTTTATTACATACAATTCTTCAACAACAAAAACATTGCACACATTTTTCTCAAATTTGTTGGTATATGTTTCTGCAAAAAATAAAAGTCTACAAGATATAGTCAGGATCGGTCTATTTTTCGACCAGTAAATATAGAATCCGATATGAACTTTTTCTTATCTGCAGGCAAAAAAAAAATAACAATGCCACTCAAATTTGGTTTATACTTATTTTCTATATCAAATTAGTTGTACCTAAGACATTTTCTCTGAACGTATGGTATAGGATATCGTATAGTCGGTCCACATCGAATATAATTGAATATATTTCAATTCAGTGGTTCACATACCTCTATTTACCAGTTCCTGTACTATGGCAAAGTAGCGCCAAAGTAGTATTTAAATATGGTATGGGACCTTTTTTGGTTGTTATTAATTTTCGGTTGAAATATCTTTATTTATTGTTGTTTTAAATTGAGAAAATAACAAAGCAAAAGTATCCGGTAAATAGAATTCGGTATACCGTTATTATAAATTTATTTTTTTTAATATTTCATCGAAAGCTAAGCACAAAGATATTTGATTTAAAATCTTGTATCACAACACATCAAAGTTATTTTTGTTTGTCATTAAAAACTATATATGTATGTATATTAAAAAAAAATTCAATATCACAAGATAGAAGCTCAAAAAATGCACTTGCATTAAAAAAAGTATATTTAAAAAAATATGTAAAGTATACAAAAATATGTTGTGAACCGTTTTAACAAATCCACACCCAAAGACATATTTATTATTAAATATTGGTAAATCGTAAAGCTTTTCTATTTCATTAAGTACGAGAATATTTTATACATTTGCATAAAATAATTGTAAAGTAGATTATAAGTTTAAGCAATAATAAAAATAAAAGTTATAAATTATATGTGTTGTTTCTTCTTTTTATAGTCGAAATCAGTAGTGCCAGGAGATTTTTTCAGAAATCCCTACGCTTATGAAAAAAATCCCTTTTTTCGCCATACCCACTTTTTTCTCCCTACATTTTTCCCTACACTAATTTTTTCAATTTTTCAAAAAATAGAATTTTATTTTTAATTTGTACATTTTCAATTCCAATAACAAAACAACATAAAAACGAAGAAAAATAACATAAAAAGTAAGAAAAATAACATAAAAAGTAATAATTCTCAAAAATAATATTCTGGACTTATTTTCTGAAATTAGCCCGTGGGGTACTCTTGATGTCAAATTGACTCTTTATGAAAATCTATAAATATTTTCTATTTTATTACAAAAAAAAAAGTAAAAATCCTTAAATTTGACCTTTGACCTTAAGGAGGTACAGTTTATAGTGTTTAAATTTAACCTTAATTTAAAAGATTGAGAACTTATATGAAGTAGTATAATATTTTGACAAAAGATATTTGAAATATGAAAACACCAAAAAGATGTAGCCAAAAAGTTGCAAAAGTATGAAAAATCAAATTTTTCTTCAAATCCGCTAAAATAAAAACGGTGCCTCGCCAAATTCAGAATAGGATACCTATAATATTTGGCATTTTTAATCAAATATATTTTGTTAATAGCACCTTAAAGTCCAATCGTTGATTTCGGTAAATTTCTTGCACAAAATTTTTGAAAAAGTAAAATTGAAGATTTTGAAATAGTGCTAAAAAAATTCTTACCGTTTTGACATTAATTTAGAACGGCATAACAATAGACGAGATGCAAAATACTTTACATAAGATCATTTTGGGATCAGGAGAATGCAAAAATGGTGTTGTTGTAAATTATTTAAGTTTTTAAAAATGTGAGCGCGATTTTCTTAATCAAGTGGTCTGCTGCGTATTTATTGCCTGGGGAACTTGATATAACTTGGCTGTTTTTCAACCGATAATAGATTTTGTTGTTTTATTAGAAAGATAATTTGCTCTAGATTATGGTTTATTAATTAATTTAATTGAAACGCAATTATTAATATCAAAATTTTTGCGAAAAACGATTTTTTTTTTGATAATTTTTACATATAAATTCATATTTGATCTTTGAACTCAATGCGCGTCCAGAAAGATTTGTCCGATTTGGCTCAAATTTTGCGCACTAAAGTTTTAGATCCAGTGTCACAATAATCCGACCCGCACGTCTTGAAATTCAAAAAAAAAGAGGTGGCTGTGACCCTAATGTATAAAAAAAGATGCACAAAAGAAGTGAACTGCACAACAAGTGTTTTTTACTTGTCGTTGTTATTAAAAAAGCCACATATTTATTTCCTTCATATTATAGTTATTACCAGACTTAAAAAAGGTATATCTTATATATTAAAAGAATTTGTGAATAAACTTTGCATTCAAAATTTTTTTCAATATTTTTCTTCTCTCAAACCTCTATAACTATAGTTCTAATTAACGTAGGCTGTTGACATAGGTCTAAGAACACTCAGTGGATCAAGCTTCTTTCAGCTATTAACTGGTTAAATTCGTTGGGTTTGAGGAAAGTCATGCGTGGAGAATCAACTTTACTTTTACTGTAGGTTAACTTATCTTGGCATATCTTATACATATATTAAAAGAATTTATGAATATTTTTCTTCTCTCAAACCTCTACAACTAGAGTTCTAATTAACGTAGGCTGTTGACATAGGTTTAAGAACACTCAGTGGATCAAGCTCCTTCTTTTGAGCTATTAACTGCTTAAATTCGTTGGGTTTGAGGAAAGTCATGCGTGGAGAATCAACTTTACTTTTACTGTACGTTAACTTATCATGGCATATTTTGGCATTATTGTACGTTAACTTCTCTTGGCAAATTCGTTGGGTTTGAGGAAAGTTATGCGTGGACAATCAACTTTACTTTTACTGTACGTTAACTTTTGGCATATTTTGGCATCACTGTACGTTAACTTCTCTTCGCAAATTTTGGTATTATATTATAAAAATTAATATAATATAATATAATGCTGCGGAGCAGCAGGGATCCTCTAGTATTTTTAATTTTAAAGTTTAAAATTGAAAAAATGTATATAAAATATTAAGTTGTTAAAAAAAATCTGCAAAAAATCCCTACAATTCGAACAAAAGTAAGAAATCTTTCCCTTTTTCCCTATATGTCAAATTTTTAAAAAAAAATCCCTACAAAAAGGGAAAAATCCCTACACTTGGCATCACTGGTCGAAATATAGAAATTATTTCAACTATTTACTATGATCAATTCTTAATCACTCCAAAAAATATGGTTATGGTTATCTAATCTCCATTAATAGTCTTTTTTAACGTGCAACGTTAAATTCGTAAGAACCTACGAAAGCGATCCCAACACAACCCGACCGGAAGAAGGTCGGTCCAATCATAATTTCCTTTTAGCTCGATGCACTTTTCCTAGTGATATTCAATAGCTTCGATATCCTGTTTATAGTAAAATAGCCATCAACTGCAGATTGCACCTCTTCATTGTTCGCAAATCTTTTACCACCGATCCATTTTTTCAAGTTTAACCATATACATAATTTTGAACGCGCTACGACCCGCGGTAGAACACTTTATTTTAATAAAATTACTCAAAAAATTTCAAATTACGGTAATTTAAACAGCCTATAAGTACACAATGGTGTGTTAAATTTGTGCTTTAGGTATTTTATAGCTTATAATAGTCATTATTTGTTCTATTACCAGTAATGATATCTGCTTACAAAATACACCCCCTTTTGATATATTTGTAAGTAGGAATGTCAATACACAGAGGATGTAATTCATTTGTAGCCTGGATTTTTATTATCATACCTTTTTATACCTTTTTATTTTTTCTAACGATGTACTAATGCAAGTAGTAAGGAAAACAAACACAGGTAATTCATTTGTATAGTGGGTTTTTTATATATTATTTTATGTAGTAATGCACTAATGCCATTTTCATACCTTTTTATTTTACCTAGAAACATAGTATGATGGCTTATGAAAAGGCTTATAAGAAAATGAAATTCGAATACAAACTCAATTGCTATAATATATTTCAGCAATAAGAGATATTTGGAAAAATGAGACGCCATCTTCTACGAAATACTGCAGGCCAATCAAATTTGAATTCAAAAAAGAAACTCATGATGCCATTAAAAAAGAAGTTGCTGATATCAAGGCCTAAATTGCAACACTACAGCCATTAAAATCACAGTTAGATGGGTAGCATATTGAAGTAAGCTACCGATTAATGCTGACAATGATAAATGGAAAAGTTGGCCGGGCTTTGACTAACACGAAGGCTGCATCCAGCTGCATCATATGCCAAGCAACATCAAGCCAATTAAATCAAGTCCCGAAAAAATCACTAGATAATACTGATGCATTGAAGTTGGATTATCACCACTACATGCAAGAATACGACTTATGGAAGACATACTAAAAATATGTTATGATTTGGATTTCGGTTCTTCAGGATCAATAAGAAACAACGAAACCCACAAGGAGTTAAGAAGTTAAAAAAAAATGTTCAAGATGAATATCGCCAATTTGGATTGATTAGAGATCAGCCAAAACAAGGGTAAGGCAATACAAATGATGGCAATATCGCAAGAAGATTATTTTCAAATCCAGAAACAGCATCTGAAATAACAGGAGTGGATTTAAACCTTATTTTCAGATTTAAAATAATACTAGAAGTTCTTGCGTGCAATGAAGAAATGATTCCTAAAAATTTGAAGATTATGCTAAGGAAACTGCAAAAATATATACAACCAAGTATCCATGGAGATATATGTCTGCAACAGTTCATAAAATTCTTTATCATGCCGAAGATGTGGAGATCTTTCAGAGGAGGCTCAGGAAAAAAGGAATAAGGATTACAGATTTTATAGAGCACAATACTAGAAAAATTTCACAAATTTTTTGAAAGGTTTTTTTTATCCACATATGTATGAAATGCTTTAATAAATAAGAAAGATTCAAAAAATAAAAACCTTTATTTTCATATCAAAATCAGAATCATTACGCTGATGTTCAGCAGATATATTTTGCAAAAATTAACAAATTTGACAGCAAAAAATTATAAATTTTTCTGTAGTAATAGCAAGACCATTAGATAATATTCGTAACGTTTTTTTTTTAAGTAGAAATATTCTTTGAGTGTAAACAAATTTGACATCAAAAAATTTTTAATTTTTCAGTAATAATAGCAAAATTTCCAGTTGATTCCCTTTTTTTTTTTTTTTTGAGTGTACAAATTTTTTTGTGTGTAAATATTAAAATAAATCCATTATTGCAAAAAATGCTTGTAATAATTATTAAAATCCAAATATGACATTTTTTAATAAATAAAAAAAAAACAAAATATATATTTCAACTTTGACCTAGAATTTCTTAAAAAGCACTCAATCAATTTTAATGAAATTAAAACAAACTCAAGTTCAATTAAATATATACCCGCTAGAAAAGGAATTGCTAAAATATTTTGTTCGGTTTAAAAGTTACAGAATTTTGGCCATTGAAAAACAATTTTCAGCCACTGTGAGCCGATAGCCCGATTCGGTATTCAACAAAATTATTTATTAATGTAGATATAGATAAACTAAATAATAAGAAAATAATAAATATGTCATTCAAAGTACGATTTTAAGCGGAAAATTTTATATTAAAATTTTTAGTTTTTAAAATACATAAAACCATATTTATTTATTTTTTTTTTTTTGACTTGGTAATACTTTTTATCATGGAGCATGGAAAAAACCGTTATGAATTATTTGTTTTGTTTTTAAACAGTGTTGTTAAGAGCTTAGTTTTTTAAATTGCAGCGGAAACAATATAAAATCACAGAAGTGAACGAAAAATATGCAGAAATTGGAGGAATAATCAAAAGAAATCGTTTTACTGTATGCAACATTGTTAAAAGATTTAAATACTCTTTTGATTTTACAATCTTACATCGTCCTGGTCTGCTGCGAAACCGCAGCGCAAGAGAATACTAAATATTAGACCGACTCACAGTGCCGCCCGTAGTGCAAACGAGGTTGCAAAAATCAAAATTTTCATGTGCGCCGACGAAGTTTTGAATAAACCCATGTTATAGGAAACTTTTCAACTATTTCAAATATGCTACTCTTAATAATATCACATTTTTAGTTTAGAAGATATAACCGTTCAAAGTTGACCAACTTTCGGTTTTCAAAAAAACACACAATTTTTAGTCAATTTGTTGCAATTTCAGGTGTAATATGTATCACGAAAAATAGGTAACAAATCGCCTTATTTTTTGTTTGTATTGATTGATGTATTTATTAAATGTATAATGTTAAAAAAAATTAACAGTCTGCTTTGTGTTTCTCCTGGTAAATCACTATTTAAAAACTATCCGTTTTTTCACTATTTTTCAACTTTGACGGAAAATAAAAAAAATCTATATTTTTCTATATTTGCCATATTTGCAAAACATGTTCTTTGATTATTTCTTTACATAATTCAAAAGGTTTTATCTGCCCGTATGTGCCCGTTTGGCTTCTAGAGGTAAAAAAGGTTAAAAAGACATGGTTGCAGAAATTGTATGGCGTGCATCCCTTACATGACTGACTGACAGTAGTTTGATCTAATAGTTTGAAAATTGCATTTTAAGTCGGTTGTCTACCTGTGAGCCTCTGCCAAAGTCTACTCCCAATATTCTGTTACAGACACAGGATGCACAAAAAACTACTCATTGAAATTCGCAGGTACGCACCTCACTTAAAAATTACTTTGGAGTACAAATGGTCAAGAACAATATTGACTTATGATCCCTCCAGGTAGGCACAAATCTTATTTAGACACGAGCATAATATCAAAATTGAATAACTCAGCCTAAATCCATATGTATGCAGGGAACAGGTAAATTTTTAGGCATGGTAGCATAAGCCTATATATTGCAAAATAAGCATAATGCCTGGATTAGTCTACGACTGAAAGTTGGCGCAACAAGTACTGAAACCATGGTGTTAAACAATTTAAAATTATTTGAACTGTTTAGAAGGTCAACCACACCAAAGTTTTTCACGGAAGCTGTTTTAGAAGAACTTGATAGCTTATACGGAAATATTGAGAGAAGCGAAATTATAAAAAATAATTTTTATCTGATATATGCAAATATTAAGGCAAAATGGGTGAAATCTAATCGAACCATTCAGAACTTCAACTCCAAATACGAGGACTGGCTTAATGAAGACACCATCCTGGATATATTGGCAGTAGATAAACCCACCACATCAACCAGAGGAGCAAAAGGAAGGCCAAAAAAAATTATTGAGGAGTGTTCAATTTTCACAAGAGGAAACTTGCCGATGACACCAATGACTTGACCACGAAGCATTTATCGGACGCGCTGTCTATTAAATATACAAAGGATAGTGAAAGAGTTAGGTCGCAGATTACAAAATCTGTTGCTGATGCATGCCCACTGCGACTAAAAAGGATTAAGGAAAGCATTCCCACGCCCACAAACGCACACATTAAAAAGTATGGTTCCGAAGAAGCCTTGGCCTTGTTTATGGACTTACAACTTTCCAAAGAAAAATATGAGATACTACGGGCATCCTTGATGCGACACGGGGCTGACGTTTTACCAGGATACAAGCATATTACGCAAGCCAAAATAAGTTCACGACCACTGCATACGGAGTTTACGGAAGTCTCTGTGAAAGCCAATCTGCAGGATCTCATGGGCCATACAGCAAAACGGTTGTTGGAGAGTCTTCCAGAAAATGAGGTGAAAATTCTTCCTGAGAAACTGACATTGATCAGCAAATGGGGCTGCGATGGATCATCCGGACAAAGCGTTTATAAGCAAAGGATATCTTCCGATGACGCTACAATATCGGACGGAAATATGTTTATGGCATCTGTTGTTCCTTTGCGGCTAAAATCTGATGTTTCCCTACACTGGAAAAATCCACGTCCGTCATCAGTGCATTATTGCCGACCAATAATGTTTCAGTTTGCAAGGGAATCGGCGGAACTCATAAGGACCACGGTGAAGGACATTGAGGAACAAATAAGCAAGATTAAGCCTACAAAGCTGCAAATTGGAGAAAGAAAATATATTGAATGCAATTACGAGTTCCACCTGACCATGGTTGACGGAAAAGTCGTAAACGAACTAACAGGAACAACCTCAACATTGTCGTGCCCGATTTGCAAAAAGAGTCAGAAGAACTTTGGTAATTTAAACGATTCTACAAACGAGGAGAATTACGAATATAGAATGTCAACATTGCACGCAAGGATAAGGTGTATGGAGTTCTTGCTAAAACTGGCGTATACCCTACCACAAGAGGAGGAAAACTTCGATGAAAATACATCAATAAAGGATAAGGAAAAGATCAGAAAGAAGCAAATACAGGATGCTTTTTTAAACAAGTTGGACTAAAAGTAGACTGTCCCAAGCACGGATACGGTAACTCAAACGATGGAAACACTACTAGGAGATTTTTTGAAAATGATGAGGCAGTAACTAGAATCACTGGAATTGACAATCAAATCGTAAAAAGATTGAGAACGATCTTGAATGTTTTAAACTGCAAAGAAAATGTCAATTCTACAAAATATGGAAAATATGCATCGAAAACTACATCTCTTTTAGCAGAAATGTATCCACAGAAGAAATTGATCCCGACCGTCCATAAAATATTGGCGCATGGCAAAGATATAATTGAGTACCAGTCTTTGCCAATTGGAGAGCTTTCTGAAGAAGCACAGGAGTCTCTTAACAAATTTTATAAAAAATATAGATTGCAGAACACATTCAAAGCATCGAGGGTAAGGCAAAATGAGGACCTCTTCAACAAGTTGGCAGCATCTTCCGATCCACTTATTTCTTCCCTGCGACATGTGAAGTCACGAATAGAGTTAGAAAATAATTATAGTTTAGAAATGATTAGTCTTTTAGATATATGTACCTTCTCTTACGAATTGTGATGAATATTTTACAGAAAATTGAAAAAATAAATTTAAAAAAGAAGTAATTTTTTTTTAATTTGTTGGGTAATAATTTAAAACATAAAACCCTAAAGAAAAAAAATAAAAACAATCTAAAAATGTAAAAATAATTTTTTTTAGTTACCATAAAATTGATTTTTCTACAAATTTTTACTTTGATAACCCAAAGTAGGCCCCTACAAAGCGTAGCACCCTTTCCAAACGCTCATTTCATAGGCTGAACAGTTATCTATAATATGCTGTTTAAACTGTTCAATTATGTTATTCGGTTCAAAAGATGATTTTTGCAACGAAAAAACTCAAATGGCGCCACTGTGCGACTATACGATACCCTATACCATGTGTTTAGAGAAATTGTCTTAGGTCCAACTAATTGGATATAGAAAATATAAAGAAACCAAATTTGAGTGACATTGTTATTAATTTGTTTGCTGTAATAAACATACACAAACCAAATTTGATCTATATGATAATTTGATAATTTGGGGACATCAGTACTAAATTATCTCTTTAAAAAGCTATATAACTTCCAAATCGAATAAAAACTCGCCAAGAAATAGCAAATGCCCCAGACCACTTTTGTGCCAAAAAAAACTATATCGTGAAATTTGACGGAAATTTTTTCAACTTTAAGAAATTACCTATGAGCACTCAGACGTGAAGTATTGTTTTATTTCCAAGTTTTTCAACCTATTGCGCAGAGTCCAAACATGGAAAATTTTTTTGATAAAATTTTGAAAACTCCTTTTTTAAGTTTTAAAAAATTTTCTTGAACAAAATTGCAAAAAATGAATCTGACACTTTAAAGCTTTGTTAAATATATGTTAGAGATTAACTGTGTGAATTTTTAAGTAAATTCCACTGCCAGAATTTTACAAGGAATTTTTTTTTTTGCGGAATTCGAGAAAAATTAGTTTTTTGTGAAATATTCAGTCAATTTACTCTTTCTAAATAGTTTTTATCAAAAATTTATCATTTATCTACTTTTAAATGTTATATTTTTTCTTAATAGCCTAGGGTTTCGGAAAAAAAAATTATATATTATAAAAATTTGGAATAAATCGAACAACGTTAACCCATTCCTTGCCGAGGCCAAACTTTGAATTTTGGCAAATTTAAAAAAATTAATTGTTCTAGAAAATTAGATGAAACCCTCACTATGGGGTCGGGAAATAAAATTGTGCTATATTTTTTTTTATAGTAGAGAAAGCCTTGGGACTGTTTGAGTTCATTAGTTATCAACGTTAGTACTCGGAAAAGAAATGGGCGGGATCAGATCAGTGGGCGTGGCACCACCATACAAAAGTATATATTTAATATAATATATCTGGAGTAATGTAATAGTGAAAACCTTGGGACTTTGTCTGAGTTCATGGGTTATTAATATGAGTAGTCGGGCAAAAAATGGGCGAGATCGAATCAATGGGCGTGGCACCTCCTATACAAAAAAAAAAAATATGAAGTACTATGAAAATGGCAGTATTGAAACTTTTAACAAGTGCATTAATTACCAGTGACTAGTCGTGGAAAATATGGGCGGAATCGTCAAAATCAAAAATCGCAAAAATCGACGAAATTAAAAATCGCCAAAAATAAAAGTTTTCTACAAAATGTATACCGAGTTTTTTATTTCGTTAAGATGGGTGTAGCGAAGCGCATCGGGTTTCAGCTAGTTGTATGTAAAAATAAAACTTGGCACGTACCTTATGCTTAATTTCAACGAACACCTAAAAAGAAAGAAAACAGTCTTTAAAATGTATAATTGTATAAATTTCAAAAATAAAACTACAATTGCTACATGATTCAATTAGATATTCAATCAGGCTCAAGATCAAATGTTTTTACTTTAAATAAAGCAAAAACCATTAGCACATTTTTTTCAAAAATTGATCTATATTCTGCATGACAGGTTATACAGCTGTTTCGGTAAAAAGTTTTATTCATATACCTTTGCTTTGAAAGCAATGCAATGATAATACCAACCTTCTCCAATATAACAAACTAAAATATAAAACAACTTTGAAACAAATGTTTTTCTATATGTGTACACATATTGTACTACAATATTGATTTTGAATCAAAACGATCTAAGTTATCTTATTAATGTAGACGAAGTAATTTCAAATAGCAAGAAAAAAAACTTAAAAGCAAATAATATATTTAAGTATCATAAGGAACACAATGCGCAAAAATTCGTTACATTTTTATTTAAAAAATAATATATAATTTTTATTACATTTAAAACATTTCATTTGATTTTAATTTTTTGTTTTAATTAAAGATATTGTTGCAATTCGTTATATATGACTGACCTATAGTGCTAAAAACCGAACTATAACTACAATTCAATCGAAAAAGTTTATGTAATGATAATAATGCTTTTGAATTACGTCAAAAATTTGTATTGGTTTTCATATAAATTTTTTTAAATAATTTTAAAATCACATAAGAAGTGAATAGCAATGGTAAATTGCTATATTAACGTTTTTCACTGATTTTTTTTTTTATTTCACTGATTTTTTTTTATTTCACTGATTTTATTTTTTATTTCACTGAATTTTTTTTGTTATTTCACTGAATTTTTTTTTTTATATTTAGTTGTTCTTATATTTAGTTTGAAACAAAATATCAAATATTTTTATGTTTTCTTTATCTAAATAATTAAATAAAAAAATAATGAATTTTGAAAAAAAGGAAGAAAACGAATTACATTTAATGGAAAAATTATGTAAATACTTGTATTTTTTTTATGATTATTCGTTTTTAATTATCGGCTGCTTCTTGTGCATTTTTTGATGATTCGTCAGCAGATAGTATAGTTTTTTTAGGACTAGGTTCAGTGGAGTCATCATGATCTGGTTCTTCTACAGCAGCCGCTTGCTCAGCTAAATTTTTTGCTAAACCGTTTTTAATTTCATCGTCATTATGTTCTCCGCTTATAATGCTGGCAGCACATAACAATTCATCCGGATGTGAAATTTTACGTTTATCTATACGTTCCACTAGAGACGTATGCAATTGATTGATTTCAACTGGACGTGCCATAATTAAGAATATCTTAATTTTGCCAGTATTGTCCATGGCAGTTAGTCTTAAGGATTTTTGGCTAGGACGTTCAGCAACCATTCCAGCCCATACCTGAAAAATAAATTATGTTAATTATGTTTTCTTGGGAATTAATTGATGCATAATAAATTTATTAAAATTTGGTGGCATTAATTAAAATATCATCAGTTCATATTTTCCTATAGAAATTGCTTTGTCTCACCTTAGTATTAAGTAATAAACGTAAGTTACCCGCTGTTCGGAATACCAGTCGAGAACATTCATGTTCCTTTTTGGAATCATTAAGACGAAGACTGCCACGACCACGTTCTTCCCAATTGCTTTTAACAAAAGCGAATAATTTACAATTTAACTGCAAAAATATTAACTTTTAACAAACGACAAACATTGAAAGCAATAAAATCTACTTACATCCACAATATTAACTTCATGTTCTTCCCCAGTAAATGTTTCAACTTCTTCATATTTACGTTTTTGGGCACGACTTTCCTCATATTCGCGGGCCACATCGGTCAGACTTTTAACCTTGGTATTAGCAGCTTTTCCAGAAGCTGACTCACAACCTTCCGCTGATTTAGCGGCAGCAGCAGCATTTTGTACAACACTAGAAAATAGTAATCCCTCACCGGAAGCCGAAGTGGAAGATTCAGTATTGTCGGTGGAAAAAATAGCATCAGATTTCATGTTTTCCTATTGGAAAAAATTATATGAGAATAAATTTTCACATGTATTATATTGTCTGATACTCACACCTACAACACGTTCATGAACATTTTGTCCAAAAACAAATCCTGATTTCTCTACTAGTGGTATAGAACTTTTGGCAGCCGCAAAGAGGTTAGAACGTTCCATTCCATTTTTTTTTAACAATGATAAAGGATCCGGACGATCATCCGATTCATCCATATTATCATCATTATCGCCTGCATTTTCCTTTGATTCTGCTTCAGAATGTTCTGGATCTGCTGCTTTATTTTCACCTTCTTCGTCTTTGTGATCTTTTAAAAACGGATTACTAGTATTCTCAGTGGATTTATTCTTATCCACATCATCCCCAACAGCGCCATCACAATCACCGGAAGCCGTGTCACCAACAGCTGCAGCATTTGCATTATTGGCACCTTCGTTATCATTATTATCACTTGAAGAAGTTACATTACTATTTGCTGTGCTGTTGTTGTTTAAAGCTGAACCCAATCTGGCGGGTCCCAATACCGATGGACGTAGAACGCCGGCTCTTAATACTGGGTTGCCACCAACACCACCACCGCCGGTTAAACGTGAATTTTGTAATATTGAATCGCTGCCCATACTGTTGGATTCATTAGAATTATCTAAAAAAAATATATATATATATATACATGTATATACTTTTATCATTTGTTTTATCCTGCCCATGGAGAACGACTTGACGGACAGGTTTTCTGGCATCATTCTTGCTTTCGATTTTCTCACTTATTTGTATTATATTCGCTACTTACCATTGTGTTCTGACATATTACGCTTTTTGTTTATATTTTATTTAACTTTATTTTGGGGGGGTATATATTCCTTATTGTTTTTTATTCTAACTGAATTGCAAAATTGATTGAAAATTATAAGTTGAGTAGATGGTTCGAGGTTAGCGTATGCAGAATGTCAGCACAAAAAGATATCACAATCACAAATTTTACGTTCTTTGAATTTCTCTTTTATAATCTTTATATCATAAAGAGTTGCCAATGAAAAATAAATTAAGACACAGAAAAAAAATCGACTTTACACAATTGTTGTCTTTTTTTTTACAAATCATTTTTTATTGAATTTTTTTAATTTTTTTTTTATATTTGGATAAGAAATTCTCCTTTAAAATAGATATATATATGTTTTTCTGAATAAAACCAGGTGATAAATCATTTTGGAAAATAAGCAGGAACTTGCGAGGAAAAGGAAAAAATCAAATCTCTCACTTTAAAATTGGAAATACATTTGTCCAAGCCAATAACCTCACTTCGAACTACAACCACTCAGCGGATACATTAATGAATACAACAGTAAATAATTTTAAGAAGGAAAATCCTAGTTCTGAATCAGCAATTTATACATCTCCTAAAGAAGTAACGAATATTGTCTCATCAAAATCCCCTGATTTTGACAATGAACCTACCAATCAAAGCTCTAAAATTACTGGTAATAATATTTAACAGCTGTACCAAACTCAACTATTTCCCAAACCATTTCATGAATGCTAAGGTTATAGCTATCAACAAACCTAGTAAGCCAAAAAATAACCCAAATAGCTATAGACCTATTATTCTATTAAGTAACTTAGGTACAATATTTGAAAAAATGCTACATTCTCGTCTTAGTGAACTTGTAATTACGAATTCTATTGTTGTTAAAGAACAATTTGGATTTAAAAAAGAGCATAGCACTACTCACCAATTAAACAGAATTAAAAATCAAATAATCACCAATAAAAACAATAAACGTTTGACACCATTTGGCATAATGGCCTAGTATTGAAACTCCTTGATGCAAATATACCAAAATATTTATGCAAACTTATTTCAGATTTCATTCACGACAGAAGCTTTAAAGTTGCGATTAATAATGAAACATCATCTCCAAAAACCATTACCACAGGGTTACCTCAAGGATCAGTCTTATCGTCATTGCTGTGCTCGATATATACATCCGATTTTAAAGTCCCGAAACACATGCAAATTGCTTATTACGCAATGATACTGCGTTTCTTCGAACAAACTTAGAAGTGCACTTCTGAAGAAAATGGAAAAGGGACTTGTAAATTGCAGTAAATATTTTCACAAATGGAAAATCAAAATTAATCCAAACAAGACCCAAGCAATAATTTTTCCATTCAACAAATCTCCCAAAAGACTGCCAAGACGTCATCTTCTTATTGGGAATAATACCATAAATGTACTTAGCGATGTCAAATATCTCGGAGTTGTCTTGGACAAAGAACTTACTTTTAAATATCATATTATAGCTACGTGCCAAAAAGCTATAAAATCATTTAAATGGTCACTACTAAATAGAAGGTCATTTCTAAGCCCCAAAAACAAAAATCTACTCTTCAAAAGTGTCCTAAAATGATAAATAAAAAGCCCTAGAGGTATCCTACAAATCTTCTTCATCAAGAAACAGGTTATGAAAAAATTATCGATTTCATAACAAGGCTTAATACCAATTAATTTGCCAAAATTGAAAATTCCTCTTACCAACTGATAAGAAAATGTAGAGAAATAACGTAAAATTAAAAAGAAATAACCAAATTGAAAATTATGTGCTTATAGAGGAGGTCTATTATTTCTAATAAACCTCACATAAATAAGCACATAAATATTTTCAGATAGTATAAAAGTTTTTCCCTCCCACTTTCCTTTAAAAATCATTAAAAAATAAAATAAAACTATTTAATATCTTTAGATCCTATATATTATTTGTTGCAATGTATTGTATTTTTTTCTCATGCTGTACAGGTCGTACAGCAAATGTATATGCTAACGTCAAGCACACGTACACGATACGGTTGACAAGTGTATAGTGGCCTTTAAAAAGTGACAATTTTGTATGGGGAATAATAATAATAGAAATAAATCCACCCTGCATAGGTCCGCATATGCTAGAGGTTACTCATCCCTGGTACGAACCACGGGATAAGCTCTGTTGCAGCATAAGCTGTATGAGCTATGTTTTTGGAATTATTTATCAATTTTATTTATCAGTATTTTTAATACTATTAATGTTCACAATGTTTACATATTAAATAAATAGTTTAATTTTCAATTTTAGCTCTATAAAAACACATTATTTCTTATAAATTTTACACATTCTCTTCTAAAAACACATTAATTTCTCTCATTTTTTATATTATTTGGAATTAAGTTATATAATTTAAGTCCTTTGTAGAAAAGTTATCGCTGCATTGCCACTGTGGCGACTCGTTGTGTTCTAAAATTTTCGGCATTTCTTAGTCTATACGGTCAAGTGTCTATATGTAAAGATAAGATCTGATATGTAAATATCAAATTTGTTAAAATATGTAAATAAAGGAAGAATTTATAATTGAATTGATGCTTTTCCGAATGCAATAATCTAGTCTTCTAGTAAAATATCATCGACGATTGGAATAAAAAAATTCAAAGATAAAGTCTTTCGTAAGACTTTTCTTCTATTTTTTTTTACAAGTAATGACACACAATCCGACAATATGGCATAATCTAAATTTTAGAAATATATTGTGCTAAGGCTTGTCTGTTTAATTATATACAAATAACTTAGATAAACAAATCTTGCTCCCAGCATTTACCTAATTCGAATTTTTCGATGTCAATGAAACTAAGATTAGTTAAACCCGCTTTCTAACACTTATAACTTTCAAATGTTTTAAACAAAGCTTTAAAATTTAAATTTAAGTATAAGTTGAATTTAACTAACTTAATGGGCATCGCAAAAACTCGATTTAAGAGTAGCAGAGCGAATGTATGTTATTGTTACCAATTTTGAATCTAATCTGATTGCTGTAATTTAAAACTCAGTCGTAATACTTTACTGAAACATTAATTAACTTACCTATAAGCATTAAAAATAACACGTCTTTTAATTTAAATCACATTTAAAATGGATATTATTAAAATTTGTTCGTAAAACTAAAACAAACATTTACTTTTATTGGCAATATTGTAGAACAAGCGGGTAATAACCGTTAAAGTTAAGCTTGCTATTATTTATTTGTAAACAAACTCTGCGTTGTATAAAAAGTATGATTTTCTTATGCGTTGCTATAATTACTAATAATTGCATTTAAGAACAAAATCAAGCAACTAAACATTTTCTTACGTGTGAATACTACAGATAATTATAACGATAAAACAATATTTTTACGTAGTTTAATACCGAAAAATAATGTTAAATTAACGAAATTTAGTTTTAATACCCTTATAAATAAAAGGCAAGTAAATGACAGGATGTATATATAGTATAATTGACAGTTATTATTATTAAAGCACACGTCAGTTAAACTGTGAAAAGAACAGCAAAAAGAAACCAGAAAAGAACGAAAGCACTCAAAATTTAAAGTGATTCGAATTACAATAAATAGTTTTAATAATAAAATTTTGTATCAAATTTGGTTTAATTGATTATAGAAAAATAGTATCAACATGAAATTTGGCTTAATTGCCATTGGCATATTACTGCTGGTGCAGTATTCTCAATCGACGACTGCAAATGCCCAATTGCAAGGGCCTCAGGTGGATATTTCCACCGCTACCGGAGAAAGTGATAATGCAGAAACCTCTGCCTCATCCTCTTCTAATTTAGCGGCGACAGATGGCGAACATAGTTCTGATGAAAGTAGTGAGGTTCCCAGTACTCAACGAAAAGCTTCAAAGTACATCGATGATCAAATGGCTGCTGCCAAAACAGCCGCCCAAATAGCTAGCACCATGCAACCATCGGAACCGGGAGATGGTAAAAATAAACTCTTGCAATTTGCTATATTCGAACGTTTATGGAATGAAGAAGTTGTTCGCAAAAAACTACAAGAACAAATAGAAACTATCGAATCGCAAAGGGAACCTGTCAATGTTATCGATCCTAACCCCGAACAAATAATCGGTAAGTATTTTTGATGTTGAACTAAACAAATTAATTTAATTACTATTTTTTTTTAGCACAAAGTATGTATGAAAAGGCCATGGAAATGTTGGCCAAACCTAACTCGGATAAACGTGTAGCTTTTACCTTAATACGCAAAGCAGCTGAAATGAATCATAGCAAAGCTCGTGCAGAATTGGCTTGGGCTCGTTCCTTGGGTCACTACATGGATTTTGATTTCGATTTTGAGTTTGACTTATTATCTCAAGAGGGTTTACCAGAAGCACATATGGTAAGAAAGAATGGAACAGGTGGAGTTTAGGGGCAACGCTTCGATTTATTTATATATTTTTTTGGGGTAGGGGTTTTTGGGGTGATTCTAGGAAAATATTTTTTCGGCGGTCGAGCCTATCTTCCGAGTTATGGACCTTCAAAATTTTGACATTGACTGCTATTTAGTATCGGATTTCAGCAATATGTATATTATTTTTAAGCTTACTTGAGTGAGTGGCTTATATTTGATGTTTTTAAAGTTTAAATTCATTAACCCATTAGGAACCTATTTAAGTTTTTGTATTTTTGAAGTTTTTCCGAAAACGTGCCGTTATATCAATAAATGATCTATATAATATTGGTATTACCAATAACTTAATAAAACCTGGGTCTATCCTCTTTATTTCGATGTATATTTTGACTTTAACCCGTTCAGATCCAAATATATTAGCGGTTTTACCTACACTTTTACGTTTTTTTTTTAATATGTCCTTATTTGAATTTTGCTCTATTTTTTTTTTGGGAAATTAACAAATAATTTATTATACTATTATTTCATTTATCCGTCCTATTATGAAATTTTTTTTAGAAAAAATCGCGCGATAAATAATAGTATAATAAATTGAAATAAAATATTGCAATAATGTGGAATTGGAAATGTAATTGTTGAAGTAACGCTCGATTTTTTCTAAAAAATGTTCATAATAGGAGGTATAAATAATAGTAGAATAATAGTATAATAAATTATAGGTTAATTTCCCAAAAATGTTTTACGGCGGAATAGAAATAGAACATTAAAAAAATTTGCAATTTTTGTGAATATTTTTTATGTTTGTTGTATATAGCGCGATTTTTTCTCAAAAATTTTTATAATATGAAAATATATTTGTTATTGGGTTAATTTCCCCAAAAGAAATAATAATATATCCGGTCCTGAAAGGGTTAAGAGGTCAAAATATATATCGAAATGAAGCTAGTGGAGCCAGCTTCTATTCAGTTTATGTAAAAACACACATGATTATGTCTATTTACGAGATAATGCCATATTTAAGAAAAAATTCTATTACAAAATACAAAATTTTAAATAGGTTCATAATTGGTTAATGGATTTCAATTTTAAAAATATCAAATAAAAGGCACTCAAGTAAGCTCTTAAATGATATAAATATTGCTGAAATACGGTATAAAGTGATATACAAGTCAATGTCAAAACTATGGATGTCCATAACTCGGAAAATAGGCTCGACCGCCGAAAAAAAAATATTATCCTAGAACCACAATAAAATTGAAAATTTGAAACCGATCGGGGCATTGCACCTAAACTCCGCTTAAGCCGAAAGAATTATAGATTATCATTGTTCCGATTGGTTACCCGATATCCTTTCTAGGGTCTAGCCTTCCTGTATACTGTCGGTGTTGGCGTTAAAAATGTTAGCCAACCTTTAGCGCTAATTCATCTTACTCTGGCCGCTTTGGGCGATAATACATTTGCACAAATGGCTTTGGGTTATCGTTATTCATTTGGCATAAATGTTCCTCCCAGTTGTGAAAAGTCATTATCTTATTATAAGAAAGTGGCCAAGAAGGTAGCTTCCAAGGTAACATTTACATCAGGTCCTTTGGTGCATCGTGTAAGACTTTTAGATGAAGCGGAAAATCCTGGCAGTCAAGAAACTGAAATTGTTGATTATTATCAATTGTTGGCCGATAAAGGTGATGTACAATCACAAGTTGGGCTGGGGCAACTTTATTATCAGGGTGGAAAAGCTATACAACAAGATCACCAAAAAGCCTTGGAATATTTTACTTTGGCGGCAAATGCTGGTAATGCCATCGGTTATGCTTTCTTGGGTAAGCTCTATTTGGAGGGAAGTGAAAATTTAAAGGCCGATAATGAAACAGCATTTAAGGTGAACTTGTTTTTGGATTTTCGTATAGCAAATTTTATTTTTTTTTTGTTTCTTTTAGTACTTTGCTAAAGCAGCTAATTTGGGGGATCCAGTGGGACAAAGCGGCTTGGGTTTAATGTACTTAAAAGGTTTAGGTGTGCCCAAGGATCCTTTGAAAGCTTTAAATTATTTTACGATGGCTGCTGATCAAGGCTGGGTTGACGGACAATTGTTATTGGGAAATATGTATTTTAGTAAGTTAAAAAAGAAATAAAAATAAAATAGAGAGTTCAATTAATTAAGGGTTCCTCGTATTTTACAGCTGGCAATGGTGTTAAAACTGATTATAAATTGGCTTTGAAATATTTCAATCTGGCTTCTCAGTCCGGTCATGTTTTGGCTTATTACAATTTGGGTATTATGAACGCCTATGGTATTGGTATGTTACGTTCTTGTCCAGCTGCTGTTGAGGTAACTAACAGTTAAAACACAAAAACTTATTTTCAGATATAGATTATATTAAATTTTAACGATTTTTATTTTAGTTCTTTAAATATGTTGCTGAACGTGGGCGTTGGAGTACCATTCTTATGCATGCCTATAGTGATTATAAAAACAATCGTATCAATGCAGCCTATGTTCAGTATGCTCTTCTTGCCGAGTTAGGCTATGAGGTGGCCCAAAGTAATGCTGCTTACCTATTGGATCGTGGTGATGTTAGCATTATCCATGATCGTAATGAAGAACTAATTAGAGCATTTTACTATTGGAAACGAGCTGCAGCACAAGGTTATTCAGCGGCTCAGGTAAAATTGGGTGACTATTACTATTATGGTTGGGGCACAAGTATTGATTTTGAAACTGCGGCTGCTCTCTACCGCAAGGCATCGGAGCAACAATATAACGCTCAAGCCATGTTCAATTTGGGTTATATGCATGAAAAGGGTTTGGGTATGAAGAAAGATTGGCATTTAGCTAAACGTTTATATGATTTGGCGGCTGTAACAAATGCTGACGCTAAGGTGCCAGTAGCCATAGCATTATTGAAATTGCAGTTGCTGGCCAAAATGGAATCCATTAAAGAGGTACATAAATAGCCGATTATTGTTTTGTTAAAAAATATTTTAATTGTGTAATTTTCTTTTCAGTCGCCCTATAAATTTATTTTTTATTTGGATGAAAATATAGCAGCCAACTGGGATTTATACCTGATCACGATATTGACATTGCTATTAGGTTTCCTGACATATACAAGACGTAATTTAGAAAATGAACAACAACGGTTGCAAAACCAAATCGACCAAGATACACAACTGTTAGCAGAAATTGGCGATCAAACTAACAATGCAACAAATGAGATTGATGCAAATACTACTCAAATAACTCCTACTACATCAGCTCTTAATGGTACGGTAGCACCTAATGAGTCTCCTGCCGATGATGTACCAACTACTTCAAAATCTACAAATGAAACGGTAAAACCTACACCTTCGTCCATATCAACTTCCTCCTCTAATGCTGATGCTTCGTCGTCAGTTATGAATTCGACAACACCAACAATACCTTCAGCTGACTCAAACTCTACCGCTGATCCCACTGAGTAGTAGTCATAAATTAAATGTATTCTTATTATTATTATATTAATTTAAACTAAAATTTATTTTTAATAAATCAATGTTGTTTAAATTTATTATCTACTATAAATCCACTTCAAGTGTATTGCCTTTTTTACCTCTCTTAATAAATAATTTAGATTTGTTGTCTGTACATATAATATTTTCTTTTCGCCTGTTCTAACATTGTTTCTTTTCTATTTATCTTTAATGCTAATTATTCATATTTTATTTTATCCTTTTGTATATTAATTTTAACATAATATTAGTGATGAAAAATAAAACCCATGATATATAAAGACACAATTTAATATAACATTTTAAGGAATGGCTTATTCACTGTTATTGGGTAATATAAATAAGTACAAAATAGCGCGTCACATTTTTGGGGTTCTAAAAACACGTTCCGTTTGAACTTATAATATTCAATTGAAAAATAGTCAATAGAATTAAAAACAATAAATATCGAAAATTTATTGAAATCCGCCGATGTTCTGTAATAAACATCAATACCAATATTTTGGTGTAAAAAATTCGTATTGGTTTCACTTTCATGTGGATGTGGTGAATTACAGTTTATCGTCATTGACTCTTAAAGCCTAAACTAAGTACTAAACTATTTATTTTTGTGTTTTTCTAGCTTGAAAATTTAAAATTTATTACAGACTAAAATTTAGTTGTATAGAACGGCCGAATGTCTAAATATATTAGTTTTTAAATTTAAGACTTCTTCTGTATGGTATATTATTATGTTTAGAACAAATTAATAAAATTTAAAATAATTACCTGTTGTTTTGTAGATATATTGGAGATATTTTGCAAATTACTTATTAATGGTCGATTAGTTTATTCCCGTTTGCTTACTAACTTCGTATTTTGCAGAGGCAATTCTAAACATTTTTCAACACCAACGAAATCTACATTTTATAATATTTAACTCAATAATTAAATAATAATTTCTTTTAATATAATCGAAGGTACTCGTAAGTTACGTTTGTATTGTAAAATGTTTAGAAAATAAACAAATTTAAACACATTTCGCATGAGTCTGACGTTAACTTTTGATTTTCGTTTTCTTCGTTTACTAACACACACACCACACAACAAAACAATAACAAGGCAAGCGAACAAAACTTAAACATAATTTTTTTAACACAGAAAACTCAATTTTAATTTATAGATTCACATATTTTTTTCAGCCTTAGCTACATTTTCTTATTAAATTTATATTCTTTTACACTTTTACAAAATTACCGACACTTTTAATCATATTTTTCCCGTGTTTAAATATTAAATTACCGCGACTTTTTTAAGCATCAATTTTTAAGTGTGATCTTTTTGATTACTTATTATACACTAAAGAGAAGGTCAAAAAAAGCTGTGTTAGCAGAGAAAGAGAGAGAGAGAGAAATGGTGTTTTTTTCTGCAAATAAAAAGGAAATGCAATAAGTTAACGGATATTAAAGTTTTTAATTTTTTTTGGAGAGTAGCTTTGTACAAGTACATCATAGAACACCAAAGAAATTCATTATTTAACGCAGCCGGCGTTATTATACCCAACGCCTGATCCCTATAAGAATGTTTTGAGACTTCATACGATAATTAAAAAAAAATTCAAATGATTCTTGGCTAAAAATTTCCAGATATTAATCTAAAAAAAGCAAATTCAAAAAAATGTTTATCTGAATTAGCTAGACATATGTTAACTTAAGAATATATTTAATGTAAAAAAAAAACTATAAAAATAAGGAATTAAAGCCGCTATAGACAGACATAAAATATACCTTATAAAAGCTTATATACCAAATTTAATTTAAATCATTTTATTAATGATGTAATTAAAATCGAATCATTTATCATTTAAACTTAAGATAAGTAATCTTTAATTGATTACACGCAAGATATGTTATTTAAAAATAACATAAATATTTAAAAAAAAATATATATTCATATAAGTACACTTTTTACCAAATTAAATCCATTTGATTTAAAGCAATAATATTTTTGTATGTTTGATTCTAATAAACGCCTACTGGATATTGTAAAATGCCAAATTAAATAAGTACATAGTTGACATCACAGTTAGTATTGCCTTAAAGTGAGGATTACCAAGCTTAGTGAATTATTTTTGTTAAGCCCACAGGACTTCCGAATGGCAGTTCATGAGCATTTTTATTTATTTTGGTAGTTTTTAATTTATAATTTATACCTTTTTAAATTTATAATGTTTAATTTTTGATTTTACTTTATAATTTTTAACTTTAAATTTTAATTCTTTTTTAATTTTTAACTTCTTTAATTTTTGAATTTAATTTTTTATTTTTATTCTTTTTAATATTTAATTATTAATTTTTAATTATTTCTTTTCAATTTTTGATTTTTAATTTTTCATTTTAATTTAATTTGTAAGGGGTACTTTTCTGAAAAAGGGTAATTTTTTAGAAAAGGTAACGTTTTTTTAATAAAAGTGTACTTTTTCAAAAGACGGTAATTTGCTTAAAATAGGGTACTTTTTGTTGTACTTTTTTAGGTATTATATTTTTTCTTTCATATTGGCGATTTTCTTTATTGTATCGTGATAACGATAAACAAATACGAGGCAAAACTTGCTTAGGCTAATGTGACACGTGATTATAAATATACACACCACTACAATGACTACAACAATAAGAAGAATTACAACATATACAACATATCTTAAGAAAAACAACAAACACACTGAACATTTTTCAAGAGTTTTTTCAAAGTTTCATTCATATCTCGTGGCCCTTTAGGCCGATTTTGACGATTTTAAATAGCAACTACTTTGGGATGTTAAAGAACGATTCTATGCAAAAACGAACAGTCTGGCTTATTCATTGAAGGCGTGATCGTGATTTCCACAGACAGACGGACAGACGGTCATCGTTAAATCAACTTCTTTTGTTATAAGGATCAAGAAAATATATTGTTTTGAGATTTCCGGAATTTATTTCGATGCATTACAGACGGGGTGACAAACCTATATATACCCTCTCCACAGTGGGTGCTCAATCATAAATTCAGCCATAAGTTCATTTTTTGCCATTTAAGACTTTCTCGATCGATCCCCCGTTTTTGAATGCCATCATCTCAACGCGTAGCGGTATCGGCGCGAATCAGCTGATTCAACCTATGCTTATCCAACTTAAGCTATACGTATCGTATCGTTAGCTTCTGTTGATTTTAGATTTTTGCTACGTTTGTACGTGACATTTGGGAACAGTTGATAAAGTTTGGTTAATTTTACACAGCAACATGCTGGTACGTTTTTTACGTTCTATAATTGGGCTAATGCCAACGTTACGATACGATGCGGTTACATTTTAACAACGTGTGGGTAACTAGGCCTTTAGACGGTAGTAAATAGTGATGAAATGGTCTGTGTCCAGCAAATGATTCACTGAAAGTACTATAAAAGCGCTTATGAGAGGTATTCCAGAAAAACCTTAAAATTTTCACACAAAACAATTAATTTTGCAAAATAATACGGAAATTTAAATAACATTCAGAACAATTAGTTAAAATTTTTAATAAAATCGGTTATTGCGTTTAGATATGTTTAAATTTTTATGTGCGTAATCCTTAATTGTTAGCTCATAAAAATCAACAATTATGATTGTTAAGTTAATCAGCCCAATTACGAATATTCTCAAGGAATTTCTTTCTCACGGAAAATACTTTTCTCGATAAAAAATCCTCCAATTATAAATTCCGCGTGAACGAAAAAATGTATAAGTGGCATCATCGAATTTCGAAGCCAGTTGTTTTGCTTATTGACAATTAATTTTCTGTTTTTTTTGTGTGTGCAAACGAAAATAAATTTATTTCAAAGAAAAATTAAATAAAAAAGAATAGCATAGCTATGATGCGAGCAATCTTGGAGGAAATTGGTGTTGTAGAACAACAACAACGAAATAGCTAAAAAGGATTGATAGAAGTCAATTGCGGGCTGAATCTATGGAAAACGCAATCAATGCCTGAATTGGCTCTCATTAAAGTTAAAAAAGTTGAAGTTTGGCTTTATTTGTGGTCTTCAGCCTACAAGATTAATAAAATATTATTTTTTTTTTATTTAAATTTTGTTTTATCAAAATTCTTCTTACATTTTTAAGTAAACTCCCGTCTGTTTTGCAAGGGAAATTTTTTGAGGGATAAAGCCAAATTCAAGTGCATTGAGAATAACTACTTTTTTCCCATCGAATTTTTTTCCGAATGAATTTTTATTCATAATAGGGGAAAAGGGAGAAGTGAGAAATTTCATGCGGAATTTTTGTTTAGAATTGGGCTGAATAACAATCGTTTTTGTATAATATTAACCAATATTTTTCGGGAGTGTAGTAATTATTTTGAATTTAACAATCGATTTCTTGACTTTTTCAATGTATCATCGCTACATAAGGTAATATTATTTTTTTTTCAAATTTCAAATTCTGACAAACGTTGAACAAAAAGGTTTATTATTAAAATCCTGTGGAAAACATATTTAAAATATGCTTTTACATTTAATGAGAGTAAGTAAATATTTGCACGGATAAAAAACTATCTGTTTACTAAAATTCTAAAAATTTGCAAATTTTTAAAATCTGTACTATTTTAATAAACACTGGTTTGAAATTTTTTGAACATTCTTTGAATTTGACAATTATGTAACAAATATTTAGATTTAGGGCCGTATGCAAAAAAATTAAAGTGTACTTCAAGTAGACTTTATTGTATGTTTTTCATACAAAATTTGTTGATAAAGTCTACTTGAAGTACACTTAAATTTTTTTGCATACGGCCCTTATACTTTATATATAGTCTTATTTTCTTTCAGCGCCTACCACGAGCCAATTTAGTTCGAGCGATTATGATTACAACACAACGTATGCAATCTCAATGCAGTCAAATTTCTAAACTGCCACCGAAGCTGTTACGTTTACAAAAGCAATTTCAGGCAAAGAATGATCTTCCAGTATTTCTAAAAGGTGGCAACAATGATAAAATTCTATACTACACAACTTTGGGATTGACTGGATGCGGTTTACTGTGGACTTTAGCTTTCTTAGCTAGTTATTTGCTTGATTAAATGAATACGTAATTAAAACATTTTTCAACTTTTTTATTTCTGTTTTTGTAATAAAAATATAACATTTGGCATATTACTAAAAAAAATAAATAAATGAAACATTTTTTAAAGCTAATTAACTAGTTGTAGGACGATTTCCTTCCTCGTCAATTTTATCGATAACCATTTTAAGACAATCTTTAGTCGAGACTTTCTCCAAATTGCACATCTTTGTTAAATCCATGGTGGCAATTTGTTCTATCATTTCCTTAATACGTTCTTGCTTGATAATGGCTTTTACCGATTGTCTGGCGGTTGTTGAAGTCAATTTTTTGTCACGCTTTTCTTGAGAATCATTTTCGATGTGTTTACCTTTGGCACGGTAATGTTGTTCTATAATTCGGCGAATTTTCAATTTTGTTGCTTTAGTTTTTCGGTTAGTTTGACCCATGGCTAGATTGCGTAACTCTTGGAAATTTATTTCTTTATTTAAAGGCGATACCGAAGAGTCATTTATTTCATCTGTATCGGATTCTACAGTTGAAACAATAGCATCTTCCTCTAAACTCATACCTTGGCTTAGAAGCTTAGATAATTCTGGTTGATGTTCTTTGGTCTTAAAATCATTATCATCTAGTTGTTCGAGTTGATAATCTTCTAGCTGATTATCTTCTAAAGTTTCTTCAATTTTTATTTCAAATTCTTCAGAGAGTTCTAGAGAATTTCTCTTGATTTTGTTAGATCTATCCGAATTACCACTTTCAAGATTTTCTTCATATAAATTATCAATATCTTCCCGATTCACATTAGAGACTTCTTCCAATTTAAATTCATCAATTGGTTTAGTAGATTTTTTCTTTTTTGCCTTTTTAGAATGTTCTGGTTTTTGAATCGTTTCTATCGACGGTTTAACATCTCCATCATCTATATCTAAAATTTTTTCAGAAAGATTTTCAATATTCACTACTGCATCGCCAACCTCTATAGACTTTTTCTTTTTTTTCTTTGTTTCAGATTTGGTTTCATCTTTAATTGGTAAATATCTTAATTTGCGTTTTAAAATGGCTAAGCAGGGTTTGGTCTTAATTTTTATTGGCATTATAGAATTATATTGAATTCCTATGCTATTGAAACAATCAATAAATTCGACAATTTCAAAATCTTCTTGTAGCGTTGACCATAATTGGGTATTGATTTTATTTTTAGCTTCCACTAACAGATGAGTGTATTGTTTGGTTTCTTCTTTTGTATAATTCATTTGTTCATCTTTACAATATCTGTGAAAAGAAATTTAGAAATAGAAACCGAAACT